>CAMZMU010000092.1:15094464-15694464 GCA_947311845.1 Poa pratensis | reverse complement strand
TATGTTGCAGTTCCTTCCATTTTGTCTTGGGATAGTTACATTATTGTTGAACAACTTGTTCCAGGTCAGACGATAAATTATTATTACATGGATTTGGTAGTTACAAAAAGTTAATAGAATATAGTTCCATCAAATATAAGGACTGAAAATTAGAGGTTCGAAGTTCGAACGGAATGTTAGGTGCAAACCGAAGTGGCAATTTTCTTAGAGAGTTCTCCAAATAGACATACAGAGTGAAAAATTTGTCCTTTTAGTTGGATTTGATATAAGGAGATAATTAAGTCGCCGCTCGTTGCTCTGCTCAAGAAGAAAAATGAAAGGGCAAACCGAGATTAAGGGTACTCGGATTGATCAGCTCTGTGGTTGAGTATTCTACGCGGCAATTAGTACACGAGATCGCGCCATGTCAAAATAAAAATGAGTCTCTAGCAACACACGTACATTTTTCCTATCACTACTATATATATTAGCTTGAAGCGTTTCGCTACTGTACTACAGTAGCTACATGAAAAATGTACACGAAAAATTTGCGCGTCGATGAGTATGTTCCATTCCCGTGATCGGTTTCGAGTTTGGTCCCGTGATCGGTTTCGAGTTTAGTCGACTCTAGCCCCTTAATTTCAGATCCAAATTCGCACAAACATTCGGCGAGTTTTGTCAAATTCATCGCGCTCGGTCACCCGTTTGAATTTTCGTTTCACGAGTAGATGGATATCACCCTTCCAAACAATTTTCGTGTTTTAACCTTCGTATTTCGACGGACATATATATGTGCACTTTGCTCGCCGCTTTTCGCAATAAAGCACTAACGTTTAAAAAAACATAAATCGGCCCTCCGGAATAAAAAAAATTGCATCAAAAGTCCCCGCGCGCCACTTTTTGCGTAAAAGTCCCACATTTCCTACAAATTGTAAATCGATCGCCCGGAATAAAACCGCGCGGTTCTTTTGTACAAAGGTCATTGCGTTCTTCAGATATTACAAACTAATTTTATTAACATCATCACCAAATAACTTTAGTAACATTATTTTTAACAGAGTATATATTTCATATTGGACCTAATGACATGCATTTTTAAAAAATGCTCCTTACCTTTTCAACATTTTAGAAATTTCTACTTTTTTCTCTCTACTCATAAATCACAATTTTCATCAATTTTCTTTTCCATAAAAATGACAAGACAACCAACAAAATATGAATTAACAGTAAATTTAAAAAAATCACAATAATCTCTAAACCAATAAGTTGGATCAAATATCCATTGTATACAAAAGTGAAACTAAAAAAATTAAGAAATTAAGAAATTACCAAACTTCCAAACTTTCAACAGAAACTAAGAAATGTTCATTTTGTTCAAGAATTGTTGGATTAGTTTTCCAAATAATTTTCTTTCCATAAAATATTCAACAATTTTTATCGCTTTAAAATAGTTTCTGGACAATATTTGTTGGATATTTTTACAATAAATATTTTCCCAAAGAAAATATTTAACAATGCGAAAATCAAAAAAATAACCACTCTTTTTCACTAAAGCCGCGGCGTGCCACCGCGCCGAAATTACACTGTTGCTTAGTTAAGTACCCATACCCTATTTAAACAATTTCCAGAAAATACTAAATGCTGCAAAAAACAATAACTTCAAATCTATTTCAAATTTACAAATATGTAATCTTTTTGGGTAAATTTACAAATATGTAAATGTTTTTACAAATATTTAAACAATAACTTGAAATCTATTTCAAATTTACAAATGTGCAAAAAAGAATAAATATTTTAAAATATAATCAAAGTTCAAATTTGAACACTTTAAAATTTTGAATACCTTCAAAATTCGAGCATTTAATAAACGTAAAATGAATTCAAATATGAATAACTTCCCAAATTTTCCAACCCGAATTTATTTTTTAAAATTAAAATGGTTTTAAATCTGAACAACTTTTAAATATTGGCATTCTCATATTTGAATTTTTTACACCGCGGTATTTCTTCTCTATCCGCCGGAAAAATATGAAAAAATATATCAACACGAACACAAAAAGAAAAACGTTGACTATTTATGTCATATGATCAAACTTTAAATTTGAATATTTTTAGATTTTAAATGCCTTCCAAATCTGAGCATTCAAAAAACATAAAAATAATTTAAATATGAACAACTTCCTAATTTTAAATTTCTTTAAAATCAAAACAACTTAAAAATGTAAACTTATTTTTGAATTCTACATGTTTAAAAACTAAACAACTTTTGAACGTGAACGTTTTCAAATTTGTTTTTTTTACACCGAGGTATTTCTTCTCCTACCGAAAGTTTAATCCACTAAACATTCTCGCGCTAACGAACAGAACTAACAACCACACAGACGCGGCATTAGCCGCGCTAAGTTGCCTAGCTATATATATAATGGCGCGAAGCGCCGAGCCACAGTGGTTGCTACGGGAGACTTTTTTCTTTTTTCAAAACCGCTAGAAAATATGTACACAAAAAATTTGCACGCCGACGAGTAGGTTCCATTCCCGTGATTGGTTTCGAGTTTGGTCAACTATAGCTCCTTAATTTCGGATTCAGATTCGCATAAACATTCAGGAGTTTTGTCCAATTCGTCGCGCTCGGTTATCCGTTTGAATTTTCCTTTCACAAGTAGATGATATCACCTTCCCAAACAACTTTCGTGCTTCAAACTTTTTATTTCGACGGACATATACCCATTTCTGTCTAATCTTCAGATTCGTTGTATTTTATGCTGTGCAAAAAAAGACAAATTCTGACAGATTCCAACATTTTGAATTCTGGGTATTTGGTTCCAAAAACATATATCAAAGCGAACCGTTTCAGCGCTCCCTCACTGCGCCCCCATCAACTCTACCTACATAATTTTAGATCCAAATTCGCAAAAAACATTTGACGATTTTTGTCAAATTCATCGCACTCAGACATCCGTTTGAATTTTTCTTTCACGATCAGATGGACATCATCCTTCCAAATAACTTTCATGTTTTAAACTTTTTAATTCGACGGACATACATATATATTTCTCTTTAAACTTCAAATTTGTTGTATTTTAGACCGCGCAAAAAAAAACAAATTCTAACAGATTTCAAAATGTCAGTAATCTTCAAGATTAGTTAACCAAAAAAAAAGATACTTTTTAACGGTACCAAACAATGATTTTCACCAGGCAAATTAACCTAAAGGTCGCGGCATGCGCCGCGTCAGGTTACCTAGTATGGATAATGGACCAAGGTTTCCATCGTTTGGTTAGTCTCCTTTGTGCATTCGTCTGTCATTTCTTCGAAACAACTGAAGTGTTTGATATGGACACTTTTTCTGGTCGAAGGCACCTATGAAAATGGTAGTCGAGTCCCTCAACCGATCCCAACAAGTTTTTGCTCTCAATAAAATGACAAACCAAGCAGAACCAAAGTTGATATTTTATCTCCCGTTGCAACGCACGGTCATATTTGCTAGTAAATATTAAAAGCATGAAACACACTCTTAGACAAGGCCGTTCCAAACCCCACTTGGACAAGCACGGAGCGCATGCTGCACGCACCCATCAATGTCTGAATTTTGGCAAGCCGGGATGCGGCCGCGTCTCGAAGAAACTGTGCCGCACCAAGCTCTCCCTGAGCCTCAGCTCGCGCCGCGTCAGCTGAACGTTCATGGATCCCCATAGCCCGACGTCGACGACCCTGACCGTGGCGCTCCTCACGTCGTACACCACCACGCGGCCACGCCATAGAAAGTGCCCAGGACAACCTCCCATTCATGGTCGCCGCCTGCCACGACCAGGGGGCACGTCGGCATCCTTGCCTGCCACGGCACCTCGATGCGGTGCCGGCTCTGCCACCTGATCTCTTCCTCCACGGCGCCACCGCCATTGTAGCCCACGAGCACCCACAGATCCACGCCCAGCTCCCCGAACTCCGACGCCATGAGCGATCCATCCGCGACGAGCAGCATGGTGAAGAGCTCGTTCGTCGACGGGGCAGGCATACGCCTGAACGTCTCGTCCAGCGAGTCGAGCACCGCCATCTCGCCGGCGGAACCGGCCTCCGGGTGCTGCAGCCAGTGCAGGCGCCCGCGGAAAACGGCCGGCGTGATCATGGCGTGAGCGGACGGGACGGCCATGTCCTGCGTGCGCGTGGCTTCCACTTTGTCCAGCCGGCGGGGCTCGTTGGCGCCAGTGGAGAGGACGTAGTAGTACGCCGCGAGCGAGTCGTCGTCGATCGTGACGTGGCACAGGAGCCTGTACTCGCCGGAAGGCTTGTGGAAGTAGAAGCCAGACTCCCGGAACGCGGAGGAAGGCAGAAGCGCGCCCTCCCCGTCGTGGCGGCGGTGCAGCTGCGGGAGCTCGGCCCACTGCCACGTGGAGGGGTTGCAGACAAGGTACTGGCCGGCGCCAGCCGTCCCAAGCAGGAGGAGGCCGTCGCACGACGCCAGCGGGAGGCAGTACTCCTCGCCGAGGCGCTCCGCAGTGGTTTTGGTCGCGGGCAGACGCGCGACACGCCGCCGCGCCGGGCGGCCCGGACGTCGGGCGGAGACGGACAGGGCGTCCAAGTACACGTAAACGTCGTCGACGCGGCACGTGGCCGGCGCGCCGTGGCGTTCTTCTGCTGCGGCAGAGTTGGCATTGTAATGGAGGATCTCGAGCGGGCGGCGGTGCGTGTGGGCGACGCGGCCGAAGGCATTGCAGACGCCGCTGGGGCGGAGGACGGACCTGATCGGCAGGCGGACGAAGATCTCCGCGATGAGGTCGTCGCCAAGATCAAAGATACATATATTCTGTCTTTTCACGCGCTGCTCCATCGTCGATGTCTGTGCTTCTGCATCTCCTGCTCCGGAATTGATCAAGGCTTATTATTGTCCATCTCGTGTAAGTTGTCCAGATGGAAGCTAGGAGGATTCTTCCTCGAATCAAACTCTAATACCATGGTTATTCACGAATCACGATACAAATACAGACACAGACGCGCACACATTGTTCAGATAGGGACAAAGAGACAATTTCCTTGCTTTTCCGGACAGAAGCTAAACAGTAAGATGGCCTAATGGACCGGCTCTAAACAATTAAGAAACCTCGCCGGCTCGTGTTCCTCCAGCTGCAGCTGCTACCTCCCGACCGGAAACCCTCTTCCTCCAAACAATGGGGGTCCTCAGCCCTTGTCCTGCTCCGGCGTCATCCGCGATCTACAGCTTTAGGCTTGGGTCTCTGCCCATCATGCGCCCTCCGTTTGTGTCCCCGATGAGGACTTGCCGACTGCGCCATATCTCCCGCTCACAGAAGGGCGCCGCCGATCAGCCATGCGAGTCCAACCCTGGGGATGACGTTCCTCCCGAGGTATTCACTAGTACCTGGTCAACGAAACTTCTAACGGGAGGATTCGAATCCAAGCACGCCCTAATTTGTTTCATTCATTAGCTCTATAATTGGGATACCAATGCTTGTTATCTATTTAACTCATGCTTTGCTCAAAGAGTTTATTGGTGTTTCTTTCATCCAGAGCGAGACGCTCAGAATTTACCGTGAGAGCGTCGAGAAGTTTGAGGAGTACTCGGCCGCACTGCGTGCTTTGCATGGTCCTATGAAGAAGAAGAAGGATCCGTTGGTTTGTCCTTAAGCTTTGTTCCTAAGCCATAGGAATAAACTTTTTTCTTAACGACATAGGAATAACTCTACGTAGGCTACATGCACAGATGAACTCTCGAACCTAGGCCATAGAAAACCACAAACTTTAGCAGAAACTAGTAATTCTACCGGTCTCATGCATGCCTGGGACCGGATGATGAGTAGTGTGACGCCCCTAGTCCCGCCACACATACCCGTGGAAACTTTTTTAGTGGCAGATTTGCCATGGTGGGGGCTGAAAACCACATCTCACCCTGCCCCTAATAGGTTGTTCTCCGTTGAAAAATGGGTCCCAGTTCTAGTGTTGTTTGAGTAAACATTGTACTGCACCACACGTGGAAAATCAGAGAACAGAAAATCAAGAAAAAACACCAAAACCATCTTTGTTGTTAGTGTTACAGCTATGATTTCTCTTATTCTAATGTTTTTACTTTTTTCTATGTGAGAAGACAATTTCAGAACAGAAGTTATTCCGTGACGAGTCAAACACAATTGACGGGTACATCAAGGAGATAGAGTCCGGAACATGCTTTTTGGTTAGTATTTAGTTCTCAAACAAATGTCAAACTAGTCCCCTTCTTCATTAATCCAATGGTTTTGCAGTGCTAGTTCAGCACACATAATTTATGAAGATTATAGCATTTCTTAGGATATTAGAAACTAGTCTTAATTAAACATAATAACTCAAGGAAAAAAGCCAATATATGTCCAAGAAACTAGCTAATTATAGAAAGAATCTGCACCTACATATATAAAAAACAATTAAATACTCCATTAAGTAGCTCACGTAAGTTTAAACACTGGAAGCTACATATCCATATGAAAATGCACCTCTAATATTCAGTCAATATGCATAGTAGTATAATTTGGCATTTTTTCTGAAGGAATTGATACATACTAAAATAGTACATTATTATAGTGTAAGCTATTACTGAAGAAATAACCTGTGTTATTAGAGATGCATGGCTCAATACTGCAGAGTCTTTGAATCTATTGTGTTCCATCGGTGTTACATTTTGAAAATAAAATTTATACGAAAAATTGTGCTTCCAGATTTTTCTGTTGTGTAAAATCTACGTTCTTTTGTTTTAAGTCTATTGCTAGTCCTCCGCTAGAATCGATGGCATTGCACCATTATTTCGTAATTTTGTTTGGTGAATGCTGTAGTATGGAGAAGGCACACGGCTAGCACGGAGTCTTTGCGTTAGTGCTGGACGAGCTACTGACTTAACTTCCAAAATCATGGTAACTACATTTGACATCTCTTCTGCGTATGTGTGCACACTTCACACTTGTCCTGGAACTCACCAACTGTTTCTTTTTTCCATCCTGAAATGAAAGGCTTATGCAGGTTTGAGATCTCACCAGCCAAGTGAAATTTCGTTGGAAACAGTAGAGCAGGTAACTTGTTAGGTTTCACCGGGATATTTGGATCACATTTTGAAATTGTCGACGCCGTGTGTACTAAATTCTCTCCCTGACATTGCAGACCATTAGAACCTATGTCTCCACATTTGTTAAGGTTGCCGAGGACACATGCCACAGGAAGGCTGACCAGGCTACTATCATTTTATTTCTTCGTGCTCTTGGAGGCGTGGGTGCAATCAGCCACATCTTGTTCCAAGGTGCTTTGTTTGCGACTAATAACATCGAAGGCAATTCGTCAGAGTACATCCCGTACGGTGATGCGGGGGCATCTAACCGCATATTCCAGCGAAAGATGACAGAATTGGAGGATAACATTAGGAATTCTTCTCCAGTCAAAGCGCGCGAGGTATATGTACACACACACACACAGCGCCCTTTGGCATGCTGATCTTTATCAGTTGATGCTTATTTGTCTTGCAGATTATGTGGTCTACACTGTTTGAAGCTAGGTTTCATGCTCATTTTTTTGTAATGGAGATGACTATTCGCCGCAAGAGGGCAATAGCTTACGTCCTGGGTAAATTTATCTCCTTTGGCTAATCATTCTTGGGTTCTTTTTTGTATTCGAATACATTTTTTGTATCTTATCAAGTTATACCCGAAACAAATCCTATATTTTTATCTCTGTTATGAGAATGTGTTAATTGTTACTACGTTTTTGCACTTGCAGAAAACAGCAATAAGGTTTCCAATGCTGGCCCGGGCGATAGAGAGCCTGAGGCTTCATCGGAGACCGGCCCACGATCCTGACGGTGCAGGCATGCTAGTGGTCCGTGATGGAGGCACATACATCTTAGAAGAGGCTTGCATCAAACGCGCATCCCATCAGTTTTGGCTCACGGTAGCAATGCTCTTATTACAGAAAATGTTATTTTTGTGCGGGATAGTCTGCTGATAAAACGCTTCATGTTGGGGCTTGTTTCGCTCCAGTGGAGGAACATCAAGTAGGCCAAACCACGACAATCCAATGAAAACAGTGACTATCCTCGTTGGGGCGCGCGCGACGAGAGCATGTAGAGATATGTACCACATCATGATATATGCACATTGCAGATCCTCCCATTATTATGTTGTCATGTAGAACAACACATCATTTTTGTAAGGAGAGAGTAAACCATCATGATCGAGCTATATAGTGGCCTAACCTTTGGACTTTGACACGTTTTTAGCCTAATCGTAGACAGAATCAGCTCGTGCTAGCTCGAAAAGAAGCCTACGAACTGACTAGCCTTGTTTTGACTCCTCCATTAAATAAGCAAAATATCTTTAAGCCATGACTTTTACTGGGGTCCCAGGAGTATTAGGGAAGATTTACGGTTTGTTGTTTTCCATCGCCAAGCTAGCTATGCTCATCGCCGTGGCGTGTGTGCGTCTCTCATAGCATGATTATAGAGAAAAAGAGAGATCCAGGGTTTTGTTTCGCTCCTGTATTTTGTTTACTGTTCGTTTTTTTTTGTGTGGTTTTTTTTTGCCTAACTAAAAGTTTATTGAGTAAAACAATTGCGGTAACAATTCAAATAAATGGTGTAGATGGTTAGCACGTCAGTTTCACACGCGGAAGATCTCCGGTTCAAGTCCGGACGATACCAATATTTTTTTCGTATTTTTTGCACTATTTTTCCGTAACTAAAAGGTTTAATTATAAAAATATTACTGTACCAATAATAAATAAACAGGTGTCGTGGTGTAGCTGGTTAGCACGTTAGTTTAACACGCTGAAGATCTCCGGTTCAAGTCCGGACGATGCCAATATATTTTTTTCGTATTTTACTTACTTTTTCATTATTTCTTTTTTGCCTACTAATTTTTTTACTGCTAAATATATATTACGGTACCAATACAAATAAACAGGTGTCGTGGTGTAGTTTGCTAGCACGTCAGTTTAACACGCTGAAGATCTCCGGTTCAAGTCCGGACGATGCCAAATATTTTTTTTGTATTTTATTTACTTTTTGTTGTTTCTTTTTTATCTAACTACATTTTTTACTAGTGGTTCAAGTCCCGACGATGCCAAAAAAAAATCGTATTTTATTTACTTTTTGTTATTTCTTTTTTGCCTAACTAAAAAAATTACTGGTAAATATATTACGGAACCAACATGAATAATCAGGTGTTGTGGTGTAGTTGGCTAGCACGTCAGTTTAACACGCTGAAGATCTCCGGTTCAAGTCTGGAACCTCATATAGGAGAGGGTCCAAATTCAACCACCAAACATTTAAGAAAATCTTTTCGTTATTTCTTTTTTGCCTAACTAAAAAATTTACTTGTAAATATATTACGGAACCAACATGAATAAATAGGTGTCGTGGTGTAGTTGGCTAGCACGTCAGTTTAACACGCTGAAGATCTCCGGTTCAAGTCTAGAACCTCCTACAGGAGAGGGTCCAAATTCAACCACCAAACATTTAAGAAAATACAACAACGATAGAGACAGAACAACACGACAAGACGCGTGACTCCAAGTTTTACTTGATTTGTTCTCTCCAACCCAATTTAAGTGGCACACACGTTTTTCAAGATTTAAGTTTGATCAATAATTTGACTAACGAAACATTGATTATATGTCACGAAAGTAATACCACTAAGTTCATATTTGAATGAAGTTTCTAATGGTATAATTTTTATCATAAATATCACATGTATTATTAGTCAAATTTATGGTCAAAGTTAGAGCATGCAAAACGAAGGCACCACATGCACGGGACTGGGACAGAGGGAGTAACTTATACCCAAAAAAAAGTAGCATTGAATTTATGGCTGATGACATCATGTTTGTCATCTGTTCGCATGAAGACAATGTAGATTAATTAGTAGAACATGTACACCTTAACGAACATGGATTGAAATCATAGCCTCTTGGTGAGTCCAGGTAAAAGAGGCTAAGATAAGGATAGAAGAGTATAGCAGAAAGAGACTGGAGAAAAATGAACTGAGATGATAACAAGAGGAAAGGTAAGTGCACTACAGGAAAAATCGTCGCTGCCGTGCGTCAAGGCTTTGCCGTGTACCTTTGCACGGCAGAGACATCTTTCCCGTGCTACGAAAAAAAATGGGGCACCGCAAAGAAGAAGTGCACGGCAAAACAACAAAGGAGACACAGCCACGAAACGAACCACGGCAAAGACCAAAAATAGTACACGGTAAAAAAAGGGGACACGGCAAAGACATGGAAAAATGCATGGCAGAGAAAATGCACGGCATATCATCACGTCTGGCCCACCACTTCCACGCAGTCGACGGGGCCGTGGTGACGGCAGGGCTTTGCCGTGCACCTCACCGTCAAGCACGGCAACGATTTGAATAACCAAATAATTTTTGCGCGCGAAATTTTCCCGCCATTCGTTTGTGTTTGTGCGCGCGAACGGCCAGTGCGCCTTTGCCGCACGGCACAGTCTATCTTTACCGTGACCCCAAAATTAGTGCACACGGCAAAGCCCATCTTTTTTCCTTTTTCCCCTGTTTATCCAACGTTTTCTTTTAGCACATATTTTATCTCAAATATCACCCATATTTGGGTCCATTCTAGTTTAGTTTAGTCTATATCTACATAGGAAACCCATGTTTGGGTCCATTATACCACAAACTAGTCTCCGGTATACCCGCATCGGGACATTTCCACATACAACTACATAAATCTTCTAAGTGTTATCGCCTGAATGTGAAGACGGTCACACCCGGGATCTATGTCTTGTATCATTGGGACTTCCACCACACTTTCACACATATCCTAGGTCCACATGCAAGATTTTGTTGGATTCCGGGCTCCGGCGGTCGTTCTACGAAATCCTACTTGAGGGGGGAGAGGGTGGGCCCCGGCGGTTTACCCCTAGCTTTCTCCGCACGATGTTCCACCAATGAAACTTTTCATTGGTCTAGGTTAGTTTTGTCTATATCTGCATAGGAAACCCATGTTTGGGTCCATTATACCACAAACTAGCCTCCGGTATACCCGCATCGGGACATTTCCACATACAGCTACATGAATCTTCTAAGTGTTATCGCCTGAATGTGAAGACAGTCACACCCGGGATCTATGTCTTGTATCATTGGGACTTCCACCACACTTTCACTCATATCCTAGGTCCACATGCAAGATTTTGTTGGATTCCGGGGCTCCGGTGGTCGTTCTCCAACGAAATCCTACTCGAGGGGGAGAGGGTGGGCCCCGACAGTCTACCCCCCTAGCTTTCTCCGCACGAGGTTCCACCAATGAAACTTTTCATTGGTCTAGGTTAGTTTAGTCTGTATCTACATAGGAAACCCAAGTTTGGATCCATTATACAACAAGCTAGCCTCCGGTATACCCGCATCAGGACATTTCCACCAACACCTACAGGAATCTGCTAAGTGTTATCGCCTGAATGTGAATACGGTCACACCCGGGATCTATGTCTTGTATCATTGGACTTCCACCACACTTTCACACATATCCTAGGTCCACATGCAAGTTTCTTAGGTCAACATGAAGGATTTGGTTGGATTCTGGGGCTCCGACGGTCATTCTCCAGCGAAAACACCGGTCTGTGGGCCCGGGAGGTCTACCCCCTAGATTTCTCCGCACGAGGCTCCACCAATGTACTTTTTCATAGGTTTAGGTTTGTTTAGGCCATAGATACAAGGAAACCCAAGTTTGGGGCCTTGTGTCACATTCTAGCGTCCGGTATACCCGCAGCGGGACATTTCGACCTATAGTTCCACGAATGTGCTTAGTGCACCCCGGGTATGCACGAAAAACTCCACCACATTTTTCACACATATCCTAGGTCCACATGCAGGTTTCCTATGTCAACATGAAGGATCTGGTTGGATTCCGTGGCTCCGGCCGGCGAAAACACCCGTCTGTGAGCCCGGGAGGTCTACCCCCAAGACAAAGCAGAGCCTTTGCCGTGTGCATTCTGCAAAGCAGCATGATAACCCACAAGTATAGGGGATCGCGTGTAGCCTTTTCGATAAGTAAGAGTGTGAACCCAACGAGGAGCTAAAGGTAGGATAAGTACTCTCTCAAGTTCTATCAACCACTGATACAACTCTACGCGCACTAAACGTTTGCATTATCTAAACTACGGTAGCAATACGGGTATGAGAGATAGTTTTGCAGGATAATAAATACAAGAAAGTAAAAGTTAGTGCTGCAGCAATAAAGTACACTAAGTAACCATATACTAACAGTACCATGAGTGTGGAAAAGTGGTGGTAATTGTGGTGGCTTTGTCCAGATTAATTAGTGAAGACATTTAGTTCATTGTCTTTGATGCAGTTTTCAATGTGGGAGAGGCTAAATATACATGCACTCCACTACTTGGGATTACAAGTACTATGATTGGATTGTTAGCAAACATCCGTAAATACTAACAATGCATTAAGGTTTCCCCAACCATAGCCTTAAGTTTATGGTCCTCTTACTCCCATACATGCAACTAACCGGTTTGAGCCCTCAGGTTTCTGTCACTCCGGCAGGACTACCCCCTTCCTTTGCACATACTACTAACCCTATGGTGTTGATCCATGCGCGCACAAGTATAATGGACACCAAAGGACAGTACCATATCAACATACAACTCTAATGAACCATAGACATTCAACAAAGCAATCAAAAGACAAATATACTACATAAACATGACATAGATCATAGGATAAATATTATAGCATCAAACACCATGTTTACATAGGACGGTACAGAGGTTTGTGGGAGGATGAACCACTGAATACAAGGAGGAGATGGTGATGGAGATGGCGGTGAAGACGGCGGAGAGGGCAGCGCGGAGGCGCAGGGCGGCGCGGCGCCGGCGGTGGGGGCTCCTCCCCCGCCGCCGGCATGGGGAGCGCCGCCCCTTAGCCCCCTCCTTCATGGCTTCTTGGGAGCCCTCCCCCATGGAGATGGGATCCATGGGGGAGGCAAAAACGTGGCTTTGGTGGCTGGAAATTCGTGGGTGGAGGAGTCCTCCACGAGTTAGGTTTCCTCCCTTTATATATCTTCTCGGATTTCCGTCACCCCCTTTTAGGGTTCCACCAAAACGGGCCTCCAGGCCGCGTCCGAACTCCGATTGGGCTGATCTCGGGCTTAAAATCTTCGTATGGAAAATTGTGACAACTTTTAACAGACAGGTCTCCAATACGTCATCTTCGAGGGTCAAACTGGCAATCTTCGTAAAAAGTTCTCAGACAGATTTCAGGAAAGTCCCAATTCGACTCCAACAAGGTTTCCTCTTGTATTCTTGATAATTTCTACACATCAAAGAGTAAAACAAGAACATTGTGCACTTTTGCAACTATTAGTAGGTTAGTCCAAATAAATAATAAACTTAATATAAAACAAGTGCTAAAAGCATAAAAATGGCATGAAACAATCAAAAATTATAGATACGTTTTGGACGTATCAACATCCCCAAGCTTAATTCCTGCTCGTCCTCGAGTAGGTAAATGATAACAAAATAATTTTTGATTGTAAATGCTATGATCAGGTCTTTAACAATTGCATGATGTATGGATAATAAAACTTAGCAATCATGTTACCTAATGAAAAGTATCAACGAACTAAGAGCTTATAACATGAAATTTATAAACATCAACAAGATTGTAATGACCATAATAAAGCATGGTAGAGTGGTATCTCGCTTGCCCGTATTTGTACAGCAAAACATAAATGCCCAGGCACCTCTGAAGTTCAAGTGAAGACTAGAAGTAAAGATATCAAAGATAAAAGCATCAAAGTTATACCACAATTAACCGCATTTGGGACAAGCACATTACACTAAGAATGACAACTATGCTCTCGAGAAGTGCTCAAAGAAAGGATGGTGACTCAACATGAAAATAAAAGATTGGCCCTTCGCAGAGGGAAGCAGGGATTATCATGTGCTAGAGCTTTTCATTTTTAAAACAGAAGCAAAATTGTTTTGGGAAGTGTTTGTTGTTGTCAACGAATGGTAGTGGGCACTCTAACCCCCTTGTCAACCAGACTTTCAAGAGCGGCTCCCATGAAGGACGTTATTTCTACCAGCAAGGTAGATCATCCCTCTTCTCTTTTGTTTACACATGTATTTTAGTTTCATTATGGATGACACTCCTCCCAACCTTTGCTTGCACAAGCCATGGCTAACCGAATCCTCGGGTGCCTTCCAACATTCACATACCATGGAGGAGTGTCTATTTGCAAATTAAGTTGCTTACTGATAAATCAGGGCAAAACATGTGAAGAGAATTATTAATGAAAGTTGTAATTAATTGGGACTGGGCACCCCATTGCCAGCTCTTTTTGCAAAATTATTGGATAAGCGGATGTATATGCCACTAGTCCATTGGTGAAAGTCTGTCATAAGTAAATGACAAGGTTGAAAGAGAAAACACCACATACTTCCTCATGAGCTATAAAACATTGACACAAATGAGAAGTAATTTGAAGGTTTTAAAGGTAGCACATGAAAATTTACTTGAATGGTTTGAAATGCCATGCATAGGTATTTATGGTGGACACTTTGGATAACTTGGTTTTCATGGATTTGGAAGCACGAGCAGCATTCCCGCTCAGTACAAGTGAGGCTAGCAATAGACTGGGAAGCGACAATCAAGAGAGCAATAACCGTCATAATCATGCTTGCGACAAAAAAAATTAATAAGGCATAAAAGTGATACAAGAACTCTGAGCAAAATAAATCATCAAGGCTTAATTGACTTTTGTTTTTCAGTCATATGCATGCGTGAGCATGTGCCAAGTCAATTCAAATGAATTATTCAGAGGAGGATACCACAATACCATACCATCTTATGAACAACAATGCATGTTAACATCAAAATATCATAATATACACTATTAGCTAGTTGAGACTAACCATAAGAAAATATAACTACTAAACAATATATTCACACATCATTTTTAAGTTTCAACAATAATCCATTAACCAAGTAAATTGAAAACAGAGATAAATAAAATATGTGAGATCCACTTATTAATGTAACTGGTGTTTGATGCTAAGATAAATAGATAATAAATACAGCCGCTTCAAGTTTAGTAAGTTCATATGTTGCTCAAAAAACAAAGTTTAAGGTTTGCAAACCGAGGGGTTTTGATGAAGAGGGATGGGGACATCCCCAAGCTTATGACTTTGGCCATTCTTCAACATTCACAATTTGGTGTTCCTTCATTCTCTGTGAAAAAACTTCAACACAAAAACTTTCCCATTCTTTTCTGCGGTTAGACATTAGTACAATAGATAATATTTCCAAGTGCTGCTATTAAACCAAATAAAATTTTGTTTTTAAGTTACAGAAAGGTTGCTTAAATGGCCAACTTATAAATGAAAGGTAAGAACCATTAAAAATCAAATGAAAACGAAAAGAGGCCACTCTTGCAACAAAAGTCAGAATCTGTCCAGAAAAACAGCAGCTGGAAAACGCAATTTTTAGGTGCACTTAAACATGCCCGAAATTTTAGCCAATTTTTGTACATGCAGAGGATTAGGTGCTACAACATCAGTAATTTTTTCGTGATTTTTAGAGCTTCCAGTAAAATATGAAAAATCGCGCAATAAGCAGTAGATACCGAAAACAGAAAATCACTTTTTACATATGTATCAACTAAGCTAAATGGATAAAACTTGGTACTTTATTTTTGATAAACTAAGACCAGAGGCTAAGCAAGACCTAAACATGCTAGCTACAGCAAGGAAAACTCTAAATAAAAATCAAAAGTAAAACCCAAATAAAATTAAAATAAAGAACCAAACAAAGAAGCAAAACAAAAGAAAATATTTTTGTTGTTTTGAATTTATAAGTGAAAGTAAAGAAGCAATCGAAACCAAATAAGAGCCTAATAAAACTAAAGAAGGTAAAACCAAGACATATAAAAAATTATAATACAAGTTAAGACAATACATATCATGTGGACGGGTAATATAGAGTATGAACGAGACAACCTCATGTTAGTTGATGAATAGGGGGATGACTCGGGCATCCCCAAGCTTAGATGATTGTATCTTCTTGAATATGTTCTTGGGATGCACCTACACATCCCCAAGCTTGAGCTCTTGCGTCTTCTTATTCATCTCATATCACCATATTGATTAGATCTTATAAGCTACATCCACATAAAACTTCACAAAACTCATTAGTAGGGTTAGTACTCATTAAATAAAATCCACTCATGTTCAAGCATTGACAAGTTTTATAATTTTTACTCAACATTAGCCACTGTATATACTAAGGTGTTCATGATTTCCGTTGTCCGTCGAAAAACTAATGAAACTAACAACACCAAGTACAATATTGAATAAACAAAGAAATCTGTCAAAACTGAACAGTCCGTAAAGATGGCATTCAACGAGATAGTTAAGTAGCTCAAATCGAAAAACTTTAGTCTAATGAAAGAAAGATAATAATCTCAGGTTTATGCACAAAAATTTTCAAGTCAAAATACTATTCTGAGATTTATCACGATTTTATTTACAGAGAAGCACAAAATCTGTCTAAACAGAACAGTCAGTAAAGATCGAATTTTTCGACCTATCTACGTACCTTAAATCAGAAAAAGTTAGTCTAATGAAAGAAAGCTAATAAGCATCACTTTGCACTCAAGAAATTTCAGATCAAGATCACGTTCTGGTGATTTTAAACATTTAATACGGTGGAGCACAGAAAATCTGTTTCTGGACAGCAAAGTAAAACTATCAACTTTCAATTAACTAAGACTATAATTAGCATTTTATTTTTATGTACAGAGGTATATACACAATATTTACAATATTTACATGTTTTTAACTACAGCAAAGCAAGGTCGACCCCCATTTAACCATTACTCATCTTTCCAATCACTTTTCTTTTTGAAAACGTTTTTAGATAACAACTACACCTAATTTTTTTTGTAATTCGCATTCCCTATCCATAGTAAGATAAAGAACAACTTTACTGAAAATAAAAACTACTTAGAGATAAAGCAAACAAGTGCACACAAGAACATTAACCTACGCTATGGCTCCCCGGCAACGGCGCCAGAAAAGGTCTTGATAACCCACAAGTATAGGGGATCGCGTGTAGCCTTTTCGATAAGTAAGAGTGTCGAACCCAACGAGGAGCTAAAGGTAGGATAAGTATTCTCTCAAGTTCTATCAACCACTGATACAACTCTACGCACACTAAACGTTTGCATTATCTAAAACTACGGTAGCAATACGGGTATGAGAGATAGTTTTGCAAGATAATAAATACAAGAAAGTAAAAGTTAGTGCTGCAGCAATAAAGTACACTAAGTAACCATATACTAACAGTACCATGAGTGTGGAAAAGTGGTGGTAATTGTGGTGGCTTTGTCCCAGATTAATTAGTGAAGACATTTAGTTCATTGTCTTTGATGCAGTTTTCAATGTGGGAGAGGCTAAATATACATGCACTCCACTACTTGGGATTACAAGTACTATATGATTGGATTGTTAGCAAACATCCGTAAATACTAACAATGCATTAAGGTTTCCCCAACCATAGCCTTAAGTTTATGGTCCTCTTACTCCCATACATGCAACTAACCGGTTTGAGCCCTCAGGTTTCTGTCACTCCGGCAGACTACCCCCTTCCTTTGCACATACTACTAACCCTATGGTGTTGATCCATGCGCGCACAAGTATAATGGACACCAAAGGACAGTACCATATCAACATACAACTCTAATGAACCATAACATTCAACAAAGCAATCAAAAGACAAATATACTACATAAATATGGCATAGATCATAGGATAAATATTATAGCATCAAACACCATGTTTACATAGGTCGGTACAGAGGTTTTGGGAGGTTGAACCACTGAATACAAGGAGGAGATGGTGATGGAGATGGCGGTGAAGACGGTGGAGAGGGGCAGCGCGGCGCCGACGGTGCGGGGAACTCCTTTCCCCGCCGCCGGCAAGCTTGGGGAGCGCCGCCCCTTAGCCTCCCTCCTTCATGGCTTCTTGGGAGCCCTCCCCCATGGAGATGGGATCCATGGGGGAGGCAAAAACGTGTCTTTTGGTGGCTGGAATTCGTGGGTGGAGGAGTCCTCCACGAGTTAGGTTTCCTCCCTTTATATATCTTCTCGGATTTCCGTCACCCCCTTTTAGGGTTCCACCAAAACGGGCCTCCAGGCCGCGTCCGAACTCCGATTGGGCTGATCTCGGGCTTACAATCTTCGTATGGAAAATTGTGACAACTTTCGTAACAGCCAGGTCTCCAGATAATGTCATCTTCGAGGGTCAAACTAGCAATCTTCGTAAAAAGTTCTCAGACAGATTTCAGGAAAGTCCCAATTCGACTCCAACGAGGTTTCCTCTTGTATTCTTGATAATTTCTACACATCAAAGAGTAAAACAAGAACATTGTGCACTTTTGCAACTATTAGTAGGTTAGTTCAAATAAATAATAAACTTAATATAAAACAAGTGCTAAAAGCATAAAAATAGCATGAAACAATCAAAAATTATAGATACGTTTTGGACGTATCACAGCACGGCAAAGGATAGTTTGCCGTGAGTATTGCACGTCAAAGTTGGTCTTTTCCGTGAGATGGTAATTAAATTACACGGCAAACCCCATATCACGCCGTGTCTTTTCCTGTTTTCCCCAACATTTTCTTTCTCCACATATTTTATCTCAAATATCACCCATATTTGGGTCCATTATAGTTTAGTCTGTATCTACATAGGAAACCCAAGTTTGGATCCATTATACAACAAGCTAGCCTTCGGTATACCCGCATCGGGACATTTCCACCTATAGCTACAGGAATCTGCTAAGGGTTATCGCCTGAATGTGAATACGGTCACACCCGGGATCTATGTCTTGTATCATTGGGACTTCCACCACACTTTCACACATATCCTAGGTCCACATGCAAGATTTTGTTGGATTCCGGGCTCCGGCGGTCGTTCTCCAACGATATCCTACTCGAGGGGGGGAGAGGGTGGGCCCCGGCGGTCTACCCCCCTAGCTTTCTCCGCACGATGTTCCACCAATGAAACTTTTCATTGGTCTAGGTTAGTTTAGTCTATATCTACATAGGAAACCCAAGTTTGGATCCATTATACAACAAGCTAGCCTCCGCTATACCCGCATCGGGACATTTCCACCTACAGCTACAGGAATCTGCTAAGTGTTATCGCCTGAATGTGAATACGGTCACACCCGGGATCTATGTCTTGTATCATTGGGACTTCCACCACACTTTCACACATATCCTAGGTCCACATGCAAGTTTCCTAGGTCAACATGAAGGATTTGGTTGGATTCTGGGGCTCCGACGGTCATTCTCCAGCGAAAACACCTGTCTGTGGGCCCGGGAGGTCTACCCCCTAGATTTCTCCACACGAGGCTCCACCAATGTACTTTTTCATAGGTTTAGGTTTGTTTAGGCCATAGATACAAGGAAACCCAAGTTTGGGACCCTGTCTCACATTCTAGCGTCCGGTATACCCGCAACGCGACATTTCCACCTATAGTTCCAGGAATGTGCTAAGTGCACCCCGGGTATGCACGAAAAACTCCACCACATTTTTCACACATATCCTAGGTCCACATGCAATTTTCCTAGGTCAACATGAAGGATCTGGTTGGATTCCGTGGCTTCGCCGGCGAAAACACCCGTCTGTGCGCTCGAGAGGTCTAACCCCAAGATAAAGCAGAGTCTTTGCCGTGTGCATCCTGCGAAATAGCACGGGAAAGGGTCCTTTGCCGTGCAAAGCTCACGGCAAAGAGCTTATTTACATGGCAAAGAAATATTTATTCCAAAAAAAAGGGCCCAAATCAGCCGAATGAGATTCGAACCCTGCTCGTTTGGGTGGCAAGGTTGTGGCTGCTGCCACTCGGGTACTAAAGCGGACGTTGCAAGTTATGAACATCAGTTTTATTTATGCTGTGATCTTTGCCGTACCTTTAACATGGCAAAGGACCGTCCACGGCAAAGGGCTGAAACCCTAAACACCAGCCCGCGCGTGGCCCACCGTTCACTTCCGCGCGAGTGATTCATCCCCAAATCGACTGCTTACCCGCGCGCTCCGACGACCCCGCCGCCACCCACCCTCGCCGCCATCTCCAGCGCCGGCGCCGCACCAGCCCGCCGCCGAACCGGCCGCCTCGACCCGGCCTCGCCGCCTCCCGCCCTCGCGCACGCTCATCTCCTCCGCGCGCGCGGAGGCGCCGCCACCAGCCTGCCGCCTCCACCCGGCCTCGCCGCCTCCCGCCTCCTTCTAGACGGTGCGGCTCTTCGAAGTCCAGGCCAATGCGCTGAAGGGGATGGTGTACACGCACGCGCCCCATGCTGGACTGTTGCTTCCTCGACGACTCCGCGGGATTCAGCTCCTCCAGCGACCACGTCGTGCGAAGGTGAATATTTGTGGCCTGCTCTGCTCGTCTGTATGCCGGCATATGTTTCTGATTTTGCTGCATCTGATGCTTCTACAACATCAAGAGAACCAAGTTTCATAGCAGAGAACTTTGTTGGTACTAATATGTCTAATGATATAAACAACTCAGGCTACGTATATGCAAGTTTTTGTCTACACCTCGCTGCTGGTAGTTAAAACAAATATGCAAGAAAAATGCCCCTAATTTCTTTTCTCGCTATGCAGGCGATGCTTCGAGGTGGGCACGGGGGGCGGCGTGGCAGGACTGTTTGAAGGGGCATCCGGATCTTGTTCGACGACTCGCTGGGTATAAATCTCTCGCCCATCTTTCCATGTACCTAGGTTTTATTTTTGTGTCTAGATCACCAAGTCAGTCGCGTTACCCTAGGCGTCTCCCGTTCGGAAGGGTTACGCGAGTAAATATGCATTAAATTGCATATTTATGGCCGTAACTCTTTCGGATTGTCCACGCATTTTGGACAGCCGGAGGATGTGTAGATTGGGTACGTTTTCCATGCTCTACTCCGTTCCGGGACAGGATTTCGGTGGCGCCTCCTCGTTGTTCTCCGGATGCACATCCTCTCGGCTTTTGGCCGAGACGTGTATCGGGAGAACAGCGGGGAGGTGCTGCCAAAATTCTGTCTCAGGGCAGGGTAGAGCATGGAGAACGTACCCAATCTGCACATCCTCGGGTGGGATTAGGACTTATCTTTACCTATTAGAGAGATAGGTGGATGCATGGCGTAAAACCAGTAATTGTTAAAATTAAACGAACTAATACCGGATGTAACTACATGTTAAATTGAAAATCATTCTCTCTCTGTTTTTGTACTTGTTAAGAGGATGGATCCGGAACGTTTGTGGATGTACGAGGGCTGGACCCGTCAGGGGGAGTTTACTGATGAGTGGCAAGAAAAGGCCGAGCAGTTTGTGGACAGTGTGTTTGCCGACCCTATCAGACCTGCAAAAGTGTTGTGCCCCTGCGCGCAATGTTGTAATGGCAAACGAAAGTCGAAGGATGAAATGAGTTTACACCTGATCAAATTCGGGTTCACACCGGGATACGGTCGGTGGACTTGCCATGGCGAGCCAGCAACAAAAGCACCAAAACGTGCTAAAAAGCAGTCACAGTCGAGTCAGCCGGCGAGAGGATTTGATGCTGGGTTTGACAAGTGCTTGGATGACTTCCTTGATGCAAATGCACCTGAAAACCCTAATGCACATGAGGCGGAGACAAATGAGGAGCCGGAGGAAAACACATAAGTTCTACGAGGCTATGTTTCACACAAAAACCCCTTCATCCACATACAGAGGTTACCCAGTTGGATGTCGTGGCTCGCCTAATGTCCTTCAAGTGCCAGAGTAACTTATCTAGGGATCGGTTCGACGATCTTCTGGTAGTCATTGGCAGCATCCTGCCGAAAGGGCACCTCTTGACAAAGAGCTTTTACGAGTCGACAAAACTCCTCAGTTCACTGAAGATGACATATAAGAAGATAGACGCTTGTCCAAAGGGATGCATGCTATTTAGAAAAGAACATGCTGAAGGAAACTATTGCATCCATTGCAATTCCTCTAGGTACTTCGAGGTTGACACCGGTGATGGACAGAAGAGGCAGACTAAGATTCCCCGAAATATCCTCCGTTATCTTCCATTCCTGCCGAGGCTCCAACGGCTTTTCATGACGGAGGAATCTGCCCAACAGATGAGATGGCCCGTTGAGGGGAAGCGATACACAGACAAGATGGTACATCCATCGGATGGTCAAGCATGGCAGAACTTCGCCAAGAAATACCCAGAGAAAGCGGGTGACTCGAGGAGCGTAGCAGTTGCGATATCAACCGATGGGTTCAATCCATATGGTTTTTCAGCTGCAACGTACAGTTGTTGGCCCGTATTTGTGATTCCCCTGAACCTCCCTCCTGGCGTCGTCATGAGATCCGAGAACATGTTTGTGTCGATGATAATACCAGGACCGAAATATCCGGGGAAGAACATGAACGTGTACCTGGAGCCGCTAGTGGATGACTTGCTTGTTGGGTGGAACGGTCGTGGGGTCCGAACATACGACGCCGTATCAAAGAAGCACTTCGATATGTATGTCTGGTACCACACATCACTGCATGACCTACCGGCACGTGCGTTGTTCTGCGGCTGGTGTACACATGGGAAGTGGCCTTGCCCGGTGTGTAGGCAGGCTGTGACTTTCTTCTGGTTGGAGAATGGAGGCAAGTATTCCTGCTTTGATGAAGCTAGAAAGTTTCTTGAAACCAATCATAAATATAGGAGGGACAAAAAGAACTTCAAGAAAGGCGTGGCTGTTCATACTCTACGTCCACATCTGCCGACCGGCAAGGATACCAAGGCCGAGTTAGAGGCTCTTGTGCCGAACCCCGATGGAATGGTTTCGTGGGATATGGGGAGACACACCAGTGGACCCACATTCCATGCTTATGGAAGCTTCCTTACTTTGAAGACCTCGAGCTTCCGCATAACATTGATGTAATGCACACAGAAAAGAATATCGGCGAGGCCCTTTGGAGCACAATCATGGACACCGAGAAGACAAAGGATAACATTAAGGCTAGACTCGATCAGGAAATATGGTGCGATAGGCCAGATTTGGACATGAAACCTCCTGGAGTCAAAGGGCGCACGTGGACACGGCGAAAGGCCCCGTTCTGCCCTACAAGGCAAGAAAGGAGGGAAATATTCCAGTGGATTGTGCAGTGCTTGTTCTTCCCTGATGGGTATGCAGCTAACTGGATGAGGGAAGCAAACCTGGAGACGTTGCGAGTGCATGGGCTCAAGAGTCATGACTATCACGTGTGGCTTCAGCGGATAATGCCGATCATGATTCGAGGCTATGTCGGCGAGGAGACTTGGCACCTCTGAGGCGATCTGATCCAACTTTGCATTAGTCTGTAACTGACTTCTGCTTATATGATGAAATGGACAAGTTTAAAGTATTTAATTAGATCACACATTTGGCTACAATAACCTACAGGCTGTAGTGCTCAATCTAGTACTATCTTGAGTGATGCTAATCTCACAACTAGGTTTGTTTGAGTCACACCGTATGAATAAAACTATATGCTAGATTGGTTAAACAAAAAAAGGAATGAAATACACCTAGTCTTGTGACTAGAGAGACGAACGAATCAAACAGACACAGGCTCCGTTAAAAAAAGATAGAAGCTGAGATTAAATCAATGCTTGTAGACTTACTGCCACTTTTAACCTATGTTCATCCTGCTTGTAGACTTACTTTCGGATGGACCCGGAGTATACCCGCGAGGAGTGCATTGCCGTGTCTCGCAGGGCGGCTGTGAAGCAAGTCACTGACTCTATCTACGAGGCGCGTGTGGGCTGCGTCCGTAGATGGTACGCTGAGAAGCGCAAGCTCGGGATGGATAAGTCTCAAGCCCGAGGTATCTTTATGGAGCCGTGGCAGTACTTGCAGGTAATATGTGTATTTTCTGTATGCGGTGCCCTCCTCCGTACGGCTTTCACTAATATGTGTATTTTGTGTATGCAGGTACCTCCTCTGTTCGTAGGTCACGCCAGAGAGGGAGTCTACCGTGCTATGGTCCGTTGGTGGACAAGCGCCGAGTACAAGAGGAGGAAGGAAGAAGGAAGGCTAAGGAGAGCCGAGATGGAAGGTGGATCACACACGCAAGGCAGCATCCCCCTCGGCGTCTGCAAGGCGAAAGAGGTGAGAAAAAGCTTTCTCCTAACCTTGCTCATCATGCTGTTCCTTATTCCGTAAATGCGACCCTCTTGATCTATCTTCGTGCTCTCTTTTGCAGGCACAAGCGCTAGGCGCGAGCCCTCTCTGTTCGCGGTCTGGAGCAAGTATCGTAAGAAGAAGGACAAGGAGACTGGGACACTGACGTGGGTGAGCGATAACGCCGAGCTCAAGGACAAGGAGTACCGTTTGGGGTTCGCCGAATCACATGGCGAGTCGAACCCTGAGACCAAGCCCTTTGACCCCGAGGTTGCCATGCGTATGGGAGGCGGCAGGAAGGGTGGCCGCTTGTGGATGTGTGATAGCGCCGTCGATCCTAGGACCGTCCGGTCTATGAGAGAGATTAGGCGTGACACCTCGAGCTCCTCCTCTACCATACAGTCCCGCCCGACGGCGTCGTCTAGAGCCATTGAGAAGATCCAGGTATGCTCTTCTTCCTTGGTCATCCACACTTCATTCCATGTTTTCCATGGCAACGTCCATGACCTTCCGATGACACAACGTAGCTCGAGTTGGAGGAGGTGAGGAGACAGAGGGAGCAGGCCGAGGCCCTCATTACTCAGCAGCAGAATCAGATATTGGGGTGGTTTACACAGAGGATGACAGCCTGCGAGTCCAAGTTATCGGTAAGTTCTTGCTCATAGGACCTACGACGAATCCTAATTCCATACAGCTTACCCGCTCATGCTTGATTTGCAGGCCCTTCTGCCGAGTGGCGCCACTCTTCCTACTGTTAGTCCACCTCCTTTTGATTTCACCGCATGGGTAAGTTGTCTTGCGTGTTAGGTGCCAATCTCGAAATACCACATGTCTAGTGCATATTGACTTAGGCTCACAATTTTCCATCTTGTAGCTACAAGCCTCGGCTGGATCCAACAATGCGGAGCACGGTGGACCATCGCATCAGGACCAGACCATGGAGATGCCTCCTACGGGGGACAATCCGGCAACCCGCTCGCTCGTTCGCTCTTCTAGGTTTGTACTCTCATTCTAGTGACTTGTATAATTTCACATAGTCATTAGAGAAACTTAGTCATAGAAAAACCTAGTCATAGAAACTTAGCCATAGAGTAACTTAGTCATAGAAAAACTTAGCGATAGAAAAACTTAGCCATACAAAAATACATGATCTTTTCCATAGAAGTAGAACTCATGGGAGCCACTTGTATATATTTTTATGTTTATCTTGTGATCATGATCCTTATTCCTTGTATATTGCGATGTTTCTCTACTTGTCAAAATTTAAAGAATCTTTCCTTTACTTGTCAAACTTTGGAGCTTTTAGTTCTAGACTTGTACATGAATCTCATGTCTTTGATTTCTATTTGGTAGGATGTGCATGAAGGAAGGAGCTATTCGCCGTTTGGTGATTACATGTGAACTCTATGTGTATGGTTGGACTCAATGTATATGGTTTGGACTCTATATGTTGCTATATGCAACTTGTGCGAACTTGTAGGAACACTTGATGGATCTTGTGTATGCACTTATTATGGACATATGCACTCTATTTGTGGCCTTATTATGGAATATGCACTCTATTTGTGGTGTTGGATCTTGTATGTGATCTATTTATGGCAATAGATCATTGTATTGTGCATTTGATGTTTATATGCATTGAAATATGTTGCTATTGTGCCACAGATGTTGGCTTTGTACATATTTGTGATATTGGTATTTGAATTGCTGGGAATAATGGGAAAACAGCTTAAAAAAATATGCAGGGGCCTTTGCCGTGTGCATGCACACGGCAAAGGGTGTCACCTGGGACCAAATGGTGTCTGTGCCGTGCGCATGCACACGGCAAAGGCTGCGAACCTGGGACCAAACGGTGCCTTTGGCGTGCATGCATCTGAGGAAAGCGCACGGCAAATCTCGTCTCACGGCATCGCGGTGGCGCACGGCAAAGAAGTAGACATGGTAAAGAGAAGGGGCACACGGCAAAGCTACACCACGGCAAAGCCTTTGCCGTGCGACGCGCACGACAAAGAAGAAGTCACGGCAGAAGAAGGCACACGGAAACGCACGACGCACGACAAAATTCAAGGGTGGGTCCCGCGTGCAGGACACACGGCAAAGCTATGGTGGGACCACTGTCACGGCGCCGTCTTGACCGCGGCGGCGTCAAGTTACTTTTGTGTGCCGTGCAGTGCAATTTTGCACACGGCAAAGGCTTTGCCATGCCATTTTTGCAGTCCACACGGCAAAGCCCATTTTACCGTCCCAAACGTTGTCGTGGTGCTCTTTGCCGTGTGTATGTCACGGCAAAGGTTTGCCGTGCTTTTTTTTGGCTTTGCCGTGCTACGCATGGAACACGGCAAAGATTGCGATTCCTGTACAAAGGTCATGAAGAAGGAAGTTCCCCAAGAAAAGTTCACCCACTTGACATGAATACAAAATCTTAGAGTGAGTTAATATCCCATCCTAAACATTACTAGCTTAAATTGAAAACATTTGTGTGTCTATCTAAACAATAAATAGTAAAACTACCTAATTTGTGACGTTTATGCTTTTTGCTTTCCATTTATATTCTTGATACTTTACCACAACGAGCAGAACATAATGTGCACAGTATGTTGATAATGGGAATGTTTTATTTGCACTGCCGAAATTCAATTAAAACTAACTCTCTATGATACTATTATGATTTTACAGTATATTTAATGCCATAAAGTAATGATTGCACACATGAAAGACACTGGCCGAGCCACTGGTGATTAATACGCAATAACAGGTTGCCATCAGTAAAAAGTTCAAACTGCATAGAAGCTAGAGAGGACATATATTTACGGGTATTATTCCCTCCAAAAAGTATATTTCCTTTCAAAAAGAATGAACATATAAGTACTATCCAAGTAAGCAACAGAGAAAACGAAGGGTTTGTATATAAGCCTGCACCTGCAAATAGAAGAGGATATATTTTGAGGTGGCCTCATGCATGCTAGATGGATCTGACCCTGACGTACCCTAGAATCAGCACCAAGTACCCTGGCGACCGAAGAAAAAGGAAGTTGCCTGCTCGACACTTGTCCGTGAACATCTTCCTTTCCGTTGAACTGCAAGGCGTGGTACGTCGTTCGTGTACTCTGCCCCTTATCCCTTTTCTTCCGGTACGTACTTGCCATGTTCTGATCGAATCCAGCAAAATTCCAACTGAAACTGAAACTTTCAAGGATCAAGAACAGTAGACAAGCGTACTTCATTCTGTGGCGCCTCTCGGCCAGCTTTTACTAATCCCACACAACTACACAAGTAATTAGAGAGGGTAACAAATTAGAGATGTAATTAAGCATGACATGCATAATGTGTGAAAACGCAGCAAACGTACTGGTGATTGATAGGACTAAAAGAGCCTAAGTACATAGTATGAAGCTAGCTAAGCTAGGGCACACCATATATATGTGCCACTGATAGAGAGACTGAATCTTCTTCCTCGATCTACTGCTACGTACTACTACTACTGTGTTGCTCACTCGCCCATCGAACCAACTTCTCGAAACAAACGGCTAGCTAGCTATAATCGATCATGATCAGATCACTGAGCAATGCAGCCGCATTTCAGTGGGAGAGGAAGCTGAAGGGGGAGAAGCCGGAGTCGGAGCCCTGCGACGAGGCGACCATGTCGTGGCCGGCGCCGCTCGTGGGTACGAACCCGCCGTAAGCCGCGTCGGCGCCGCCCCAGAACCCGGCCACCATCTGCGCCAGGTCGTCCACGTCCTCCCGAAGGCCCATCCCGTAGGCGTCGGCGTCGGACACCGAGTACCGCCGTGCGTCCTGCTGCATGTCGCCGCCCCGGGGACGGAGGCAGCTCTCCGGCACCACGCTGCTCAGGTACCCGGAGTTGTCGTCCGCGCTGGGGAAGAGGAAGTCGTGTCCGCCGTGACGTATGTCCATCGGGCTGGCATGATCGGCATTAGCCACCGGCATGGAGCACTCGCCCGCGCCGGCGGCCATACCCGCCTGGTAGCCGCTGCCGTGGCTGTGGTACGAGCCAATGTGCGGCGCTGCAGCACCCACGTGCTGCTGGCTGCCGTACTGCATGTTCGTCGACGACGCGTATGTGGGCTGCTGCGCGTGGTGGAACGGCGCGAGGAAGGGCGGGTAGTTGTTGTAGGCGGCGTGCGCGTAAACGAAGTTTGTGCGCGCCTGGGCGCCCTTCATGGAGAGGGCGGCGCGGTCGTAGGCCAGGGCGGCCTCCTGCGCCGTGTCGAAGGTGCCGAGCCAGTGCCGCTCCTTGGTCGTCGGGTCGCGTATCTCCGCCGCGTAGCGGCCCCACGGCCGCCGCCGCACGCCCAGGAACCGTCCGGGCTCCTGCGTGCGCCGCCGGCCACGCCCTGCCGGCCGCTCGCTCGGCGACGACGGCGGAGACGGCTGAGGCAGCGGGTGGCCCATGATCGGCTTCGGCAGCGAATGCTCCGAGAACGCCATCATCTGGGAGGTCTGGCCACCGCTGCTGCTGCTGCGATTGCTCATGGCAAAAGAACTGAAGGATGTCTACTGCCTTAGCCTACTAAGCTTAGTAAGTAGCTTGTGTTGTGAGCTTAGCTACCTAGCTTGAGCCTTGAGGTGGTTGCTATGTTGTGAGCTTCTAGTGTGTGTAGTGCTCACTATGGAGGGGGGCAGGGTGGTATTTAAATGGGGAGCAAGCTTGGAGGAGGGAGAAGCTATAAGGAGGACACTGTGCATGAGAAGGCAAGGTAGTAGGGGAGTGGCATGCATGCACTGCACCCCCAAATGCACTTGTATTTATGCATCTTGTGTTTAGATTTCTGTTCCCTAACCTTAGGACCAAAGAGATGAGGAGAATGTTGTGTCAGCCAGATAGCTATACATGCATGTGTATATGTGTTGCTAGAAAAAAAAAAAGAATACTTGGAATGTTCTACCCTCAGTTTTCACATACATATATACACTTCATTTATGACTATGCATGCTACAGTCCATGCAATTTAAATTAAACTAATTAGTGTCAGCCTATACATATGACTATGACATGATTCTTGTCCAACCAAATTAATAAACTAGCATAACACACATAAGTTATATGAAGCCGGTGACCAAGAAGCCTATGCAAAGACAAACTCTTTTTAAATTAATGGTCCTACATATGTATACCTAATTATTGTGGCGTGTATGTTAGTTGAGCATGTTACCATGCATGCTGTGATGATTCAGTACTTAGTACCAAGTATTGCAAACTAATCAGATAGTGTAAACATGCCTGCCACTGATGAGAAAAAGGAGAGATGAAGAACAGAACATACCTACCTATGCGTCGACCCTTTTGAACAACTATAATTTATTTGTTTCAAAAGAGACAATTACAATCTAAGCTTGAAGATACTAGTACTACAATAGCTATTATGATACAGGAAAAAATGCTACACGATTATGTGTTCTTTTTGCAGTTTGACCGTTCGGCTTTGATTTTGTTGTGTCCATGTGCTTGTTTGCGCAATACATGCAAACTCAAAAAGGAAGGTCGAGAAAGCTACGACTCATTTCGTTACCCAATATATAAGGACATGATCTCTAATACGTAACTTTGTTGATCATTGCTTCCGTAAATAATAAGATACTTAAAAGTGCAAAATTGTTACTTTAATCTAAAAGTATTATTTTCATTTTCGATAAAAGTTTATTATTTTCTTATAATCGATCTAAATAGTCTTGTCCGTATTATCTGTGGTCAAAGTTAACGGGTTTTGACCACTCTTCTAAGAGATCATAGTTTGTCACCTTTGCATGTAAGAAACATTCAAATGGAGTGGTTAGCTTGCCCTCAAAACAAGATAAAACAACAGTGTGATATGTGTAGAAGGCACTCTTTCTTATGCCACCACTTCCTGTTAATTATGCTTCTTTGTTTCCATGCATACAGCCTTGAGTGACTCTCACATGAGGTGAGGGCCCTCTTTGACTCCTTTTTCCTAGTGAAGCTTGCTTTGCCCTGCATGAGCTAGACAAATGCATGGACAAGGATCATTATCCCTCTCAAACCCGTTGGATTCATGTTAATTATTTATTCTTAATGGACATTCTATGCATTAGTGCGCATGTGCGTGCCGGTGGCGAGCTTCAAATCAGAACAAATCGGAAGGAGTGACGATATTAAATCAGGAAACAAGAGAACTATCCCTTTCATGTCTCTCTAGAGCTATTTTCTAGAGCCTAATACATGGCTTTAATTCCGGGGTCAAAAAGGTCGGAGAGAGAAAGAGAGAGCGAGCAAATGGCACGTAAAAACTTAATGTATCCCAATGCCGCAACTAACATCAACCACGACCGTTGTTAAGTGTGTGCCATGTGAGGCTGATTCAAAAGAACAGCTGATGTGGATTGACGCTACTTTTTACCCACCTAATTTTTCCTCGAGGAATTAAAGCTCAATATTTTTTGGTAAGACTTTTGAAACTGTTGTACTATTTATACTTTTTAAGAGAAATTATTACATTTATTAAGTACAATGCAAAGAAAAGTTGGTATTTTGATTTTCTTCTTAGTTAGGAGCATCTTGAAAAGGATGTTCTTGGAGTGTGCAAAGCCTTGACTTCCCCTCCCCCATGAGAACAATGAGGAACTTGAATTCTTATGAAAAGCTGCATATGGTGGTGCAATTCTTGCATCTAAGGCCATAGCTTCTACAAATGCAACTATGCATGGGTGTAGAGGTAGTGTGCAAGCCAAGAGAAATCTTATCTGGTGACCTTGACTTCCCCTACCCCATCTTTTCTACTCTTGTGTACATGTGAATTTGGCTTATGTTGGTTTGTGAAATGCAAGATGGGGTCAGGTCATGCTGGTCAAGCCCTAGCTAGACAACATCTGTGAAAAGGTGTGAGGAGGAGAAGGTGGCGCATGTTCAACGGGGGAAAGAAAAAGGAGTTTGGGGCACGATCTAAGGGCAAGGAGGCTCCACACATGCAAATATGCATTGGCCATGCATGACAAGATTGTACTAGAAATGTGTAAGTTAGTTAATCTGCAGAGAGACCCGAACTGTAGTGTACTAATTATGATGGAGCGAGCACATCACACAAGACACATGTCCTTGTCCATTTCATAGGGTCACCCGGGTTTTGGGGTGGCCTTTTCACTACTTTGACTTTGAACGACCTTATAGAACAACAAGTGCTGTGCAAAAGACACACGTACCCAAGAAAAAATATTTCGAGTTTGTGGAGAGAGAAAGAGCTAGCTGGAGGAGAGTAGGGAGAGAGAACCTATATAATTATGCAAGACAAGTTCACTAAACATAATTAAAAAAGGTAGAGAAAGACCACTTGTGGCATACAGATTTGTCTCAGCGACTAAGTTGCTGTTTGAATAAAGTGAGGAGAGACAGGAGTTAAATAGTGAAAGTGTGTACTCACAAATAAATCAAAGCTCCCAAACATTGCTTTAATCAATTGAAATTTTGAACTCTCATTACAGGTTGTATGTTTTCCACTAATTGCATATAAACTACCTAGTTCAAACATTATTTCTATACATAGAAGCTAGATCCAAACTTCAACATCTTAGCTAGATACAACTAGGGTTGTACGCAAAAACAATGATGCTACTACTTTGTTGAACATTATTTCAGTCGTACCATATATGTCGACAAAGCATCGTGCCACTTATAAATTTAGTGCGTAATTATCATTCGCTCACTTCCAAATTACTGTCCATTTTAGATTTAGTTAGAGTCAAACTTTGTAATGTTTTACCAAGTATATAGAAAAACATATCAATGTTAACAATACAAAATCTTCTATTATATATCTTTTTTAAACGCTAATCGGTATATTAATAATCATCAACAGCAATACATAGATCCCCAAGAGTAACAAAATTATAAATAGGTTTTTTGGACCACCTTGACGACTACAAGCACTAAAGCAAGCCGAAGAGGCGCTGCCGTCCATGCCCCTCCCTCATCGGAGCCGGGGAAATGTTTTATTACTAGAGATTATTGTAGTAGACAGACGAGAAATCGTCGTGCTAAAGCCCCAAAGAACAAACGCATTAGAGCAGCAACCATCGCCAAAGATGAGGGTTTGTAGATCAGAAGTGCAACCACAACAATGAACACGAGAAAAGATCGGATCCCACAAGATCCACCAGACACACAACTCCACGCACCCTCCACCGTCACTAGGCACACCAACGGAGCAAGGATAGGGCGGGGAGGACCTTAATCTGGCATCGGGATATACCCACCACCTCACCACCCCTATGAAGACACGAAAACTAACTAAAACAAGAAACAGGAACCCTCCATCCAGGGTGAGGCCGGGATCCGTCTCCCTTCTAAGGCCTGAAAGGCCATCGGAGGCGGGCTGGATCAGCGGTGGCACCGGCGGAGGGGATGGAAACCCTAGCCCAGAGATCTCCTTTTTTATCCTCCCTCTCTTGTGTACCGGCTCGGTATTTTTGGCATTATGCATTTGAATTATATAATTAAAACAATAGAAAAAGAAGCCACCACAATTATCCATATAGGCTAAATTAACCATACAAAAAGAAGCCACCACAATCATCCACATAGGCTAAATTATCTGGTCCGTTAACCATATTTGGGGCTTAATTATAACACTATAAATTTAAAGTAGAATTATGTGTATTAGAGAAGGAATATATATATATAGGTGTAGCTAATTCTCGTCAAGTGATTTCATCCCTACAATTTTGTAATCTTCATACCTATATATGTCGTAAATAGCAAAAAATTCACAAATCTCATAAGCAATCTTACATCATAGATTTGATAACTCCCATAATGTATGGATCTAGACCAGGTTGCAAGGCATGCATGCCGCAAATAAGACTATTTTTCTACATATTGATCCACTTAAACTAATATATGCTGTTTTGAACAGGCCTATCATATGTAAATCAAAATTAGTTACCTAGAAATGACAAGATAGATAATACTTTCATTTGTTGACTGGATCGGAACCATGTTAACAATTTGTCTCATATTTCTTCCTTCCAATATCCTTATTGTTGTTGTTGGACTTCATAACGGAAGATCGACCATAACGATACGTCCAAAACTTATATATAATTTTTAATTCATGTATGCTATTATTATATCATTAATATATATTTATACATGATTTTATATCATTTTACAGTGTTTCCATCGGACAAACATATTAACCCAATGCCAAGTACTAGTTGTTGTTTTCTGCCTGTTTTTGCATCGCAGGTATCGCCCGGGAAATATCGGAGAGAAATTCAAAAAAAACTATAAAACTCAATAACTTTTTGAGGCGAACACGACGAAAGAATACCTGGCACTAGGGGAGCCACCACGTGGTGGGCACCCGCCAGGAGCACCAGAGGTTGTGGTGGGACCCCTGGCCACCACCTCTCGATGCACTTTGGCCTATATAAAGTTCCCGAAAACCTAAGCTCCAGAGAGGAGGAATTTTGGAGCCCTGATCCGAAATCCAGTCGTAGTGGAAAATCATCGCCGGAGGCATCTACACCACTTCTGGCGCCTCCATGATGATGCGTGAGTAGTTCATCCTTGAACTACGAGTCCATAGCAGTAGCTAGATGGTTATCTCTCCTCCATGCATGTTTCTCCAGGCAAATGTCTCGTGCGTAACATAATCGAGATCCATATGATGTAATTGCAATTAGTTCTTGTGTTTGCTGAGTCATGATGAATTGTGAATCTAAAATTAGATTGTACATGTTATCTTGAGTATTGGTTGTTCTTACATGCTCTCTGATTTATGGGTAGGTTCTTGACCAAGTTTATGTTCAAATCTGCATGAGGGAGTTAGTGTTGATAGTGGGTTCCACCTTGCTTTCTTGGTGCTCGAGTGATAGAAACATGAAAGTAGGGGTACTATATTGTTGCCAATTAGGATAAAATTCTAACCATGCAATTGTTTACATCAAGTGCATTGCTTAAGACAATACTCTGTTGTTTTCAACTTAATACCTAGAGAGGCAAGTATAGAAGCACTCTCGAAGTGGAGTATTTAGGTATATAGATTCTGTATAGATTGCGGTCTACATATGTTTGACGTGATGCCTACATGAATAATACCATGAAATCGTATATCATATTTTTTTACTTACAATATTGCCAATTGTCCAGCTGTTATTTGTTTACCCAACAATGTAGTATAATGTTCAATTTCTTAGTTGTCATTCTTAACCACATAAAAAATTCCTAAACGTTAATTGTAACATTTTCATATAGTTGTATTTATATAGTTCAAAATACATTTACATTGTGCTATATTTAGAATATATTTTGTAGCATAGTTTTGTTCGTCAATCAATAGGATAATTAAGGATATCTGCATAAACTATATAGTGTATACATATTTATGGTAGAGATGTCTAATAACATGGTGTAACAGATATTTTAAAAGTTGTTTTTAGTGTACAACTAGCTAAGCATATTTAATAAAACTTCTAGAGTATAAATTGAGTGTTCACATGATTCTTTACCATATTTCCATGGTAAAATATCCGTATAGTTTTGAGATGAAATGTGGGCACGATGCATACTTCTTTATCCAACTAGCAAAGCTAACAGTAATCACCGACAAATAAATAAATTATACTGCTTTCACATGAATACGATTTGATTGTTTTGATTTGGTCGTCCGTGGAATTAAACACACTGCATGTTATGGTCGGTACCATCTTCTCTATACAAACACTTTGCATGTTATGTAAATAAAGATTTGTGCACATAATTAAAAATGAAAATTTAGTAAATATTATTAGAATCATCATAAAACGTGGTTTCATATCGTGTACATTTGGTAATATAGAGTTGATATTTTTCGGGAGCGCAGGTTTGGCTTCAGAGCTCATATGCTAGCTCCTGCTGCCTAAATACGAAATTCGAAGAATATAGTAACACGATTTAAAAATTCTGAAAACATTAAAAACAAACATATTCAAGTGTTCTGCATACCTGCAAAGTTTCGTGAAGTAATAGCATTTGTGATGCTTTGTGCGAAAAAAATCAGTGCTCTAAAAAGACATTTTTTGTGTCTCATGGTGGCCACTAATTTATTTTTTCGCACATATCATCACAAATATTATTCTTCACGAATTTTGCACGTTAAAACACTTAAATATGCGTGTTGTAAAAAAAGAATTTTTTAAAATCGATTTACTATTTTTTCTTCTTCAGATTCATACTCAGGTAGGAGTATATGAGCCCGGAAGCTGAATTGCATTTCAGATATTTTCACTATATACATGGTCAAACTTTGACATTAACCAAACCTACACAATGCGAGGTATTTCAAAACTGAAGCTGATTATAAAAAGTAATAATTATTTAACAACAAGAGAGGGACCATATAAGGAAACTTTGTGTTCAAACCCAGAGCCCGCAATAAGAAGAGGGGTTATGTCGTACGTACTGGTCAAAAGTTGTGGTAGTGGTGCTGTTTGTGCGATTTGATTAAGCAACACGACCCAAGTACCAAGAGGGCAGTTCAGTAGTAGAAGTACTACACTTGACTTGTCATCAGTAATTAACATCACCATGAATAGCAGGAGGATGATTGGCAGTGAACTGATCTGATTTCCTTGAGCAAGTTCCCATACAAGGCCATGATCTGTACTTGATTGAGCAAATGATTAAGTAACCTAAGCATCGTGTATGCACAGCAGTAACAACTTGGGATTTGTGGCTTGGGGATTGGTAACCGATCGTCCGTCAGAGTAAAATCTTCCCTGGGCATGCAGATGCAGCCCCATGGGTAGTATACTCCAGGAAGGAGAGTACAGTACTACTAGCTAGGTATAATACGAAGCAGATGAGGAGTGTGGGCGGGCGGCTAGTAGGAGAGCGACAGATGTGAGTGCATCATGTTGGAGCAAAAACTGGCAAGTACGAGAGGAACCTGAGGATACATGACGGACGGGTACGGTAGCCTCATGTCTCGCTCGCTCTACAGTAGGCTACTCCACGAGATCGAAGAGAATATAATTAGCCGGCAAGAAAATTCACAGCACCAAGTCACCAACCACTCCCTCTGCAAGCGCAGGAGGCAGTACGTAGGCTGGCCGTGAGATAGAACCAGCTAGACTAGAGAAGGATTTGACGAGGTGATGAATGAATGAATGAATGAATGAATGAATGAATGAATGAATGAATGAATGAAACGATAAGGTTGATGGAAGGAAGAAGCAGCGGTGGTAGAGTAGAGAACAGAGAGTAAAGAGTGGCAATAGGGTTGAGAGTGTTTGTGTTGTTGGTGTTGAGAGCAAAATATAATTAAATGACAAGAAATTTAAAACAAAACAGAGAGAGTAAACAGTGATGTCATTGAAAACTGCAATAGGGCTAAAACGTTCTCGGAGAGCATTGGTTACCACTACTCCACTAGCATATTACTGAATTAATTAGGCATATATCATTTATTATATGTATGTCATGTCAGGGCAAAATCCCAAATAAAGGTGAGCCCAGAGATAATCTAGGCAACACACCACGCACAACCACTATTAGTCCCCGTAGGAGAACCGACGGATCGGCCTGAGCCACTGGTAATTAATGGTCTCCCCGTGTATGTCGAGTAAGAACTTGGATCTCCATTATTTTCACGTTGATGTTCAACGAGAGAGAAAGGGACAACTTTTGTCAGCGCTATGCCCAAAAAAACACTCGTCTTCAACCAATGTTAATGACCTTCATGTCCCGTAGGGAATATATTGTGCAGTCGAAGTTCGCACAATATCATGAAGACCATTATTACACGTCAAACAATACTAAACGATACATCTTTATTTCAATTCATGATAGTACTAGGGTTTTCCCATCTTCCCAAGAACTAATGAAACTACTAACGCATGAAGGCACAAAACATTATCATGATAATATTATAAATGTGAAATGGATGATTAAACGAGCACACGTGCAAATACACAACTTGGAATTTCAGAATTACAGCGAGATGGAGGAGGGATTCCGTGATGTAGATGAAGTAAATGGTGGTGGTGATGATGGAGATCGATGTTGTGGCCTTCAAGATAATAGTGGTGGAGATGGCATCCCTTCCTGTGGATTCCCCCTCTTGATCCCTTCCCGAGGCTAGGTTTTCGTGATGTTTCTTGTTTGGCAGGTGCTATGTTCGTCGTTCACGAAATACAAGACCACGGGGTAAAAGTACTTGATGAGGCGGTCGTTCGGAACCAGGTACGGTCGCCGGTATGGTCGGGTGCGCCCGTACCGCTAGTCGTTAAGTCTGCTGACGACTCAGGTACGTGAATTTTCTACTTCTCTTTATTTTCAGCGAATTGTTTTCCACAAGTAAGGCTTTAATTGCTCCTAATCAGTTTATTCCATTCCAAACATGGCATAAATTTCTAGCATATAATTTCTACTTTATATTTCGACTTCTTGCGTACATAGAAATAAAAAATGCACGTTGGCACAGTAAAATACAGAAATCCCGATCTTCTACACATGAAAATATGAACTAAAAACATTAAATAAGAAGGATGCATCAGTGATTCCTCTCCGATGGTGCTTCTGGCCTATACTCCAACCTCTTGTTCGAGAATATATTGGTGCCCACCCTTTGATCCCATGTACGACCGATATTAACACAACTGGGACCCAAGATGACTTAATCTTAATATAATTTGTATTAACTTTTATACTTATTTTTTAGCATAGGACTTAACAAATATAATGTTATGTTTCTTATTCGTCATTCTTAACCACATAAGAGATCTTAAATGTTAATTATAACATTTTTCATATGGCCGTATTTCATATAGTTAAAAAATACATAAATTTGCATTGCGCTATTTCTAAAATATATTTCGTAGCATAGTTTTCTTTCTCAATTAATTTTGGATAATTGCATAAACTATATGGAGTATACATATTTATGGTAGAGATATCTATTAATATGGTCTAACAAATAGCCCACGAGTGGGTTTTAGTGTACGACTAGCTAAGCATATTTATTAAAACATCTAGAGTATAAACTGAACATTGGCATAATTTTTTACACATATTTTTGTGGTAAAATATGTCTTGTGAGTTACATTGGGTACAATAATGAGATGGCAATGTGGCCAGGATGCATACTTTTTTATCAACTAACATCGCTAATAGTTATCACTGATGAATAAATAAATTAAATAGATTCTACTACTTTCGCGTGAATTCAATTTGATTGTTTGATATGGTTGTCCACAATCCGCTCGGTGTCATCTTTCTCTGTGCAAGCCTTTGCATGTTATGTAAATAAAGATTGTGGACATAATTAAACATGAAAACCTAGTTAATATTATTAGAATCAACATGAAACATATATATTTTTAGGTTAACATGAAACACAATTTCATGTTGTCTATATTTGATATTGTGGAGTTGATATTTTTCTCTGTGTATTTGGTCGAACGTTACAAATTAACTTTGACTTTAACCAAAGATACAACGCAAGGCAACTTGAAACCATTTCGAAAATGTAGCTGATCGAATTAACAGACATGAGAGGGACCATATAAGGAAACTTTGTGTTCGAACACAGAGCCCGCGATTAGAAGAGGGGTTATGTCGTACGTACTGGTCAAATAGTTGTGGTAGTGGTGCTGTTGTGCGATTTAATTAGGCAACGCGACCCGAGTACCAAGAGGGCAGTTCAGTACTACTCCCTCTGTAACAAAATATAAGATGTTTGAGTGTGCACTAAAACATGTCTAGGTACATTTGGGTCCCAAACATGTTAAAACGTCACATATTATATACGGAGGGAGTAGTACAGTTGACTTGTCAATCATCACTAATTAACATCACCCTAAATATTTAGTAGGATGATTGGCAGTGAAGTGATCTGATTTCCTTGAGCAAGTTCCCATATATACATGGCTTGTACTACTACTTGACTGAGCAAATGATTAACTAACATAAGCACCGTGTATGCAGAGTAACACCACTCGGGATTTGTAGCTTGGGGATTGGTAACCTTTCATCCGTCAGAGTTAAATCTTTTCTCTGCGCATGTAGCAAGGAGAGTAGTTAGCTAGCTAGGTTCAATACGAAACAAATACGAGTGATACCACAAGCATATTGCACCAGGAAGATGGAGGGCCGGGTGTGGCTGGGCTAGTAGGAGAGCGACAGATGTGTGTGCATGTTGGAGCAAAAACTGACAAGTACGAGAGTAGAACCTGAGAGCGTACATGATGGACGGGTGTACGGTAGCCCCCTGTCTCGCTCGCTCTACAGTAGGCTACACCACGAGATCGAAGAGAATAAAATTAACCTGCCGATCGATCGACACACACACATGCAAGCAAGCGAGAAATTCAGCAACCACTCCCTCTGCAAGCGCAGGAGGCTGCTGCTAGAGACTAGTGCTAGTAGAGAGAAGGATTTGACGGGGTGATGAATGAAGGAGACGATAAGGTAGAGAGAAGGAAGGAAGCAGCAGCAGCGGTGGTAGAGTAGAGTAGAAGTGCGTATAAGGGAACAGTAGGGTCGTGGGAGTGACAGTGGCGATGGGCGACGTGTCGCTGGGTAGGGAGAATGGCGGGTACGACGGGTACGCCGCGCTTGCGCCAGCCACAGCAACATACGGCGCACGCGCACGCGCCTACCGCATGGCTACGACTTGCTCGAGCTAGACAGAGAGAGACGACCGGCCGCTCGCCGGCAGGGCACGGCAGGCGCCGCTCCGCGGGACGTGCCTGCCGCGCGCTGACCGCGCACCTTACCTCGTACTAGCCCGCCGTCGATCGGCCGGCGCCATGCTTGACATACAACGCCTGCATCATCGATCCCAGCCGGCCAGCTCTCTCGTCTGACCACACCTTTCCTCGTACACGGCCGCCCATCGGCCGGCGCCATGCTAGCTTAATTACTCCGTCGATGCATGATTGCATGTTGCATAAACGTGTATATTTCAACGCCATTTTTTTTCCTGATGGACATACATACATATACATGACACTGACGGACTTAAACTCCCAAGTTTGCAGTGAGGCCAGGGTACTCTTCTTTTCTGAGATTGCAGTGAGTACCGGCAGAGAAGGATAGTGTACTTCTTCACATGAACGGAGAATGTTAAGATCGGTCGTCATCACGGGTCGGTCGTCACGGTCTACCTCCTTATCACGTGAGGGCGAGACCTGTCGCCGGCGCAGGTGTCGCACGCGCGGTGGGTGACGATGAGATGAACGGGACGACAAGTTGACGGCCAGAGGGTACAGCTTGCGGGGTAGAAGGATAGGGCAGTCGTGCACTGTTCACGCAGCATACGTCGGTCGTCCGATGCCGATGATGAGGAGGAGAGGGGATGGGCCGGAGATGTGTCAAGCCGCGCGGGGGTCAGCTCGCCCGAGCCCCCCAGAAATGGCAACAAGGCCTCGCGTTTGGTTTCCTTTGAAACGGCCTTTACACGACGGACAAACCCTCCGACGGAAGAGAGCAAGAGGAAATGGACAAAACAATAATGAGCTCTTCTTCTTTAGGGCAACTTCAACGGGACCTACTTCATCAACGCGTGTCCGTTCCTATCCGCGCGGATACTCGGTAAGGGCCAACACGATGGCCTAATCACTACAGGAATGCTCTTTTGTGCCGACTGCCAGGGCCGTCTCCAGAAATCGGGGGCCCCAGTGCGAAACGGAAAATGGGGCCTTGTATTTGAAAATTTAAATGACATAACAACTAAAAATACTTTATAATCAAAAGAATCCTAAACAAAACTTTTCTCCAATGCTCCCTTTCCTCGTCAAGTTCCCGCTGAGCAACTTTATCAATTGTTTGATTATTCTGGAACCTCATACGCAAGTCATACCATGAACCCATACATGTGACATTAGCATCATCATCAACATTAGCACCATCGCCTTCATCATCCATATTAGCATCACCTTCATCAAATTCTCCATTGTGACTATCCACCCATATCACATCGTCACCACTAGCAACATCAGTATTAGCAATTGGAGGTTGACTTCCTGAATTAATATGAGGTTCCTTCACAACAAATCTATCGAGAGCGCCCTTTTGCGCCTGAGCTGATGCTTCCAATCTTTCTCTTTTCCTCTTCTTTTCCGCTCGAGATTGACACTTTGTTTTTCTTAATGAAACAATTCAAACAATTTGACACGAAAAGACAAGGTTGCAGGCTTGCAAGTTGCAGCGATCCTACCTTCAGGCCGTCAGGCGTGTTCGCTGATATGTGATTTCAGAGGCGCTCGCTAGACGGACGAATGACGAAACAAGGTCAATTTTCGTTTGGCGATCTGGAGCGGCCGTCACTCTCACGGTCTCTCTATATCGCGGACGGCAGAATGAAGCCAAGATCGATTCGTTTTCTGCCTCGCCACAGGCATGTACCGATAACGATTCAGACTTGTCTAATCATGGCCTAGTTCGCTGGCATGTGCTGGGCCGCAAAAGCAAAGGAAATAACAAAGTGGGCTGCTGTCTGGCTGCGTGCTGAACTGGGCCACTAGAAAAATACCAAAATCGTTGCAAAACTTGATACGTATATACTAGGTATCAATAATTTGGGGCCCCTGGAATTTGGGGGCCCTGTTCGGTCGAGCACCTCGAACATGGCCAACGACAGGCCTACCGACGGCCAATACCTATGCCGACGGCTTTTTGTCGGAGACGTCGGCACAGACCCCACGAGACAAAGGTCCAGTAGGGCTATGCAAAGCCGTCGGCATAGGTCCCTCTCATTTTTTTTTCTTTTTTCATTTAATATGAAATAAATCATATCTTTAAATCCGTAAATCAGAATTTAACAAATAAAATGTCTAAATATATTAGAAAAATGAGAGGAATCCAAATATGACATCCATATCATCATTTTCACCATGCAAAAAGCGGGTATAGGGTTTCGCCGAAGCGGGGCTTCAGAGCGTCTGAAACCCACCAAAGCCTAGGTGGTTTCATACCATATGTATACAAGTGTGTTGTGTGTTGTACATGTCCAAGATCCTACTCCGGTGTGTGACCGGCTTCACCGGCTTCACTTTCTCTCTAATAAGTTGGTGGACTTATAGCTGAAAACTCCCACTTTGGGCGAAACGGAAGGAACCTTTGCAAGGGTTGGGTGGATCTTGGTTTTGGATGTTCCTATGTCCTAACCTAACACAACCAAGCAAAAAAGTCCACTGGCCTACCCCCTTTTGACTCCGTTCAAAGAGGTACACAGGAATTTTGACTTTTTTCCAGCGGGTATAGGGTTTCGCCGAAGCGGGGCTTCGGAGCGTCTAAAACCCACCAAAGGCTAGGTGGTTCCATATCATATGTATACAAGTGTGTTGGGTGTTGTACATGTCCAAGATCCTACTCCGGTGTGTGACCGGTTTCACCGGCTTCACGTTCTCTCTAGTAAGTTGGTGGACTTATAGCTGAAAGCTCCCACTTTGGGCGAAACGGAAGGAACCTTTGCAAGAGTTGGGTGGATCTTGGTTTTGGATGTTCCTATGTCCTAACCTAACACAACCAAGCAAAAAAGTCCACTGGCCTACCCCCTTTTGACTCCGTTCAAAGAGGTACACGGAAACTTTGACTTTTTTCAGCGGGTCTAGGGTTTCGCCGAAGCGGGGCTTCGGAGCGTCTGAAACCCACCAAAACCTAGGTGGTTCAATACCATATGTATAAAAGTGTGTTGGGTGTTGTACATGTCCAAGGTCCTACTCCGGTGTGTGACCGGCCTCACCGGCTTCACTTTCTCACTAGTAAGTTGGTGGACTTATAGCTGAAAACTCCCACTTTGGGCGAAACGGAGGGAACCTTTGCAAGAGTTGGGTGGATCTTGGTTTTGGTTGTTCCTATGTCCTAACCTAACACAACCAAGCAAAAAAGTCCACTGGCCTACCCCCTTTTGACTCCGTTCAAAGAGGTACACGGGAACTTTGACTTTTTTCCAGCGGGTCTAGGGTTTCGCCGAAGCGGGGCTTCGGAGCGTCTGAAACCCACCAAAACCTAGGTGGTTCCATACCATATGTATACAAGAATGTTGGGTGTTGTACATGTCCAAGATCCTACTCCGGTGTGTGACCGGCTTCACCGGCTTCACTTTCTCTCTAGTAAGTTGGTGGACTTATAGCTGAAAACTCCCACTTTGGGCGAAACGGAGGGAACCTTTGCAAGAGTTAGGTGGATCTTGGTTTTGGATATTCCTATGTCCTAACCTAACACAACCAAGTAAAAAAGTCTACTGGCCTACCCCTTTTGACTCCTTTCAAAGTGGTACACGAGAATTTTGACTTTTTCCAGCGGGTCTAGGGTTTCGCCGAAGCAGGGCTTCGGAGCGTCTAAAACCCACCAAAACCTAGGTGGTTGCATACCATATTTATACAGGTGTGTTGGGTGTTGTATATGTCCAAGTTCCTACTCCGGTGTGTGACCGGCTTCACCGGCTTCACTTTCTCTCTAGTAAGTTGGTGGACTTATAGCTGAAAACTCCCACTTTGGGCGAAACGGAGGGAACCTTTGCAAGAGTTGGGTGGATCTTGGTTTTGGATGTTCCTATGTCCTAAACTAACACAACCAAGTAAAAAAGTGCACTGGCCTACCCCCTTTTGACTCCGTTCAAAAAGGTACACGGGAACTTTGACTTTTTTCCAGCGGGTCTAGGGTTTCACCGAAGCGGGGCTTCGGAGCATCTGAAACCCACAAAAACCTAGGTGGTTCCATACCATATGTATACAAGTGTGTTGGGTGTTGTACATGTCCAAGATCCTACTCCGGTGTGTGACCGGCTTCACCGGCTTCACTTTCTATCTAGTAAGTTGGTGGACTTATAGCTGAAAACTCCCACTTTGGGCGAAACGGAGGGAACCTTTGCAAGAGTTAGGTGGACCATGGTTTTGGATATTCCTATGTCCTAACCTAACACAACCAAGCAAAAAAGTCTACTGGCCTACCCCATTTTGACTCCTTTCAAAGTGGTACACGAGAATTTTGACTTTTTCCAGCGGGTCTAGGGTTTCGCCGAAGCGGGGCTTCGGAGCGTCTGAATCCCACCAAAAACCTAGGTGGTTCCATACCATATTTATACAAGTGTGTTGGGTGTTGTATATGTCCAAGGTCCTACTCCGGTGTGTGACCGGCTTAACCGGCTTCACTTTCTCTCTAGTAAGTTGGTGGACTTATAGCTGAAAACTCCCACTTTGGGCGAAACGGAGGGAACCTTTGCAAGAGTTGGGTGGATCTTGGTTTTGGATGTTCCTATGTCCTAACCTAACACAACCAAGCAAAAAACTGCACTGGCCTACCCCCTTTTGACTCCGTTCAAAGAGGTACACAGGAATTTTGGACTTTTTTCCAGCGGGTATAGGGTTTCGCCGAAGCGGGGCTTCGGAGCGTCTGAAACCCATCAAAGGCTAGGTGGTTCCATATCATATGTATACAAGTGTGTTGGGTGTTGTACATGTCCAAGATCCTACTCCGGTGTGTGACCGGCTTCACCGGCTTCACTTTCTCTCTAGTAAGTTGGTGGACTTATAGCTGAAAACTCCCACTTTGGGCGAAACGGAGGGAACCTTTGCAAGAGTTGGGTGGATCTTCGTTTTGGATGTTCCTATGTCCTAACCTAACACAACCAACCAAAAAAGTCCACTGGCCTACCCCTTTTGACTCCGTTCAAAAAGGTACACGGGAACTTTGACTTTTTTTTTCCAGCGGGTGTAGGGTTTCGCCGAAGCGGGGCTTCGGAGCGTCTGAAACCCACCAAAACCTAGGTGGTTCCATAACATATGTATTCAAGTGTGTTGGGTGTTGTACATGTCCAAGATCCTACTCCGGTGTGTGACCGGCTTCACCGGCTTCACTTTCTCTCTAGTAAGTTGGTGGACTTATAGCTGAAAACTCCCACTTTGGGCGAAACGGAGGGAACCTTTGCAAGAGTTGGGTGGATCTTGGTTTTGGATATTCCTATGTCCTAACCTAACACAACCAAGCAAAAAAGTCCACTGGCCTACCCCCTTTTGACTCTTTCAAAGAGGTACACGAGAATTTTGACTTTTTTCCAGCGGGTCTAGGGTTTCGCCTAAGCGGGGCTTCGTAGCGTCTGAAACCCACCAAAAACTAGGTGGTTCCATACCATATGTATACAAGTGTTTTGGGTGTTATACATGTCCAAGTTCCTACTCCGGTGTGTGACCGGCTTCACTTTCTCTCTAGTAAGTTGGTGGACTTATAGCTGAAAACTCCCACTTTGGGCAAAACGGAGGGAACCTTTGCAAGAGTTGGGTGGATCTTGGTTTTGGATGTTCCTATGTCCTAACCTAACACAACCCAGCAAAAAAGTCCACTGGCCTACCCCCTTTTGACTCCGTTCAAAGAGGTACACGGGAACTTTGACTTTTTTCCAGCGTGTCTAGGGTTTCGCCGAAGCGGGGCTTCGGAGCGTCTGAAACCCACCAAAACCTAGGTGGTTCCATACCATATGTATACAAGTGTGTTGGGTGTTGTACATGTCCCAGATCCTACTCCGGTGTGTAACCGGCTTCACCGGCTTCATTTTCTCTCTAGTAAGTTGGTGGACTTATAGCTGAAAACTCTCACTTTGGGCGAAACGGAGGGAACCTCTGCAAGAGTTGGGTGGATCTTGGTTTTGGATATTCCTATGTCCTAACCTAACACAACCAAGTAAAAAAGTCCACTGGCCTACACCCTTTTGACTCCGTTCAAAGAGGTACACGAGAATTTTGACTTTTTTCCAGCGGGTCTAGGGTTTCGCCGAAGCGGGGCTTCGGAGCGTTTGAAACCTACCAAAACCTAGGTGGTTCCATACCGTGGGTGTTGTACATGTCCAAGATCCTACTCTGGTGTGTGACCGGCTTCACCGGCTTCACTTTCTCTCTTGTAAGTTGGTGGACTTATACCTGAAAACTCTCACTTTGGGCGAAACGGAGGGAACCTTTGCAAGAGTTGGGTGTATCTTGATATGGATGGCATATTTGAATTTCTCTCATTTTTCTAATCGATTTAGACATTTTATTTGTCAAATTTCGATTTACGGATTTAAAGATATGAATTATTCCATATTAAATATAAAAAGGAAATATAAAGTAAAATTCATTTTATTGTTATTTATTCAAAATATACTATTACATAATCATTGTTACTTATTCAAACAAATTTTTAAAATTTAAACAATGAAAAAGTGTAACATTATCACCGAAAGGTTAATATGATTTGATAGGATACAAATATCAGTAAGTTCTAACTTCTCATTTGGCAACTAATTTGAAAGGAACTCAAAAGTTAAGCGTGCTTGGGCTGGATCAATTTTAGGATTGGTGACCGAACGGGAAGTTTGACCAGGGTAAGTACTTTGACCTATGATTAATTGTGTAATTAGAGATTAAGTATGTGGCTATGTGTAAAATTTCGAAATATAATTTAAAAAATTAAAAAAAATTAATAAAATTTCAAAAAATAAAAATTAAAGGATAAAGCAATGCCGACGGCCCTTATTTGGCCGTCGGCAATGCCTATGCCGACGGCAATCACCTATGCCGACGGCCATTTAGTCTGTGCCTACGGGCACCTATGCCGACGACCCTGTGCCGACGGGGGCCGTCAGCATAGGGCTGTGCCGACGGCATCCGGGCCTATGCCGACAGCAAAAAGCCGTAGGCATAGCCGCTTATTCCTGTAGTGAATCTTCATGACTCATTTTCGACCGAAATTTGGGTTGGGTTTTCGTTCTCGCGGACAAGAAAAGCAGATCACATATGCACCCCAGGGCCCGCTCGTCAGCCTCCCTCCCACCGCCCACCAGAGGTACTTTTTAGTGGCACCGGGGTGTCCAGTATCTTATCGATTCCTTCCCCACTACCCCCGCGCCGCCGACACAAATCCTAGCCCACTCCACTTCCCCGTCAGCGAGAATGCAGGTCGAGGCCGTCTGCATGACCCATTCTGGTTGTCCCCACCGTGCCAACCGTGCCACCTCCAGGGCCGCGCACGTGCGAGAGATTCATCACCACTGGGCTTTTCTCGCACCGGACCTGCTCAATGACCCGACGTACGCCATGGGGTCGTCGTTGGGCTGTTCTCGCGCCGGACCTGCTCAACGACCCGGTGTACGCCACGGGGTCGCCGCTCTGGGACAGATGATTCGAGACGGACCACAACCACCAACGGCCGCTCCTACTTCGTCGTCGATCCGTCCACGCCGGTGGTGGTGAAGGAAAAGGCGCCTGAGGATGACGACGACCTCCTACAAGCGATAGAGGAGTCCGAGCTAGAGGAGCTTGGGCAGTGGCCGAATCTGTCCGCGACGCTCTGAGCGCCGGCAGTGGAGGCAGTGGCGAGGACAGGATGCCCCCGGTGTAGGTGGCGGTGAACGAGGAGGCGCCAATGTGGACTCCAACGGCACCAGAGTGAGCACCGGCGTGGCCACCAGCAACCCTAGAGTGAGCACGGGCGTGGACACCAGTGCTAGTACTGTCGCGGCCCTTGTCACCTCCGGTCGTTATCACAATCGAGTCCGACGACGACGAGTAGGCCATCGGCGGCGAAAACCCTAGATTTACTAGGGTTTATTTAATTTATGTTTATTAGTTTTAGCTTTTAATGTATTTCGTGGCCCATTTGTAATTATTTTAAATCGAAAATTAAGAAGAAAAAAAATGAAATGGGCCACCGCGTTGGCTGCACTGCCAGGACCGTCTGATAAGGGGCAGACAATTTATATCCGTGGGGCCACCCAAACGGACGCAAAAACAGCCCCGCGTTGGAGTTGCCCTAATACTCTCGCGGTGTTTTCGTGTCAAAATTTAAAATACAGCAAGACCGGCAAATTCAGGTCGAGCATTGCTGCCAGCATTTTTGTGGAGCGTGTACGGACAAACCGTGCCGGAATCCGTACCCCACTGAGAGTGTGTGACTCTTCCAAGGAATGGCTGCAGGAAGATACTACGACTCTACTACGATAGGCGGGGTATAGTATAGTAGTATAGTACTGTATAGGCGTATATGTAGCGCAGGCTATACCTACACCGCTATACGTCTACATGTTGAGACATCTTGACTCTTCGGGAAGTAACAAGCCTGCTGCAAGGGCTCATCGATCGGGGGCGACAGGCCAATCAGCGGATCTCATAATCTCCCAGGAAAAGACACATCGAGCAGGAATTCTGTGGAGGACACAAGCTTTGCCATGTGAGTGAAGGGATACCCAGTAAAAACGAGAAGGGACAACATCATATCCCAGCTCCCACACAAGAACAACTCAAGCAGATCAGTGGCAAGTCGATCATCATCGCATCACTGCAATTCAGGATATAGGATTCGGCAACAGCAATGAAACCCAGAATACGCCGACGTTTGCAAGTAATTCTAGTGACAAACAGACCGCTACACCAGACCAGTACATTCTGGTTTGCACCTTGGTCGTTAAGGGTGTCCCAAGTGTTTTGTTCACTGTGAGGCGTCCCCTTAAGGACTTCGTACATGTATCACAGCTAGGTTTACAGTAGTGCCGACTAAGGATCAAGAACTCTAAGAAATGCAAAAGTATCGATGGCTGCATGCTTTTAGCTCCCTAATACCAGCGAGATTTCAAGAATCATAGTGATAGCTTTTTCTTCTTTGATGTGTTGTGGGGCTTGGAGTCTTTAGCCGCCTGCGTGAGGAAATCATTCGTCAGTTATACAAAGGGGACACCAGAGAAAAAACATGGAAATGATAATGCCATAGAAAAGCATGAATATCGGAAACAAAAAATGTTCCATTTGGGTGATAGGCGAAAGATGTGCTGAAGCAAAAGTCTGGTAACATAAAACATATCATGTAGATAAGAAACTGTCTCACATGGTCAATACCCAATGAGCAAACAATGCAAGGGGACACTATGGACCATATATACCAGGTTCATACAGTAAAAATTGGCGACGTGCCCAGACTGCGTAACGGTTTAGTTTTGGAAACCCCACTTTCACGAATGAGAATCGTTGAACACATTAGTTCGTCACAGTATCTAGTGTCTACCCAATACTCTGCTTTGGAAAAAGACAAACAGAACCAAGGCATCCACTACATTATAATATTACCTATGTTTCAGTAAAAAGATAGTATTACCTTTGTTTTTCTCTTGTTCTTTTTCTTTTTCTTCTTTGCCTTCCTCTGCTCCTGCTCCCCATCATCTTGATTAGAAACCTCAGAGGAATCCTCAAATGATGGAACATGCCGTACTACTCTGCCAGAAGTTGAGCACTCGCCTACATTAGCAGGACAGTGTAGGTCAAATTTGGTCTGGTCTGGAAAGGATGTGGGTCAAAATAGGTGCCAGGGGATGTAGGTCGAAATTGCTAGCTCAAAGATATATAAAGAGTAAACTATGAACATCAACGATTATAAAAGCAGTAGCAGAGCTCAACCACGAAAATATATCTTCATTGCCAGTCCAGACATCAGGCAAAGCCTAAGCATTCATTATGTCAATAATTAGAGACTGCATGGTCCTAAAACAAATGGCACCCTCTCCTTTGAACTCCTGTGTCATGTTATATGTCCAAAATCAAGTGTTGAGTAACAAGCACTGTAAGCAGACAAGATTTTGGAAACGAAATGGTGTAAAATAAGGTTTATTCATAGTCCTAGTTCAATACTGTGCTTCGAAGTACCAAATGGCACCTAAAAGGAAATATGTATCACTACTCGTTGCATAAGCTTTTATAAATGATAACTCATGCAGTACATGCATTTCAAGGACTATATAGTGCATAATAATGATGATATGAGTATATGATGGGTGAAGTGACAACTCGTACCCTTGCTAGCCTTAATGGTTTCCTTCGCATTTTTCACAGCCAAATTTACAAGATCAGGATTTAGAGACTCCAGCCCATCAGGTTGCTGAAGTTTTCTCTCGAGGAATTTCGCTAACGCAGCAGCCTTGTTTGTAGTTAGCGGTCCTCCAGGATGGGCCATCCTATTTGAACGGAGACGAAAGTATTTCAGGATAATGTCGAGTGTGTAATCCAAAAACAGTACTCATGAAAATCGTATGAGCAAGCCCATACAAACATCAAAAGGAATCAACTCTACTGGTCATTTGTGCATGAGCCAAAGAATGACGTGCTCTATCGCGGCTAAATCATACCAAAGTAAATCATTGCTTTATGTTCCATGAGTTAGCCATTTAGCACTGCCTCGTTCTCCATTTTGTATATAAAACTAGTATATAGTGACACAAGCAAACAAAGGAGCAATAACCCCTACTTAATCAGTTAATCCAAAATCAGAGACTCGCAACTCAGCGATTCACTCAAGACAACCACCAAAACTAAAGCATCCCAGTGATATGAATTTGAAATCACATAGTCAACTCGGTCAATTTTCACTCATGCGCAAGCAGCAGACACACTGTGAACATCAAAAGGAATCAACTCTACTGGTAATTTGTGCATGAGGCAAAGAATAACGTGCTCTATCGCAGCTAAATCATATCAAAGTAAAGCATTGCTTTATGTTTCATGAGATACACATCCAGCGTGAACGTTCTGTTTTTGTACATAAAACATAAGATTATAGTGGCACAAGCAAGCAAAGGAGCAGTAACACCTACTTAATCAAAAATCAGAGACTCGCAACTCAGTGAGTCACTCATGACAACTGACAACCACCAAACTAAAGCATCCCAGTGATACGAATTTGAATCACATAGTCAACACAGTTATTTTTCACTCACGCGCAAGCATTAGACGCACAGTGACCAAAACGAATGTTTAATGCGCAATCCAAATCCGGGTCAATTTTCTCATCCAATACTACAAACACCATTTAATCAGCAGCACGGAAGTAAATGGCGAGAGAACTACTCGAAGTCAGCTTATCGTAAGACTTCTATTCTATCACACAACCTGACTTCAACTAGAAGTAATTTCCGGCAGCTTCCAATTACTAGGCAACTGAAGAGCAAAATGAGGAAGCCCTAATCGACAGCCTCAGAAGGCACTTCAGCTCGATCAATTCCTCCACAGACACTAATTAATCAAACAATCACACGCATAATCTAACCCCCAGCCCGCCCACTACAACGGTTAAGCTACACGACGTGCTTGAACCACCGAATCGTAAGCCACATTAGTGCGTCCGGAGGCAGCGGGCAGTAGAAAGGGGCGACGCGATACCTTGGATTGGGGCGGGAGGAAGGCGGAGGCGCCGGGAGGGGCGCGAACTTGCTGCCCCGAAGCGCGCGGCGCTCGTCGTCGGTGAGGTCGCCGCCCGCCGCCATGTCCGGCGCGATAGGCCGAGGAGGAGGAGGAAGACGACTCGTTGTTCAGGTTGGTAGCTCGCTTGGGGTTGGCCCGGTTGGGTCGGACCAGATCGTCTGTCCCTCTTGGTGTTGGCCCGTAGTACGCACCCATATGGGCCCATGTGTACAGTCTTCCCAATAAAAGCTCAAAAGCGGTAAAAAAAAGTACAGTAGAAAAAATGCTAATGAAAGTGTATCTCGAAGAGGAAAAAAAATTAAATATACAAATTTCAGAGCAAATGTTGCTAGATTGTGATTTTTTTTACAGGGACTACGGTGGACCAAAGGCCACGCCTGCACCAAAAATAAAATAACTTTAAGCTGTACAAACACAGGCAGTAAAGAAAAGCAAGAAACGACCAACAAAATCAAACAATCATGTTGTGTTATGCTGCATCTCAAAGTTTCAGCTGCATCCCAGAGCTCGTAAGAAAGAAGACCACAGGGTGTACACTGTATGCCATCCATTGTTCATCTCAAGCCGTTATCAGACCGTGTTTGCTCAAATGAGCGGTACTGAAGGTACTCACACAAGCAAAGAATCGACCTTGGATTTGTATTGTAGACTGTAAACTATCATTATTCATGAACTGGGCGTAATGTATTTACATGTTCACCGAAGCCCCGGAATTCAGAACGGTGGCAGCTAGCTTGTTCGGCCGTCTACCATCTTTACATCGCCTGATAACTCGGCGACACTAAAGACATCCAAAAAAGAGAGATAAAAATTACACTAACGTTTCAGCACATTGGCCAGAACCAGCGCTTACTCTGCATCTGCTGGAAAACTTTTCAGTTCCTCCCTACACGTAGTAGATCATGCCGACCTCGATGAGGCTGATGTGGGGTATGTGCAGCGTCACCGACGGGCCCCTGCAGTTCTTCCGGAGGAAAGAGTAGGCGTAGTTGATGGCGAACGACTTGAACAAGTTGGAGTTCTTCCTTGCCTTGACGTAGGAGTGGCCGATGATGTAGGCCACGCCAGCCTCCTTGGCCTCCAGGAGGTCGGAAAGCTCGTCCCTCACCTGTGGGTTGATCTGCTCCTCCTGTGCGATCTGGAAGCGAACCCTGCGGCGGCGGCTGATGCTGCCCGACTCCTGCTCGTAGATAGACTGCAGGCTCTGGAGGGTCTCTGACTTGCTGCTCCTGGTCAAGGAGGTGCCTGCTGCATCGTCGTTGGAGTCTCTCATGGTCAGCCCGGTTCCGGTTGCGTCGGTGGTGTGTATGACCGCCATTCTTCCTTCGGTCGATGACTCGTAGCTTCCTGAAGAGGCGGCTTCCTCCGCTTCCATTTGGATGAACTTGGCGATGCTCATCACCAGGTGGTTCTCGAAGTTCTCATCGTCTTTTGCACATCTTTGTAACCATACCTCACAATGCACCGGTACATCCGGTACTGCCTGGGGCCAATGCGCCCGATGAGGTACCGCTCTTCAGCTGGAACATAGGGCACCGGCACTGACTTCACGCAGACAAAGACCAAAACCTGGTGAAATGCAGGCAGGTTGGTGACAAAATGTGAGAAGATGGCAGGCACTCCGGTCACCAGCTCTGTGTATATGAGGCCGATCCCAGGCACACGCATGATTCCAAGGCTTGGGCCAAGTGTAAGGATCCATTTCATCGAAACCTTGTTTTGGAGATCAAACAGGTACTTTCGTCGTGTGCCGTAGTGCCACACGTACATGATGAACATGAACACAAAAGCAAATGCAATCGGAGTCCATCCTCCCTGTGGAACCTTTATGAATGATGCTGACAGATACGCGCCCTCGATTGACCCGAAGAATACGAGGAACAACAAGGAAAGCAGATATTCTTCTGCCACACGAAAATGATGATCAATGCCATCAGCCATGTCGTAACAAACATCACAGTGATGCACGCAAGACCTGAGATCATGCAGAGGAAGGGAGCAAAAAGTTAGTCTTGGCATATCATGCATAAATAAGTCATGAAAAAGAAGTTAGTCAGATCATCAACAGCTCATAGTAAGATAAGGAAAGATTCTAGTAACTAACTGACAATACAGCTCCGAAGATACTAACATCAACTTACACCCTATCCAAGAAATACTATTCACCTCCGAAAATATGACATCACGTTTACAGCCTATCCAAGAATAGCAGCTGGCTGACCAGATTTGCCAACATCAAGGAGATACAATTTGAAAAATTCTATATTTTTTATAAGCACAGCCATTAAATTCATAGCTAGCATTTTGGTTGACCTAAGATCGGGTAACACACAATGTGCATGATAGAAATGAATTATCAACAGGGTGAACTATCCTGCAGAAGAAAATGCAGGTTCTGAATGAAATGATATATGAGGAACCATCTGGTTCAAGAACATAACTCATGTTTCACAGGATCTGCATAGTTTCTGTATTGTTGAAGTGGTCAGACTTACCATAAGCATTTCCTATAACGGTTACATCACGGAAGCCAACTGTGACAGCTAAACAAAGGACCATCAGAATCCAATTATCTCAGGTATGTAAATCTGGCCATAGATCCACCTTGATGTGTGCACAACCTTCACTCGTGGAAAGCATCCCAAAGAAAGGCACTGCTTAACAATAGAGAAAGTTGCAGATATAATTGCTTGGCTGCCGACAATTGCAGCAAGAGATGCCAGGACAAACATGGGCCAAAACACAGTGCCTGCAAATAAGATTTAATACTATTTTAGCAACATGTGAAATAAGATTTCCCAAAATACTTTGGTCTTCTGAAACTTACGTGGAATTGATAGGTAAAAACTGTCATGTACAGCTGACATATTTTTGGAAAGAAAAGCAGCCTGCCCCATGTATTGCAGAACAAGACAGGGATATATGACACCAACAAAAGCCAACTGAAAAAGAAGGTGAAGAGCTGGACTCAATAAGCATGAATTTCTCTTATCAGTCTAGCCTTAATAACTTAGTCACAACTCATATATGAAGTTCTGCATACCCTGATAGATGCGGCAGTGAAGTGGCCAAGATCGGCAAACATAGCTTCAGTGCCTGCATGTACTCACAAATTCGTAAGACAAACTCTTCATTGAAAATAGAACAAATAATCTAAGCTATAACACATCTACTTGAATTCACCTGTCACAGCAAGAAGTACTCCTCCTAGAGCCATCCAACCATCTTTTCCTGTTGTCTTGAAAAACTTTACAATATAATGTGGGGAAAGAGCAAGACATATTCTGGGATTCCAGCGGATGATATTATAGAGACCAATGATACCAATGCTCAAGAGCCAAAGCACAACGATCGGGGCAAACATGAATGCCACCCTATGAGTGCCTCGGTGTTGTAGCGCAAAGAGACCAACAAGCACAACACATGCAATGAATACCACCCAACCTGTAAAGCAGCAAGTTGGTCAATATGATGAAAGCCACTTGCTAACGGAAACTGCAAGAAATGCATACATGTTCCTCAAGGAATAAATTGATGGCATCAGTCATACTTCCAAAGTTTCAATGCAAGGAAAAAAAACTATGTACTCTTTAAAAGATATGCAGGTCGTAAAGTCATAAAAGGAGCTGATGGAGATTTTACACCAGATCATCATGCAAACAGAGGGCCTTGAAATTTATCTATTTTGCAGTCACATCATCATACAAATGTTGCATGAATACATGGTCTAGCCAAACCACACCTAGTAAACAGTACAATGTATCTATGACTGCAAACTGGGTTGGCCTCAAAGTTATAGATGAAACTCCCAGCTATGTATTCAGACTTGTAAGTATCCTTCATACTTCTAACAAATTCACATAAATCAATTAGGCGTTCGATTCATCCAAATTTCAATGTTCCACATGTTACCTATCAACTTTGTTGAACTCATGCAAATAGGCACATGAAGATAATCCCAAAGTGTACTACAGAATCGATTTCAGCATCACAAAATGAAAGATTACTTTCCTCAACTAGAGATGATGATAATTTGACGAAAACCCTTTAATTACTTGCAGGTAATTTGAGCTACAGCTTAGATGGGTTTCCTCTCATTTTAAAATCTACGTGACTCATAATATTAAACACGGAAACGGATTAGATTTTAGCAGATTAAGAAGAACCAAAAATAATGTTAACGGGTAATTTTATCTGGCACATGCAAAACAGAAAACCAATAAATAAATTTTGACTGTAATCAACACAATACCCGTCATAGGAGACTAATCAAGATAAGTGAGGTGTTTGTGTTCTTTAATTCCTCCTAACATATGAAACTTCAGCTACCCACTCTGAATCTATGAAGTAAGACTAGATGAAACACCTCCATAAGAGGGTTCTCTATACGAAATACATAATGATTATCATGTCACAAAAACAGGTTACTAACAACCATTATGCAGTAAATGGAAAAACAAGGAAGAAGCTACACATACCAGTTGCTAATCCACCTGTGTCCGGGTCTGTAATCCAGACAAGGCTGACAAAACTGCAACAAACACAGCATGAGATGTAACAACTGACAACAGCAAACGCATGTGTTCCATGATTAAGGAAAGAAAATAAACAAGGACATGCCATACATACCAGAGATGGTGGGTGTAAGGACGCCATCACCTATCACCATGCATGCACCAAACAGAACAAAAAGAAGCAAACATGTTCGCAGCTTCTTGTGCTTCTCCAGAAACCTTTTGAATGGGAGGAAATAGCAGTCCGGTCAATCCCAGGCTGATAATATGTTGACAGCTCTTCATCTGCCGCTTGCTGGTTTGGAAGCAGGCTCAACTTTGCATGCCTGCAGAGTAGTGAATACAAAGCAAATGTCCCGCCTGGATAACACATTTACTTTATTCAGTAACCATGTGTAGTGAAAAAATATAGCTAAACTAGATAGCTCAAATCACAACTCTGCTGTAAAAGAGAAGGAACACAGGTTCATGTTTTGGAGAAAGAACAAACAATTATGGCGATAACATGTGTTGCTTCTTATGCTTTACAATCTTATTGCAGAACTCCGTCTTTTCTATATTCCTCTTCGCCTACCAGAATTACTTTTTTATGCATGATCTAAGCTAGGCTAACACTTCCTCAAAATTTAATGAACCAAAATGAAGCCCTAGCACAAGGAAAGTACTCACCCTCGCCATTATCATCAGCAGCAATTACAATTATGACATACTTCAGCAACGGAATGAGCGTCAAGGTCCAAAATATCAGCGAAAGCAATCCAAAGATGGTTGTCTCGTCATCGTAATTGACCAAATGTCCAGAGAGTGCGCTTTTGAAGACATACAGAGGCGACGTACTCAGGTCTCCGTACACCACACCAAAGCTCTGGAACGCTAGTAGGGAGAGAGCTTTGTATTGGTGCTTCCACTGGCCCTGTGAAGCAACAACAATCAGCACAGGGAAGACCGTAAACAAGAACTACAGAAACCGGTCAATGCGTCAGTGAAGGTGTGTGCCTAAACCAGAGCCCAAAAAGACAGCAAAAGCAATGCATAAGCTAAATTCCTAATGAAGTTGGCAAAACTCGGATAGATTAATGCTAGCTGAAAATAAAATTTAATGAAATTTCCAACTACATCTATCCCATTTCGAATTAGAATTGTACACATGCCGATGAAATTTTGTGATAACCATGCCGTGACTGTAAAAAGGATTAAAAATAGCACTGAACAAGCACTGGCCACCTCGAACAGTTGACCCGATTGGCCGATTCAATCACACGATACGGATGAACCCCTCTTCTAAAGCCTACCAAAACTGCAATTCAGGAATCAACGACCAGCGAATTGGCAAGTACAAGTCCACGGCCGCAACATATCTGGCAGTTTTTCACCTCACTCCAAATCTCTAGATCGGACAGAGAACCCCAACCACAACAGGACTCTAAATCGCACCACCACCATCGAATCTACGCTGACGAACAACAACAGCAAAACCGCGACCCTTCTCCGAACCCAACAAAATCCGAGAGTGGAAACTCCGGCGGAGTGGAGCTGTTACCTGCCGCGCGGCGGCGCCGATCTCCTCGTCCATCGGGGCCCCCGCCCGCCACTAGAAACAGCAGGGGAGGAGATGCTACAGCTGAGTGGAACCGCGACCACGTAGTGGCGCTAGGGGGCCGAGGCGGGAGGCCCTGGGAAAGCGACGGGTGGGGTTGGGGAAGGAGGTGGAGGAGAGACGCTTCCCCTCCCCTCGTCTAGTTTTGTAGGCGGACGACGACGACGACCGGGGGAGGTCCGGGGCGAGCCGCGAGCGTTTGGCGCTTGCTCACGTCGCCGTCTCGAGCACGACGCGTAGGAGCAGGGTGAGCGCGGCGGCGGCGAGAGGTCGCTGGCGAGTGGGTCAGGTGCTGTGGGCCCGTGGTGCCAGTGCACGGCGGCGGGTGGAATGAAACTGCCCACACGGGCACACGGTATATCTCATCTCGACGCGACTGGGATCCGCTGCGGTTGGCGCAGAGTTCGCGGAAAAGCGCGTGTGCGAAATTTACAGTTTGTTTGCTGAAAAATCGAGCTTACGGTTTGTCGAATCGTGTTGCGCTGACGCATACATTTGCTGCTCCAAACTTAGCTACCAAGTAAAAAGTACTCTAGGAAAATTTTGAAGCCAGACCACCTCAACGACTTCGAGTTACTGTACAGAGCGAGAGCTTGCCTGTGGCAAGATGGTTAGAAGAGTGATTATATCCCAGCCCAACAGAGTTCAAACCCTAGATTTGACACTAGTGTTTCTAATCGACAGCGAGGCACCTGTGATGACTTCGTCAATCTCAAGACTCGACCCGCCGGCTCAATCTATCGGAGGTGCTCATAGGGGTAGGGTGTGCGTATGTGCGTTCATAGGAGTGAGTGTGCGCATGTGTATGTGAGCGTCTGCGTGTGTACTGTGTTTCGAAAAAAAAATTACTGTATAGAGCTGCAGTACGAAGTAAAAAGTAATCCGAACTTTTGTAGAAAACAAACAAACAAGCATGCACATCCAATCGTGCAATAGAAAACTGCAATCATAGGCTATCCTAACCGATTTATTTAAGAAGAATCATTGGCGATGTAATCCTACTTTTAAAATCTGATCTCTGCACGTCTACCATGTACGGAACCTGTCGTGGTCAACGTACCATTTGGCTGTGGTAGCATTGGTTGCTGCAAACCTGCAATGCTGCTGATGCATCGGTTCGACGCCGTTGTTTTCAGTTCGAAAGCCAAGGACCGTCCAAATTCAAACCATAGTGTCGTGCTCATATTGACATCTTTCTTGGTGAAAGCGCAAAATGTTTTGTGTTTCGATGCATGATAGAAAACTAAGGCTTACGTACAAGGCACCTCGCGTGTTGTAAGAGCATCTCCAACCGGAGTTGCCAAATTTGACCCACGGACACGTCCGGACGTGTCCGCGGACAGCGACCGGACAGACCCAAAAAATGGTGTCCTACAACCATGCCCCCCATATCCGCATCCTCAAAACCATACTAGCCATGCAACGTAAATAAAGAACGTAGATCATCAGAGCTCAAATGCAGCACGGATTGCATAGTTCGATCGGAGCTCATAGTTCGGATTACATACATAGTTGGGCTAAACTAAATATAGACAAATTGTAGCAAAAGTAGGCAAACCGGTGGCGCCGCCATCCTCTCTGTCCGCCGGTCCCTTCGCCTCCATCGGCGGCGCTCACGCCGGCCCCTTCCCCTTGTCATCCGCGGAAGGGCGGTGGCGGCGCAGCAGCTCGAAGGCCGCGTACGGGTCGTCGTTGGAGGAGGCGGAGCTGTTGGAGCGAGCGGCGAGGACGGCGCGGGTCTGCTCCTCGGCGAGCCTGGCCGCGCGGTCGTTCTTTGCCGCCTCCTTCTTCGACTCGGCGATGGCGGCGTCGAGCATCGCCTTGTTCTTGCGGCGGAGGCGCCTGGCGTCCGTCTCCGCGGTCGTGTACGACCGCTCCAAGACGGCCAACGGCACCGGCTCCTTCGCCGCGGCGCGCAATGCCCGCTCCACCGCAGCGGGGTCGGCCTTGCGGAGCTACCGGAAAGCCTTCCCCTCCGTCTCCGGCGCGCGCATCCGCTTCGAAGACGGCGGGGTCTTCGGAAGAAGGCGCCATCCGCCGGCCCCGTCCGACAGAATCTTCAACCCAGGTGGAGCTTGGACGGGGGGGCCGCGGGGAGGCGGAGATGGGGAGGCGCAGATCTTACCGGAGCGGAGCGCGGTGGAGGAGCCGATGACGCCGCCACAGATCCCTCCGGCATTGCACGGCGCCGAACCGGCGCAAGCTCGGACTAGCGGCTGCACTGGCCTCCGCTTGGCGGCGCCGCCGCGCTCGATCTGTCGCGGCCGGCCTCCTTCAGAGATTGCTCGACGGCAAGGCAGATGGCCTCCGCCTCCGCCGTGTCCACGGGTTCCGGTGGCGCCGCCGCATCGGAAACCTCGTCCTCCGGCTCCGAGCCCCAGTCGATGGATGAGGAAGACAATGCGCCGGCCGCTCGAGCGGAGAAGGCGAGGTGGCGGCGTGGGGACTGGGGAGTGGAGTGAGGTAGGGTTAGCCGGTGGGGTTATTTGTGGGGACGGAGCTGCCACGCGGCGGAAGTCAGCGGCGACGTCCGGCCGTTCAGCGGCGACGGTCAGCCTCCCTAGTGGGTCCGCTTTGTCAGCGAGTAAGGGGCGGACGCGTCCGGGCGTGTCCGGGCCGCCCCAAACCCGCCCCAGATTTGGGCTGGGTTTGGGGTGTGCCGGACCGCCCGGTCATTTCGGATGGCTATGGGGGCCGCGCTTGGGTCGCCGTTTTTGGGCCAAATGGCCTCCGGACCGTCCGCCCGGACGTTTGGGGTGGGTTTGGGGCCTCCGCTTGGAGATGCTCTAAGAACAAGTAATTTTGGGGATTCGGCACATCGGTATCACGTATCAGTAGTTTACAAGGATTACAAGTACAATACTGAACCGACTCGGTTAGGTTAGTTTCCTAATAATCATACAATATGTCTAACACCCTCCATCAACCTTAACGGTATCCAAAAAAGTTAAGATTGCGCTGACATGCTTCAAACAATGGCAAGGGCTGCGGCTTGGTGAAGATGTCTGCTAGTTGATCTTTTGATTAAATAAACTTGATGTGAAGAAGTTTATGTGCAACTCGTTCCCTCACAAAATGATAGTCAATTTCGATGTGATTTGTCCTAACATGGAAGACAGGATTGGATGATAAATATGTGACACCAATATTGTCACACCAAAGTACTGGTGGACGGTCTTGTGAAATACCCAAATCCTGAAGCAATGAGTGTACCTAAATCAACTCGGCAGTTGCATTAGTAAGAACTTTGTACTCCGATTTTGTGCTCAAACGTGACACTGTGGCTTGTTTGCGAGCACTCTAGGCGATCAAATTAGTACCATAGAAGATGGCATAACCCCCCATGGATCGCCGATCATCCGAGTTACTAGCCCAGTCAGCGTCCGAAAATGCAGAAAAAAGGCCGGAAGAGTTTGCTCGAAGATGCAGACCATGGGAGATAGTCTGACTGACATAGCGCAATATATGCTTGACTGCAGACCAATGAACGTTGCGCGGGGCATGAAGGTACGGGCAAACCTAGCTTGTTGACTGCAAACGAAAGATCTGGCCGAGTGATGAGAAGGTTACTGCAAACCACCTACAATGTTGCGATAAGTAGTATCCTCGGCAGGGGACAATGGGTCACCATCTAAGCAAGAGAGATTGTCAGAAGCATACATGGGCGTTGAGACAGGACTGCGCTTAAGCATATTAGCCCGATGAAGAAGATCCAGTGCATACTTTTTCTATGTAAGTGCAAGACCACGAGAAACATTAGACACCTCCAAGCCAAGAAAAAAAAGCAACGGCCCCAGATCTTTAATGGCAAACTCAGAACACGGACTATGAACAAGACGGTCAGCAACTGACATGAAAGAACTCACCAACATGATGTCGTCAACATAGACAAGGAGATACATAGCATCTCAGGACGATAAAACATCAAAAAGGAACTTGTTTTGCTGAAGAAATGAGTTTACGGTTTGTCAAATTGTGTTGCGCTGACGGTTGACGCATACATTTGCTGCTCAAAACTTAGCTCAGAAGTATTTTAGTACAAAATGTTGATGATTATGACGGACAAAAATTGATTTGACAGACCACGGCAACGAATCTGAGTTATTGTTGGTAAGGTTGCAAACGGGGCGGGATGCGGCCCTCCACTACAGAATTAAGCGGGACAATGCCTCAGATGCGGACGGCTTGTGGCTGGCCATTGCAACCTCATGAACCCGCATCGGACCGCAACGACATCCCCAATTCCCCATCGTGCTCTCACTCGCGCTCTCCCGCAAACCTCACAGGTACTCGCGGGCATCCATAGACATTGGCTGAATCGATTTAGACATTTTATTTGTTACATTTCAATTTATGGCTTTAAAGATATGAATTATTCCATATTAAATGAAAAATAGAAAGAAAAAAAAGGAAAACATAGCTATGCCGACGGCAAAGCCGTCGGCGTAGCTATATACAAATAAAATAAAGATTTTAAAAAGGCCAATCTAAGCTATGCCGACGGCAAAAACCTACGCCGAGGGTGGCCGTCGGCATAGCTTCTCTACGCCGACGACAAAAGCTACGCCAAGGGCCACCACGACGGGCTGGCCGCGGCGGGGTCTATCGACGGCCGCCGTCGGCGTAGCCTCTGGCCGTCGGCGTATGGCGTCATTCCTGTAGTGAGCGTACAGGGCGTGAAACATGTTTCTAAAATCCTTGCAGCACGCATAACTCTTTCACACGATTCTATGGTAGGTGAGCAATCGCGGAAATTAACTGATCCTCGCCGCATTCATAAAATCCTGCTAATTGAATGCATCCATAATTTAGGATGATTTGTTGGAAAAATCAAAAACATATCTTATGAATGATTTTTTACAATATATGTTCTGATTTTTTTGAAGAATGTTCCTAAATTGCCATAACTGTGAGATATGCGAATTATAATCACCAGAATATCTCGTGTGTTTCCATGTATATATAGAATGTGATTCATCTATTAGCTAGTATATGATATACTGTACCAGCCCTCCGCCTATAAATTATTGACACGAGAAGCGTTCTGTTTATATTGCTGGCCAGACTTTGCAATCTGACTCCCATACCGGCATACCTCCGGTTCTGGTTCAATATATCGATTGGTCAAAAGGTGGACATCAAGTTGAGCTGGACCTCTTTCCCTTTCTCCTTCTACAGTGAAAAGGGGCGACTGTTTGGGCGACCGCGCGTGCACAGGTTCGCCGCCGGCGATTCGTGCGATTCCCCGCCCTCCGGCGGCCGCCTCGGCGACGGGAGGACGGGGAATCAACGGATCCGTGCGTGTACATAACCTAGGGGTGCGTTGTGGTGTGCTAGCCGGCGGCGTCGGGGAGGATGTGGGGTCGCCGGAGTGGCTTTTTGCGGCGGTGGTGTCCTCTTCCGTTGGTGTGGCTCCGGGGAGCTCCGCCACGGATCTACCGTCACGGCCTCGTTCGTGGCTCTGCGGAGTGCGCGAGAGGTCTCCCCCTACGCCGGCGTCCGAGAGAAGGCGGAGCTGGCGTTTGACGACTTCGAAGGTACGGTGGCATGGTGTCAAGACGGCGTTGTTCTTCATCGAGCAGGGTGGAGGTGCTTCGGCACCGAGGGGCGTCGACTCCCCGTTCGCGTGGGGGGCCTCCCAGTCCAGAGTCATGGAGGTGATGCGGCGGGCTTCGCCGGCGCAGCGGTCTGCGCGTGGAAGACGACGCTGGAGCTTGGATTGGACTTCTTTGTAATTTTCTCGTTTTCCAGGGCTTTTCTGTAAGAATCTTGACACTTGTACTGTAACTTCCTCGCAAAAAAAAAAAAAAAGGTGGACATCAAAATATGAAGAAGGGCTGGCAGGCGTGTGCGATCACTGTCTTGTTCATCGGCTGGCTCGTAGTGGTTGGACAGTGTAAGTGTTATCCTTTCTACTTCAGTAACCTTGCAGTTAAATAGTTGTTTTTTGCGAATAGTTTTGTTGTCTTGCATAAATTCTTGACGCCTGTTATTGACATGCATATATGCATGTTATTAGTTGTAAACTGACAAACACAAAAGGTTGAATGCAATAGGTCGTCTGGAGGCCATGAGAAGCTACCGAGATGGTCATGCGAACACAAGTGATGATGCTACTAGCATGGACTCCTCACCAGATGCCAGCAAGCTTAAGCTGATAATGTGTGCTCCTAGAGATTGCAAGACCAAAGGTGAAGCCGATAATTATGACTGCATCTGTTGCCTCGTGATGCCGGGCGTTCCTTGTTGGCCTACAATGAAGCAGTGCCAGGCGAATTGCGGACCCTGCAACCCCAAGTGCTCGTCTCTGTCGGCGAAGGAATTGCATGTGTAAAGTAATGTTGAACAAGGTTTTGGGTTGCTCGAGTGTGTAACTATTCTTCGGTGCATTTCGGTACAATAATCTGTGTTGATGGCTTGATGCGCGATTGTTTTGTGAGATATACTATTGGTTGATCTAGCTTCATGTCTGCATGGCTGGGATCAGGTGAGAGTAGCTACAGCCTACGGGGTTGGCGGTGTATGTTAGATTGATCTCCAACGGTGCGGTCCAACGACCACATCGCATCCACGATCCATGCGTCCTGATTGGGGGTGCTCAACAGATACATGGTTGCGGGCCCCTGTGACCAGCGCTATATAAAGGGTGGGGGCCGGCGGCACGCATCACGAGGTTTGACTACACGCCGCACACCCCACCAACACTCCCTACCGATCTAGGGTTAACACTAGGCTCACGGGAAGCACCGCCACCGCCACTGCCCTCTCTCACCACCGCGCCGTCGCCGTCCACCATGGACGGCACCAGCTCGGGCTCTTCGAGCCAAGGACAAGGTGAACTCTCCCCCTCCCCATCTCTCTGTTCTCTCTCTCTCGAATCACAAGAACACCGAAACCCTAGAGGTTCTACCGTGGTATTTCTAGACTAGATGATCCTACGGTTTTATCAGTGTAGCCATTGGTAGCTCAGCAATTGTGGAGATTAACCGATCCTCACCGCATGCATACAATCCTACTGATTGGACGCATCCATAATTAGGAACATTCCTCGAAAGGAAAATAGGGAACATATCCTACAGACCTACATTTCCATATTCATTACCATAATTATATTCATTACCATAATTGTAAGATCTTCCTCCGTATCCTTGCCATATATGACGACACCGTCGAGGTGCCACTCCAGCTTCCAATTCATCTCACATCGCAAGTTTATAATCCCGTTATACAATTTTTGATAAATGCTTCTTAGGGCATGTTTGATTCAAAGGAATTGCATAGGATTTTTGGAGGATTCAATCCTAGAGGAAATTTTACTTGTTTGATTTGTAGGATTGGATCCTATAGAAACTTTTCCTAAGGAATCTTTTGTACTACTTCCCATAGGAATTCTAACATTCACTCCAACCTCTTTTTACAATTCCTTTGGTGGAATTAAACAAACTTTGGTGCAAACAAAATCCTATAGGATTGGAGTGTGCATGACATAGAAATACTATGCTTTTCCTATTCCTACATCTTTCCTATCCTACGAATCAAACAGTCCCTTATATCCTTACCATGTCGGGGGGGGGGGGGGGGGCACACACTAACTTAATAAACAATGGGCAATGTCTTTGACTCCGCCACACCCAAATTTTGGACCGTCCTCCGCCAGTGGGCTAGAGGAAGTGATGGAAGCAAGCACGTCTATAGTCTATCCTGATCGACGTCCAAGACCACAAATGTTCCAGGATTCAATACATAGAAAAGAATTCATTGGTCACACAAAAATAGCACCTGATAAACCACTCAAGGCCTAGACCAAATCCATGAAGGACTCACAAAATGAAATGACTTATTGCAAGCTCACCAATGGCTACACAGACATCCGCGGCAGGGATACAAGTGAGATTGGTTGTCTACTGACGAAATTAGAATGGTGCCAGGAGGAGCTCCAGTTCTTCCTCCCTCTCCGGTGAGGGAGACGACTCCGACTCAGCGGCGTTCTGCTCTTCTTCCCCATCGTCGTGCAGGCGTGGGAACTTCCCGTCCGTGTTGAAGCTTCCTCGGATTTCAAGGTCGACGCTACTTCCAGGTGGGAGCGGCGGAGGAGCTACGGCGGCGCGTCTCCGGTCCGCGTCGGTGGTGGTAGAGGAGTGGTGTACCCAGGGACGTGTTTGTAATTTTCTATTTCGTTGGGTGCGTTTCTGAGTTTGGGTTATGTATCTGGAGTTTTCACAAAAAAAAAAGAATGGTACATGCAATAGGGTCATCTTCCGATTATTTTGCCCGAGTAGGCTCACAATTGACATTTTGTAATCGAGGACATCACATCGGGACAGGGACATCTCCTTGATATGAAAAATAACAATGGAAAGGAAATGGATAAACGGGTGTCGAGCATACACGTACGTGCGTCCAAAAAAAAAAATCGATTGAGTGTTGGCACGCTGGAGTAGGACTTGTTCAGGTAGACCTGCTGATGACGCGTGTCATGGTCCGTGATGGCAACTTGGCCTGCCGGTTTCTGTTTGCTGTTGTCATTTTTCAATGGAGAAGCAAACTGAAGAACGCGTTGGAACCAAACGGTCAATCGTATACTTACATGCATCAATATATAAAAATGAAGAAGAAATATGTCGAGTTTTTTTTATTTTCGAAAAAGCATATAATGAGTGTGTTTTTATTTGACAAAGCATATACCCAGTGTTGACACGGCATCGTCCAGTCTGCTTGGTCACATTCTTAACTCCTAGTGTTTCTGTTTTGGCCATCAAAGGGGATCTGATGACGCCCTAGCTAGGCCCGTAACTCTTTTTTTTTCAGGTTGTAACTGCGACTTACTCCCCCGTTCCAAATTAGATGACTTTCATTTATGTACATACAGATATATGTAGACATCTTTTAGTGTGTACATACGGATTTATGTAGACATCTTTTAGTGTGTACATACATCCATATATAGATATATGTAAGTCAAGTAATTTGAAACGGAGGGAGTATTTCCTGCTGAAATATGAGGACGAAAACGCATGGACACCGTCGACTGCGACACGCCTCTCATTTACATGCACTTAATTAGTCACATGTCGTGCCTCGTGCGACTATGGGAGTACACACAAGAATTTACCGGCGGTGGTCTAAGAGTCATTTTCAGGGAGCACAAGCGAAGAAAACGGTGAAGGGAATGATATTGTTCATCGATGCACGGCCGATCGCTCGCTCTCGGAGAAGGGGAGAAAGCGGACGCGAACAATCCGATGTGGAGCAGACGCGCCGGGATTAAAGAGGGTAGTGGACTTGTCGGGTGAACGCGCTACAGTGTCATGGGCGCGACTTATCCTTGTCAGTACTGTGTCACTGCAACTGCGGGAATAGAGCAGCATGTTTTTTTTTAAGGCAATAGAGCAGCATACCTTTGGCGGGCCGTATGGCCCGTTCTGGTACGGCACCGTGACCCGCAGCCCAATCTCTGCTTGGCTGCCTCGTCAGATGGATGCTCGAGTGGATGAGACTGAGATCGGAAGTGTTAGGATTTAATTAATCTGTAATTAGGGATAATCCTCTGTTGTAATAACCGCACGTACGGATGCCCTCTGAGGCAACCGTCGCGACGGTTTCCCTCGCTCCCGATCGGACGCGTCCCTCTCTCGCGTCCGTTCCCCTTGTATAAATATGTTGATCATCAATGGAATAGACAAGAGTTCGATTCATTTGTTTCTCGTTCTAGGAATTGACTCGCAACAGGAAGGAATGAGTTAGTTAAGCCAGATAGCAAACTTTTTCAAGACTCCAGTTTGGTTGGACCATAGTTTAAAATAGAAATATCATACAAAAAAATACGCATGTAGGGCCGCTAAATTTTAAAACCAGAGCAAACTTTTGAAGACTCCAATTTGGACAAATATCTGTCTAGCTCGGGGATATCTTTGCACACCTCTGTTACCTTTTAGGAGGTTTACTGCTACAACAGCGTAAGCGTTGGTCGACGTTTATATCTGTCCAGCTACATATCTAAATATCTCGAAAAAGGGTACAACCAAAGCTCAATTGCCGCCAGCAAAAAATGTGTCGTGGAAAGCAGATCCAAAGTTCTTTTTGTAGCTCGACAGGTAGCTATCCGTCTCACGATATTTTCCACGTCACCTTAGGTGACACGGGATATATTAAAAGCCGACGCTAGTACGGGCCTGACACATGTATTTGTTGTATTAGATATAACTTTTCACAACACATACTTAATCACAATTAAACCTAACAATCATTTGCTCATTCATATCATAATTTTGGTATCGTTAATATACAAAGTTCCATTTCATCAAGATATGAAGTTCCATTCCATTAAGATATAAAATCTATAACATTCCCCAGATGACATCTCCATTTCTCTAACATTCCAAGGGCAATGCTGTGATTTTTTTTAAAAGGGCTTTGAGCCCCTCTATGTTCAGCAAACCCTACATCTAACAAACTAATCGTCAAAGAAGAGGTCCACTTCCTGGCTGAAGTGTAACCCTATTTAAAAAGTAACTCCTTATTTTCCGTGAGCACCTCTTTGTTCGGCATGGCTTCTGCAACGTCGGGGGCGAGAGATTCACATGACACTAACGACCTCGCCGAATCTACAAGAGAGATAGACATGATAAATAAGAGAATGAAGAACACAATGAAACATTACCTACATATAGAAGGGATCCAGCGTGAAGAACATAACGTTGACCGGGAATGGCAGTGGAGGACTCCAGCATGACTTCAAGGCTAGATCGGGCGACATACCACCCGAAGACAACATGCAAGTCTTCATCTTGCACACCATCTACTAGCGAGGGTGTGTTGTGATCTAGTATTCCGAGTGGAGAGTGCGGCGGCGTGGGAAGTGGAAGAGTTCCATGTCCTCAAGGAATATCGAACCGCTAGGAAAAAACTTTTGGAGGCACTTTCGGTTTGTGCCGTCCCACCTAACCGCCGCGATACGCCATATGCTATTGCAGCGTACGCCGCAAACTGTCTACACGAGACTCTTCTTGGTTTGACTTGGCATGCCATGATCCGGCTGTTTGCTGGGATCTCTTTGTATCTTCTAGTTCCCGATTTCCCTTCTTGGGAGATTCCCTTTTCTATTGTAGCTTCTCCATTTTTTTTAAATGTTCATTAATCTGTTGAATTGTGTACTCCTTATTAGAAAATTCCTTTTTGACACTACACACATTTTCTTATAGTCGGACCACACTTCCTAGGTAAACATTGGCACAGATAGAAAAATCGAAGCACACACATGGATTTTTTCTAGATATTTTTCATTCCACATATACCTATGTTTATCTACCCAACCTGGGAGCCATGAGTAGGCAACCGCCAGCAATTGATTGGATGACGGTTTGTGGATGTGAACAAGTGAATGCTACAGACAACTTTGTGATAAGGACACCCAGAAAAGATAGTACAAGGAAAGCAATCGTGGCAACAAGATGTCACAAGTGGATCGGTGTTCCTTCCTTCCTTTCCTTCGCAGGAGCTGAACCGGAGGAATTAAAGTATGTTTGGAACATGTGGAATTATATCCCATCGCCCAACTCGAGCGTGTTTCAGTAGTCTAGCAAGCCTAAAGTATTTAGTCAATTCTAGTCAGTTTAGGCAGTAGAAACATAGCACGGCACCAACTTTTCCCTACCCACCTGAACCAAAATTTGAAATATCCTAAATAGTATTTAGTCAATTCTAGTCAGTTTACCTAAAGTATATAGTCAATTCTAGTCAGTTTACCTAAATAGTATTATTTGCAACACATGTCTTACAATAGAGAAATGCTACGCTTACGCGCATGTTATACGGAACCGCGTGTGGATCAACGCGATCAGATCAAACTAGTGTGGGGGTTCCAAGAAAATTTCCCGCAGCGCAAGTTTTATTCAGCGCGTAAACAGAAGATTTCCGTAGGAACTTGTCCCTAAAGTGTAACTCTCTTCCTTAATATAAAACTTTTTGGCAGTTCAAACTAAACTGCCAATATGTTGAAATAGAGGAAGTACCATTAACCGGATTTCCGATATCTTGAACCTTGGTTTCACATCTATGCTGTGTAGGAGTTTGGACATTTCAAATATTTTGCACTCATGCCATATGAATGCAACATTTCAAAAAGGCATGTCACGCGTAACCACCTTCCGAAACAGGAGAGCCGGCCCTGTGTGTTAGTGAGGGAAGGAAAGAAAAAGGCGGAGGAAGAAAAGGAAAGAAAACCAGAAGCAGCAGCGCCGCCCACCACCCACCACCAGGTCGTCTACCCAACGCAACGCTAGAGCAGCCAGCCGCAAAAAGCTCTGTCGCGTGGAAACAATTAGACAATTCCTCGCGTGCGACGAAGCCTCCAGAGAGACGCCTGGCCGAGGCGACGAGAGGGACAGGTAGAGAGAGAGGGGGAGCGAGCGTGTGCGGGGCGAATCTCGCGATCCCCAATCCGGAGGCGTCGGAATTAGCCGATTCGGCGAGAGATTCGGCCGATCGGGGGGCGAGCTCGGGGGCGGGGATTCATTCGAGCTGCGATTTGGGGGCTGGGAGGCGGTGGGCCCGGGCGGGCGGGGCGGTTGACTGGGTGTGGATGCTGTCCGTGAGGAGGCGGCAGGAGGATGCGGGCGGCGTCATGGGCGACGACGCCGAGCTGGAGGAGGGGGAGGCCTGCGGCGACGACACCGCCTTCGTCGACCCCGACGTCGCCCTCTCTTACATTGTGAGTGCTGCTCATGGCCTCTTGCCCCAGCTGCTTTGCTTTCACTGCACTTATGATGCTTGTTTTTGGTGGATGGCTTAGATGTAGCGTACCAATTTACTGCAACGAGTAGCTTGATCGGCCTAATTCGCTGTTGGTAGTTACCAACGGGCGGGCATGCCTTGTTTGATTCTCCTGCTCTGCAGAAATCATTCCAGTCTAGCGCCTTCCACCGGTGGATCATTTAAAGTTTGCACGATTTGCGGTTTAGCTCACGGGGTACCGGAAGCAGCCGCATTGGTGGATCATTTAAAGTTTACGCGGTTTGTCGCTTTGTTGTTGATGATTAATTTGTCTAGGTAACGGTTTTACGATGCTGGTTCACTGGAAGCAGCCACACTAGTGGATCATTTATAGTTTACGCGGTTTGTCGCTTTGTTGATAATGATGAATTTGTCTAGGTAACGGTTTTACGATGCTAGTACACTGGAAGCAGCCACACTGGTGGATCATTTAAAGTTTGCATGCAGTTTGTCGCTATGTCGATGATGTTGAATTTGTCTAGGTAACGGTTTTACGATGCTAGTTCATGCGATGCTGGAGCGGCCGCACCGGTGGATCATTTAAAGTTTGCACATAGTTTGTCGCTTTGTTGATGATGATAAATTTTTCTAGGTAACGGTTTTACGATGCTAGTTCATGCGATAGTGAAGAAGCCGCAGTGGTGGATCATTTAAAGTTTGCACACAGTGTGTCGCTTTGGATGATGTTGAATTTGTCTAGGTAACGGTTTTACGATGCTAGTTCATGCGACACTAGAAGCAGCCGTTCACTGGTGGATCATTTAAAGTTTGCACGCGGTTTGTCGCTTTGTTGATGATGTTTGAATTTGTCTAGGTAACGGTTTTACGATGCTAGTTCATGTGATACTAGAAGCAGCCGCACCGGTGGATCAGTTAAAGTTTACGCGGTTTGTCGCTTTGTCGTTGAAGATAAATTCGTCTAGGTAACACATTTAAGATGCTAGTTCACGTGGTACTAGAAGCAATCACATTTGGTGGGTCATTTAAAGTTTACGCGATTTGTGTTGATGATGATAAAATTGTCAACGAAACAGTTTTATGATGTTATTCAAATAATGGAAGAAAAGCTAACCTCTTGGTTGGACGGCGTGTTAGTTTTGGTGTACAAGTACTAATTTGGTTTGGGCAGTCTCTATTTCAGACCAAACCTTACCTTCATCGCCGAAAAAAAACTGTGATGGGGATTAACCTTTGACCATAAATTACTAAAACGTCTTTATTACTATGAGCTTAAGGTCAACAGTTGCTTCACACTTCATATGCTCAAATTTAGAACTTTAAACTTTCAATATGTGTTGTAACCTGAAATATTCCTGTACAGAAGAAAGAAAAAAATGAATATTAAATATTTGGTTGGAAATGAAAAACGGTTGAAGGCACCGTCTTTTGATTTACTTCAGAAAGGATTATCTTGGAATTGTCAAAAGGATCACTATAGCTTTGCTCTCATGTAGTTCATTGTTTGTACCAAAAACCGGTAACATGGGTGCGAATAGTGACCTGCAATTTTAATACAATGAAATAGTCACTAGCAACTTTAGTTTGAAGGTGATATACTGTACCCACAATCATATTTGTCGTGGTCACTGTTTTTCTTTCGTGTGTTTCTGGTGTGTTTTATTTTAGGACGAAAAACTCCAAGATGTACTCGGTCATTTCCAGAAGGACTTTGAAGGAGGCGTGTCTGCAGAGAATCTAGGTGAGGAGATGTTGAGCTGTCGCTGCAGTCAGCTTGATTTGGCTTCATTTATTTAAACATCGCACTAATCTTTGACAGGATCAAAATTTGGTGGATATGGTTCATTTTTACCTACGTACCAGCGCTCGCCTCTCCTGCCCCCAACTAGAAGTCCACCTAAGCCGGCAAACCTTAGCTCAAGATCTCCTTATCACCACCAGTCTATTGAGGTGCTTACCTTAGCTAGCTCCGGCTGTACTGTTCTGGAATACTATTGTCATGATCATAAATTCATATGGCATTGATGGTGTTTTATAATGTAGGCTGTGCCTCAGAACCCAACGGCTGTGGCAGTTCCATCTGTTTCCCAGAATAGTGGTTCCGTGGCACCTTTTTCTGCTGATTCAGTTAAAAAAGAAAGATGTGAAAGCACAACAGCTAAAAGGAGCACTAGCACTCAGGATCCTTCATATGGTTCATCTAAGTCTAGTGACCAGAACAGATTTAAAGTTCGGATAAAAGTTGGTTCTGACAATGTCTTGGCGAGAAATAATGCAGCTATTTACAGTGGTTTAGGCCTTGATATTTCACCTTCATCTGGGGAGGATAGCCCTGCTGGCTACAGGGGCCTCTCCCCGGAATTTGACAATGTGCAACTTGAATCCCCGGACCATTCTTCAGGTAAAGTACTGCATGATAACTGTACTAGCTCTTTGTACTTATATTTCAGTATGAATGGTTCAATGGGTGAATAACCACTTCCATTCTTGAAACACGACCACACAGATCATGACATGCTTTTCAGTTCCTGGAGGGTTCTTACTATCCCTCTACACGGCAGTATTTTGCAACTGACAAAAAAGGTTGCGCCTTCATCAAAGAAACGGGAAACAAGCATGGACATAGAAAATGCACATGAAGCATCTGAAGGGCATGTGGTTAAGAAAATCAAGTCTGACGGCAAGAAAAAGAAACCCATAGAGATGAAGAGGTCAAATAAAATAAGTAATGCAAGTGCAGTTATGAAAAAGGAGATCGATATAGAAACACCTGCTAGTCAAAAGATCGTACCAGAAGCTCTCAACATACCATTGCTTTCTAGTTCCAGAGGCATGGAGACAAAGGGCGGGAGTCAATTTGAAGAGGAGACAGCAGGACAATATTTGGAAGGAAATAAGGATGCTCGATTGAAAGAACGGGCTATAAACAGCAACATCAAGACAATCAAAGCTGAACCTGTCAAAGCGGAGACAATGGAATGTTTAGAAAGTGGTGGTTTTGGCAACTCAGAAATGGAATGTTCAGCAGCAAAAAGGGAACTGAAACCCATGACAGAAAAGACAGCTTCGACTTTAGAAGAGATGAATACAACTAATGACACAGATATTCTGTTGGATAGGAAACATGAAAGAAGAATAAAACCTGAGAGTAAGAGCAATGGTGATGGAGTTAACTTTGAAGATACAAGTTTATAGATGAAAGAGCTCCTGCTGTTTGCAGGATCATGGAAAAAGTTCCTAGCAAAGAAACTTCACTTCATGATACAAATGCGAAAAATAGCACCAAGAGTGAGGCCAAAAGAATCAACAGGGAGCAAAAGAAGAATGCTCCAACATCTTCTGATTTCCTGGATGCTGACAATGCTGCTCGTTCTTCTGCTGCAGTTAAAGAGAGGAAAGACGATTCTCAGTCCAAATCTAGCCACTCCGGAAAGAAACCAAAGCAAAATCACATAGAGATGTCAGGGATAGTTTGCCTGACGGATCTTACGGATGCAAGGAGCAAGATATATTGGAGAATGGAGGTGGATTGGGAGAGTTGAAGCCAAAGGAAAAGTCTTGGAGCAAAAGGGATTTTGATATGCCTGGGGCATCAAAGAGGGAGATTTCATCTAGTGCAAAGCATGACAGACATACAGCTTCCGAGGAGCAGAAGATGCATGTACCTCCAGCTTCTGTCTCAACTGCAAATGCAGCTCCTGCACATCTGATAGAGGAACATTGGGTTCAGTGTGACATATGCCAGAGATGGCGTCTGTTACCATATGAAACGGATATGACTACCCTTCCAAAGGAGTGGAAATGTAGCATGCAACTGTGGCTGTAAGTTCAAGTTCATACACAGCTGTTTATCTTGCTCTTTTACTGTCTCTGTTCTTCTCTCAATGAGTGTATCAGTGGTTAGCGTGTAACCAGCATGCCTTATTATCAGGAGCTGTATGATTGGCTGCTTTTAAACTACTACTCTTGTATTGGGCGTGAACATTTTCCGCTGTTCAAGCTGAATGCAGGCAAACAAGGATTGGAATTTGGATAGATCATGTTGTGGGTTTCTGCCTTAGTATATTACACTTACACTTAAACTGTTAGGTTGTAGTTTATACACTCTAGCCATTGAATTGGTATCTTATAGCACTATAATATTCCTCCAGTTTTTTAAGTTCATGAACACTGTTTTATTTTATCTTTTCTGAAGAACTAGAATTTGGAACTTTTGCAGACCTGGGATGAATAGGTGCGATGTTGGTGAGGATGAGACTACGAATGCTCTAAATGCACTATACGTCCTACCAGCCCCTGCCAACGGTATTCCTTCAGTTGGTCATCCTCATGTTGCTTCGGCAGGACTAGCAACAGCCAGCACGTTCAATGTAAATGGACATGCTGAACAGAGTAGGAAAAGGAAAAGTGTTCCAGGTGATAGAAGTGGTGTGTTTGATGGTTCTCACCCAACACAAGCTTCAGCTTATCCAATGAGCAACCAACATGCTCCTACTAGAATTAAAGTTACTGCTGATGGTAACCAGTATCCTATTGAGAGAAATTCTATGAGCAAATCAGTTGACCCTTTCACTGAAAAGAAGAAGTCCAAGAGTAAGAGCCGTGGCAGCTATTCTGATGGAGGTTCTATTATTGTTCTCCTTCTATTATTTCATTTATACTTGATGTACTGTCTTCCTGTATGCTTTTACTATCTTTTGTATTTACATTTATTTGGCGACAACACAGGAGATCTCGTGGAAAGACACAAGAAGCATTCAAAAGGAAAAAGTAAGAGAGAGATGGATCATGGTGAATACAAAGCTTCTAAGAAAATTAAAAAGGAGGATCGGCATCGTTCTAGCAGAGATCAGAACCCTAAATGTGATTTATCTAGTGGAGACACTGCTGATGAGGCTAAGGCTTTGCTTTTAAAGGCAACAGCCTTAAACAAGAGCAAGGAAATCTTTCACACCTCAGATGCACAAAAATCAGACTTTTCTAGCAAGAAGAGGATAGTGAAGGAATGGGAGGAGAGTCAGCACAATTCAATAGCTCATGTGAGCAATGGTACCACAGTGAACCAAAGTTCTACTGCCAAGGAAACATTTAAGGATCAGAACTTAAAGGAAACAAAATCAAAGTTAAAGAAGTCCGAAGAACTCTATTCCACCACGGATTCCAGATCAGTAAAAGGTCAGATTTTATCTTACAATGAGGGGCATGTAAACACTGAACTCGTTGAGGATAGCGCAGATTTTGCGGGTAAAAGAGGTCCATCTGAATTGTTAGAAAAGCGATCTTCTGAACAGGCTTTGGACTTGGGGGGACCCGCTTCTAGTGACATGGCCTACATTCAGACTACAGCCGTAACTTCAAGTTCTTCAAAAGCTTCAGGCTCACAGAAGAAGAAACATAACTCCCAAGTTGCGAAGACTTCGCCAATTGAGTCAGTTTCCTCATCACCAGTGAGAAACTCTAACATTGATAAGCTCCCCCATAATAGAATATTGGAGAAAGATGGACCTATGAACGCTAATTCAAGCACCATGCTGAGTTCAGTAAAGTATTTAAATAGTGAAGCTGGTATAGTAGACAATGTTCGACAGGTTATGAAGTCCAAGGATAGTCTGCTTGCAAGTGAACCTGTCTTGCATGGTTCTTCGCAAGGAAATTCCGACAAAGATGATGAACTAGTTCAGTTAACTAGAGGGCATGCACCCGAAAGGATTTCTTTGAGAAAGGGTTTGGATGATGATGCAAAGCATGCATCTGGGAGAAAGGATTCCACTGTGAATGGCTCCAGTGCAGCTAGGGGTTATAACCACTTGCATTCTGGTGATAAAAATAGCTTGCGCACTGATGGCTCTTTAGTGCAAACTAGGGCTGCAGTTGTGGATGCTAAAGGAGATACAACTGTGAATGGAAATAAGAAAAGTGCAGCTTCCTTCCAAGACAAAAATGGATCAACTCATTGCCCTCCGGATGTAAATGTTCAACCAGAGTTGCCACCCGGAAAAGATAAATCATATCCCAAGAGTAACAAGCAAGATACTGAGAAGCCCAAAGCCCAAATGGCCCCTTCACCTTTGAAAGAAACCCACTCCACTCCGGTAAAATCTAATGCGTCAAAGTTGACACCACAGTCAAGGAGATACAATGATGAAAATGGAGGGCAACATGCTGTTGCGAAACAGGGTACTTCAAATCCTGTAGACACTTCCAGTCCAGCTAGGAAAGATGGTAATTCACCTGCATATGCTCTCAAAGAAGCTCGGGACTTAAAGCACAAGGCTAACCGTTTGAAGGTTGTTCACCTTAGTTTTTCTCGTATGAATGTGCCAACTTTTGTTGTGTAAGGTCCTTACCAACTTTCCCTGCAGAAAGAAGGAAAAGATCTTGAAAGCACAAGGCTTTACTTTGAGGCAGCCTTAAAATTTCTGCATGTAGCGTCACTTCTGGAACCTCCTACTATTGATGGTGGGAAGCAAGGCGATGGAGCTCAGAGCATGTATTCAGATACTGCAAAACTCTGCAAGTAAGCCACACAAGTATATGCTATATTGTTCTACTGGCCAAGCTATTTCGTTTTTGTGAATAAACTCCTAGTTATAAATTGGGAATTAGTGCCTCGAAGTGCTTGTTCTGCATGGTCTGATTTGAATGGGCACTATCATTGTTCGGTTAGTCTGATAGTTTTCACACTACAGTTGATTGGCCTGACGGTAGTCGCAATGCAGTCCATGTACAGTTATATTTATATCACAAAGCTGACGTGATATTACTACTTTTTTGCCAGCTGTATAGGAAAAAATGCTCATAACAGTATAATTGTTCATGTTATCAAATTGCAAACCGAGTTGTGGTTTTACTTTTTTGTAACAGTACTCATGTTTTTAAGGTGAAGAATGCTCAAGTTTCGTGAGTATAATTAATTGTATTCATTTTATTGCCTAGCTTTGTTGCTCATGAATATGAAAGGTGCAAGAAGATGGCTGCTGCTGCTTTAGCATATAAATGTGTCGAAGTAGCTTATCTCAAGGCCGCATACTACAAGTACCCTATTGCAAGCAAGGATCGACAGGTGTTGCAGGCAGTTGTACAGACTACACCAGGTAGTTGATCTAATTGTTGATTTTAAGTTTGTGTATACTATGAAATGCTTGCATTGTAGAATTTCAAAAAACTTAAACTGGATTAATGCAAAAGTAGACTGCCCTGTCAATCAGTAAAAAAACAATTCAAAGTATCGTATGTTCTCGGTGCTATCCTACTATCATATCATGACTCTTTCTTCTGGACGTTTTTATTTATTTGACTCATTATTGTTACTTTTGTAGGTGAATCACCATCATCTTCTGCCTCAGACATCGATAACCTAAATAACAATGGATTATCTAAGAAGGCCCCTTCAAACAAGGATGCTAATTCACCCCAAGTTGCTGGAAACCATTTGTTACTGGCTGTTCGCAATCAACCACACTTGACAAGGTTACTAGCTTATGTAAGTTTTTGAATAATCCTGACTAGCAGTTCAATAAAGTTCTCCTTTATAGTGATGTTTTAATGATTCATACTCCCTCCGTCCAAAAATAAGTGTCTCAAGTTTGCCCAAAAGTGGATGTATCTATACATGAAACAAGTCTAGATACATCCACTTTTGAACAAATCTAAGACACTTATTTTGGGACGGAGGGAGTAGCAGTTTCATAATCTGTCGACAATGTATTAAGAAAAGTAAAAACGTTCATTGTATGGCATGCGTAATAAGCTGTTCTTTATGTCCACTGTGCGTCTAGGCCTTGATGGCGTCCTCTCAAGCGTCCGACACTCTAGGAACTAGGATGATGCTCGCTGCAGTGGAACATATCGGTGTTCTGTACCACAAATTGACTAGCTTATAGTGCATGTTACAACCATGTTTATTGGTTAGAAAGGAATTTAGTACTAGTGCACTCCTTCTAATTATGAAGTGTTACTTCTTTTTTCTGGTTAGAGTGGCCAATAATGCTATGCTGGTTTCATAGAAAGCTGAAATTACTGCTTTTGAACAAAAATGACACCGATTTTTTGTCTTTGTTTGTTTACCAGAAAGTACAACAATTGGTTAGAAATTTTCGGTGTTGAATTTATTTTGGAGGGAAATGGTAACATTGTGTGTGTGATAGTAGCTGTTGCTGCATGGCAGTAGCAATGATGATTGTTGTGGGCCTTTTGGTTGGTAGGATGGTGCATTGATTGGATGTATATGAACTAAAAACCGATCTGAACTTCCAGTATCAGTTATACTTCCAGTTGAGTTGTATGATGGAAATTTCTTAAAAGTTGTTAGTGGTCTAGACTTTTGAGGGTTGCAACGTATTCTGAAATAACTCCATAAAACAGCAAACTGGATAGATCTTAGCAATCATAAGCAACTGTCTACTGTCTAGCTTTATGGTGAACTGTCAATTGTGTCCTGGGAAGAATGTTGTCTTGAGCAATGGCCTTATTTTAGGATAAGCTGCACGCCTGCACATACATTGGATGGGATCATCAAATGATTTTTGAGGTCCAACCTTATTCCTGATTTTCAGTTAGCACTAATGGAATTGTGTGGCAGTGAACCAACTCAATATATCACTCAAACAGTCATACCGTATAAGAATGTTAAGTGTAGAATTAGGATCAGATGAGCCTAATCCACTCATCAAACCAAACACTTACTGAATTAAGACATTGCTACTTGCAAGGCATGCATTATGGTTCATTGGTTTGTTAACTAGAGCCCAGATCTGATCTTTTGTTGTTATTTTTTTAGACGAACGATGTCAACTGTGCCTTCGAGGCAACTCGGAAATCACAGGCGGCTATTGCTTCTGCAGCTGGCAACCATGAAAAGGGAGTAGATGGTGTTTCTTCAGTAAAAACAGTTCTGGATTTTAACTTCAGAAGTGTGAATGATCTACTCAGACTTGTGCGGCTTTCAATGGAGTCTATCAGCTGCTGACATGTTCAGAATCCAAGAAAATGACATGATGGTAGTATTTAGTGGATAAGTTCAATAGTTCAGAATCCTTGGGTCTTTTCATTTAGGCATGCTGGTTAATTTGTACAGTAAGGGGTTTTGAGATTCTTCTTATTTTTGTTTCTTTAGTAGTTCCCATTATGATGCATAGTCGCTAGCAGCCTAGCATCTATTTGGATGATCTGAACAGTGTCTAGCAACCGAGGAAACTGAAGATTAGCTTCATTGCTCGACAATTGCGATACTATGGACGCCAAAGGCATGCAACTCTCAGATGATAGCAAAAGCAAAATATTACGTGGGAAATGGCTCCTTGTCAAGCACTCTCCTCGCCTTCATGCTGTAATTATGTGGTTTCTCACCGAGCTGACTTATGGTTGAAGAGTCTATCGATATTTCTCTGTACAAGACGATGTGCGCCTAACAGTTTTGACGGTATGTTTCTGTTTAACACAATTCAATAACCTCTGTAATGTTTACCTAATCTCCATTCTTGAACAGGGGAGAGGTCAGCAATGTCAATTAAGAGTGCGAACCGAACGTGTTTCTTATTGGTATTTTTATGATGGCATGTATCCTGGAGAAAGTTCAAGCAGGTATGTTTACTACTCCCTCCGTTTTTTAATATAAATGTTTTAGCTTTTGTCCACATTCACATGCACACAAATGTATGTAGACACATTTTAGTTTGTATGTTCACTCATTTTAGTATGCATATATACAACATGTGTAACACCTTAAACATCTTATATTAAAAAACGGAGGGAGTAGTATTTAGTTCATTAATTGTTCTCCCCACGTCCATGTTTGCTTGCACCTCAAGAAAGTGCTGAACGAGCTGACTTCCTGAATGAATATGTCTCTTGGTATTTTATAGTGGTGGAAAACAATAACTCCTAGTGGTATTTTATAGTCCTGTAATCTCGCAAGTGGTAGTACTGTCTAGCAGCCCATCTCTTGTTTGTTATAGCAAATGTAATGCCACAATTAACTGTATTGGGGTTTTTGTTTATCATTTTTTTTTGTAATTCTAGAATATGGTAATCTTAAAAGTTTGTTACTTAGTATTGTCAATGTAACTCGTTAACTACAGTATAAATCTGAAACATGCTCGAACTGCTTTACCACATTTGTCTATTTACTTAAAAAGATCCGTGGCCATGTATATATTTATTGTAGACTTTCAAAGTTTAAAACTGTACCTCACCTTGCCACTGGCCCCGTTTGGTTACATGGTATAATAAGCTAAAAATATAGAAACAGATAATTGTTTGGTGGTTCTAGTAGAATTACCTCCACTGACACGATGATGGTGCCTTTCCTTTTCAGGTTTCAAAGAAGTAACCACTTGGACCATCACCTGTGTATGAACATTGTACAAATATCTTCATGTGATAGGCTAACCCGTTTTTTCATTATCAATACCAGACTGTCAGCAGCACATGTACATGTATAACCCTAAAGGCTCGGTTCTGGCCAAGTTTCAGTCCTCATTATTGATCTAGCAAAAAAATCGGCCGTTTTCACATTTGCGAGATAGTGTAGAAACTAATCTTGACCAAACATGTTTTGCAGAATGCAAAATAAAATCGTCTGTCTTGTGTACTTTGTAGCATGACCCAGTATGAGTAAAATGATGCGAATCGCCGCCTTTCCTCACTGCAATCCTCCCGTGTCAGACAACAATTTTGAATTTAAGAGTTTGAGACATCAGAAAACGTTTCCTTTCCGTGCCCAAGTAGTTTTTCAAAAGTTTCATCTCCCAGCCTAACCCCTCGGCCACTCTGTATATCTCTTCTGTGAGCGGATGCGTTGTGTCGTCCGATGAGAACTTGTGCAAATGCATGCTCGCCGGCGCCAAAGTCCACCCAACTGAACCCGATCTCCTTCCTCACGCCCCTCTCCGCATCTTCCTCTCACCTTTGCCACGCCTCCCCAGTCCCCCTTCTCAGCATAGATGTTGGACAGCAGCACGTAGGCGCCAGACTCTGCCGGCTCCGTCTCTGTCAGATGTGGCGACCCTCTCGGCGATGCTCGTGTTGCCATGGATTCGGCAGGCTCCAAGCAAGCTCTGTAGAGCCGAGATGCTCGGTCCGGATGGCATCTGCATCATGAGCCCTTCCGCCTCCTCCAGCCTCCCTGCTCGGCCTAACATGTCGACGACGCACGCGTAGTGCTCCGGCCACGGCTCGACGCGGTGCTCAATGGGCATCGAGTCGAAGATCTCTTGCCGGTGTCGATCGCCCCTCTGTAACGGCAGGCCGTGAGGACCGAGAGCAGCACGACACCGTCCGGAGCAACACCAGAGCGTACCATGTCGTCGAAGAGGCTCATGACGGTCATAGCTCCCGTGCTTGGCATTCGCGGAGATCATCGCCGTCCACACGATGAGGCTCCGGTAGGCTGTCCCTTCGAACGCCTTCCGTGCTTCCTCCAAGCTGCCACGCTTCGCGTACATGTCGATGAGGTGCCAGACACGTACTCGCTGGCGCCGAGCCCAAGCTTCAGAGCTGACAGTGGTAAGTCTCGCCGTAAGCCATGGAGACCGTCTCGACGCCGGTGACCGCGCTGATGACGCTCGCAAACGTGGTCTCGCTGGGACTCAGACACTTGACCATCCACGAGAAGACCTCGAGAGCATCGGTGCACTGCTCGTTCTGCGCGTAGCCCGAGATCAGAGCGTTCCAAGCGATGATGTCCCGGCGAGGCATGTGATCGAACACCGTCCGGGCGTCGTCCATGCGCCACAGCTTCGCGTACATGGTGATGAGGCTGTTGGACGCGGCAGCCTTGTCGGAGACGCCGGTCTTGAGGCACACCGCGTGAAGCATCTGCCCGTCCCTCGCCGGGCACCCTGCCGGCAGCGCCGAGATGAGCGTCACGAAGGTGACCTCGTTCGGCGAAACGGCGTCGCGTCTCATGGCGTTGAACAGCGTGACTCCGTCCGCTTCCCCGTCCATTGAAATGACCGTGGTCCATGAGATGACGTCGCGGTTGTCCATGGACTCCAAGAGCTTCCGGCCGCAGCCCGGAGCTCCGCACTGTAGTACATGGCGATGAGCACATTGCCGACGGAGACGTGCCCGTCGACGCCCAGCCTCACCGCGAAGCCGTGTACTTGCCGGCCAAGCACGAACTTCCCCTCATCGCCACACGCCGGGATCACGCTGCACACGGATATCCGGTCGGGCCGGACGGCGCCGTCCTTGAGCATCCGGAGGAACACCCGGATCACCTCCGCCGGGGATAGTCGCCGTCCTGCGCGAGCGCGCAGATCATGGCGTTCCAGGAGACGAGGTCCCTGGCCGGCATCTCCTCGAACGTCATCCTGGCCGCGTCGAGGAGCCCACCGCGGGAGTATGCCGTGACGAGCGCGTTGCCGACGACCACGTCGGCGGCATAGAGCCCAGCCCGCGACGCCAGCGCGTGCAGCTGCCGCGTGAGGCCGAGGCCGTCCTCCCCGCGTCCGGCGGCGAGCGAGAGCGCGACGGTGAAGGTGACGGCGTCGGGCCGCACGTCGCCGGACCGGAGCATCCACGAGAGGAACGCGAGCCGTTCGTCCGGGTCCGGGAGCCGGAGAGGATGGTGTTGTAGGAGCTGACGTCCCGCGCCCGGGCGGTGTCGAACACCCTGGCGGCGGACGGGAAGGAGCCGGTCTTGGCGTAGCGGGCGGCGAGGGAGTTGGTGACGAAGGCGAAGGCGTCCAGGCCCGAGGCGACGGCGAGCGCGTGGAGCGCCGGGAGGGTGGATGGGCCGGACGAGGCCACGGCGGCCGTGAACGCGAATGGGGAGGAGGAGGCGGGGTGGCCGGCGCTGAGGGACGCCGGAGGCGTGCTGCTGCCGCTGTTGCGTGGGTGGGGTATTCTGTCGAACAGCTGGTGAGCGGCGAACGAGCAGAGCGTGGCGGCGGCGCGCGTGTGGCATGGAATCTGCAGCCGCCGCAGCGGCATTGATTTACAAAGAGAGTAGCAGGATTATTGGAAGTTGCAATACCAAGAGTCCAAGAGCGCTGCGCTGCCTGGGCGGGACGAACAGGTGGTGAGTGGCCGCAGAGGAAACCGTGGCGCGTGCGTGGCGACGAATCAGCCGCCTCAGCGGCTTCTATACAAGATTAGAAAGTTGTAGCACAAACTTATTCAACCGCGCAGTCTTGGAAACTACTTCCGCCCCACACCGCTCTCGGCCCAAACCCTTCGGAGTTCAGCCATGGCGTGCGCGCTGCTACCCGTAGGTGTGGCGGCGGCGGCCGTACCGTCTCCTCGTCGGCGCGCGGATATCTCCAAGGTACTTCGCCCCTTCTACCTTTTTTTTTTTTTTTTTTTTTGCGAAAACGACTAGAAACCCGTAAAGCAACATCGCACAAATATATACAGAGACCGAGCTACGCTCGGACATCAAAAGTACCAAGGGAAACTAATCTGGCTCCCGTGGTCTAAACCCCAACCTTCTTTCTTCCAGCTTGGCACCAGACTGCGGCCTCCTCAACCAGCTTGACGAAGACGGCGTTCACCGAAGACGACTCATTGTTAAAAGTACGTGCATTGCGCTCCTTCCACAGCGACCAGCAGACAAGGTTGAACACTGCATTGAGTGATCTTGCCGTAGCCTTGGGCCGGTTGCTAATCTGTTGGAACCACCAGGAGTTGAGATCAGTGGCATCAGTCGGTCTTGGGTTTAGCGTGAGCTCCAGCTTCAGCTGAACCAAGTCCCAGACCAGCCGAGAGAATGAGCAGCGAAGGAAGAGGTGCAGGTTGGTCTCATCAGAAACTCGACCAAGCTTGCAGACTGGATCACAGTCCCATCCTACCTGTTTTATGGAGCAGGCGTGTCGTCGACTCGAACACGTCGTGGGCGCTAAAGATTACTGAGATGAACTGATTTGGTGCTTGCTTAGTTGCAGTCGATAACACATATTCTTGCAGTATTTCAGAGCGTGCTGGTCAATCTTTTGTTTATCTCCGAACCACTTCTCATTCCTTTTTTTCTTGTTGAACTCACTAGGTGATTGTCCAGCTGAAACTTTTTTGGACAAAAGCCAGCTGAAACTTGAGATGCTCAAATTTTACACATGGGGACGCCAGAGTTTTCCATTCACAATCAGTTGCTACGTTCTACTCCCTGTTTCATTTCCCTTTTGCTAAATGTACTGTCTACCTTGGAAAATACTGAATCGTACTTGTGTTCATTTTGTGTGCACGACTCATCTTTCCTGGCAATGGCATCTAGTGCAACCCTGTACTTGAATCATATGTATTATGGTTAACCAGTTATTCAGTTAAACTCAAAGTGTTGCTGCGGCCTCTTTTTTTTTCCTCAAGCACCACCTGAACCTGAACTTCTGAAACATCTTTGCTTACAGGGACATCCGAATCAGGCTGCGTGTATGAATCAGCTTTACTGGAAGCTTCCCTTAACCGGTGAGTGCTGCATCCGTTACAGTTTGCAAGAATGTAAATGGCAGTAGGGTAGTCATAATTCCACCTCTGGTTTCATGCCATCTGTCCGAGATATTAAAAGCAAACAAACATGTGTATGCAGCTGCAGAGTCCCACAGGTCCAGGAGCCTTGTTGGCTGCTGTACATTTCCAAGTTCGTCAACAGAAGCAGCTACTTCAAGCAGATCTGCGGATGTTTCAAGCATTCATAATGATGGATCCACGAGAGACTCCGTGCATGTTGTTCCAGCTGCGCCCATTGTCATCTCAGGCTACTGGATTGGTCCTGACATGGATGATGGTTGTGGTCATATTCAAGCTATTCTGCAAAGGATTTCCTGATAATATATAGCGGTAAACTAGGTGAGTGTATTTCATTTGATCTAGTCTCAATCATGAACTGAATCAGGGCTGTGTAATTTTTCTCTTGGGATGGACTGGCATATAACTACAGGCAGTCTAATCTACTGTTTGGTTTCATACTATACATCCATTATGGAGATTTCTTCAGAATATCCTCATTGGGCGTTACTGTACCAGAGTTTCATACACTCCCATTTATGCAGGACTATCAAACTAGTATTCTGAATCTATTTTAACACATGGCCTCCAAGCCTTCAATTGATCCATGCCCACTCTGCCTGACTAACATATCAGAATAATCTTGCCTCAGTGGGAGTCACTAAATGAGTTGGTGTGTTAGTTTTGTCAAAGCACGTAGCGGAACGATAGCCCTTGTTGGAGGGGTCCGGTTACATGTTATATAGGGGTAGGAAGAGCCCCTACCGTGGCTTACATGGAGTACGTATACGAGGTGATATACTATACCATACTCGTATACGTATATTACATTACATATTCCAACATCCCACTTAATCTAAACTTGAGAAAGATTTAGATTACGCCTAAACTCATGAAGTTTCTTAACTGGAAGAACCTTAGTAAAACCATCTGCAACCTGATCTTTACTGGAAATGAACTTGATGTCTAATTGCTTTCTTGCCATTCTCTCTCTAACAAAGTGGAAATCAATCTCAATATGCTTAGTACGTGCATGGAAGATTGGGTTTGCTGACAGGTATGTGGCACCAATATTATCACACCATAAACAGGGCATCTCTTTTAATTTAACTCCAAGTTCATTGAGAAGTGCTTCAACCCATATCAATTCTGCTGTGGCATTAGCTAAAGCTTTATATTCAGATTCTGTACTTGACCGTGAGACTGTAGCTTGTTTTCTGGCACTCCAGGAAACCAAGTTTGGTCCTACAAATATTGCAAAACCTCATGTGTAACGTCTGTCATCAAGACAATCAGCCCAATCTGCATCATGAAAAGCACTCAAAAGTGTAGATGAAGATGGCTAAAATGTAATACCAAGTTTGGTTGTACCCTTGACATATCTCAAAATTCGTTTGACTGATGTCCAATGATCAGATGTGGAGCATGTAGATACTGACAAACCTTATTGACATAATATGATAAATCTGGCCGTGCAAGAGTAAGATATTGTAGAGCACCAACAATACTACGATACCTTGTACTGTCCTCTGGACCTAGAGGATCCCCTGCAGCAAGAGATAGAGGATCGGTGGAGGACAGGGGTGTACTTTCTGGCTTGCTTTGGTGCATACCCGCCTTTTCAAGTAAAGCATACTTCTCCTGTGTCAATATTAATCCATCTTGTATTTTCTTTACCTCAATTCCCAAGAAGAAGTGTAACTCTCCAAGATCTTTGATGGCAAAGTTTTCATTGAGATCTTTAAGCAAAGCAGAAATGGCATGATCTGAAGAACTTGTAACAATTATGTCATCAACATAAATCAGCATAAATATAGTGATATCAGACTTCTGGTAAAGGAACAAGGAGGTGTCGGCTTTGGAGGGAATGAAACCAAGAGCAGATAACTTCGAACTGAGTCTGGAATACCATGCTCGAGGAGCTTGCTTTAACCCAGAAAGAGCTTTATCCAACTGCAAATATGATGAGATGCATTGGGATCTTCAAAACCCGGTGGTTGTTTCATGTAAACTTTCTCTTCCAAAATACCATGTAAGAAAGCATTTTTCACATCAAGTTGTCGCAATTTCCACCCTTTAGAAACTGCTATAGACAACACAGTTCTAATAGTAGCTGCTTTAACCACAGGACTAAAAGTATCTTCATAGTCAATGCCATACCTCTGTTTAGCAACAAGGCGAGCTTTATACCTGTCTATTGTACCATCTACATGTTTCTTGACACGGTACACCCATTTGCAGTCAATCAGATTTTTGTTTGAGCTAGGTGGAACCAAATGCCATGTTTTGTTCTGGAGCAATGCATCATATTCTTCCCCCATTGCTTTGCGCCACATTGGATCCTCAAGAGCATCAGTGAGAGAGCGTGGTTCGGCTGTAGAAGCAAGCATACCAAAACAAACACTATTATCTTTGTAAATTTTTCCTTGTTTCCATACCTCACTGTACCATCTTTGAATTGACGTGGTTGTACAATTCCCTTTTGTAGCCGAGTGCGCGCTCCAGGTGCAGAAAGATCAGCAGCAGGATCGGGCACAGAAGATCCAGAGGGAGCAGAGGACCCAGTGGAGTCTATCGGCGACATGGCGGGAGAAGACTGGGCACTCTCGTCCGTGTGCATGTGGGCAGCAGGCGAGCCAGTCAGCGTTGGCGATGTGGCAGTTGGCGAGTGGGGCGCAGACCCGGTCGGAGCTGCCTCCGACAGCTCGGGCGACAGCGAGCGGGACCGCTGCGACGTGGCAGCGGGCGACTGGCGCATAGACGGGGCAGGCGAGGAATCTTCCAACACGGCGGGAGAGGCCGCAGGAGTCATGTCAGGCGATGGATTTGCGGACAGATCCGCCTCGGGATCAGATGGCGGGTGATCCGAGGTCGAATCCTCCTCGGACCGGCCACCGGAATTGTCATCTTGTGCAGAATCTTGTTCTTCATGGTTTGACTCCATTTCTTCACTGTTTTCAGTGAAATTTGAACTGGCAGGCTCGTCCGCTGCAGTACTATCATCTGAATCATCCGTGTCCACATGTTCCTATTCATGGTTAGCAACAATGGGTATGATAGGTAAAGGCATATGGTCATCATGTTGTATATCCCCATTAGTGGAAGAAGGTGGATGTGTGGGCAACAAAAGAATTTCGTTGCGAAGACGTCTACCAGCATTAGGATGTAACTCAGCAAAAGGAAACACATTTTCATCTAACACCACATCACGAGAGATATAGACACGTCCAGTGGAGACATCTAGGCACTTAACACCTTTGTGGCGAGGGCTATAGCCCAAGAACACACACCGTGTGGAGCGATAAGCCAATTTTCGTTTATTGTATGGGCGGAGATTTGGCCAACAAGCACAACCAAAAATACGGAGAGAGTCATAGTTGGGCTTTGTGTGGAGAAGTCGTTCTACAGGAGTTTCAAAACCAATTACTTTGCTAGGAAGTAAGTTGATTAGAAAGGTGGCGGTGAGAAAAGCTTCATCCCAAAATTTTAATGGCATGGAGGCATGTGCAAGCAAGGCAAGGACAACATCAACAATACGACGGTGTTTACGCTCAGCTGAACCATTATGTTGATGTGCATGGGGGCAAGAGACATGATGGGTGATGCCAATTTTCTGAAAGAAGCCATTGAGTTTTTCATATTCGCATCCCCAATCAGTTTGCATAGTAATAATTTTCCTATCAAACTTGCGCTCAACAAAGGCTTGGAAAATAAGAAAGACTTGATAAACATCAGAACGGTTCTTGAGCAAATAAATCCATGTAAGAGGCCTCGGGTCTGCGTATAAACTACACCAAATCAACGGCGACGGTTATCAGAGGTGGGGCCAAAGATAGGGAGCGAGTGCAGAACACCCTTGGCTGCCGGCTGGCAGAGTTCCCGATCCAGTACCTTGGACTGCCGCTGGCGCTACGGCCTCTGACCAAGGACGAGTGGCAGCCCGTGCTTGACAAGATCATCTGCGCAGCGCCGGCCTGGCAGTGGGGCCTCATGGCTAGATCGGGCCGGCTAACGCTGATCAAGACAGTGATCGCCGCGAGGCCAATTCACCACCTCATGGTCGCGGAGGCGTCGGTCTGGATGCTTGAGGAGATCGAGAAGTGGATGGCTTCCTTCTTTTGGGCAGGGAAGAAGACGGCTAACGGAGGTCAGTGCTTGGTGGCCTGGGAGATCCTGTGCAAGCCTAAGCGCTTCGGTGGCTTGGGGATCGAAGATCTGAGGCTGCGGCGCATGGACCCGGCGCGCCCACGGCAGGGTTTGCCCATGATGAGGGATAGAGCGGCGGAGGCGGCGTTCCAGTGCCTTGCCCGTGTCACGATTGGCGATTGCAGGAGGTGCTGTTCTGGATGGACAAGTGGATGAATGGAAGAGCGTTAAAGGAGTTCGCGCCGGCGGTGTTGGAGCGAGTCGGCGACAAGGCCAGGTATAGCAGAACGGTAGCGGATGGGCTCGCAGATAACAAGTGGATGGAGGACCTGGTGTCGACTCCGATAGGTGACGCTGCGCACCAACTGATCTTGCTCTGGCTGCGGCTATCGGAGTTTCAGTGTACGCCAGGCGAGGCAGACAGCTTCAGCTGGCCTTGTTCGCCGTCGGGAGTGTACATAGCCAAGTCAACGTACCTCATGCTTTGCCAATGTAGAGAGAGGGTGGCGACGGCCACCTGCAACTGGGAAACTTTCGCGCCATTGAAGAGTAAGATCTTCATATGGCTGGATTTGAAACATCAGGATTGGACCTTGGATAGAAGATTTCGGCATGGTCTGCAGGAGGCTACTGCGAGCTGTTTCAGCTGTTTACAGGAGGAGGACGCGATCGAGCATGTCCTGGTCCAGTGCGTCTATGCCAGGGAAACTTGGTACCGGTGTTTTCAGCTTCTGCAGGTGAGCGTCAGAGTGCCGGCTGCCACGGATCGTCTTGAGCCGTGGTGGTTAAGAGAGCGATAGAAATTCAAAGGCAAGGACAGGAAGAAGTTCGATACGACAGTCACTTTAGTTTATTGGTCGATTTGGAAGCAGCGGAATGCTCGCGTGTTTCACAATGTTAGCCAGCAATGTTCGGCGCATGTGCTGGCTGGACGGATTACTGACGAGTTGCGTCTCTGGTTCAGTATCCGGCGAGGGAGTGGGAGTAGACATGTAACGCGAGAGTAGGCTTAGGTGTGGAGTTTGGTGGTGTGTGGCTGCGCCTGTTCCGACAGGTGCCTGCGCTTTGTACTCGGATGTTTCTTTCCCTTCTATAAAACTCTAGTGCACCATTGGTACACTCTCAAAAATAAATCCATGTAAATTTACTGAAATCATCAATGAAGCTTACATAATATAAGCAGGTACAGGTCCCCATACATCAGAGAATACTTGTTCCAAAGGAACAGTAGACACACTAGATGAAACATGATATGGTAGCTGATGACTTTTGGCTAACTGACAGGAATCACAAATGTAAGGGTTTATTTCTGGAGTAAAAAAATCTTTTTTTCCTAAGAACTTACTGCACCACGAACGAGAAGGATGTCCTAAACGGTGATGCCATGTCAATGACGACGGCTTTATTGTGACGAAAGCTTGCTTGGAAGACCCGGTAGAATAAGGCACTAGCGGGTAGAGGCCACCATGACATGGACCCTTAAACATAATTCTTCGCGTGGCCTGGTCCTTGATCAAAAAGAAGTGTGGATGAAATTCAATAAAGACATCATTAATAAGTGTAAGTTTATGAATGGAAACAAGAGTCTTAGAGGCACTAGGAACATGAAGAGTATTGTTGAGATGTAAAGTACTATGGGGAGTATGCAACATTGAATAACTAATATGACTTATAGACATACCATTGACATCGGCCGTGTGCACGCGGTCACGACCCTTGTACTTGTCATGTGTGGAGAGCTTGCTCAGCTCACTTGTGATGTGATCCGTAGCACCACTGTCGAGGTACCAATTAGTGTCAACACCATAGGATGTGGATGCCACATTTGCCTTCTTCTCATTGTGGTTGCTATCATCATCAGAATCAGACTTGGAGTCATCCTTGAAGCGCCACCAGCAGTCAGAAGCTGGATGACCATGGATTTTACATATCTGGCAGGTGACGTTGACATAGGGTGTGGAGGTGCGGCCGTGGCCACAGCGACGTCCAGAATCACACGGCGACCACCATCTTTGCGACCGCCATCTCGGCGATCATCATTACGACGCTTGTCATCCCAGCGTCCAGCATCGTCACACCGTCCCCCATCACGTCGATCCTGACGGCGGTCAGAATCATAGCCACGATCGCCACGTCCGCGGTCGCCGCGGTCACCACGTTCTGCAGAGCGGCCACGGTCATCCCGCTGGCGATCATACCGTCCATCATCATGTCCACGACGAGCAGCGTTGGCTGACGACATGAACGAAGCATCCCGTCCTGATTCTGCAAGCATATTCTGGCGCATGTCAAAGGCACAAACCTGCGCATATAGATCATAAAGTGTGATAGCACTATTGTTATTGACAGCAAAGACCACAGAGTTGTAACTTCCATCAAGGCCATTGGTAACATCCTCATCTACAGGTTTGCCCACGGCTGCAAGATCGGAGGCAAATCCCTTCATCTTCGCGAAGTATTGCGACGCGGTCAGATCGTCTTTCTTCGTGCCTTGAAGCTCTCCTCGCAGCTGGTTGATTTTTGCCCGAGAGCCAGCACTGAACATCTTTGTGATGATGGCCCAAACAGCAGCTGTTGTGTCAACACCAACGACATGGGCTATGATTTCCGGTGACAAGGAGTTGATAATCCAAGTTAGCACCGTGGCTTCTCGCTGAACCCAAGCAGCATAGGCTGGGTTGGAGACCATGACCTTTTTCTTCTCTTCATCTTCTACCTCCAGAAGCTTCGCCGGCGCCGACTCGGTCCCATCAAGAAGACCTTGGACCTGAGCAGCACGCAGGGCAGGGGAGACAAGGATTTTCCAGAACAAGTAGTTCGCCCGAGTCAACTTTTGAGATGGAGGGTTTCCCAGGGACGCAGACAATGGTGTCGCCGAAGAGGAGGACGCCATAGGAACGCCGAGGTGGGTTCTTCCGATCAGAGATCGTGGTAGGGTTTTGAGGTTCCGATCTAGAGGATCGTGGAGGGCTTGTGGTTTCCGATCAAGAAGATCGTGTGAGGTTTTTGTGGTTTCCGATCACGAAGATCGTGAGAGAGGTTTGTGGCGGAGGCGGCTAGAACAGCGGCGGCGGCGGCGGCTAGGTCTTGGGGATCATATGCTCTGATAACATGTCAAAGCACGTAGCGGAACCGATAGCCCTCGTTGGAGGGGTCGGGTTACGTGTTATATGGGGGTAGGAAGAGCCCCTACCGTGACTTACATGGAGTACGTATACGAGGTGGTATACTATACCATACTCGTATACGTATATTACATTACATATTCCAACAAGTTTGAGTTAGTTTCATAGTTTTGCTGTTTTTCAGATCACCAACTGTTTTTTTAGATACCAGGCATAATAATGCATTGCTTTATAACTTAATAAAGCACCAAGATTTGGGATCACCAGCTGTAAGTAGGAAGTTAAGCTCGGATCCACCTACCGAGAGACTCCGTGGATGTTGTTCCAGGTGCGCACATTGTCAATCTGGCTACTGGACTGGTCCTGACATGGATGACGGTTGTGGTTCAGGGATTCAGGCCATTCTGCAAAGAATTTCCTTATAATGCGTTGTGGCTGACTAGGCAAGTTTCATGGCATTTGAACATAGTCTAGGCTCAGTCATCCACTAAATTATGGTTGTAATGTTTCTTTGCGATGGATTGGCGTATCACTTCTTTGGTCGTTGTATCCTTTGTTATACATGCGCCCTGACACAACATGTGACAGTGAGACTGAATTTTGTTCGTGACTTCTTTGAGAGGGTCTTATTTGTGATTTTGCTTTTGTATCAAGCACATACATAGATTCTCAAAAGATTTTGCATCCCGGACTAAAGCTCTGCGCTGTCCGAGAAATGGGGTCTGATGCTCCGGAGGTGCCTCTCTAGCGGCATCCACGGATGCACTTCACTGAAATGTATGTTTTCTACTTTGAATATTTGTGATTTTTTCTTACAAATTTAGGATTTGGGGCCAATCTAGTAGCTAAAAATACTTTTCTGAGATTTCACACATAACTGGGGTACAGAGTATGAAGGAATCCATTCTGGAGATACTAAGGAATATAAGGACAACCATAACACGGATGAAAGTCTGGTATACAACTACCAAAAAATTACTCCCTCCGTTTCTTGATGTAAGGTGTATAGTTTTTTCAGAAAAATCCAAAATATAAGGTATAATGTGATTTATGGACAATTTTACTCATCCAAAAATGAATCCTAATTTATAGGGTGTATTGTTTTTCAATTTGTGTCTATTAGGAACTTATATCTCCCGATTTTTCCAGAAGAAGATGAGTCCACCGTATGTCAAATACCCATATCTTAATATCCGTGCAGAAAATTATACACCTTACATTAAGGACTAGAGGGAGTATCAAATTAGCAGAAATAACTCAGCAGTTATTTTCTGATGCCTGGTTCGTTAAGTACTCACTCGCTTGGGTTGTTAGCTCCCCATATACATATAGATAATATCAACGGATTCAAAATTATATTGTCCTTTTTTACTTTGAAAGCTCCCTTTATCGAAAACATTCATATTGAAATTGATGTTTCTGAACCACAAGATGTTCTGTTACACCAAGCTGGGTTCAACCCCCAGACTTCAAAATACCGTGGGATTCAAAATTACTTTTTTCCATTTATTTTTTAACTCCCTTTATCGAAAAGAAATCATATTGAAATTGAAGTTTCTGAACCTTGAGATGTTCTGTTAGACCAAGCTGGCTTCAACACCCAGACTTCAGCGACAACCATGACATGGATGAAAGTCTACAACTGCCAAAAACTAGCGGAAATAGCTCAGCATTTTCTTTTCCACGGTACACGGGCCTGCAGTCTGCTACTAATAACTGATTCGTACTCCACAAGACAGAGATAACTTAGTCTTTGATGCCACCCTTGATGCCAACGCAGCAGACGAGGCATTCTTGCAGGGTACAGGGGCGGGCGATGGGTGCTAGGCTCAGCACTCGTTGATAGTTGCGATTCCATGCAGGTTCCGTTACATGCTCCCTGATAAACTGGAATGGCGGATCGATGGTCCTGTCCCCGAGATAGCGCACGCCAATGTTTCCGGAGGAGTAGCCGTCCCACTCCCACCCAAAGTAGACCGCGTTCCCGGCCACGGACGGGAACCTGTCGGTGGAGAGGGAGAGGCACGCCAGCTGCCCGACGAACAGCGCGCGGTGGCGGCCGATGTCCTCCACCGGGACGAGCCTCTCCCCGGCCAGGTCCACCTCGAGCACCTGGATGAGCTGCCACCGCTCGTCCCTGCACTCGCTCTCCACCCTGATCACCTCCCTCTTCTTCCTGCGCTTCATTTTCCTCCGCTCCGCCAAGCTGAGGTGCTGGAGGCTCCAGTAGTGGCGCACCACGAGCATGCCTCGGTGCCGGTGGTGGTCGTCGGCCGGAACGAGGTAGGAGATCGAGTTGCCGGTGAAGGGCTCCTTGAATGGCTGGTCCATGACCACCGGCACCAGCTGAGGATCGGGGCGAATCCTCACCTGCACTATGTTCCCCTCGTACGTCGCCAAGTAGACACGTCCCTGCAGCGTCGACACCGACGTGTACTGGATGCGATCGACTAAGCTGTCGCTCATAAGAGCCCACCGCGTGTCGCCGGGCTTGGTATAGGCGATGAAACACACAGCGCCTGTCATCATGAGCACGACCGTCGCCGGGGAGGTCTCATCGGAGATGCCGGCGTAGATGATACGCGGGATACAGATTATACTCCCGGTCCAGGCATACGCAACCCCTAGTTCGGCGGTGATGGGCGGGAGGTCGGTGAGGGTCCCGGTGAGCGGGTTGAGCAGGCGCACGGCGTGGCTCTCCTTGTCGCGCAGGAGTAGGAGGCCCTCGGTGCTGGTCTCGACTAGGTGGGTTGAGAGCTCGGGGAGGTCGACGTGGGCGCAGGCGCCCGTGGTGAGGTTGAGAAAGTGGCGCCGCACGCCATCGGTGTTGTTGGAGAGCATGATCCAGCGGCGGGGGCGGATGCGGACGTCGAGGCTGTCGAGGTCGCGTGGATCAGCGGTGCACTTCCTCCACTCCTTGCACGCAACGCGGAGGCGGATGTAGTCGGCAACGTCGTAGTAGAGCACCCGGACGGCAATGTCGTCGACGAGCACGGATGGCAGGTTGGACCAATCCCTCCTATCAAGTGTCAAGTAAATTTGGAAACACGTTGGTACCAAAAGCTGGAGAACATATGGGGAAATCGGTCGAACTTACCATTCATCTTCTTCATGGCTCCATTTGAGCGAGGATCGACCGCCGCCACCGCATAATAGAGAGGGATTGGCAAGATTACGATGGATTCGCTTGCTCATAGTAAGCTCTTCTCAGATGATGTGTGGCGGCGGCTAACAACCTAGAAGTGGGAAATTTAAAGAAGAAAAAGTGGAAAGGTCCATAGTGTTTGGGTGACTGGCCATCAGATCTCCTCCCGAAGATGATCTTGGCCGTGGGATTCGGCTTCTCACTGCGCATGGTAACGGCTCCCACACCTACCCCGGTAGAACCCTAATGGGCCAATCTCGCCTACTACCGCCGCCACCCCTTTTCCCGTGCTCTTCTTTGGAATGACCTCAGCGTTCTGTTGTTGGGCTCCGCCTCTCCTATTCGTATGTTCTCCTACTCCACCCGCTGCTGGGCCTCCACCGTCTCCTTCAACCCAATCGGATCCATCTCCACCGGCCCACCGTCCAACTCCTTTCGTGGCTGAGCCTTTTCCTTTGAGGTGTTATCTTGTTCGCCACCTCCCACGCCCCTGACTAGATTTTTTCACACCCACATGAAGAAATGCATTGGTACTCGATCGAGGATAGCATACAACATCATTATTCTATCCAGCTCCTCCATCACATGAACTATGCCCCACGGGAACTCCTTGTCCATTTGAGCACAATGATGTGAATCGGTCTTTAATGAGTTCTAATATGCAGCACCAAACAGTTCCCCTTTCCCGGTCTGAGAAGTGCATTGTGGAACTGGATTGGAGCGCTAAACAGTTCTAAATTCGAGGGTTTCCGTTATAGCCGAACGCGACGAAAATGTTTCCCAAATTAATGTGTTGACGGACCTTGTCTAAGGAAATAATCAATTATGACACGTAAAGATTAACATCCATAGCATAACTAACATAACTTACTTTCTATCTTACCACTTTACGGGGGTAGATGTGGTTATGTAGGTGGCCGGTGAAGTTTCGTGTCACATTTTTTCTTTTGACCTACATGAGTGCTGATTCGGGGATTAGCTATTCTCACCATATGAAAGAAATGTGTCTCACGGTTCCATTTCATTCCTATGGGACACATCATCTCCTTGTTTCCACATTGTTCAATGCCCTAGTACTCTACGAGTTTTTTTTCCTTATTTAGATTATATCTACCATTTCCATAGCTCAAGTCACTTAATTGTCATGTGTTACATGATTCTTGATCAACTTTTTACCATGCTGGTTCACTAATGGGTCTATTTAGTATGGAAGCCATGGTTTTGGTTACCGGTCGGTAAATCCGGTTGCCGGTCGGTAACCGGACATCCCGAGCACCCTCGGGAAATGGTCGTACCGGCCGAAAAATCCCAAAATTTTGAATTTTAACGAAAACTTTCAGTAAATGGTTAAACTGGGAACCAAAAAATTTAAATTTTTTAATTTCGGTTTTCAAATTTGTCCGGTAACCGGTCGGGATTTTCCGGTAACCGCGGTAACCGGAAATCCCGACCACCCTCGGGAATTTTTTCCTACCGGTAACCACAACCTTGATGGAAGCTACACTATTTTTTTCTCATTTTACTTTTATGTTTACAAATATTAGATCCATGCTTGATGTTTTGATACACGTTTATAGAGATAATCAATAATTCACGTCTCAAAATGTAAGACACACTTGACTTTCTCTTAGCAACAACCCATAAATTTGAACAATTTTTTGCTTCTCGTACATGCAAAAATTAGTAGAAATACATACAGAATAAAGTATTACACAAAAAATACAATAATACCATTTATATAACCACGATCATATACTTTAGTGTATAGTAATGTCCAGTCATGCATTAAATAACATGTAAAATAAAGTGTGACTTACATTTTGGGACAGATGGAGTGTTACAAATAACACTAGCATCCGTAGTTCAACAAACATAACCTACTCTAGCTATTATCACTCTAGAGGGTTGATGTGGACGGCTATGTCGTCGAGGAGCACCAATGGAAGGTTGGACCAATCCCTCATGTCAAATGTCAAGTAGATATGCAAACACGATTGTACAAAAAGTTGGAGGAATTAGCTAGAACCTGCAGGATAATCGATCAAACTCACCATTCATCTTCTTCGTGGCTGCATTTGCACGATGGTTAGTCGCCATCTCCACAAAATAACAAGGGATCAACGAGATTGCGACGGGTTCTCTTGCTCATAGTATGCTCTGCTCAAATGATGTGTGGCGGCTGAAAGGACAAGGATGTCGCCTAGAAGGGGAGGGGTTGAATAGGCGATTAAATTTTTTCCGGTTTAGTCTTCATAATTGCGGAATAAAACTAGGTGTTTAAATTAACAAGCCAACAACCTAAATATACTAGGCTCACCTATGTGTACCAACAACTTATGCTAAGCAAGACAAGCAACAATGTGATAGCAATATAGAATACTTCAAGCACGAAGGCTATCACAATGTAAAGTGCATAAGTAAAGAGCTCGAGTATAGAAATAACCGAGGCATGCGGGGACGAGGATGTATTCTCGAGTTCCTCCTTTTTAGGGGAGTACGTCTCGTTGGAGAGGTGTTAGACCACCACAACAGGTTGGTCTCAACGCCGCAACAGGCTCACCTTCTTCTCCGATGAACCGCACCACAAAGGATTGGTTCACCTTACACTATCAGAATCCTTTAAGGCGGAATCCGGAGCCTTTACAACAACGATCCGGGGCACACAGCCACAACTGAATTGGGGGCTCCCGAACCGCTACAAGTGAGCACAAGAGGTCTCAACCACCACAATGGCGTATAGGGTCCAAAGACTCAATAGTAACAAGCTCACAAACTTTTACTTCCACGAATCCTCGTGGAGAGCACAAACCGATGCACAAAAGTAATGGCAAGAGCACAATGCTCAAATCCTTCACTCTCAAATCCCACCAAAATCAACTAATGCTTATGGGGGGAGAAGAGAGAAAGAACAACGAAGAACTCAACAAATGGAACTCCAAGATCTAGATCCAAAGGGTTTCCCTCACTTAGAGGAGAGATGGATTGGTGGAAATATAGATCTAGATCTACTCTCTCTTTTCCCTCAAAGATATGCAAGAATCATGCGAGGAATTGAGAGATGGACAAGCTTTCCAAGGTCAACAATGACAAGAGAGAGAGAGAGAGAGGGAAAAACGTGCTTGGCTGTAGGTTGAAGAAGGGAGGGGTATTTATACCCCCTCCCTGAAATATAGCCGTTACAGCCACTAGGGTCAGAATATCCGGCCCCCTTCAAAATATCCGGCCCAAATGTCCGGTTTAGACAGAGGCTCGCACTCGGGGCTCGAAAAGAGCTAAAAACACTTTTTAGGGCCGGAATATCCGGCCCCCGACCCCGGATATTCCGCCCCCTCCCCCCCGGAAATTCCGGTTTTGACAGAAACAACAAAACTCAAACGGCAATAACTTTTACACCGGGACTCCGTTTTCGATGATCTTGGACTCGTTGGAATCGCAGCGAAGAGCTCTTCAAGATCATGCAGAGAAACATGATAGTACAACAAGGGAGGATAAAACCAAATGATGAAAGGTAAAACCTTTCTATTAAAGAACAACCGGTAAATCCTCCACCACCAAGAAACCAACAAGTTTTTCATCAAGACTCCATTTTCTATGGTCTTGGGCTTGTTTCGAAGATAATCACAAGCCCTACAAGATCATGCATATACACATCATAGCCCATCATGTGAGGAGGAAACCACAAGGAGAGTTTGACCTCTCTAGAAAAGATAAGCCAGTAAAACCTCCAACATCAAAAACGCACCAAGATATGCATATGAAATCCGTTTTTGATGAACTAGAGCTTGGTATGGAGATGAACACAAGCTCTAAATTCTCACATGGATAAAAGCCAAATAAGAACCAAGAAAGATGATATGCCAACTATGCAAAGGTTTGAGCTCTCTACAAAGATGCGATTAAGTTACTCACTTGAGAGCCCCTCTTGATAGTACACCGTCTATCCTATAACCCGGTCTCCCACTAACACCAAGAGACCGGTAAAATAGAAACCCTATCAAGATCATACCTTTGCCTTGCGCATTCCACTTGAGCTAGATGATGACGATCTTGACTCCCTCAAGTTGGAACACCTTTCTTGATTGTGCTTGCTAGCACATGCTTGATGAATACTTATCCAAATACTCCCCCATACACCATAATGGGAGAGACTCGCTTAACTCCGTCTTCATGTATCCACTTGCACTTCATCTTATTCTCTTGATATAGATGATGGCTTGGAGATAAACATGAATGTTCACTCAATCTTCTTTTCCAAGCCATGCTTGCAATAAGCTCAACTCTAGATGACCATTCTTCATATAAACTCATTGGATAGAACCTTGGTCAACATATAATCTTCTAGAGTCCAACACATGAACTCCAATCTTCTTCATGGACAAGATCTATAAAGATATCTCAATGCAAACATTAGTCCATAAAGATTGTCATTAATTACCAAAACCACACATGAGGGCACATGCACTTTCAGCGGCTAACACCCTAAGAATGGACTGGACACCTCTACATATGGTGGAAATGGAAAATCTAAAGAGGAAAAAGTGGAGGCTCCATAGTTTTTTTGGGTCACTGGCGATCGGATCTCCTCCCCAAGATGATCTTAGCCGTGGGATTCGGTTTCTCACCGCCCATGGTAATGGCCCCCACACCTACCCCTGGTAGAACCCTAATGGCCAATCCCCTCCACTCACCTACTACTATCGCCACCCCCTTTTCCCTTGTTCTGCTTTAGAATGAACTCTGCTTTCTTCTGTTGGGGCTCCGCATCTCTGTTCTCTCCTACTCCACCCGCAACTGGGCCTCCCCTACCCCCTTCAACCTAATAGGCTCCATGTCCACCAGCCCACTATCCAACTCCTTTTGCGGCCAAGCCCCTTCCTTTGAGATGTAACTTGTTCCCCATCTCTCGCGTAGGAGCAGGAGGCCTTCGGTGCTGGTCTCGACTTGGTGGGTCGAGAGCTCCGGGAGGTCGATGTGGGCGCAGGCGCCGGTGGTGAGGTTGAAGAAGGGGCACCGCATGCCATAGGGTGTTGTTTGAGAGCATGGTCTAGCGGCGGGGCACATGTCGAGGTCGCGCGGGTAAGCGGTGCACTTCGTCCACTCCTTGCACGCAACGCGGAGGCGAATGTACTCGGCCACGTCGTAGCGAACACCCGGACGATGATGTTGTCGTGGAGCACTGATGGCAGGTTGGACCAATCCCTCCTGTCAAGCGGCAAGTAAATTTGGAAACAAGATCGTACCAAAATCTGGAGGTATTAGCTAGAACTTGTGGGGAAATCGGTCAACTTACCATTCATCTTCTTCCTGGCTGAATTTGCACGAGGGTTGGTCGTGGCCGCCGCACAATAGCAAGGGATCAGCGTGATTACGATGGTTCGCTTGTGCATAGTACGCTATGCTCAGAAGATGTGTGGCGGCGGCTAATATATACCCTAGAAATGGAGTAGGATCTGATGGTGAAGATGAACTAGACCTATGTGAAGAAGAGGGAGAAGAAGTAGTGGGGAATCCAGCTACATGAGAACCAGGAACGGAGAGCTCTCCCCTTTTTTCGCCCGACTCTTTGATCTTAAACTTAAGAATGCTGGTTTTAAGAACGAGTGATTGCCCTTCTCCGATGCCATATTTGCTTGATGTCTGGCTCACCGATTTGGTACCATCAAGATCCGTAAAATGACTCCAGTATCCTCAAATAGACCATCAGGTGTCAACTAAAAGCATATCGCATCAAAATTTCGTCCTGAAACCATAGCTTATCTGCCCTAACTATTTACCCTCTGAGAAGTACAAGATTACTTTATCTCTCCCCAGGGGCCTGTACTTACGGGGGTAGATGTGGTTGGTAGGTCGTTGGTGAAGTTTCAGGTCACATTTTTTCTTTTGACCAACAAGAGTGGTGCTTCGGGGCTTAGCTATTCTCACCATATGATAGAAATGTGTCTCACGGTTCCATTTCATTTCTTTGGGTCACGAATTATCTCCTCTTTTCCACATTGTTCAATGGCCTAGTCCTCTACGAGTTCTTTCCTTAGTTAGATTATCTCTACCATTTCTATAGCTCCAGTCACTTAATTGTCATGTGTCACATGATTATTGATCAAATTTTTACCATGTTGGTTCACTAATGGGTCTATTTAATATGGAAGCTACATGATTTCTTTTATCATTTTACTTTTGTGTTTACAAATATTAGATCCACGCTTGATGTTTTGGTACATGTTTACATAGATAATCAATACTCCATGTCCCAAAATATAAGACACAATTTACTTTTTCATAGCAACAAACCATAATTTGAACAATATTTTTTTGCTTTTCGTATGTGAAAAAATTAGTAGAAATACATACAAAATAAAGTATTACACAAAAATACAACAATACCATTTATATGACCATGATCTATATACTTTAGTGTATAGTAATGGCCAGAGTGGTGCATTAAATAACATGTAAAATAAAGTGTGACTTACATTTTGGGATAGATGGAGTGTTACAAATAACATTAGAGTCTGTCGTTCAACAAACATAACTACTCTAGCTATTACCACTCTACGGGGTTGATGTGGACTATTATGTCGTCGAGGAGCACCGATGGAAGGTTGGACCAATCCCTCATGTCAAATGTCAAGTAGATATGCAAACAGGATTGTACCAAAAGCTGGAGGAATTAGCTAGAACCTGCGAGAGAATCGATCAAACTCACCATTCATCTTCTTCGTGGCTGCATTTGCATGATGGTTGGTCTCCATCTCCACAAAATAACAAGAGATCACCAAGATTACGACAGGTTCTTTTGCTCATACCCTAGGAATGGACTGGGCACCTCTACATATGGTGGAAATGGAAAATCTAAAGAGGAAAAATCGGAGGCTCCATAGTGTTTTGGGTCACTGGTCATCGGATCTCCTCCCGAAGATGATCTTAGCTGTGCGATTCGGTTTCTCACCGTGCATGGTAACGGCCCCCACACCTACCCGCGGTAGAACCCTAATGGGCCAATCCCCGCCACTGACCTAATACTTAATTATGACACATAATGATTAACATCCATAGCTTAACTAGTAAAACCTAATTTTTGCTCTTACCACTATGGGGTAGATGTGGTTGGTAGGTCGCCGGTGAAGTTCAGTGTCACATTGTCCCTTCTGACATACATGAGTGGTGCTTTGGGGCCTAGCTATATATTCTCTCACCATATGACAGAAAGGTGTCTCGTGGTTCTATTTTGTTCCTATGGGTCATGAATCATCTCCTCTTTGCCACATCATTCATTGCCCATCAATCATATCCTTTACGGGCTCTTTTCTTCATTAGTTTGTCTCTACAATTTCTATAACTTTAGTCACTTAATTGTTACATGTTGCATGATTCTTGATCATTTTTTACCATGTTGGTTCACTAATAGGTCTATTTAATATGGCATCTACACGATTTCCTTTCTCATATTTCTTTTATGTTTACAAATCATGGATCTAGGTTTGATGTTTTGACACACGTTGGTTCCGTAATAATGAGTATTTCATGTCTGAAAATGTAAGGCACACTTGACGTTTTCTTAGCAAAAACGCAGAATTATGAATAAATTTTTACTTTTAGTATGTGCAAAAATTAGAAGAAATACATAAAAGATAAATACAACAGTACCATCTATATAAGCACACATAAAGTGTGCCTTAGTGTATATTAATGGTCAAAGTATGGCATTAAAAAGCATGCAAAATAAAGCTTGCCTTACACTTTTGGGACAAATAATGGAGTGTTGCAAACCGAAGTGTGAAGGTGGACTGGGGTTTCGTGATATGTATGGTTTTAATATAGCTATGCTGGGAGATAGGTCTGGAGGCTGTTGATCAACTCGGACCCCCTCTATGGCCGCGTACTCAAAGCAAGATACTTCCCTAATTATTCCCTATTGGAAGCGACTGTTGCGCCTGACATTTCATCACATGTGGAGGAGTATACACAAATGTGTGAATTTTCTCAAGGAGGGGCTGGTTTGGAGAATTGGAGATGGTGATCAAGTGAGTATGTGGATTGACCCGTGGTTTACCAAGGACTGGGTCTCAGATCCCAATTACACAACGACGCCAAAGTTTGCTCACCAAAGTCCATGAATGTTCTGACCCAATACCGGTAGGAGGGGACGAACAACTAATTAGGATATGTTCTGGGAAGCAGATGCTAATTTAATTCTAAAGATCCCTATACGGGAGGACTTTGAAGATTTCCCAGCTTAACACTATGATACTAAAGGGTCTTTCATAGTAAAGCTTGCATACCATCTCTATATGAGTATACATCATCCGGATCAATCATCATCTCATCTGGAAATAGTGAAAATTCTGTGCAATGGAAACAAATTTGGGATTTACCTTTAGTCCCGAAGATTAAGCAATTTGTGTGGAGGGTGGCACATAATAGCTAATGGGATTGCAGCACCTATAGTCAGATGCACAAAACCTCATTAAAGCTATCCAAATCCCAAAGCTTGATCGGGCACGAGAAGGAATAATCTAACGAGACACACAAGCTTTTCTAAATCTTAATTTTACTAGTTGAATGCCCGTGCGTTGCCAAGTTCATTTGAATTATTGTTTTCTACCACACATGTAACATGAAAACACAATGTAGCATATAGATTGATGTAAACCTTAATATTTGTTTCCATAGTAAACATAAAAGACAACAATCTTCATAAGGAGACCACAAACAATAATATACAAGTTCATGCCTAGAGGTGCCATATTTGAGTTTACCGATTTTGACTAATCTTAACAAGTTAAATGTGTAACTCACTAAACTCGATCAGTAAACAATCTCACACCAAAACTTGGCTTAACTTGTAAGTCTTCAAGTCATGAGTTTCATTTAGTTTGGAGTCTTATTTCCGCTATAGTTCTTTTGCTCCCTCACTTCCTAAACCTCTTCTGAGTGATGTTGTAGCTTTGCTCGATCTCATAAAACATAATAGGATGATAAAACAGAAGTGGTGACCAGACCTAGAAACAGAAGAAGTTCTTCCTTTTTTAAGCCTTTTAAACTTGGAAATATTGGACACTTTCATGGATGTTATATTTTTATATTTAAAAATACATTTGATCTAGTAAATTCTTCATCAAAGTAACATTTAAAAGATAGGTACAAAAATATCAAGTATACTACCTCGAATATATTGCTCAATATATCACCTCAGAAAAGAGCATAAGTTTTAGACAATCTTATATTATGCAAAGCAATATTTGAAAGATAGATATGGAAATATAATGTAATATCTTTTTCTCCATGAAATCCAAACTACTTTTATCATAGGTATATTCTATACATGGGAAAATATGCTTCTAGCATTGTTGAATAAAATTTATAGAAAGCTTCAACTGAAGCTAGAAAAATACTGGAATCTCATAGTCTCCAGTATAGCTTAACATAGTCAACCTATAAATGATTATCAAGCTACCCATTATAGAAACATCAGAGAGCAGTGCATCATATGTACACGTCAAAGTCGTGTCATTCCCACCTTTATGTTACTTCGATCATGCAGGCAGCGATCCCGGAGCAGATCATGCAGGCATCGATCTCAGAGTGGATCCATCTGTGTCTGCCTCCTCTGCAGATTCCCTGGATGTGGGCCCCGAGCTATTCCCGCATTCGCGTGGTGGCAGTGCTACTGATTCGCCTGGTGCGGACTCCGAGTCACCGCCGCATGTAGACGACGACAACGACGTGTTGGTCAGCAGCGCCAGTGACAACAACCTTGGCCAAGTGTTGCTGCCGGATTCGCCTTCCGCTGCTGCTGGTGCATCCTCTGCGCCAAATGAAGGTGTGGCCAGTCCCGCTTCTTCTCCTGGTGCCGGATCCTCTACAACATCTACTCATATGGCTCCTTCTACACCCGGACCATGAACACGGCTTCAAAAAGGTATACGTAAACCCAAGGTCTACAAAGATGGTATGATTTAATATGGTCGTCAACCTAGAATCCATGAAGCTGGTATTGTTCGATATGGCATGCTATCATCTACAGGAGAACCATCTTCTTTTGCCGAGGCGCTTGATCACCCAGAGTGGTGAAAGGCAATCGAATAAGAGTATAGTGCATTACTTGACAATAAGACTTGGCACTTTCCATCCACCAAAGATAAAATTTTGATTGACTGCAAGTGGGTTTATCGTATCAAGAGAAAAGCAGAAGGTACAGTTGACAGGTATAAGACACGCTTGGTAGAAAAGCAGAAGGTACTGTTGACAGGTATAAGATACGCTTGGTTGCAAAAGTTTTCAAACAAGGTATGGCATAGACTACGAAGATACATTTAGTCCAGTTGTTAAAGCTGCAACTATTCACATAGTTTTGTCTATTTCTGTCTCTCGAGGATAGATTTTACGACAACTAGATGTCAAGAACACGTTTTTCATGGTGAGAAGAGGAGGTTTACATGAAACAACCCTCATGTTTTGAATACTCTCACACTCCTCATCAGATTTGCAAGCTTGATAATGCTGTCTATGGGTTAAAGTAAGCTCCGCGAGCATGATATTCACGGTTTAGTTCCAAACTTCATGATCTTGGCTTTAAACCATCCAAGGCTGACACATCTCTGTTCCTTTATCAATGGTCAGGTATCACTATGTTTGTCTTAATTTATGTTGATGACATCATTGTGACTAGTTCTTTAGATGAAGCTATTTCAATTTTACTCCGAGAGCTCAATAATCATTTTGCCATCAAGGATTTTGATGATTTCCATTTCTTATTGGGCATTGAAGTCAAGAAGGTAAAAGATGGTTTGATATTGACACAAGAAATGTATGCTACAGATTTGCGCTCTCGAGTTGGGATGACACATTGTAAGCCGTTTCCTGCACCCCTCTCCTCCACTGAAAAGTTATCACTTCATGAAGGCACGCCTCTAGGTCCTGAAGATAACACACAATATAAAAGCATTGTTGGTGCTCACCAATACTTGACTCACAAGTCCAGATTTAGCTTTCTCAGTTAATAAATTATGTCAGTATCTTCATGCACCAACAACGGTTCACTGGACAGCGGTAAAATGGATTCTGAGATATGGCATGGACACATTGCAACTTGGTCATACATTTATAAAGTCGTCTCACACACTTTTGAGCCTTTTCAGATGCAGATTGGACCGGTTGTCTTGATGTTCGCTGGTCCACAGGAGGCTTTGCTATCTTTTTTGGACCGAATTTGGTATCTTAGAGTGCCCGCAAGCAAGATATAGTGTCTAGATCCAGTACTGAAGCTTAATATATTCCTTGGCGAATGCAACAACTGAATTAATATGGGTTGAAGCACTCTTTCTTGAACTTGGTATAAAGGATAAGCCTTGCTTATGGTCTAACAATTTAGGATGTCTGCAAATCATGTATTTCATGCACATACAAAACATATTGAGATTGATTATCACTTTGTTTGAGAGTAGCAAGCAAAAATCTAGAAATCAAGTTTGTTTCTAGCAAGGATCAAGTGGCTGATGGATTCACAAAAGCCACCGGCGCCGAGATGGGGCCCAGACGGTATGACACGCTGAGTACACCATGGTGCTCGATGCATTGCACCTTGTGGACCTGGTACGACGCGCACCGCCGCTGAGCGCCGGAGACGCAGGCACCGGCGAGAAGGTCGGCGACCGGGACGAGCACCTCGCCGACGTCGCGGTCGTCGAAGCCGAAGGCGCGCTCCGTGCGGAGCAGGACATGGAGGTGGCCGTGGGCGGGACGGCAAAACGGAGCGTGTCGTGCCACTCCGGGTACCTACCGCCGTGGCGGTCGGTGTGGGTGCACTGGCGCATGCGCGGGTCGCCATAGACGGACGCGACGGCGTACACCTCCATGTGGCTTAACAGGTTCACACCCTTCAGATTGCTCGCCGAGACGACCGTTAGCTCCAGGACCCTGTGCGCCATTATTGACCGTCGGCGTCTCAAGCAAAAGGTTGTTGCGACCTCGCCCTACGCACTAGTACGAAACTGCCTTTCTGTGGATCCATCATCTGTGGCGCACCAAACTTCCCATGCGCCACAAAAAAAATCAGTGGCCCACCATTCCTAATGCGCCACAGAATACAGTGGCGCATATGAGCAACCATGCGCCACAGAAAAAACGGTGGGTCCCGCCTCAACAAAAATCTGGCGACATTTCTGTGGCGCACCCAGTTCCGTGCGCCACAGAAATGTGGTGGGCCCCCTCAATGATTTCCTGGGGTGTTCTTTCTGTGGCGCATGGGGACATGTTTTTGTGGCGCATGGAGCCCAGTGCGCCACAGAAATACATGTTTTTGTGGCGCACCGGGCTCCATGCGCCACAGAAATACATGTTTTTGTGGCGCACTGGGCTCCATGCGCCACAGAAAGACGTGTATATTCTTTGTATATTTGTAGCATAATTTCGCAAAAAGAAAAGTTCTATGTAACACTGCAACAAAAGGCTCACTACCAAAAAAAAAGACTATTGTAGCAAAATAGTTGTATGTTTGTAACAAATATTGTGTGCTTTTACAACAACAAAAAAGACTGTATGTAGCATTGTAGCAAAATTCACAATAAAAATTGAAATGACTGAACCAAAATTGTTATATGTTTGTAGCATAATTTATGTGCTTTTACAACAACAAAAAATCACGTATGTAGCATTGCAACAAAAAGCTCACATTGATCAACATAGAAAACGATGTGCAAATATGGCTATGCACTCCGTCACGCACTTGCTGCATGACATGACATATTCTATCACGTCGACCAGCACGCTTAGCTTCCGTCACGTCCACCTGCCCTAGCTGCCAACCTCATGATTCTCATAGACTGACTGATAATACATGACCCATCAAGAGGAAGATGATACTAGTATCTCTCGGTATCTAATCTACTCCTCCGAAGCAAGAGATGGCTCTGTCGCTGGGTTGACCACCGAATCCTACTGTTTGGTTATGTCCAGACATCCAGTCCAATCGAACCAGAGCCGATATGTGAATACGTGCGATAGGCCTAGTGGTCCGCTCCACGCACTGATGATCCAACAATGTTTTGCCCTCAACTCACCTCGGATTCGGAGGTATACTAGCTATCAAAGTACTGTTTGCGTATCTGGGACATGCTCCATGACCACCTCCTGGTCTAGCTCGCCCGGCCGTCGAGCTAGGCATCGAGCAGTGGACCTCCGGGAGCTCACCATCCAGCAGTTGATATAGTTTGCTAGTTTCATGAAATTTCTTCCTAGATGACTCTAGTTGTAAGAGCATCTCCACCGACACCCTCTAAATGGCCCTCCAAAGATCCATTAGGGATCCGGACACCAAAAAACGCCCCAGCGGCACCCCAAGTGCTCGCCCCGAGTCAAAAAAGAGCAGCACAGTTTTTAAAAATTTCAGGCCACCGAATTCTGTGGCGCATCCTCCAGCAGATGCGCCACAGAATTACAGAATTCTGTGGCGCATCTGATGGAGGATGCGCCACAGAATTCTGGCACTTAGCCATTTGGCTCGGCCCTCCCCTTTCTTTCCCCACACACACACCCGCGCGCCCATAGCTCTCGATGCCCAACCGCCGCCGTTCCGCGTCCTCGACGCGCGCCCCATCTCGCCGCCGGCGACCTCCCCCGCCCAACCCTACGCGTGCCCCGCCGCTACTCGTCGCCGGCGACCTCCCCTGCGTCCTGGCCCCGCCCAACCCCTCGCCGCGCCCACACGCTCGCCGCCGCCGACGAAGAAGCTTCGCCCTCGACGACCTCTGCACCTCCCTCGACGACCACACGTCCCTCCCCTCCCTCCCCTCCCCTCCCCGAGGTGCTTCCTCTCTCCCCCTACTCCCTCCCCTACCGAATCCCTGCACCCTAGGTGTTTGTTGAAATTACAAAGAGAAATTTATTGTTTTGATTGCTTGTTGATTGCTTGCTGCTAGTTACATTAAGTTGTTAGAAGTACTTGCTGCTAGTTGCTACTAGTTGAGATGAAAATTTTCACAAATTTTGCTAAGTGTTTAATATGGTCACTGTTTAAACATACCTTTAAACTGGTTTGAATTAAGGTGTTAAAAGTTTTGAAAAAATTATTTTTGAGCTTTATCATGAAGTAATAACTTAGTGCAAGAGATCCATGAAAGTACATTGTAAATAGGATCAAGATTTGATAATTTTGTAAGACTCCAAAGTTGGTACTTTTTAACTTTCATGAAGAAGCATTTTTAGTTGGAATTTGCAAGATTTTATATTTTCTAGAAAAGTAACAGTCAAGAAATACATGTAGACAAGTTTTGCATTGGTTCATCCATGAAGACATGTTTTTTAGCTCATGATCTTTTTTTTTGGTTGTACAGGTGCAGAGGTGCTTGTGTGTGCTAGACTGATAGGCAAGAAGACGCCGGCAATCGATTTGTGAAATATTTGCAGGTACCTGGAGAGGTGTGCAGAGGTGCTTGTGTTCTGTGCAACCACGACCATCGTGTCATGGTTGTTTGTGTTCCGACCATATAGTGTCGTGTATGTGGATGTTGCCGGCCGGAGATGCCGGCTACATGATTTGTTAAATGTCTGCAGGTACCCATGAGGCCCTTGAGTTTGCCGGAACGTCGATTAACTTCCGTTCCGGCAAATTCGGGTACTCCATATGTCCATTTTTTAGCAAAGGTCATGCCGAAATTTTTCGTGAATTTTGGCATGACTTTGCTAAAAAATAGGACATATGATTTGTGAAATGTCTGCAGGTACCCCGAGAGGCCCTTGAGTTTGCCGGAACGTCGATTAACTTCCGTTCCGGCAAATTCGGGTACTCCATATGTCCCTTTTTTAGCAAAGGTCATGCCGAAATTTTTCGTGAATTTTGGCATGACTTTGCTAAAAATAGGACATATGGGGTATTGCGACTAATGCATGGGCCGGGTATCTTAGTACTTAATTAAGCGATTTTTTTCTTATATTTGTTGTACTAACCTTTTGCCTCTTTTTAATGCAGTGCAAACATGTCGGAAGGCGGCCCTTCTAAGCACATGAGCGTCGAAGATCAAGCTAGAGATTTCAACAAGTCGTTCTGGGAGGTGTCCCAGCAGATGGAGGAGGAGGTGGAGGCCGCCGAGAATGAGCAAGAGGACCGGGTGGAGGACGCCGAAACCACAGATGGAGCTGCTAGTGCCGGTCAGGAGGATGACACCAGCACCACTGATGGTGGCGACCACACAGATGCTGCTACCGATAGCAACCCGACCGCTAAGCGGAAGAAGCAAGGAAGGATCGGAAACCGCAAGCGCTCGACAACGTCACACACGTGTTCACCAAGGTCACGCCATGTGGCCTACCAGTGGAGCCGGAAAAGCATGCCAAAGGGTACAGCATGCAACTAGGGTGCATCGTCCGGGAAAGCATGTCGATCAACACGAAGGACCTCAGAAGCAAGGGCAATGAGGCTTTGGTCGAAACCTCCTCACGAAGCTTCACCAACGATACACGTTCCCGCTTCCGTTGAACAAAAAGGTGGACAGTTTAGCCATCACGAAGATGAGCACCGCCTTGAGCAGCTGGAAATTTCGGGTGAAGAAGAAGATCAATAAGGGTCAAAGCTGGGAGGAGATAAGTGCCAAAGAACCGACGCTCGACAAAGAAGAGTTCGAGATATTCAAGGAGTCCTTAAAGTCTGAGGAGGCTACAAAATGGACCGAGTGGGGTAAGTCTATGCGGGAGCTGAACATAGGTAACCACCGTTTGGGAAGCGGCGGTTACCGAGGAAAACAGCCCGTTTGGGAAAAGGAGGATGCCATTGTTGCAAAAATGGGAAAAGAGAACATGTGGAACAAATTCACGGACGAGCAAGTGAGGAACTTTGTCCGGTCCCGCTACTATCTGAACGAGGCGACGGGGGAATTCGTTACCGACGATGACGATGTGAGGACATTCGAGAAATTACTGGTAAGGAATTTAATTTCCGCGGATATCTCAAAGTCCATTGCGTTGATCTAATTAGATAACGAAGTCATATATTTCTACATGGGTTCACCTTAATTTCCTTTGTCTGCAGGAGGATGAGTTGAAGGATGGCCCGTCGTCCCAGGAGTCGACGGAGCCGTGGGACACGACTTTCAACAGGGCGACGAACGCTTACAAGGATAGGGACAAGTCGAAGCCGCCGACGTCAGCTGGTCGTGTGTCCGGCTTTGGTACGAGCATGAAGTTCGTAGAGTACTACTCATCTGACCCGGAGAAGAGAAAGGAGAGGAGGAAGATGAAGAGGGATAATACCGCCGAGGTTGTGGAGCTAAGGAAGAAGGTGGAGTCACTAGAGAAGCAAATAGTGGACTCCAGTACAGTGGACAAGTTAGTGGACGAGAGGATCCGGACGCTCATACCCCCTGGGTTGTTTGAGGGGTTAGCTGCTTGGAATGCGGGAGGTCAACAAGGGCCCATACACGTGCCCAGCTTCAGCGGCAGCAACTCAACCATGAACCGGGCCGTGTCGCCGGACCTGGTGACCCCACCCAACGCCCCCTGCAGCAGTCGGTCCCTTTTGTCGCACCGACACCCCCTCCCGCGAAAGATACCGAGGCGCCACCACCCGAACGGCCGGAGGAGAATGTTAGGCCGGCCGCCGGCACCGGCGCCCTTGTCTCGACATTAGCCGAGATCAACGCCATCGACAAGGTAACTAATTAATTACTTAGTCCGCGTCATTTTCTATAACTCTGCCTTTTATGACTGCCACCTCATGATGCCCAACATTTGTTCACAAAAGGACACGCCTTGCATACTCCTGCATAGGGTGGTACCCGACGGCGAGTTGAAGGAAGTTGCTGAGGGCATGCTCATACAACCATTGTGCCGTGATATGCACAACAATAGAATGAGCGAGGCCGTGATGAGGGTCAGGGTGACTGAGGTACTGCCTGAGTTTAGTGGCATCGACCCCCCCATGCAACCTCCGGGAGCCGAGAAACACATGCTCCTTGGAAATTGCCCCAAGTGGGTCCTGGAATGGCCGAAGACCCAAATTCGTCTTGGGGGGTTAAGGCGCCGCTCCACCGGCGCCACCTCTAAACCCCGGAAGCCGATCGTTCGGCCCTCGAAGCCGCCACGAAAACCTGTTGAGAAGGAACCGGCGCCACAAGCAGCAGTCGCCACCACCCGGAAGGAACCGCCGGTCGTTGCCACCACCAGCCGCCACCAAAGACTGTTGGGAATGTCTGTACCGCAACAGCCGTCCGAAGCCAAAGACGTTGCACCTCAACTTGATGGCAACGACGATGATGATGAAAATATCGACGTCGATGGCTTCCAACACGGGCGCGAGCAAAGATTTGTTCATGCCTGCTATGGATGAGGAACCACCCTTCCGCGCTCACGGTGATCAACCTGGTCGTCGCACTACATGCCAGCGCCTGAGTTTTTCTCAAAACACGCCTCCGGAAGCCGGCGATCAAGCTCCAGACAAACGGGTAACATTTTCAGCCCTGGCACACTGACACGGACGGTTTGCGCGGGGTTCACTGCACCCCCACCATCCCCAGAGAAGATCAAGAAGTCTAAGAAGAGAAGTAGGCAAGGCACCTCTACGAGCCAGCCAGCTCCTAAGGTTATCCGGGGTCATGAAGACATGACATCACCCCGTGCGGATAGCTTGACCCGAGTTCATGTAGCTGGTAAACCGTTGCTGCCTCCGGAGTTGCTCTGCCTCGCAAAAGGACCCATGCTCTCTTTGCATGAAGCTATCTTGATGATGGAGGGCCTGCTTCTTAAAGACAAGAATCCAAATTACCCGGTGTTGACGGTCCAGGTACCAAAGAACGTGGACTTCGTTACTGAAGCCCCCGCCGATCTGTTCTTCATAGCGTTCGAGGACGTCTTCAACCTGTTTCACTCTAGACGGCTGGACTATAACTTGGTCCGCCTATACGCGATCAATATGGCGATGAAGATCCAGAGAGATGTTGCCCCGTACGTCACGGTAGTGGATCCCTACTACATGCGTGACAGTCAGCTGGTGGAAGGATCAACGACACGGGATAAGGCCACGGAGTACCTGAAGAGGTTCATGCTGAACAACAAGAGGAAGAACAACCTTCTTCTACCTTTCTTTCCCGAGTAAGTACACATCCGCTCGCCGCCGTCGTATCTTATGCTTTCTTATAGATTTCTTCCGTTGTTGATCCTTTCCACTGCATTTTTTCCGACTAGGGACAAGTACTGCGTACTCATCATCCTAAACCCGAGGTGGTCCATTGCCACTTATTTGGACACGGGGAGTTCGAGCAATAAGAAAGACTACACCAGAATAAAGGGTGTTCTCGATGAGGCTCTCGAGGGCTACGCCCAAAGGGAGGCCACTTCGAACAAGGACAGACGAACGGGGAATGTTTCTCGCTGAACAACAAACACCGGTTCAGGCATGGGACCCAGTTCGATTGCATGAAGCAGAAGCATGGCAGCGTGAAGGATGCCTTCTACGTCCTCCATCTCATGAAAGGGTTTGTCCGGGATGCACTGAAAACAAAGTTGCCATCTAGTATCCGAGAATGGACCAAAAATGCAGGGAAAATCGCCGAGGATAAGCTTAGAGAAGACTTTCATCTCATCCAGATGGAGTTGTCGCGAATCATCTACGACGATGTTGTGACAGCAAAGGGGACCTTCAACAAAGCCAGTGGTAGGATAAATCATGCATACTCGCAATAAGTGTTTCTTTATTTTCTTTACTATAGACTTATCATACTCAATCTATTTATATTATTAACCAATATATATACCTATATTGACACTGCACAAATATTGACATGGTTACAAATATGAACACTAATACATGGTTGTATCCATTTCCAGGGTTGCATCAAAGGCAAATCGAAGAACACCTAGCTCTTCAAAATGACAGCCGGACGTGGACGACGAAAGACGGCTACAAACCGTTCCCGGCGCCGCTCAACAAGAAGACTCCTTGATCAGCAGGACGTGGACGTGTACTCAGTTTGATCCTAGTTTAGGCGGTCGTGAAAACTTCATTTATACTAAGACTTGTGTGAACTTTTGTACCAGTTAATTGTCACTATATATGTATGTATCTCGGGCTCTAACTGATGTAATGACATATTTATCTGTCTGTTTTAATACCGTGTCAAAATATATTACTGTTTCTATTATTTTCTGTATAAATACTGTAATATACATGTATTATTGTCAAATTAATACAGCAAATAATCGATAATATAATTCAGCAAATAATTTAGTGGCGCATGGTAAATAATTTTGTGGCGCACTAAGCAAGTGCGCCACAGATAAATTATTGTCAAATTCATCAACGCATGGACTAATATTTCTGTGGCGCATGAGCAATATTTCTGTGGCGCATTCTGGAAGTGCGCCACAGAATTTTCTACTTTCTGTGGCGCACGGCAGGGTGCGCCACAGAAATAATATTTTTGTGGCGAGAATTCTGTGGCGCACCCACCATGCGCCACAGAAAGCTATTTTGGTGCGCCACAGAAAGGCACTTCCCTACTAGTGACGGGCTATGCTTAAGGTGGCCATGGCGCCCAGGGGTATGTATAGAAGAAGAGTGGGGTCCACTGTCTGTCAGCGCAAATTCTGTTCCAAGTTTGGGGCGCGGCATGGATGTGGACGCATCTGATGCCATGAGAAATTTAAAAATGCAAAAAATTGTTCTTGCCATTTTGATCTGAATAATTCGAAGTTGTAGACCCTAAAGATCTGAACGTCTAGAACATCTATGATTGAAGTATTGAATTGTATATGACGATCACGTTGCTTATGATGAAAGATCGTGCTAGTGCTCTCCTGCTGAGCACGCAGTGTTTATATCTATGTGCAAATCGGAGCGTGCGTGATCTTTAGCCAGTAAAATATAACAGAATTTACAATCATAACTGATGATAATGCATGTCCAATTGCCCAAGAAATGACAGAAAGAAATGTCTGCATACTATATGCTTTGTTCCAATCTGATGATCACTTGCAAGGCCAAACCTTGTAAAAAAAATACACGGACTGACCAATGTATATTCTGAAATCATTTCGACGTCTAAGCTTAGGTGCACGCCTGCAACTACAGGAATGGCCGGCTATGCCGACGGCCCTTTGCCGTCGGCACAGCCCCTGATGCTGTCGGCACAGCCCTATGCCGACGGCCGCCGTCGGCACAGGGTCGTCGGCATAGGTGACCGTAGGCACTGATCATCCGGCCGTCGGCATAGGTGAAAGCCGTCGGTATAGGCTGTGCCGACGGCCAAAAGAGACCGTCGGCACACAGTTCGTCGGCACAGGGAAGATGGGGCCCGCGGCAGCCGACCACGCTTGCAGCACCTATGCCGACGGCAATGCCGTCGGCACAGGTTGGACAGATGTCACAAAAAAAATCCCGGCCGGCCATCCCTCGGTGGGGACGAGCTGGGAACGGGCTGGGGGCGGGCTGGCCCAACGCGACAAGGACGGCGGCGTGCCCCGTTGTCCGACGCTGGGAGGACGGCGGCGCTGCTCCTGGCTCGTGGTTGCCGGCGCGACGAGGACGGGGAAGGCGAGGGCGCCGTCGAGGGATGGGGCGGCCGCGGCGGCAAGAAGCCCTGTGGACGGAGCAGTGGCTGGAGGCGGTCGAGGGCGCCGTGGTCGTCGCGGTTGATGCCACGGCCATGGATACAAGGAGGAGGAGGGGGAGAGGGACCTAAATGGGCAGCTGCAGGTAGGGGAGGTCGTCGGCAGCAGCAGCAGGATGGGGACGGAGTCGTGGACGGCTGCAGCAACAGGACGGGGACGGAATCGTGGACGGCAGCAGCGGGTCGGTGTCGTGGGCGTGGACGCCGAGCTCCATCTCCTTGTCTGGACCGGAGGATGGCGTCCATCTCGGAGCAGCGCAACTCTTCCCCTTGCTGCCTGCTAAATCGAGTCTTTTTTGGGCTGCAAAATCGAGTTGATGCGCAGATTTCAGTGGAAAGAAAATACAGAGGAGCTTGGATATCGATGGATTCGATCTGGAGCAAGATGAAAAGAAGAAGAAAAAATCGACCTTTGGATCCGGCCAGTCGTCGCGCCAAGACGCCGGCGCACGGCCAGTCGTCGAGCAGTGGCTGGAGGCGGTCGAGGGCGCCATGGACATCGCGGTTGATGCGTCGTGGTCGTCGCGGTTGATGCGTCGTGGCCGTAGTCGAGGAAGCCGTGTCGTCGTCGACGGAGTAGTGGCTGGATGCGGTCGAGGGCGTCGTGGTCGTTGCGGTAGACTAGGCTCACGTCGCTGCCGTCGGGCAACACCGCGATGCACGCCGGCGCCGGCGCCGGCGAGCAAGCTGGCCGAGCCGTCCTGGTTCCGTCGTGTGGAGCGGTGAGGTCGCCATGGGTGGCGGTCACGGGCGGGGCGGAGGGCGGCGACGCGGGAGACGGCGAGTACGTGGGAGACGGCGGCGACGACGCGGTCCTGCATGACTTCGACGGGGATGGGGAGCTCGAGGCCGACGAGCTCTGCCGGGGGACGGCCGCACGGCGGTGGGCGCAGGCGCCACAGGAGGAGACGGAGGCAGCTGCTCCATGGTTGCGCCCGACCGAGCCACGGCCAGCTTTCCTGCAGGGGACGGATGAATGAAGAAGGAAGGAAGGAAGAAAGAAGGAAGAGCACGATGGGTGGTGGGGGATTCCATCGGGTGGATGGATAAGGCCAGAAAAAAGAGAAGAAGAAAAAATAAAAGGAAAAAAGAAAGGGGCCTTGAGCCATGTCACCAATCGTCACCAATCCTTGGCAGGGAGCTGTCTGGGCCCTTGGATCTTAAAAAATCCAACGGTGGAGATCCCGATCCGTGGGACTCCAATTTGGACCAATAGAAACGCAAAGAATGACTATAACTTGGTCAAAACCATTTTATGAAGGATTTTTTTGAAATATTTGTCAAAACTCAAGTTTATTATTTTTCCTAGCAACCAGTACACATAAAGGGACTGTATACCAAATGATTTCTTTTTAAAAGTATTTTTTCACTTTATTTGACTTTTTTGAAAAAATGGCCAAAATGGCCACCATGGTTATTCATTAAAAGGGGTCACATTTTTCAAAACCATCCACAGTTCTGTGATAAAATCACTATTTGGGTATCTCAAAATGATTTTTGTAAAAAAATCAGAGCAAATTATCACACACTTTTGGAAAATGAGCATAAAGTAATTTAAATAGGTGAAATTAGGTAAAAAGCGAGAAAATTCCTAATATTTATGGATTGTCCATCCTATATGGTCTACTTTGTGTGGTAATTGTATTGGTGCAATTTTGCATCATATTTTGTGTACTTGCTTCACAAAAAAGTTCATTTTTGACACATATAAAATGGAAAATGATGTTTATAAAAATAATTAAAAAAACTCAGTTCGGCAACATTGTTGCCCATACCAAAATACAGCTATATGTCAAATATGAGCACATTATCACAAACTATGTCACGGGAATAACCATATCATAGTTATTTGGGTTGAAACATATACATGTTTATAGATGATACACATTTTTGTGAAGTAATTTTTTGGAAAATGTGTCAAAACTCAAGTTTATAAATTTTGCTATCAACCAGTACACATAAATGTACTCCATGCCAAAGGATTGATTTTTTTGAGGATTTTGTCACTTTATTTGACTTTTTTGAAAAAATGGCCAAAATGGTCACCATGGTTATTCACTAAAAGGGGTCACATTTTTCAAAACCATCGACAGTTCTGTGATATAATCACTATTTGGGTATCTCAAAATGATTTTTGTAAAAAAATCAGATCAAATTATCACACACTTGTAGTTCAAATTTGAATTACTTTTGGAAAATGAGCAAAAAGTCATTTAAATAGGCGAAATTAGATAAAAAGCGAGAAAATTCCTAATATTTATGGATTGTCCATCCTATATGGTCTAATTTGTGTGATAATTGTATTGGTGTAATTTTGCACCATATTTTTGGTACTTGCTTCACAAAACAGTCATATTTGACACTTAGAAAATGGAAAATCAATTTTTGGGTAGTTCGCCGAGTGTTGCCACTCGGCAAAGGTGGGTGTCCGTCACGGCTCCGTCGGCCGGGCTGTCAGAACAAACATGGGTCCACGAGTTCGCCGAGTGGTGTTCTTCGCCGAGTGTTTTTGGCATTCTTCGCTGAGTGTCCCATCTTTGCCGAGTGTTCTTCTTGGATATACTAGGCAAAGTGTGTGTTCGCCGAGTGGTTTCCCCTTTGCCGAGTGTTTGGCGTGGATAAACGGCAAATCACTTCTTCGCCGAGTGTCCCGTGTTTAGCACTAGGCAAAGCCCGTCTTCGCCGAGTGTCCCGCGTTTTAGCACTAGGCAAAGCCCATGACACCCAGCGAAGATGAATTTTCCAGTAGTGTATCTAGGTCATTTGACTCGAAACTTATACATGTTTATAGATGATAGACCTTTTTGTGAAGAAGTTTTTTGGAAACATTGTCAAAAATCATGTTTATCATTTTTTCTATCAACTAGTACACATAAAAGGATTCCATGCCAAAGGATTTCATTTTTTGAGTATTTTTTCACTTTCTTTGATTTTTTTGAAAAACGGTCAAAATGACTGCCATGCATATTCATTGAAAGGAGTCTCATTTTTCAAAATTATCGACGTTTCTGTGATATAACCACTACTGGTGTACCTTAAAATGATTTTTAAAAAAAATTAGAGCAAACTATTACACACTTGTAGTTCAAAATTGAATTAGTTTCGGAAAATAGGCATAAAGTCATTTAATTAGGAAAAAATAGATAGAAACCAACAAAATTCCTAATATTTCCAGATTATCCATCAAATATGGTCTAATTTGTGTGGAAATTAGATGGTTATCATTTTCCACCATATTTGTTGTACTTGTTTCACAAAAAATATCATTTTTGACAATTAAAAAATGAAAATTGATATTTATAAAACTAATTTGAAAAAACTCAGTTCTGCAACATTGTTTGTCATAACAAGACACACCTATGTGTCAAATATGGCCACATTATCACAAACTATGGCACGGAGATGCTCATATCTAGGTCATTTGACTCGAAACTTATACATGTTTATAGATGATAGACCTTTTTGTGAAGAAGTTTTTTGGAAACATTGTCAAAAATCATGTTTATCATTTTTTCTATCAACTAGTACACATAAAAGGATTCCATGCCAAAGGATTTCATTTTTTGATTATTTTTCACTTTTTTTATTTTTAAGTGCCAAAAACAACTTTTTAAACAAGAAAGTACCACAAATATGTTGCAAAAAGTCATATACATGAAAAAAGATAAAATAGATGTCATATTTGGATTCCTCTATTTTTTCTAATCGATTTAGACATTTTATTTGTTAAATTTCAATTTATAGATTTAAAGATATGAATTATTCCATATTAGATGAAAAATAGGGAAAAAGAGCTATGCCTACGACTTACCTATGCCGAGGGCAAATCCGTCGGCATAGCCCCTGTGCCAAATCTATGCCGACGGCATATCCTATGCCGACGGCTTTGTGGACGGGCTGGCCTCTTCGGGACCTATGCCGACGGCCCCGATAAAAAGCCGTCGGCATAGATCCCCATTCCTGTAGTACATGTTCCCACTTCCCAGCACCACTGAAATCACTACGTTGAGCTATATATTTCGGATTGCCAATTCAGTCTGACTAAATCCCAACTGAAATTCAAGTAAATTTTGCTTATATTTGTGTGTCGCAACTATAACTGTTTTGATATATACTCACTGAAATGAGGGGAAGTTTTGTTCAAAAATAATGAGGGGAAGTTTCTAAGACTCTAGAGAGCGAACTTATTAGCATGACCCGTATTGTGTGGCGGCATACATGCACACACAAACAAACGGAAAAATAATGATGTCTCCCGTGTTCGCTCATTTTGATCGATAACCGAGTTAGAAGCGAGTGAATAGATCTAGCTCAACTAATCGTCGACATAAGCCCTGATGGGGTCCCTCCCGAGCGAGTGAGGCGTCTGGTTCAAGAACGGTGACTCAACTTTCTTGTGTATCGAGCTTGGCCTCCCTCAGAAGCTTGCGGTGCATCACCCATGCCTCCGATGGCACACATGAACGTGTGTTCGTATAACGGCGAGGCGCGAAAAGTTTGCCAACACGCGTGTTGTTGCATGGCGAGGCGGGCGGCGGAGGAAGAGTGCGCATGAACGGCTCCTCTTCTCTCTCGCATATTACATGATAAAACGGGCCAGCATAAATTTTTGGAGGATTCAAATCCTTAGAAATGTTTCCTATGCTTGTTGTTTGATATGTAGGATTGAATTCCATATTTTTTTTTTCTATAATGATTCTCTTCCTCTATAGTACATTTTCATGGAAAATTTAACGTCCACTCAAATCTCTTTGTAAGGATCATTTGTTTTTCCAATGTTGGAATAAATTAAACTTCCGTGCATAGTAAATACTCCCTTCCGTTCCAAATTAGATGAGTTTCATTTGTCAAAATATGAATGTATCTAGACATGTTACAAGTATAGATACATTCACTTTTGTACAAATGGAAGTCATCATTTTTAGAACGGAGAGAGTACTATAGAACTGAAATGTGTGACATTGCAATCCTACGTTTTCGTTTTCTTCTATTTCTACATTTTTAGAATCCAGAATCCTGCGAATCATAGAGCTAATGAAATTATATATGTGGGTCACCTTCATGTAAACTTTGTTTTGTGACAATTAGGAAAGTTTTAGATATCGTGTGATGAGATTCGAACAAAGCATGCAGTATGCACGCAATACTTTCTGTCAGTTCTTCATTGGTAATTTGGCATATGCCTGTTCGACAGCTATGATTGTTAATTCTATTCCATCCAGTGGAAGAAAAGTTCAGGCACGTTCCGGTTTAGTTAAGCATTAACTTGCACTAGCGAAAGAGTATTAGAACAATCTTTCATCAGAAGCAACCGGACCGTCTTATACAATTCACAAACTCAACCATAGATGTTCTAGATGTTGAGATATTTTGGGTTTACAACTTAGAATCTATTGCATTTGTAATTCCCCTCCTTGGCATCAGATGCGTGCACATCCATATATATGTAGCCTGCGCGCCAAACTTGGGGAAGATTTTAATCTGTTCAAAGTGAGCCCCACGCGCCAAACTTGGAGCCGATTTAAATCATTGTCAGTGGGCCCCGCCCGCCTACTATACATACCGCTCCGCTCCATGGCCGCCATCAGCCCGTACGACTAAGCTCGCAGCTAAGCTAGACACGTACGTAGCTTCCTTCGCCTGGGGGAGTGAGGGCCCAGAGCTGAGACGGTTCCTAATGGCGCACAGGGTCCTGGCGTTGACGCTCGTCTCGGCTCACAACCTGAAGGACGTGAACATGTTCAGCCGCATGGAGGTGTACGCCATCGCGTCCGTCTATGGCGACCCTCGCACGCGGCAGCGCACCCAGACCGACCACCAGGGCGCCAGGCACCCGACGTGGGACCCCGAAGGCACGCTCTGGTTTGCCGTCCTGCCCACGGCCACCGCGGCCGTCGGCGCCTACGTCCACGTCCTCCTCCGCACCGAACGCCTCTTCGGCATCGACGACCGCGACGTCGGCGAGGTGTTCATCCCCCTCGCCGACATGCTCGCCTGCGCCTGCGCCTCCGGCAGCGCCACGGCGCGGCAGTGCGCGTCGTACCAGGTCCGGAAGGTGCAATGCGCCGAGCGCCGCGACGTCCTCCGCGTGTCCTACCGTTTCGGCCCGGTGATGGCGCCGCTTGTCCCGGACGACGAGTGCTGGCCGGACAACGCTGATTACCAGCTGCAGCCATGGCAGTACCCTCCATCGTATGCTTACCCGCCAAAGTATCAGGTGGTCTATCCTCCGTCGTGTCCTCGCATGCTGCCGGTGCCTAATCCTGGAGCCGGCCGTGGCGCGGCCGCTGCGTCGGCGGGGACGAAGAATGTTCAGAAGAACCGCATGTTCGCGCTGGGGTTCGGCGCTGGGTTGCTCGGCGGAGGCTTCGGGGGGATGCTGAGTGGCATACCACCGTCGTCGGATAAATTAGCTTATGATGATGCCGGGCACCGGACAGCGGCAGCCGACGCCGGAGGGGTTGCCGTCTAATAGAATACCCATTGTACTACGTCAAAGCTTGAATAAAACCATTAGATTGAGACCAGATGTACTTGCATGGACGATGGACAGCAATGCATATGGTGTTCTTTTTTCGTTTCAATAGCGAAAGGTTTACTCCTCTGATCCGTCCTGTGCATCGATCGTGCACGAGTTGCACACGGCGTATTTCCAGTTAACTCTTGGTGCAATCATTCCCTCTGAACCAAGGTTTTGGTTACCCGTCGGGAAATCCGGTTACCGCCGGTAACCGGATATCCCGACCACCCCGGGAAATGGTCATACCGAGCAAAAAATTCTGAATTTTTAAAAATAAAATAAATTTAACAAAAACCTAGTTAAATGGTCCAATCAAGAACCAAATTTTTTAAACTTTTAAATTTTACTTTTCAAATTTGTCCGGTAACCGGTAATCCCGACCCCCTCGGGAATTTTTTTCTACCGGAAACCGTAGTCTGAACTGTGTTGTCACCTTAGGCTATCTATTCCACACGTGCTTAATTCCTTGGAGTGATTGAATTCTCCAAGCTGCACTGGATTACAAATCGATCAACAAGGACCTGTATGCGTGATCAAACTCGAGAGTCGAGACATGGACAATGATCGTGACGTACGTCCCTGGTTGTGGTTGCGAACGAAGCATAAGATCCTGGTCCCAATGACGATGAAGTGACGGGAGTGGAACGTAGCATGCATGGAAACGGCAAGAACAGATTCGGTCCCAAAGTACTAGTGGGTATTCCTAGTAGGGCTGGAGCCAGATCCAACCACATTTTGTATTTAGTGTCGTAACTGAGTAAAGTTCAATTTTTTTATTTCCTCTAGCAGTGTCGAAATCAATTGTTTCAATTATATATAGCAGAATAAAAATTTGAACCCAGCCACGAACCATGTTGTGGGGAGGGGGAGCCGGATCCTCTGACGTTATGCACCCTGACATCCTCTGACTTTGGGTCACCGACAAGGGGTCCCATATATGGTGGGTCCCACAAGTCAGCGATTCAAAGTCAGGATAGCTAACGTCAGAAAATCTCGTTCTTAGGGTAGATGTGCTATATAACAAGACTTATTTCAAGAGAACTTCATCAGCTGGGGGAGAGGTCCCCTTATTTATTTTATTTTATGGTTTATGACAAATCCTCTCTCTTGCAATAGAGCAGTCAGTCCAGTTGGGCCTTGGATCATTATGGGCCCAATTTTAAGTTGACCACCAGTTCTCATGATGACCATTGTAGAGCTTCTCTCTGAATCAGTCGTTTCTATCGGCAACGTCCGAGTCTCCGAGAGGACGCAACGTGCCTCACAAGTGCATGCGGGAGACTCCGACCGCTCCCTCTCACTCTACTCAGCGCTACACGCCCTCTCTCGTTATCACTGATTTATCTAACCTAGGATTCTTCGCCTCCGCCATGAAAGAAGGGAGTACACTGATGATAGTACATCATAAACTCCAACATAATCCCATGTTTACTTTTGTTTTCAAGGACACACCCTAGGAGGCGTACCATATTTTATAGAAGAAGAGGTCAAGACGGCTGGAACAACGCCAAAAGGCTACACGATACAATCACAACGCCACACAGTTTACAATACAACCCACACCAACCAAAACGACAAGAACTTGCCTTGTACATCTTCATCCAAGAATGGCGAGGAGGCGATACATCGAGCTTCTAGGCCTCACCATAACCGAAAAAGGAAACTTCACGAGACCGACTCGAACTCAAGGATGGAACAAGCCAATGCACCGCCCATACATAGGAGGAGATGGCGAAAGAACAGCAGGACCAAACTAGACCATAGGAGGAGACGACCAAGAAGAGCACCGAAGGTGCACATAGCACCCCGAAAGCCCACGCTCTGAGGAGCGTCCGATACCGACTCCAACGAGCGCACCGAGACCTCCACGAACTACCTAGGTGATGCCTTTGTCGTGTCTTGATGCACGGACACCGGGAGTACTTGGTACCCCTTTAGAGATTCGACACGAGGTGCTAGGAGGCTAGCGTTCGACTTTCGGAGACGGTTAAGACGAAGAACTCTCGCACAAGCTCGACACCGTGAGCACAACGCAAACACAACAAACTACCCAGATTCACGTCGCTCGGAGGCTAAAAGCCCTAGTACTGCATGTCTGAATAGATATCTCCATAGTTGTGGCTACAAGGTGTTTCCCGGGTAAGACCCGGGGAGGTGTTGGCTGGAGGTTGAAATCGAGCAGATCCTTCCCGGGGGAAGATCACCTCTCTCTCTAGCCTAACGAAGCTTCTAGTCTTGTCCTGGGAATCGACCCTCCCTCTCGGTGGCCTTGGTCCTCACTTTACAGGCCAGGGGGCTGCCACAGGCGGTCGCGTGAGAAGGCATGCTCATTTGTCTTGGCGGGAAGATCGCCAAAACATAAAAAGGTGGCGGGAGACGCGTGACAGTGTATCTGCCCTTTGCACTTCATAGGTTGGTGAGATCCCAAAAGCATGCCAGCTTTTTGGAGAGGCATGGCTGGCAGTGGGTTGGTGAGCCTGACATGCCCACCCTAGCTCTCCCCTAGTGACATCACCTCGCATGATCTTGTTCCTTCCGTTCTTGGCGCAGAGGTCTTATCTTGATCCAATCCCTTTGTTGGAGAGGAATGCTTCTCTTCCGCGTGTCCGGGGAAGGCAGGTGAACCACACTGCATTGTGGAACCAGTCAAGCCAGCCGCAGGCGTGCCCTTCTCGGGTGTAGACGTCCTTGGCTCCCGGGAAACAATTAGGGTGCCTTCTCGGGTCGTGGTCCTTAGTCGTTCGAGAGTTGATGATGGTCTTGTAGGGGCGTCGTTGCTAGGGCATGCTGGCCCACCTACCAGGTCGTCGTAGCTCAACCTTGTCCTTCTTCTATGTGGGCCCACAGGTGGTGGTCCCACTTTGGCAGGAGTAGTGGAACCCCCTATTCCACTGTTGCGACGGCCTCTAAAGTGGGGAATGACGCATTTGCATCGCAGCCACCCGATTCGATGACCGGATCTAGGGTATCCCCCGGTGCTCGAGGCGTAGAGCCATGACGATGCCTCCAAGGAGGTGACAGCGTCCTTGGGCATCACCGTCATCAGCTTCACGCATGGATTTTTCCTCGGCCCTACCGTTGACCCCAAAGTTATCGGACAAGAGCTGAAAGGAGCCGCCTTAGCCCCACTGCCGACAAGAAGCAAACCAAATTGGCCAAAAGCTGAGTAGAGAGCAGCAATAACCGTCCTACCGCGACGCCACTGAAAAACAGGGTCTGGACGGTGGGGATCTAGCCCGCCGCTGCCTAGCTGGCCGCCGGCACCGGTAGACACCACCACGCTGGCCTCATCTGGGCCGAGCGAGCCCAGCCCAGCCATGTCCAGACCCATCTGGGCCGAGCGAGGCTGAAGCTCACGACCACAACAGGGGCGTCTGCGCCGTGGGTGCCACGCCTCCTCCATCGTCGTCAAGTCGCGCTCGCCGCCGGCCCTGCAGCAACTCACCGTGAAGCCGCCGTCGATTCACGCTCCGCCACGAGAGGAAAAATGCCACCGCTTCGCGAGCGCTTGTTCGGTCAGCAGTTCTCCTATGTTGACTTTTTATTTTTTGCGGGTCTCCCATGTTGACTTACATGTACAAAATTATGGATACAAAGCATTGGCAATCAATATTTATTAGTGTCTCTTATCCTCAATGAAGGAATTTTTAGTATTGCATTTAGTGTCAAAATAGTTATATTTTGGTTAGGCTATAGAGTGAAAGTATGTGTGTCAAGATCTTGACTATGGCATTATACCTTTTTGCAGCATCGCCATAATGAATAAAGACTGAATCCACGCCTTCTCCACTAGAGGCAATAATTCCTCATTCTCCATTCCACAATTTTCATATAGAAAAGTATTGGATATCGATCATGCATGTGATATATTGATTCGAACAAATATACAGTATGCATGCATTTCTTTCTGTCAGTTCTTCGTAGGCAATTGGGTATGCGTGCAGTTACGATTGTGAATTCTGTTCCACTTAGTGGAAAAGTTAAGGAACGTTCCGGTTTAACTAGTTACTAGTGGTATTTGGCGCGGCGCACGCCGCGCCCTTGATGTCAAATTTTGATGATGGTTTGGATTTTTTTTTTAAAGAGAAATGTTCAGATATAAATTGTTTGAAATGAAGACAAAATGTGTGAGTCTTTTGTAAGGTATTTTTTTTGGAATTTTCGAATTTGATTTTCAGCAATGTGGCACGTAATGTTAGCATTTTTTGTGTGTTGTTATGTTGGTATCTCTTCATATTTTTTTGATGAGTATGTTTGAATAGAAAATTCTTGATGAATTAATATATTTACATTTTTGATATATGTAGATAACGGTTTTTTATAGTATTTTTTTATATTTTATGGAATGTTGGAATATTCGCGTAAATTTTGGCCAAATTAGAATATTCAAACATGTTTTTACTTTTGTGTGAGTATGTAGCAATTTTGACGATCATTTTTTTATATGTTTTGTACAATATTCAAATGTTTAGTAGTTTGAAAAGTTCAAACATGTTTGTATTTCGACGTGAACATTTAATCGAGATTAGGAGAAGTGCACATGAACTATCTCCAAATGCTGGTAATTTTTTTTCTTAATTGGAATCAGGAAAAAGGCATGTGGATCATCTTTAAATGTTGACAAAATTTGTATTTTCACTTTTTTTTAGCGTGCCGTCACGCCACGTCCTTGGTATTTTTTTGTGCTATATTTTTTTTTGTTAACCAAAATGTTGGCTAAATTGGTGTGTTGAAACATTTGTTTGTTTTGTTATGAATAAGTAGCATTTTTTTTTCATGCATTTGTGATATGTTGTGTACAATATTCAAATAGTTAAAGGCTTGAAATGCTCAAACATGTTTTCTTTGGACGTCAATATTTAATCAAAATCAGAACAATCCATTTGAATTTGATTCCATATTTGGGGAAAGTTTGCTCGTGTCGAGTTGAACTGCTAGCCAAATTGAAATGTTGAAACAAATTTGGTATTTGTTTTGAGTGCACTTCGGTTATTTTTATGAGCATTTTGGTTTTTATTTTACGGAATATCGGAATATTCGCTCAAATGTTAGACAAATTGCAATTTGAGAGCATGTTTTCTATTTTGTTATTGTAAAGTTGGACAATACATATAGTTCTTAGATAAATTACGCCATTATTAAGTGAGACATGAAGCATTTGGAGTGTTGTAAAAAAATGATTCCATTATCATTTGTTTAAGAATTTGGAACATTGCATAAAAAGTCTTTTCTTTTTTATCTATTTCTTTTGTTTAAGCAAAACTCCGAATATTTCATATTTTTTTATTTTTTGTAGACCATAAGAAAAGATTCGTTCAAATGAAATATAAACAGATTTTATATTCCATCATTAAGTAGACCCAATCCGCGTTTGTGTGATTTTTTTTAAATTTTGAAATGTGTAAATAAGTTCGTATTTTGGCATTAATAAGTATTATTTATTTTTGTGAGCATGTAGATATATTATGTAATACCTTTAATATTGTAGGAAGTTGTAATATGCAAATATACTTCTATCTTCCAAATAATATTTAATGTAAGTACATTGTTAGTAGCAATGCATTTTTTTTTTGAATTCGAGTCTACAATTCGGAAAAGTTCATTTATATTGCATCTAAATATTGACTATTTTGAATTCTGTAAATATGTTTTGTGTTTTGCCATAGATGGTTAGTGTTGGTTTTTATGGGCATTTGTTATATAGTTTAGAGAATATCCAAATATATAGCAAATGGAAGTATTTAAATATGTTTCTTTGTTGGCATGAATTTTTAAATGTAATTAAAAAAATGTATCTGAGTTATGTAAAAATGGTGACCAATTTTAAAATTTTGAAATGGTACGGTAATTTCGAATAGTTGGCAAACTTTAATGTTTCATTATGTTTGTACGTTGGTTTAAATAATTAATTTAGATTCGCAATCAGAAGATGTGCACTGTATGAGCATATAGTAAAGTTAATATATAATTTGAAGAATTGCATCTGAATTTCATATTAAGAGGAGGTTAATTTAGTTTGCTGGCAATATTTTACTTAAAGTTCATAATGGTTGGAAATGCACATCTATTGAATTGGATTCCATAGCTAGAGTTTTTTTTTTAAATTAAGCTCCATATAATTGGAGCAAGTGTATATAGAATTTTGCTATATTTTTTTAACCAAATTTAGGTGTCTAAATTTTATTTCATTTTGCCAGAATTTGTTATCATTTATTTTTTGTGATGTTTGTGGTCAAATAGAGTTTTAGAATATGTGCAACCTAGATTGTATTCAAATTTGAATTCAACTATTGGTAAACACTGAAAGAATTCTTTCTAGTGTTAGTTTTTGTAATTAGTTAGTTTTTTTTATCGTGTTGATGATTTTTCTCAATTATTGCTAGTGGATATAGCTGCGTTTGGCTTGTAACTTAAATATCTTGTTTTACGGTAAGACAATACCTGTGAAGTTTTAAAAAAATATTTATACCTTAATATTTACAGGTGTGGCCTTTTTATTTTGATATTTGTAAGCCCATATAAATATGAGATACATTGTTTCGGATATATTGTATATAATGTTTAAATATTCAGCGGATCGAAATGGTCAAACATGTTTGCATTTTGACGTAAATATTTAAGTAAAATCAGGAAAATCCATTTAAATTTGATTTTACATTTGCGGAAAGTTCGTTTGTATGGTGGTGAAATATTAGCCAAAATGAAATGTTGAAATATTCTTGTAGTTTGTTATGAGTATATTGTTTTGTTTTTTTTTGTTTTTTCGAGTATTATGTTTTTTTTTAATTTACAATGGATAATGTTTTTTTTTCCGTCAAAGTAGGGAAATTATATGGGGAATATCGTCTTTATGTGCGATTTCCATCATTGTAATTAGTAAATCCAAAGTTTGTAGTTGTTGTGAAGTTTTGCAATACTTGTTGAATCTCAGAAAGAATTTGAATATTTTGGAGCAAATGGTTTTTTTTTGTTTTTTTGATACAATTGTTGTGCATTTTTTCCATACATGATTTGCATTGCTGTAATTCATGAAGTACATGATCTGCATTGATGTAATTTTTTGTTTGCACATTCTGTATGCATGATTTAGGGAAAGATCACAAAGTATTTCAAATGGGTGTTTTTTTTAGTTTGTTAGAATTTTTTTTGAAATTTTGGAATATGTAGCAATTTGAAATATTTAAATATGTTTGTATGTTGCTTTGAATTGTTAACTGGGATTAGAGGGAATGTATTTAAATTGTACCTAAATGTTGTCCAATTTAAATTTTTCAAAAATGGCAGGGTATGGTGGAATAGGTTGGAAATTTAAATGTTTGATAATATTTGAAATGTCGTGAAGTTGTGAAATGAGGTTGTTTGTATTGTGTGAATTTTTCATAGTTTTCAAATAAGGTGGAAAAGATAACGAAGTATTTGGAAATGAATGTTTTTTGTAGAAATTGCAAGAAATTGGTTTTGAATTATTTAGAGTTGAATTTGAGAAGTTGTAAAAGTTTTTTTAAAAAGGAAAAATAAGAGGAAAATAACTTTTTTCCAATATTTCAAATATCCAATTTAAATTTTTCAAAAATGGCAGGGTATGGTGGAATAGGTTGGAAATTTAAATGTTTGATAATATTTGAAATGTCGTGAAGTTGTGAAATGAGGTTGTTTGTATTGTGTGAATTTTTCATAGTATTCAAATAAGGTGGAAAAGATAACGAAGTATTTGGAAATGAATGTTTTTTGTAGAAATTGCAAGAAATTGGTTTTGAATTATTTAGAGTTGAATTTGAGAAGTTGTAAAAGTTTTTTTAAAAAGGGAAAATAAGAGGAAAATAACTTTTTTCCAATATTTCAAATAAGGTGGAAAAGATCACAAAGTATTTCAAATTGTTTTTTTTATATATAGTTTGTTAGAAATTGGTTAGAAATTATTTTGAGTTGGATTTGGAAAGCTATAAAAGATTTTTGGAAAAAAAATAGAAGAGGAAAAAAAAAGGCCGAGTGGGCCGCACAGCGGCCCACTGCCCATTGCAGGGCCTCCGCGACGTCACGCCGACGCCTGGACGGGGCAGAGCAGCCGCGGCGGTGATGCCAACGCCGGCGCCGGAATGCCGCGTTCGGCGACGCGAGCGTGGGCTCATCGGATGCGCCTCGACGCGAGCAACGCGTAGGTGGCGGCGCCGTCGCCTGTAGGCCATCGGAGCGTAGCCGACGGCGAAATCGGTGGCCGCGGTTGCCGAGGACGGCGAGCACGATTGCCGCAGCGACGCAGCGTCCCGGCACGCGAGAGACGGCGAGGATGGAGGGGCGGCGACGGCGGAGCGCGCCGTATGCGTCGATGTGAATAAGGAGGAGCAGAACGGCGGGGCGGCGGTGCCGGCGGCGACCGGAGCGACGCGCGGGAGGAGAGAGAGGAGGGGGTGTTCTATGGACGTTTTACGAAAAAGAACCCGTCGTTTCGCGTTTTTACAAAGAGGCCCCTCGCGACGAATTTTCTGAGAAGAGTGTGGAATTTTCGGCCGCCCGCGTGCTTCTCCACAAAAATCCGCGGCCCGCTGTGAGGCTGAAGCGCGGGGCCCACCGCCTACTGTAGCACACTGTAGAAATCTACAGTGCGACTGTAGCTGTCTACAGTAGCTCGGGGCTCTATCAGGCCGAGGATTTGCCCTCCTATTATACAATCGATGATAAACATTGACTTGCACCAGTGAACGAGTCCTAGCACAATCTTTCATCAGAAGCAACTTGACCGAACGTACGTCCTATACAATTCACACCTCGACTTTGTATGTTCTACAGTAGATGTTAAGATCTTTATGGTTTTATTACAAATTAAAACTTACAATTATATATGCAGATGAATTGTCAAGAAAGTTGCCTTGGCATCAGATGCGGACACATCCATGTAGTCTGCGAGCTAGACTTGGACCAGATTTCAAATGGACCTCACAGTGGGTCCTACTCGCCTTCTGTACGACCTATATACATATCCATGCGCGACATGGCCGTCTTATAAGCCTTACAATTACGGCAAGCTGGTAGACAGCCACGTAGCTTCCTTCGATCGCCTGAGCTGAAGCAGTTAATTGGCAATGGCGCACAGGGTTCTGGGGCTAACTCTTCTCTCGGCTCACAACCTGAAGGATGTGAACCTGTTCAGCCGCATGGAGGTATACGGCATCGTGTCTGTCTACGGCGACCCTCGCACGCGCCAGCGCACCCAAACGGACCGCGACGGCGCCAGGCACCCGACGTGGGACCCGGATGCCACGCTCTGGTTCGCCGTCCCGCCCACGGCGGCCGCGGCCGGCGGGGTCTATCTCCACGTGCTACTACGCACCGAGCGCCTCTTCAGTTTCGGCGACGCCGACGTCGGCGAGGTCTTCGTCCCTCTCGCCGACCTGCTTGCAGGCGCCTGCGCCTCCGGAGGCGCGACGGCGTGGCAGCGCGCGTCGTACCAGGTCCGAAAGGTGCAATGCACTGAGCGCCGCGGCATGCTCAGCCTGTCCTACCGTTTCGGCCCCGTGATGGCGCCGCTTCTGATGTATCCGCCGGCGCGTCCTCCCATGCTCCCGATGCCCAATCCTGCAGCTGGCTGTGGCGCCGCCGCTGCGTCGGCCGGGACGAAGAGTTTTCAGAAGAACCGCATGTTCGCGCTGGGGCTTGGCGCTGGGCTGCTCGGCGGAGGCTTCGGGCGGATGCTGGGTGGTATGTCTTCGTCGGACAAATTGGCTTATGATGATGCCGGGCACGGGACCGCGGCAGCCGACGCCGGAGGGGTTGCCGTCTAAAAGGATACCCATGTACGTCAAGCTTGAATAAAACAATCATGGTTCAGATGGACCTGCATGGATAGCATGCATATCTCTATACTCCTCTGTATCGTTCGTGCATGAGATGCACACGGACCAGTAGTCCAGTACCAGTTAACTTGGTGTCTTGGTGCAATCATTCCCTAGCTATGGGCTATGGACTGTGTTGTCAGTTGGTCACTTTGCGCTGTCTGTAACTAGCAATATATTTCACACGTGCTTAATCCCTTGGACTAATTGATTCTCAAAGTCGTTGGACTGGATTACAAATCGATCTACACATGTATTTGAGGCGAAGTTTGTATAGCGTGTTTATCTGACAATAAGGGCCGTTGGATCAAACTCAAGATGCACAACGATTGTCATGTACGGCCCTGATTGTGGATTTGCGATGGATCCACCGGCGAACGAAACGTCAGCTCGAGGTCCCAATGACGATTCAGTGACGAGAGTCGAAATACATAGTACCACTAGCATGGAAACGGCAAGAATATATTCTGCCCAAAAGTGTCTCTTATTTTCTCTAGCTGTGGGTATTCCTACTGGCTACTACAGGTCTTTTTGGACGTTTGTGCCGTTGTGAATTGCTTGTATCTGGAGGTGTTTCAACTTTCAAGGTGTCCGTTCCTTATATGTAGTCCACATCAAAATAACCAAAATATTTTATAAATTGGAATTGAGGGGCCAAAAGAGAAAACATCAAGTGATGCATGTTCTACAAGGACCCGCACACAAAGTTGATGTTGTTTTTGATCAATATAAGGATGATCACCATCTCGGTTCCATTGATAGGACAATATATGAAACAAAGTACCGTATACGTGTGACACGAGTATATATGAAGAAATAGGCTTACGCCCCCGCTATATAAATATAGCAACTACACGGTACAACATTGAATCCACTGGTGGGGCAAAACAGTACAGGCAAGACCAAAAGAAAAGAAAGAGAACAAAGAAGAGAAAACGAGGCCGACATCGGTGGATCAACGAAAACGAAAATGACTCGCAACCGCTGCGTCCTCTCCGGAGTAATCTCACCATGATCTAGCACTCTGAATCGCAACGTACCAAGCAACACCTTCAAGAAGGAAGGCGACGACAACGACGCTGCTGCCCGGACTGGTCCTAGGGTTTCCCCCGGTACGCTCTGAGGTGTGGGGAAAAGGTACACCCGACGCCCTCCAGGAAGAAAGGGTGACACTCTCAAGCGTCACCGCGTCAGTGCCAAACGGCAGGGATTTCTCCCGACCCCAAAAAAACCACATCCCAGACAATCTGTAGTGCTCCACCAAACTTGCCATCCACCAGCACACGCCACCACGGTCTTGAAGTCACCAACATCGTCTCACCATGGCAATCGTTGCAAGGCCGGCCAGCCCGAGAAGCAACCATAGACAAGGTCCGGCAGTATCACAACCACGCGGGAGGGAACAGGCTCTACCGCCGTAGACGGTTGCCGATCGGACGCAACGACAAGAGCACACCGAGCCATTGGAACCGGAGGGCGGCAGCAGCACAGCCACCTGGAGGACATCCTCCACCGCCATCGGCGGGTGCCGACCGGACACGGCAGCAGGGACATACTAGGCCGAGCAGGCCCGGCCGAGCCCCGGGGGGCTCGTAAAGTCCCCGTCGCCATGCTGCTGCACGTAAGCCGTTACCGCCGCTACCCTCTTACTCAGCCCATGGGCTCGGCCGGACCCAGACAGGCCCGTGAAGCTCCCGCCGCCATGCTGTAGACAGACGCGTCGTCAACACAGCCATCTTCGTCACAAGCCGCTTAGCAGGCACACCGGAGGCAGTGGGGCAGAGCCCGCCCTGACCCAGAACGGGCCAGATCTGGGCCTGCAGGGCTGGAGCTCAACCACCGCCTCGCCTGCCACCAACGGCGGCGCCCTCACCACCTCAGCCACCAGCGCAGCACCAGGAGCCTCACCGCCGCGCCGAACCGTCGTCGCCGAATTGCACCTCCCAGGCCATGGCTACCCCACGCCATCCTAGCCCAGGAGGGTAGAAACCGAGGGTCCGCCGCCACCGGCGCCATCCGACGAGGGGCCAGAGCAGACACCGGCGACGGCGGTAGGGAATAGAGGAGGGAGAGAATGGAGAAGGAGGGCAGAGGCGCGGCCCGGTCGCCGCGGGGGCGTCGCGGGTCGTGGGAGGAAGGGGGTCTGACGAGTATATATTCAAGATTTTCTTTTTGAAGGATGTATATGTTAACCATGTAATACATAGAGTATACCGTATGTAGTAGTACTCCACCGGTACACCTACAAAGCTTGTACGCCACGCCAGGGGCTCTTCCTGTGCTCCTATATAACACGTACCCGAACCTCCTAACGGAGGCATCGTTTCTGCCTAAACCCTAATTCGTCAATATGGTATCAGAGCTCCTCTTCTCCATGACCTAGCCGCCGTTTACGATCCCAAAACCCTAAAACCAAATCACGATCAAAGCCCCGACCAAAGCCTACGATCCACGACCAAAAGCCTACGATCCACGACCTAAAACCACGATCCCAAGCAAACTCTTCGACCTACGATCCAGAAAACCTAAGCCACGATCCAAAAACCTTCCCGTGAATCCATGGGTTCCACATCAGCGACGCCGAGCGGCATGACCGCCGGCCTTGGTTCTCCTCCGTCGCAGAAGCTCACCCGAGGAAACTTCCTCTTCTGTAAGACTCTCGTCTTCACGGCGCTCCGTAGCGCCCAAGCCACAGGACTGCTCGACGGCTCCGATGTTGCGCCGCCGAAATCCATCGACACTGAAGATGACAAGGGGAAGAAGGTCTCCTCTCCTAACCCTGCATACACTGCCTGGGTCATTCGGGATGCGGCCGTCCTGACGTTCCTCCTCAACTCCTTCTCCCCAGAGGTTCTTGCTCACGTAGTTGGGCGAGAAACAACTGCTGAGGTATGGAGTATTATAACCAGCATGTTTTCCTCACAATCTCGCTCCAGGATCAACAGTCTTTGAGGCTCCCTCAGCGGGACCAAGAAAACGATCTCTCTGCTGCAGCCTACTTTGCTCAGATGAGAGGTTTTGCCTCCGAGCTCGCAGCCGTAGGCAAGATCGTTCAAGAAGATGAGATGGTTGGGTACATCCTCAACGGGCTTGACGGCTCGTACGACTCCATCGTTGCCGCCGCGAACAGCAACCCCGACACCACGCTCAAAGATCTCTTCGGACAGATCGGTGCTTATGATGCTCGCCAGGTCATGCTGGCTGAAACTGGCCAAGGAAGCGGCTTCTCCTCCTCTGCAAACATGGCCCAGCCTGGCCACGACAACCAGGACAACTTCCGTGACAAATCATCCTTGGGACGGTGACCGCGGAGGCCAAGACAACCGTGGTGACCGCGGTGACCGTGGCGATCGCCGCGATGGAGGACGCCGCTCTGGTGGTGGCGATGGAGGACGCCGCCGCGATGATGGCAATGGAGGCCGTCGTCGGGATGATGGTGGCCAGCACAATGGTGGCCGCCGTGATGATGGTGGCAGGCGCGATGTTGATCGCCGCCGCCGCAATGATGGATGGCGTGATGGTCGTGATGGTGATCGGCGCCGTAACCGTGCTCCCACTCCGTTTGTGGACGTGACTTGCCAGATATGCAAGATTCACGGACACCCGGCCTCGGACTGCTGGTGGCGCTACCAGAACGATGACTCCGACAGTGGAAGTGATGACGAGGAGAAGGCCGCACACATGGCCTTATATGGTGTCGATACCAATTAGTACTCGGACACAGGCGCCACAGATCACATAACCGGTGCCCTCAACAAGCTCTCCACCGCCGACAAATACAAAGGACGTGACCGCGTGCGCACCGCTGACGGTCAAGGTATGCCGATAAGCCACATTGGTCACTCAACTTTGCAAACCCCTCATGCATCTTTACGTCTAAACAATATCTTACATGTTCCTAGCGCATCAAAGAATCTTTTATCCATACCTAAGCTTGCTCTTGACAACGATGTATTTATTGAATGTCATGCCTCTTTCTTTTTTATCAAGGACGAGGCAACAAGGATAATTCTATTTAAAGGGCCATGTCATGGTGGTCTTTACCCCTTAGTGTCATTTTCTTCGGGGGCGTCCAAGCATGCTTTTCTCACAATAAAGCCGTCTTCATCCACATGGCATCGTCGTTTAGGACATCCTTCATCGTTTGTCGTGCAACAAGTTCTTAGGAAAAATGAGTTAGCCTATTCCCCAGAAATAAACCCTTACATTTGTGATTCTTGTCAACTAGCTAAAGCCACCAATTGACATATCCTGTCTCTACTAGTGTATCCACTGTTCCTTTGGAACAAATATTTTCTGATGTATGGGGCCCTGCCCCAGGCTCTGTTGGCAAGCACACTTATTATGTAAGCTTCATTGATGATTTCAGCAAGTTAACTTGGATTTATTTGCTTAAGAAGCGTTCTGACGTTTATTAAGTTTTTCTTAATTTCCAACAACTTGTTGAACGTAAGTTTGATCGCAAAATCATAACTATGCAAACGGATTGGGGAGGCGAATATGAAAAACTCAATGGCTTTTTTCAAAAAGTTGGCATCACACATCATGTCTCATGTCCTCATGCACATCAACAAAATGGCTCTGCTGAACGTAAATATTGTCATATCGTTGAAGTCGGTCTTGCTTTGCTTGCTCATGCATCTATGCCTCTTAAGTTCTGGGATGAATCTTTTCTCACAGCCACGTTTCTTATAAATTTTCTTCCTAGCAAAGTAATCAATTTTCAGTCTCCTGGCCAACGCCTTCTTCACACCAAACCAAACTATGACTCTCTTCGCATTTTTGGTTGTGCTTGCTGGCCTAATCTTCATCCCTACAACAAACGCAAACTTGCTTTTCGTTCTACACGATATGTATTTTTGGGCTATAGTCCACGTCACAAAGGAGTCAAATGTCTTGAGCCTTCCACATGCCGTATCTACATTTCCCGTGATGTCGTTTTTGATGAAAATGTGTTCCCTTTCGCCTCTATGCACAAAAATGCTGGTGCTCTCCTTCGCCAACAAATTCTTCTTCTCCCTACACATGGTTCAAATCTATCTAATGAGGGTGATGCAAATGTGATGATCATATATGTGAGACTGTCATTCATGTTACTAACCATGGCCAGGATACTGAGGATCAAGGAGAAGAAAATCTGATGCAAAACGATGAAGAAATGAGTGAAAACAACACTGAAAATGGTGCTGAACCGGATACGGAAGAAGACAATAGCATCACTGATTCCGATGATGATCCAGGTGCTGCTGCCTCGGATCGCACGCACGCGGATCCCCGTGGAGATTCTCCTCCACCTGGTCCCCCTGACGCTGCAGCGGAAGATGCCCCGCACACTCCCCCGCCTGGCCACTCCGCGTCCGCCACGTCGCCTGACCGTGGCGCTGCGGACCCTCGCCTGGCGTCCGACATGCATGGCGCGACCCCCGAGCGGTCTCGTCCTGTCTCCCCGCCTAATGATGACCACGACGGTGGGGCCAACGACAACGACTCGTCCGACACCAACGTTTACAGCCACTCTCCGGCTGCCACGTCTCATGTCAGACACACAGCGGACGGCGCATCTCCTGGCACGGGATCCTAGGATGATTCTGGTGCAGTGCCCGGATCTTCTGTGCCTCCTTCGCGTGCAGCTTCAGCTGTGTCTCCTCCTGCACCATGTACACGTCTCCAAAAGGGAACTAAAAATCCGAATTTTTTTACAGATGGCACTGTCAGGTATGATAAGTATGGAAGACCTGTAGATGGTACAATTAAGTTTGGTATGATTGCTTCTACAGGAGAACCCTCCTCTCTTTCTCAAGCTCTTGATGATCCTAAATGGCGCAAAGCAATGGACGAGGAGTATGCTGCTTTGCTTCAGAACAAGACTTGGCATCTTGTCCCCCCAGCACGAACAAAAACATGATAGATTGTAAGTGGGTTTATGTATTAAGAAGAATGCCGATGGTACAATTGACTGGTACAAAGCACGGCTTGTTGCAAAAGGATTCAAGTAAAGGTATGGCATAGACTATGAAGATACATTTAGTCCTGTTGTTAAAGCTGCAACCATTAGACTTGTCTTAGCAGTTGCAGTCTCTCGAGGATGGTGTTTACAGCAGCTAGATGTCAAGAACGTGTTTTTACATGGTGTTCTGGAAGAAGAGGTTTATATGAGACAACCTCCAGGTTTTGAAAATCCTGATGCTCCTCATCACATTTGCAAGCTTGATAAAGCTTTATATGGATTGAAGCAAGCTCCAAGGGCTTGGTACTCACGGCTTAGATCCAAGTTGCATGATCTTGGTTTTGTTCCATCAAAGGCTGACACTTCCTTGTTTCTATATCACAAGTCAGGTATCACCATGTTTGTCTTAATCTGTGTTGATGATATTATAGTAACAAGCTCCTCAGATAAAGCCATTCCTGCCCTTCTGCATGATCTCAATGAACACTTTGCTATCAAGGATCTCGGTGACTTACATTATTTCTTGGGTATTGAGGTTAAGAAAATGCAGGATGGTTTGCTCTTGACACAGGGAAAATATGCCACAGATTTGTTAGCTCGGGTTGGTATGAAGAACTGCAAGCCTGCACCTACACCACTTTCTCCCACCGAGCCACTATCTTTGCATGAAGGAACACTTCTTGGTCCTGAAGACAACACACAGTATAGAAGCATCGTTGGTGCTCTCCAATACTTAACTCTTACACGACCTGATTTGTCATTCGCAGTTAACAAAGTTTGTCAATATCTTCATGCTCCCACAACAACTCATTGGACAGCTGCTAAAAGAATATTGAGATATGTTCAACATACACTGAACATTGGTATCACATTTGTTCGCTCATCTTCTACACTATTGAGTGCTTTTTCATATGCAGATTGGGCTGGTTGCCCCGATGACAGAAGGTCCACCGAGGATTTGCTATCTTCCTTGGACCGAACTTGATTTCCTGGAGTGCTCGCAAACAAGCAACAATATCACGTTCTAGTACTGAAGCTGAGTACAAATCACTAGCTAATGCTACAACATAGTTGATATGGGTTGAAGCTCTTCTTAAGGAACTTGATGTACAATTGAAGGAAAACCCATGCCTTTGGTGTGACAATCTAGGTGCCACATAACTGTCAGCAAATCCTGTGTTTCATGCACGCACTAAGCATATAGAGATAGATTTTCATTTTGTACGAGAGAGTAGCGAATAAACATAGAAGTTAAGTTCATTTCTAGTAAGGATCAAGTTGCGGATGGTTTTACTAAACCACTTCTTGTGAGAAGTTTAGAGGAATTTAAGCGTAATCTAAATCTTTGTAAGAGTTTAGATTAAGGGGGGCTGTTAAACATGTAATACGTAGAGTATACCGTATGGAGTAGTACTCCACCGGTACACCTACAAACCTTGTACGCCACGCCAGGGGCTCTTTCTGTGCTCCTATATAACATGTACCCGAACCTCCTAACGGAGGCATCGTTTCCGTCTAAACCCTAATTCGTCAATAGTATAATCAAGATCAATTGTCAATATATGGCAAAAACGCAAGTTTGCGGTCCAAAGTCCAGGTGAGTACTGAAGTTTAGAAAAGGTAAACTGGTGATATTTTTCTACATCTATTATCTTTCCGTCAATCATCTCAGTCAAGTCAGTAATTTTATTGGTGGATCCAAAGATCTTTCCCTTTTGCACTAGTACAGATCGGGTTACCCCCCACCCACCCCACAGTCAGATACGGATGGAGTGGTCCGTATGTGATATATCCTATCAGTTACAGTACAAATTAGATCCGCACGTATGGACTGACAAGCATCGACAGCCATATAATCACATATACCGTTTGTATTTGTGAAACGTGTCCTTTGTATCACACATGATTTGTAATCTGTAATCATGTGCATGGATTGCAAGTATAGCACACGCTCTATAAAATAATTTGTGTGCGTTGCTAATTTCCTCCTCGGATTACGTTTGGCGCTTGTAGAGAAGTTTTGTCTTGCTCCTTCATGCCACGCGTTAGCAACGAGCCAGCTTCCTCGGCAGTGCCAACGAGGTCTATAAAATGCTCCTCGCCACCGCCATCCTAGTAGTGAACCACACATTAGCTATATCAAGTACCGTATGTTGTACAGTCTCGCAAAAAAAGTTTCTGTCGACAGGGATCACCATCCGGGTTCCATTCATAGGACAATGGAACAAAGATACTACCTGAGACACGCGCATGTAACCAAGAGTTTCTTGTTGAGGGATATAATCATGATTTATTGTCAAGTACTGTCAAAAACAGAAAATTATTGTCCAAGTCCCGGGGAGAATGTTACCATTTATTTTATATAACAAAGTTTAGCAAGGTAATCACGATAATTTTTGGCAAAAATAAAAAAAGTAATAGTTGACTGGACCTATTATCTTTCTTTCATTCATTCCAGTCAAGTAATTTTACACCCGGATCAAATATATTTTTCTTTTGGGGCATGCATGCATCACAGTAAATTAATCAGCTGGTCTATAGGCCTATGAAAAATCAGTACGGGTAAGTAGGAATGGAAGAGTGAAAGTAATTTAATTCTGTCTGTGTGTGCTCCACGAGAACCATCTTTCATGCAGAGAACCATCTAGAGCGTTTTAGTATTAGATCCATCCGTATCGACATATATGTGAGACGAATAATATGGGAGTATTTCCGAAGGAAACAATCAGGAATAAACTGAGACGCACAGCATTATGTCTTTGCAATACTACCCGACAGCACATTCGAAGGTACAACAATAAATAAAAACCTGAAAGAAATGGTAGATATCCGACTCTCTCGTGTATCTTTCGTCAAGAGGAAAGCCGATCGAATAAACCGCAGAGAAAAGGTTCCAAGCGAAGCTGGACCAAGATCTTGGCATCATCGTCTGAGTAATCTGCTGAAACGCATTTGTCCGAATCCCTTGAGCTAGCTATTGCGAGCATCAGATGCCCCTAAATCTTTTTGCCTGCCAAGGGGACGAGTAAAATGCATCAACAGTCCTGGAACTCTCTGGCTAGGTTCACAACGGTCCCGGAACTGACGAAATGCCTCGTCACAGTCCTCAAATTTGTCTCGGGCGTCCAGATACGGTCCTAGATACGTATTCCAGTGACGTGGCGATGTGGTGGACCCGCGCCCGTACGCACTCGAGCTTCCTCGCCAAATAGTTTCGCTTTGCTTGTTTCCCCTGTGTCTGGCCGAGGTGGAGGGCAACGGCGGCGGCGGTAGATCGGCGCCGGGTGAGCAGCACGGGCGCCGTATGAGCAGCACGGGCGGCGGCGGTAGATCGGCGCTCGCAGCCACCGTGCCAAACATTTGAGTAAATTCTAAGCAGCACTAGCAGATGGAGCACCATTTGCATCATCACCACTTGAAGAAGGCGCATCACTGCCAGGAGGAGGCCCTCTAAAATAATCAAACATGGAAACTTTCTTTGGCAATTTATAAGGTGTCCTGCTGGAGTACTCTGTTCTGCTGCTTTGCTCTCCCCTTTTTCTTTTGTTTTGCTCAGATGCCCTGATCCCAGCTTGCAGCTTCTCTTGTTCATTCCTGAAATGATCATCCCTCGCCATGGCAACTCTCTGTTGGCTCTCTTGCCATGCCTTCTGCCTTGCTTCTTCTTCTTCCTTTTTCCTAGCTTCTTCTGCTTCTATTCTCTTTGCTTCTTGAGCTATTCTTTTCTGTTCTGCCAATGCAAGCTTAGCTGCTTGTGCCTCTCTTTTCCTAGCTTCGAGAGCTAACTTCTTCTGCTCAGCTAGTGCAAGTTTCTCCTCGTGTGCTTTCTTCTTCTTCTCGGCAGTAGCCTTTTTCTTTTCCTCAGCAGCTAGCTGTTTTGCTTCCCTTTCAGTCTTCTTCTTCTCTTCACTTGCTAATTTCTTGGCTAAGGCTTCAGCTTTCTTCTTCTCCAGTGCTTCTGCTCTATGTTCTTCTTCTTGTTGTAGTTTGGCCATAGCAGCATCAAATTTGGCCTGATCTGCTGTGTCTCTTCTTGCAGCGGCTTGCTTCAGCTTAACTGCTGCAAGCACTTGTCTCTTTCTGAGGACATTTCCCTCCTTTGTTATTGTAGTTGGCTGAACAGGCTGCATAGTCTCAACATTTTCGTGAATGAAAGCACAGTCAAGTAAAGGTGTAGGCCGAGTTGCTTCTCTTAGTGTAGATGTGCCCTGCAAGTTATTTTCACAGGAATGAACAACAATTGAATAAAATAAGGAATGAACAATGACAATTGGCAACAAGTTACCTCAGCTAGCAGAGCATTTAGTATTTCTGGCTCATATGTTGTTGTGTCCTTTTGGACAAATGCCATTAACTGTAACTGATGTTCCTGCAAAGAATGAAAACAATGAAATTAGCACAAAGGCAAGCAATGAAACCAAGTTGTTGCGTTATCATTTAATTACCTTGGTAATTAGTGCAACATCTTCAAAATCGTCATCACAAACTTCTGGTTCTGCCCTAACCTTTTTTTTTCTTTCTTTTTTTCAGGAACTAATCCTAATTTCCAATCAGTACAACCGCCTTTATTGTGGCCTTTATCTCCACAGTAGCTGCAACGAATTGCTATTCCATGTTTGCTCATTTTTTTTCTCGCCATTCTTTCCTTCTTTCTCCTCTGGTTGCTGCTTTCTATTCCTTTGTGGCCTGCCCACTTTCTTCACATACTTAGGTGCTACACAAGGCCTTGCATAAACCTTCTCCCACTCCCTAGCATCTCTACATGGCCAAATTATGTGCTCATAAGCTCTACTAAACTTCTCAATGGAGTAGCATGAACTAACATAACTCTCTGGAGATATTTTGTTATGCCTTAAAGCTGAGACAGCATGCCAGCAAGGATGCATCAAATGAAAAGTAACATCTCTTGAAGTGCCCTGCATCATCCAACAATAAAAGGAATGTGCTCCCAGGATTGGATCTCCTCAGCTCCTGTCCAAAATCCCATGGTTGACTGTACTGGGCAGTTTCATCTCCATATATGATATCAAACGCATGCTTCCTTGCTCTTCCAAGCTTGCCCCTTTTCGGTGTCATTTTCCAATCTTTCATCACTAACTGACCTAGTCCCCTCAATATCATCTTCTCATTGGCTCTTATCTCATCAACATAGTACTTGCCAATATACTTAGAACTAAAAGCATGAACTTGCCACTTGCTCTCGCAAGTGTGCTCCTCTTTATACCTTTTCACCATGATTGCTTTAGTTCTGCTATCATAGGAACCATATAATTCCCATGGACACCCTTCTTCACATTTAGCTAGAACTCTGGTCTTGTCATTCTTGGGAAATTTTATGTTCTTCCTTTCCTTGATACTGTGCTCCCTTACAGCCTTCCTCAAATGATCAACGGATTGGAATAGTTGACTAGTTTGGAACTTCGGATCTATCATATCTTCTGCCGCAAATGACTTGAAAACCTTGAATCGGTCAACCTCCTCATCTGAATCTGCAGGCTCAAAGAAATCATATCTGACATTTCACCTTCTGGAGTTAATTTCTTGTCAGACTTTGGTTCTTGATCTGCATACTGCTGGTGCAAATCATCATCTCCTTCTTCTATATCATTATCACTATCACAAATCTCTGGAACATACTCTGAATCGCTTGAATTGTCAGTGTCATAGTCCTCAGCATCATGAGCTTGCCTCCTTGACCTCCTTCCACCCTGAAACTGAACAAGGGAATTTTCTTGCACATCACTTGCCACAACAATGTTGCTTTTCTTCTTTGGACTAATCACAGGTGGCAAGTTTGCTACAGGATTGTCAACTACATCATCCCACTTCAGTCCATTCCTTCCTGCCTCATGATCAAGATACACCATAAGATACTTGTATCCCTACGTAACCATTGTAATCATGCTTACACTGTCCTTGTCTTCAGCTATCAACCTCAAACCATCTTCATTAATCTGCATACCTAGTAAAAGCCAATACACAGCAATCCTACCAGCTGCCTCATATCCTATCTGCTCTATTATATCATCAATCCACAAAGAGGACCAAGTATCAACATCGCAGTAGTCAAAGCAAACTTTATGTCCATCAACATATGCTCTGTTCGAACCATAACCAACAAAACAACCTCCATGGATCACCTCAAAAGTAAAACTATCACTCCCTTCCTCTGCACATTGAACAAAAACGAAAACAGTGCAGAAAGTTCAGACCTTTACCACTGCTTAAACCCTACAGCAATCATACGTTCAACTACAAAATCGACCACCAAAAGTTCAGACCTTTAAAACTGCAGAAACGTTGGACTAACATACTATGTACAGCAGCACGTAGACCACCAAAATCTAGCTCTCCCCTAATGACATCACCTCGCATGATCTTGTTCCTTCCGTTCTTGGTGCAGAGGTCTTATCTTGATCTAATCCCTTTGTTGGAGAGGAATGCTTCTCTTCCACGTGTCCGGGGAAGGCAGGTGAACCACACTGCATTGTGGAACCAGTCAAGCCAGCCGCAGGCGTGCCCTTCTCGGGTGTAGACGTCCTTGGCTCCCGGGAAACAATTAGGGTGCCTTCTCGGGTCGTGGTCCTTAGTCGTTCGAGAGTTGATGATGGTCTTGTAGGGGCGTCGTTGCTAGGGCATGCTGGCCCACCTACCAGGTCGTCGTAGCTCAACCTTGTCCTTCTTCTATGTGGGCCCACAGGTGGTGGTCCCACTTTGGCAGGAGTAGTGGAACCCCCTATTCACTGTTGCGACGGCCTCTAAAGTGGGGAATGACGCATTTGCATCGCAGCCACCCGATTCGATGACCGGATCTAGGGTATCCCCCGGTGCTCGAGGCGCAGAGCCATGATGATGCCTCCAAGGAGGTGACAGCGTCCTTGGGCATCACCGTCATCAGCTTCACGCATGGATTTTTCCTCGGCCCTACCGTTGACCCCAAAGTTATCGGACAAGAGCTGAAAGGAGCCGCCTTAGCCCCACTGCCGACAAGAAGCAAACCAAATTGGCCAAAAGCTGAGTAGAGAGCAGCAATAACGGTCCTACCGCGACGCCACTGAAAAACAGGGTCTGGACGGTGGGGATCTAGCCCGCCGCTGCCTAGCTGGCCGCCGGCACCGGTAGACACCACCACGCTGGCCTCATCTGGGCCGAGCGAGCCCAGCCCAGCCATGTCCAGACCCATCTGGGCCGAGCGAGGCTGAAGCTCACGACCGCAACAGGGGCGTCTGCGCCATGGGTGCCACGCCTCCTCCAACGTCGTCAAGTCGTGCTCGCCGCCGGCCCTGCAGCAACTCACCGTGAAGCCGCCGTCGATTCACGCTCCGCCACGAGAGGAAAAATGCCACCGCTTCGCGAGCGCTTGTTCGGTCAGCAGTTCTCCTATGTTGACTTTTTATTTTTTGCGGGTCTCCCATGTTGACTTACATGTAAAAATTGTGGATACAAAGCATTGGCAATCAATATTTATTAGTGTCTCCTATCCTCAATGAAGGAATTTTTAGTATTGCATTTAGTGTCAAAATAGTTATATTTTGGTTAGGCTATAGAGTGAAAGTATGTGTGTCAAGATCTTGACTATGGCACTATACCTTTTTGCAGCATCGCCATAATGAATAAAGACTGAATCCACGCCTTCTCCACTAGAGGCAATAATTCCTCATTCTCCATTCCACAATTTTCATATAGAAAAGTATTGGATATCGATCATGCATGTGATATATTGATTCGAACAAATATACAGTATGCATGCATTTCTTTCTGTCAGTTCTTCGTAGGCAATTGGGTATGCGTGCAGTTACGATTGTGAATTCTGTTCCACTTAGTGGAAAAGTTAAGGAACGTTCCGGTTTAACTAGTTACTAGTGGTATTTGGCGCGGCGCACGCCGCGCCCTTGATCTCAAATTTTGATGATGGTTTGGATTTTTTTTTTAAAGAGAAATGTTCAGATATAAATTGTTTGAAATGAAGACAAAATGTGTGAGTCTTTTGTAAGGTATTTTTTTTGGAATTTTCGAATTTGATTTTCAGCAATGTGGCACGTAATGTTAGCATTTTTTGTGTGTTGTTATGTTGGTATCTCTTCATATTTTTTTTGATGAGTATGTTTGAATAGAAAATTCTTGATGAATTAATATATTTACATTTTTGATATATGTAGATAACGGTTTTTTATAGTATTTTTTTATATTTTATGGAATGTTGGAATATTCGCGTAAATTTTGGCCAAATTAGAATATTCAAACATGTTTTTACTTTTGTGTGAGTATGTAGCAATTTTGACGATCATTTTTTTATATGTTTTGTACAATATTCAAATGTTTAGTAGTTTGAAAAGTTCAAACATGTTTGTATTTCGACGTGAACATTTAATCGAGATTAGGAGAAGTGCACATGAACTATCTCCAAATGCTGGTAATTTTTTTTCTTAATTGGAATCAGGAAAAAGGCATGTGGATCATCTCTAAATGTTGACAAAATTTGTATTTTCACTTTTTTTAGCGTGCCGTCACGCCACGTCCTTGGTATTTTTTTGTGCTATATTTTTTTTTGTTAACCAAAATATTGGCTAAATTGGTGTGTTGGAACATTTGTTTGTTTTGTTATGAATAAGTAGCATTTTTTTCATGCATTTGTGATATGTTGTGTACAATATTCAAATAGTTAAAGGCTTGAAATGCTCAAACATGTTTTCTTTGGACATCAATATTTAATCAAAATCAGAACAATCCATTTGAATTTGATTCCATATTTGGGGAAAGTTTGCTCATGTCGAGTTGAACTGCTAGCCAAATTGAAATGTTGAAACAAATTTGGTATTTTTTTTGAGTGCACTTCGGTTATTTTTTATGAGCATTTTGGTTTTTATTTTACGGAATATCGGAATATTCGCTCAAATGTTAGACAAATTGCAATTTGAGAGCATGTTTTCTATTTTGTTATTGTAAAGTTGAACAATACATGTAGTTCTTAGATAAATGACGCCATTATTAAGTGAGACATGAAGCATTTGGAGTGTTGTAAAAAAATGATTCCATTATCATTTGTTTAAGAATTTGGAACATTGCATAAAAAGTCTTTTCTTTTTTATCTATTTCTTTTGTTTAAGCAAAACTCCGAATATTTCATATTTTTTTATTTTTTGTAGACCATAAGAAAAGATTCGTTCAAATGAAATATAAACAGATTTTATATTCCATCATTAAGTAGACCCCATCCGCGTTTGTGTGATTTTTTTAAAATTTTTGAAATGTGTAAATAAGTTCATATTTTGGCATTAATAAGTATTATTTATTTTTGTGAGCATGTAGATATATTCTGTAATACCTTTAATATTGTAGGAAGTTGTAATATGCAAACATACTTCTATCTTCCAAATAATATTTAATGTAAGTACATTGTTAGTAGTAATGCATTTTTTTTTTGAATTCGAGTCTACAATTCGGAAAAGTTCATTTATATTGCATCTAAATATTGACTATTTTGAATTCTGTAAATATGTTTTGTGTTTTGCCATAGATGGTTAGTGTTGGTTTTTATGGGCATTTGTTATATAGTTTAGAGAATATCCAAATATATAGCAAATGGAAGTATTTAAATATGTTTCTTTGTTGGCATGAATTTTTAAATGTAATTAAAAAATGTATCTGAGTTATGTAAAAATGGTGACCAATTTTAAAATTTTGAAATGGTACGGTAATTTCGAATAGTTGGCAAAATTTAATGTTTCATTATGTTTGTATGTTGGTTTAAATAATTAATTTAGATTCGCAATCAGAAGATGTGCACTGTATGAGCATATAGTAAAGTTAATATATAATTTGAAGAATTGCATCTGAATTTCATATTAAGAGGAGGTTAATTTAGTTTGCTGGCAATATTTTACTTAAAGTTCATAATGGTTGGAAATGCACATCTATTGAATTGGATTCCATAGCTAGAGTTTTTTTTTTAAATTAAGCTCCATATAATTGGAGCAAGTGTATATAGAATTTTGCTATTTTTTTTTACCAAATTTAGGTGTCTAAATTTTATTTCATTTTGCCAGAATTTGTTATCATTTATTTTTTGTGATGTTTGTGGTCAAATAGAGTTTTAGAATATGTGCAACCTAGATTGTATTCAAATTTGAATTCAACTATTGGTAAACACTGAAAGAATTCTTTCTAGTGTTAGTTTTTGTAATTAGTTAGTTTTTTTTATCGTGTTGATGATTTTTCTAAATTATTGCTAGTGGATATAGTTGCGTTTGGCTTGTAACTTAAATATCTTGTTTTACGGTAAGACAATACCTGTGAAGTTTTAAAAAAATATTTATACCTTAATATTTACAGGTGTGGCCTTTTTATTTTGATATTTGTAAGCCCATATAAATATGAGATACATTGTTTCGGATATATTGTATATAATGTTTAAATATTCAGCGGATCGAAATGGTCAAACATGTTTGCATTTTGACGTAAATATTTAAGTAAAATCAGGAAAATCCATTTAAATTTGATTTTATATTTGCGGAAAGTTCGTTTGTATGGTGGTGAAATATTAGCCAAAATGAAATGTTGAAATATTCTTGTAGTTTGTTATGAGTATATTGTTTTGTTTTTTTTGTTTTTTCGAGTATTATGTTTTTTTTGAATTTACAATGGATAATGTTTTTTTTCCGTCAAAGTAGGGAAATTATATGGGGAATATCGTCTTTATGTGCGATTTCCATCATTGTAATTAGTAAATCCAAAGTTTGTAGTTGTTGTGAAGTTTTGCAATACTTGTTGAATCTCAGAAAGAATTTGAATATTTTGGAGCGAATGGTTTTTTTTTGTTTTTTTGATACAATTGTTGTGCATTTTTTCCATACATGATTTGCATTGCTGTAATTCATGAAGTACATGATCTGCATTGATGTAATTTTTTGTTTGCACATTCTGTATGCATGATTTAGGGAAAGATCACAAAGTATTTCAAATGGGTGTTTTTTTAGTTTGTTAGAATTTTTTTTGAAATTTTGGAATATGTAGCAATTTGAAATATTTAAATATGTTTGTATGTTGCTTTGAATTGTTAACTGGGATTAGAGGGAATGTATTTAAATTGTACCTAAATGTTGTCCAATTTAAATTTTTCAAAAATGGCAGGGTATGGTGGAATAGGTTGGAAATTTAAATGTTTGATAATATTTGAAATGTCGTGAAGTTGTGAAATGAGGTTGTTTGTATTGTGTGAATTTTTCATAGTTTTCAAATAAGGTCGAAAAGATAACGAAGTATTTGGAAATGAATTTTTTTGTAGAAATTGCAAGAAATTGGTTTTGAATTATTTAGAGTTGAATTTGAGAAGTTGTAAAAGTTTTTTTTAAAGGAAAAATAAGAGGAAAATAACTTTTTTCCAATATTTTAAATATCCAATTTAAATTTTTCAAAAATGGCAGGGTATGGTGGAATAGGTTGGAAATTTAAATGTTTGATAATATTTGAAATGTCGTGAAGTTGTGAAATGAGGTTGTTTGTATTGTGTGAATTTTTCATAGTCTTCAAATAAGGTGGAAAAGATAACGAAGTATTTGGAAATGAATGTTTTTTGTAGAAATTGCAAGAAATTGGTTTTGAATTATTTAGAGTTGAATTTGAGAAGTTGTAAAAGTTTTTTTTAAAAGGGAAAATAAGTGGAAAATAACTTTTTTCCAATATTTCAAATAAGGTGGAAAAGATCACAAAGTATTTCAAATTGTTTTTTTTATATATAGTTTGTTAGAAATTGGTTAGAAATTATTTTGAGTTGGATTTGGAAAGCTATAAAAGATTTTTGGAAAAAAAATAGAAGAGGAAAAAAAAAGGCCGAGTGGGCCGCACAGCAGCCAGCTTGGCCCAGCAAGCGGCCCACTGCCCATTGCAGGGCCTCCGCGACGTCACGCCGACGCCAGGACGGGGCGGAGCAGCCGCGGCGGTGATGCCAACGCCGGCGCCGGAATGCCGCGTTCGCCGACGCGAGCGTGGGCTCATCGGGTGCGCCTCGACGCGAGCAACGCGTAGGTGGCGGCGCCGCCGCCTGTAGGCCATCGGAGCGTAGCCGGCGGCGAAATCGGTGGCCGCGGTTGCCGAGGACGGCGAGCACGATTGCCGCAGCGACGCAGCGTCCCGGCACGCGAGAGACGGCGAGGATGGAGGGGCGGCGACGGCGGAGCGCGCCATATGCGTCGATGTGAATAAGGAGGAGCAGAACGGCGGGGCGGGGCGGCGGTGCCGACGGCGACCGGAGCGACGCGCGGGAGGAGAGAGAGAGGAGGGGGGGTGTTCTGTGGACGTTTTACGAAAAAGAACCCGTCGTTTCGCGTTTTTACAAAGAGGCCCCTCGCGACGAATTTTCTGAGAAGAGTGTGGAATTTTCGGCCGCCCGCGTGCTTCTCCGCAAAAATCCGCGGCCCGCTGTGAGGCTGAAGCGCGGGGCCCACTGCCTACTGTAGCACAATGTAGGAATCTACAGTGCGAACTGTAGCTGTCTACAGTAGCTCGGGGCTCTCTCAGGCCGAGGATTTGCCCTCCTATTATACAATCAACTACAGTAGCTCGGGCTCTCTCAGGCCGAGGATTTGCCCTCCTATTATACAATCGATGATAAACATTGACTTGCACCAGTGAACGAGTCCTAGCACAATCTTTCATCAGAAGCAACTTGACCGTACGTCCTATACAATTCACACCTCGACTTTGTATGTTCTAGATGGTAAGATCTTTATGGTTTTATTACAAATAAAAACTTACAATTATATATGCAGATGAATTGTCAAGAAAGTTGCCTTGGCATCAGATGCGGACACATCCATGTAGTCTGCGAGCTAGACTTGGACCAGATTTCAAATGGACCTCACAGTGGGTCCTACTCGCCTTCTGTATGATCTATATACATATCCATGCGCGCCATGCATGGCCGTCTTATAAGCCTTATAATTACGGCAAGCTGGTAGCCAGCCACGTAGCTTCCATCGGTCGCCTGAGCTGAAGCAGTTAATTGGCAATGGCGCACAGGGTTCTGGGACTAACGCTTGTCTCGGCTCACAACCTGAAGGATGTGAACCTGTTCAGCCGCATGGAGGTATACGGCATCGCGTCCGTCTACGGCGATCCTCGCACGCGCCAGCGCACCCAAACGGACCGCAACGGCGCCAGGCACCCGACGTGGGACCCGGATGCCACGCTCTGGTTCGCCGTCCCGCCCACGGCGGCCGCGGCCGGCGGGGTCTATCTCCACGTGCTACTACGCACGGAGCGCCTCTTCAGTTTCGGCGACGCCGACGTCGGCGAGGTCTTCGTCCCTCTCGCCGACCTGCTTGCAGGCGCCTGCGCCTCCGGAGGCGCGACGGCGTGGCAGCGCGCGTCGTACCAGGTCCGAAAGGTGCAATGCACTGAGCGCCGCGGCATGCTCAGCCTGTCCTACCGTTTCGGCCCCGTGATGGCGCCGCTTCTGATGTATCCGCCGGCGCGTCCTCGCATGCTCCCGATGCCCAATCCTGGAGCTGGCTATGGCGCCGCCGCTGCGTCGGCGGGGACGAAGAGTTTTCAGAAGAACCGCATGTTCGCGCTGGGGCTCGGCGCTGGGCTGCTCGGTGGAGGCTTCGGGCGGATGCTGGGTGGTATGTCTTCGTCCGACAAATTGGCTTATGATGATGCCGGGCACGGGACCGCAGCAGCCGACGCCGGAGGGGTTGTCGTCTAAAAGGATACCCATGTACGTCAAGCTTGAATAAAACCATCATGGTTCAGATGGACCTGCATGGATAGCATGCATATCTCTATACTCCTCTGTATCGTTCGTGCATGAGATGCACACAGACCAGTAGTCCAGTTAACTTGGTGCAATCATTCCCTATGGACTGTGTTGTCAGTTGGTCACTTTGCGCTGTCTGTAACTAGCAATATATTTCACACGTGCTTAATCCATGGACTGATTGATTCTCAAAGTCGTTGGACTGGATTACAAATCGATCTACACATGTATTTGAGGCGAAGTTTGTATAGCGTGTTTATCTGACAATAAGGGCCGTTGGATCAAACTCAAGATGCACAACGATTGTCATGTACGGCCCTGATTGTGGATTTGCGATGGATCCACCGGCGAACGAAACGTCAGCTCGAGGTCCCAATGACGATTCAGTGACGAGAGTCGAAATACATAGTACCACTAGCATGGAAACGGCAAGAATATATTCTGCCCAAAAGTGTCTCTTATTTTCTCTAGCTGTGGGTATTCCTACTGGCTACTACAGGTCTTTTTGGACGTTTGTGCCGTTGTGAATTGCTTGTATCTGGAGGTGTTTCAACTTTCAAGGTGTCCGTTCCTTATATGTAGTCCACATCAAAATAACCAAAATATTTTATAAATTGGAATTGAGGGGCCAAAAGAGAAAACATCAAGTGATGCATGTTCTACAAGGACCCGCACACAAAGTTGATGTTGTTTTTGATCAATATAAGGATGATCACCATCTCGGTTCCATTGATAGGACAATATATGAAACAAAGTACCGTATACGTGTGACACGAGTATATATGAAGAAATAGGCTTACGCCCCCGCTATATAAATATAGCAACTACACGGTACAACATTGAATCCACTGGTGGGCAAAACAGTACAGGCAAGCCCAAAAGAAAAGAAAGAGAACAAAGAAGAGAAAACGAGGCCGACATCGGTGGATCAACGAAAACGAAAATGACTCGCAACCGCTGCGTCCTCTCCGGAGTAATCTCACCATGATCTAGCACTCTGAATCGCAACGTACCAAGCAACACCTTCAAGAAGGAAGGCGACGACAACGACGCTGCTGCCCGGACTGGTCCTAGGGTTTCCCCCGGTACGCTCTGAGGTGTGGGGAAAAGGTACACCCGACGCCCTCCAGGAAGAAAGGGTGACACTCTCAAGCGTCACCGCGTCAGTGCCAAACGGCAGGGATTTCTCCCGACCCCAAAAAAACCACATCCCAGACAATCTGTAGTGCTCCACCAAACTTGCCATCCACCAGCACACGCCACCACGGTCTTGAAGTCACCAACATCGTCTCACCATGGCAATCGTTGCAAGGCCGGCCAGCCCGAGAAGCAACCATAGACAAGGTCCGGCAGTATCACAACCACGCGGGAGGGAACAGGCTCCACCGCCGTAGACGGTTGCCGATCGGACGCAACGACAAGAGCACACCGAGCCATTGGAACCGGAGGGCGGCAGCAGCACAGCCACCTGGAGGACATCCTCCACCGCCATCGGCGGGTGCCGACCGGACACGGCAGCAGGGACATACTAGGCCGAGCAGGCCCGGCCGAGCCCCGGGGGGCTCGTAAAGTCCCCGTCGCCATGCTGCTGCACGTAAGCCGTTACCGCCGCTACCCTCTTACTCAGCCCATGGGCTCGGCCGGACCCAGACAGGCCCGTGAAGCTCCCGCCGCCATGCTGTAGACAGACGCGTCGTCAACACAGCCATCTTCGTCACAAGCCGCTTAGCAGGCACACCGGAGGCAGTGGGGCAGAGCCCGCCCTGACCCAGAACGGGCCAGATCTGGGCCTGCAGGGCTGGAGCTCAACCACCGCCTCGCCTGCCACCAACGGCGGCGCCCTCACCACCTCAGCCACCAGCGCAGCACCAGGAGCCTCACCGCCGCGCCGAACCGTCGTCGCCGAATTGCACCTCCCAGGCCATGGCTACCCCACGCCATCCTAGCCCAGGAGGGTAGAAACCGAGGGTCCGCCGCCACCGGCGCCATCCGACGAGGGGCCAGAGCAGACACCGGCGACGGCGGTAGGGAATAGAGGAGGGAGAGAATGGAGAAGGAGGGCAGAGGCGCGGCCCGGTCGTCGCGGGGGCGTCGCGGGTCGTGGGAGGAAGGGGGTCTGACGAGTATATATTCAAGATTTTCTTTTTGAAGGATGTATATGTTAACCATGTAATACATAGAGTATACCGTATGTAGTAGTACTCCACCGGTACACCTACAAAGCTTGTACGCCACGCCAGGGGCTCTTCCTGTGCTCCTATATAACACGTACCCGAACCTCCTAACGGAGGCATCGTTTATGCCTAAACCCTAATTCGTCAATATGGTATCAGAGCTCCTCTTCTCCATGACCTAGCCGCCGTTTACGATCCCAAAACCCTAAAACCAAATCACGATCAAAGCCCCGACCAAAGCCTACGATCCACGACCAAAAGCCTACGATCCACGACCTAAAACCACGATCCCAAGCAAACTCTTCGACCTACGATCCAGAAAACCTAAGCCACGATCCAAAAACCTTCCCGTGAATCCATGGGTTCCACATCAGCGACGTCGAGCGGCATGACCGCCGGCCTTGGTTCTCCTCCGTCGCAGAAGCTCACCCGAGGAAACTTCCTCTTCTGTAAGACTCTCGTCTTCACGGCGCTCCGTAGCGCCCAAGCCACAGGACTGCTCGACGGCTCCGATGTTGCGCCGCCGAAATCCATCGACACTGAAGATGACAAGGGGAAGAAGGTCTCCTCTCCTAACCCTGCATACACTGCCTGGGTCATTCGGGATGCGGCCGTCCTGACGTTCCTCCTCAACTCCTTCTCCCCAGAGGTTCTTGCTCACGTAGTTGGGCGAGAAACAACTGCTGAGGTATGGAGTATTATAACCAGCATGTTTTCCTCACAATCTCGCTCCAGGATCAACAGTCTTTGAGGCTCCCTCAGCGGGACCAAGAAAACGATCTCTCTGCTGCAGCCTACTTTGCTCAGATGAGAGGTTTTGCCTCCGAGCTCGCAGCCGTAGGCAAGATCGTTCAAGAAGATGAGATGGTTGGGTACATCCTCAACGGGCTTGACGGCTCGTACGACTCCATCGTTGCCGCCGCGAACAGCAACCCCGACACCACGCTCGAAGATCTCTTCGGACAGATCGGTGCTTATGATGCTCGCCAGGTCATGCTGGCTGAAACTGGCCAAGGAAGCGGCTTCTCCTCCTCTGCAAACATGGCCCAGCCTGGCCACGACAACCAGGACAACTTCCGTGACAAATCATCCTTGGGACGGTGACCGCGGAGGCCAAGACAACCGTGGTGACCGCGGTGACCGTGGCGATCGCCGCGATGGAGGACGCCGCTCTGGTGGTGGCGATGGAGGACGCCGCCGCGATGATGGCAATGGAGGCCGTCGTCGGGATGATGGTGGCCAGCACAATGGTGGCCGCCGTGATGATGGTGGCAGGCGCGATGTTGATCGCCGCCGCCGCAATGATGGATGGCGTGATGGTCGTGATGGTGATCGGCGCCGTAACCGTGCTCCCACTCCGTTTGTGGACGTGACTTGCCAGATATGCAAGATTCACGGACACCCGGCCTCGGACTGCTGGTGGCGCTACCAGAACGATGACTCCGACAGTGGAAGTGATGACGAGGAGAAGGCCGCACACATGGCCTTATATGGTGTCGATACCAATTAGTACTCGGACACAGGCGCCACAGATCACATAACCGGTGCCCTCAACAAGCTCTCCACCGCCGACAAATACAAAGGACGTGACCGCGTGCGCACCGCTGACGGTCAAGGTATGCCGATAAGCCACATTGGTCACTCAACTTTGCAAACCCCTCATGCATCTTTACGTCTAAACAATATCTTACATGTTCCTAGCGCATCAAAGAATCTTTTATCCATACCTAAGCTTGCTCTTGACAACGATGTATTTATTGAATGTCATGCCTCTTTCTTTTTGATCAAGGACGAGGCAACAAGGATAATTCTATTTAAAGGGCCATGTCATGGTGGTCTTTACCCCTTAGTGTCATTTTCTTCGGGGGCGTCCAAGCATGCTTTTCTCACAATAAAGCCGTCTTCATCCACATGGCATCGTCGTTTAGGACATCCTTCATCGTTTGTCGTGCAACAAGTTCTTAGGAAAAATGAGTTAGCCTATTCCCCAGAAATAAACCCTTACATTTATGATTCTTGTCAACTAGCTAAAGCCACCAATTGACATATCCTGTCTCTACTAGTGTATCCACTGTTCCTTTGGAACAAATATTTTCTGATGTATGGGGCCCTGCCCCAGGCTCTGTTGGCAAGCACACTTATTATGTAAGCTTCATTGATGATTTCAGCAAGTTAACTTGGATTTATTTGCTTAAGAAGCGTTCTGACGTTTATTAAGTTTTTCTTAATTTCCAACAACTTGTTGAACGTAAGTTTGATCGCAAAATCATAACTATGCAAACGGATTGGGGAGGCGAATATGAAAAACTCAATGGCTTTTTTCAAAAAGTTGGCATCACACATCATGTCTCATGTCCTCATGCACATCAACAAAATGGCTCTGCTGAACGTAAATATTGTCATATCGTTGAAGTCGGTCTTGCTTTGCTTGCTCATGCATCTATGCCTCTTAAGTTCTGGGATGAATCTTTTCTCACAGCCACGTTTCTTATAAATTTTCTTCCTAGCAAAGTAATCAATTTTCAGTCTCCTGGCCAACGCCTTCTTCACACCAAACCAAACTATGACTCTCTTCGCATTTTTGGTTGTGCTTGCTGGCCTAATCTTCATCCCTACAACAAACGCAAACTTGCTTTTCGTTCTACACGATATGTATTTTTGGGCTATAGTCCACGTCACAAAGGAGTCAAATGTCTTGAGCCTTCCACATGCCGTATCTACATTTCCCGTGATGTCGTTTTTGATGAAAATGTGTTCCCTTTCGCCTCTATGCACAAAAATGCTGGTGCTCTCCTTCGCCAACAAATTCTTCTTCTCCCTACACATGGTTCAAATCTATCTAATGAGGGTGATGCAAATGTGATGATCATATATGTGAGACTGTCATTCATGTTACTAACCATGGCCAGGATACTGAGGATCAAGGAGAAGAAAATCTGATGCAAAACGATGAAGAAATGAGTGAAAACAACACTGAAAATGGTGCTGAACCGGATACGGAAGAAGACAATAGCATCACTGATTCCGATGATGATCCAGGTGCTGCTGCCTCGGATCGCACGCACGCGGATCCCCGTGGAGATTCTCCTCCACCTGGTCCCCCTGACGCTGCAGCGGAAGATGCCCCGCACACTCCCCCGCCTGGCCACTCCGCGTCCGCCACGTCGCCTGACCGTGGCGCTGCGGACCCTCGCCTGGCGTCCGACATGCATGGCGCGACCCCCGAGCGGTCTCGTCCTGTCTCCCCGCCTAATGATGACCACGACGGTGGGGCCAACGACAACGACTCGTCCGACACCAACGTTTACAGCCACTCTCCGGCTGCCACGTCTCATGTCAGACACACAGCGGACGGCGCATCTCCTGGCACGGGATCCTAGGATGATTCTGGTGCAGTGCCCGGATCTTCTGTGCCTCCTTCGCGTGCAGCTTCAGCTGTGTCTCCTCCTGCACCATGTACACGTCTCCAAAAGGGAACTAAAAATCCGAATTTTTTTACAGATGGCACTGTCAGGTATGATAAGTATGGAAGACCTGTAGATGGTACAATTAAGTTTGGTATGATTGCTTCTACAGGAGAACCCTCCTCTCTTTCTCAAGCTCTTGATGATCCTAAATGGCGCAAAGCAATGGACGAGGAGTATGCTGCTTTGCTTCAGAACAAGACTTGGCATCTTGTCCCCCCAGCACGAACAAAAACATGATAGATTGTAAGTGGGTTTATTGTATTAAGAAGAATGCCGATGGTACAATTGACTGGTACAAAGCACGGCTTGTTGCAAAAGGATTCAAGTAAAGGTATGGCATAGACTATGAAGATACATTTAGTCCTGTTGTTAAAGCTGCAACCATTAGACTTGTCTTAGCAGTTGCAGTCTCTCGAGGATGGTGTTTACAGCAGCTAGATGTCAAGAACGTGTTTTTACATGGTGTTCTGGAAGAAGAGGTTTATATGAGACAACCTCCAGGTTTTGAAAATCCTGATGCTCCTCATCACATTTGCAAGCTTGATAAAGCTTTATATGGATTGAAGCAAGCTCCAAGGGCTTGGTACTCACGGCTTAGATCCAAGTTGCATGATCTTGGTTTTGTTCCATCAAAGGCTGACACTTCCTTGTTTCTATATCACAAGTCAGGTATCACCATGTTTGTCTTAATCTGTGTTGATGATATTATAGTAACAAGCTCCTCAGATAAAGCCATTCCTGCCCTTCTGCATGATCTCAATGAACACTTTGCTATCAAGGATCTCGGTGACTTACATTATTTCTTGGGTATTGAGGTTAAGAAAATGCAGGATGGTTTGCTCTTGACACAGGGAAAATATGCCACAGATTTGTTAGCTCGGGTTGGTATGAAGAACTGCAAGCCTGCACCTACACCACTTTCTCCCACCGAGCCACTATCTTTGCATGAAGGAACACTTCTTGGTCCTGAAGACAACACACAGTATAGAAGCATCGTTGGTGCTCTCCAATACTTAACTCTTACACGACCTGATTTGTCATTCGCAGTTAACAAAGTTTGTCAATATCTTCATGCTCCCACAACAACTCATTGGACAGCTGCTAAAAGAATATTGAGATATGTTCAACATACACTGAACATTGGTATCACATTTGTTCGCTCATCTTCTACACTATTGAGTGCTTTTTCATATGCAGATTGGGCTGGTTGCCCCGATGACAGAAGGTCCACCGAGGATTTGCTATCTTCCTTGGACCGAACTTGATTTCCTGGAGTGCTCGCAAACAAGCAACAATATCACGTTCTAGTACTGAAGCTGAGTACAAATCACTAGCTAATGCTACAACATAGTTGATATGGGTTGAAGCTCTTCTTAAGGAACTTGATGTACAATTGAAGGAAAACCCATGCCTTTGGTGTGACAATCTAGGTGCCACATAACTGTCAGCAAATCCTGTGTTTCATGCACGCACTAAGCATATAGAGATAGATTTTCATTTTGTACGAGAGAGTAGCGAATAAACATAGAAGTTAAGTTCATTTCTAGTAAGGATCAAGTTGCGGATGGTTTTACTAAACCACTTCTTGTGAGAAGTTTAGAGGAATTTAAGCGTAATCTAAATCTTTGTAAGAGTTTAGATTAAGGGGGGCTGTTAAACATGTAATACGTAGAGTATACCGTATGGAGTAGTACTCCACCGGTACACCTACAAACCTTGTACGCCACGCCAGGGGCTCTTTCTGTGCTCCTATATAACATGTACCCGAACCTCCTAACGGAGGCATCGTTTCCGTCTAAACCCTAATTCGTCAATAGTATAATCAAGATCAATTGTCAATATATGGCAAAAACGCAAGTTTGCGGTCCAAAGTCCAGGTGAGTACTGAAGTTTAGAAAAGGTAAACTGGTGATATTTTTCTACATCTATTATCTTTCCGTCAATCATCTCAGTCAAGTCAGTAATTTTATTGGTGGATCCAAAGATCTTTCCCTTTTGCACTAGTACAGATCGGGTTACCCCCCACCCACCCCACAGTCAGATACGGATGGAGTGGTCCGTATGTGATATATCCTATCAGTTACAGTACAAATTAGATCCGCACGTATGGACTGACAAGCATCGACAGCCATATAATCACATATACCGTTTGTATTTGTGAAACGTGTCCTTTATATCACACATGATTTGTAATCTGTAATCATGTGCATGGATTGCAAGTATAGCACACGCTCTATAAAATAATTTGTGTGCGTTGCTAATTTCCTCCTCGGATTACGTTTGGCGCTTGTAGAGAAGTTTTGTCTTGCTCCTTCATGCCACGCGTTAGCAACGAGCCAGCTTCCTCGGCAGTGCCAACGAGGTCTATAAAATGCTCCTCGCCACCGCCATCCTAGTAGTGAACCACACATTAGCTATATCAAGTACCGTATGTTGTACAGTCTCGCAAAAAAAGTTTCTGTCGACAGGGATCACCATCCGGGTTCCATTCATAGGACAATGGAACAAAGATACTACCTGAGACACGCGCATGTAACCAAGAGTTTCTTGTTGAGGGATATAATCATGATTTATTGTCAAGTACTGTCAAAAACAGAAAATTATTGTCCAAGTCCCGGGGAGAATGTTACCATTTATTTTATATAACAAAGTTTAGCAAGGTAATCACGATAATTTTTGGCAAAAATAAAAAAAGTAATAGTTGACTGGACCTATTATCTTTCTTTCATTCATTCCAGTCAAGTAATTTTACACCCGGATCAAATATATTTTTCTTTTGGGGCATGCATGCATCACAGTAAATTAATCAGCTGGTCTATAGGCCTATGAAAAATCAGTACGGGTAAGTAGGAATGGAAGAGTGAAAGTAATTTAATTCTGTCTGTGTGTGCTCCACGAGAACCATCTTTCATGCAGAGAACCATCTAGAGCGTTTTAGTATTAGATCCATCCGTATCGACATATATGTGAGACGAATAATATGGGAGTATTTCCGAAGGAAACAATCAGGAATAAACTGAGACGCACAGCATTATGTCTTTGCAATACTACCCGACAGCACATTCGAAGGTACAACAATAAATAAAAACCTGAAAGAAATGGTAGATATCCGACTCTCTCGTGTATCTTTCGTCAAGAGGAAAGCCGATCGAATAAACCGCAGAGAAAAGGTTCCAAGCGAAGCTGGACCAAGATCTTGGCATCATCGTCTGAGTAATCTGCTGAAACGCATTTGTCCGAATCCCTTGAGCTAGCTATTGCGAGCATCAGATGCCCCTAAATCTTTTTGCCTGCCAAGGGGACGAGTAAAATGCATCAACAGTCCTGGAACTCTCTGGCTAGGTTCACAACGGTCCCGGAACTGACGAAATGCCTCGTCACAGTCCTCAAATTTGTCTCGGGCGTCCAGATACGGTCCTAGATACGTATTCCAGTGACGTGGCGATGTGGTGGACCCGCGCCCGTACGCACTCGAGCTTCCTCGCCAAATAGTTTCGCTTTGCTTGTTTCCCCTGTGTCTGGCCGAGGTGGAGGGCAACGGCGGCGGCGGTAGATCGGCGCCGGGTGAGCAGCACGGGCGCCGTATGAGCAGCACGGGCGGCGGCGGTAGATCGGCGCTCGCAGCCACCGTGCCAAACATTTGAGTAAATTCTAAGCAGCACTAGCAGATGGAGCACCATTTGCATCATCACCACTTGAAGAAGGCGCATCACTGCCAGGAGGAGGCCCTCTAAAATAATCAAACATGGAAACTTTCTTTGGCAATTTATAAGGTGTCCTGCTGGAGTACTCTGTTCTGCTGCTTTGCTCTCCCCTTTTTCTTTTGTTTTGCTCAGATGCCCTGATCCCAGCTTGCAGCTTCTCTTGTTCATTCCTGAAATGATCATCCCTCGCCATGGCAACTCTCTGTTGGCTCTCTTGCCATGCCTTCTGCCTTGCTTCTTCTTCTTCCTTTTTCCTAGCTTCTTCTGCTTCTATTCTCTTTGCTTCTTGAGCTATTCTTTTCTGTTCTGCCAATGCAAGCTTAGCTGCTTGTGCCTCTCTTTTCCTAGCTTTGAGAGCTAACTTCTTCTGCTCAGCTAGTGCAAGTTTCTCCTCTTGTGCTTTCTTCTTCTTCTCGGCAGTAGCCTTTTTCTTTTCCTCAGCAGCTAGCTGTTTTGCTTCCCTTTCAGTCTTCTTCTTCTCTTCACTTGCTAATTTCTTGGCTAAGGCTTCAGCTTTCTTCTTCTCCAGTGCTTCTGCTCTATGTTCTTCTTCTTGTTGTAGTTTGGCCATAGCAGCATCAAATTTGGCCTGATCTGCTGTGTCTCTTCTTGCAGCGGCTTGCTTCAGCTTAACTGCTGCAAGCACTTGTCTCTTTCTGAGGACATTTCCCTCCTTTGTTATTGTAGTTGGCTGAACAGGCTGCATAGTCTCAACATTTTCGTGAATGAAAGCACAGTCAAGTAAAGGTGTAGGCCGAGTTGCTTCTCTTAGTGTAGATGTGCCCTGCAAGTTATTTTCACAGGAATGAACAACAATTGAATAAAATAAGGAATGAACAATGACAATTGGCAACAAGTTACCTCAGCTAGCAGAGCATTTAGTATTTCTGGCTCATATGTTGTTGTGTCCTTTTGGACAAATGCCATTAACTGTAACTGATGTTCCTGCAAAGAATGAAAACAATGAAATTAGCACAAAGGCAAGCAATGAAACCAAGTTGTTGCGTTATCATTTAATTACCTTGGTAATTAGTGCAACATCTTCAAAATCGTCATCACAAACTTCTGGTTCTGCCCTAACCTTTTTTTTTTTTCTTTTTTTCAGGAACTAATCCTAATTTCCAATCAGTACAACCGCCTTTATTGTGGCCTTTATCTCCACAGTAGCTGCAACGAATTGCTATTCCATGTTTGCTCATTTTTTTCTCGCCATTCTTTCCTTCTTTCTCCTCTGGTTGCTGCTTTCTATTCCTTTGTGGCCTGCCCACTTTCTTCACATACTTAGGTGCTACACAAGGCCTTGCATAAACCTTCTCCCACTCCCTAGCATCTCTACATGGCCAAATTATGTGCTCATAAGCTCTACTAAACTTCTCAATGGAGTAGCATGAACTAACATAACTCTCTGGAGATATTTTGTTATGCCTTAAAGCTGAGACAGCATGCCAGCAAGGATGCATCAAATGAAAAGTAACATCTCTTGAAGTGCCCTGCATCATCCAACAATAAAAGGAATGTGCTCCCAGGATTGGATCTCCTCAGCTCCTGTCCAAAATCCCATGGTTGACTGTACTGGGCAGTTTCATCTCCATATATGATATCAAACGCATGCTTCCTTGCTCTTCCAAGCTTGCCCCTTTTCGGTGTCATTTTCCAATCTTTCATCACTAACTGACCTAGTCCCCTCAATATCATCTTCTCATTGGCTCTTATCTCATCAACATAGTACTTGCCAATATACTTAGAACTAAAAGCATGAACTTGCCACTTGCTCTCGCAAGTGTGCTCCTCTTTATACCTTTTCACCATGATTGCTTTAGTTCTGCTATCATAGGAACCATATAATTCCCATGGACACCCTTCTTCACATTTAGCTAGAACTCTGGTCTTGTCATTCTTGGGAAATTTTATGTTCTTCCTTTCCTTGATACTGTGCTCCCTTACAGCCTTCCTCAAATGATCAACGGATTGGAATAGTTGACTAGTTTGGAACTTCGGATCTATCATATCTTCTGCCGCAAATGACTTGAAAACCTTGAATCGGTCAACCTCCTCATCTGAATCTGCAGGCTCAAAGAAATCATATCTGACATTTCACCTTCTGGAGTTAATTTCTTGTCAGACTTTGGTTCTTGATCTGCATACTGCTGGTGCAAATCATCATCTCCTTCTTCTATATCATTATCACTATCACAAATCTCTGGAACATACTCTGAATCGCTTGAATTGTCAGTGTCATAGTCCTCAGCATCATGAGCTTGCCTCCTTGACCTCCTTCCACCCTGAAACTGAACAAGGGAATTTTCTTGCACATCACTTGCCACAACAATGTTGCTTTTCTTCTTTGGACTAATCACAGGTGGCAAGTTTGCTACAGGATTGTCAACTACATCATCCCACTTCAGTCCATTCCTTCCTGCCTCATGATCAAGATACACCATAAGATACTTGTATCCCTACGTAACCATTGTAATCATGCTTACACTGTCCTTGTCTTCAGCTATCAACCTCAAACCATCTTCATTAATCTGCATACCTAGTAAAAGCCAATACACAACAATCCTACCAGCTGCCTCATATCCTATCTGCTCTATTATATCATCAATCCACAAAGAGGACCAAGTATCAACATCGCAGTAGTCAAAGCAAACTTTATGTCCATCAACATATGCTCTGTTCGAACCATAACCAACAAAACAACCTCCATGGATCACCTCAAAAGTAAAACTATCACTCCCTTCCTCTGCACATTGAACAAAAACGAAAACAGTGCAGAAAGTTCAGACCTTTACCACTGCTTAAACCCTACAGCAATCATACGTTCAACTACAAAATCGACCACCAAAAGTTCAGACCTTTAAAACTGCAGAAACGTTGGACTAACATACTATGTACAGCAGCACGTAGACCACAAGCGGTTTTACTCCCAGCGGGACTTGCCAATCAGGGGTTGATTGGTGTATTTGATTTTCGCGTCAGAATGGCTCGGGTAAGCCAATATCGAGGTGCCACCGCATCTTAGTTTTCGCCCGGTTTTGCTTTCCAAACTGAATCTCATTCGCCCACAAGCGCCTCCTATACATACATGTTACATTCCTCCAACATTTTCATAGTTTAGACACCACAGTCACGGCGTTCACCTAGCAAGTAAGTGCTGCAAAGTCCAGCTCGCTTCCATAGTTCAACCATGGCGTACCGAGTGCTGGAGGTCACCCTCCTGTCGGCCAAAGACCTGAAGAACGTGAACCTCATCACGCGCATGGAGGTGTACGCCGTTGCCACCATCTCCGGCGACCCGATCACGCGCCAGTGCACCCCGCCGGACACCCAGGGCGGCCGCAACCCGACCTGGAACGCCACGCTCCGGTTCGCCGTCCCGCCCACCGCCGACGCGATCGCGGGCGGCGGGTGCCTCCACATCCTCCTCCGCGTGGAGCGCATGTTCGGCACCGACCGTGACGTCGGCGAGGTCATCGTGCCCCTGGCGGAGATCCTCGCCGGCGTCGGCGACCACGGCGGCGATGACCTCAGCGGCCCCACACTGCCGCAGTTCGCGTCGTATCAGATCCGCAAGGTGCACCGCACCGAGACGCGCGGCGTGCTCTACCTGACGTACCGTCTCGGCCCCGTCATCGCGCCGCAGCCGCAGGATCCCGTGTGGGAAAGTGACGACGAGCTTCCCGTCGAGGCTTACCGGTCACCGGAGAAGCCGATGCCACCACCACCGCATGCTTTCTTGCCCCCGCATGTCGCCGCGCAGCTCCAACAGCAAGCATACTGGCCCGGGCATGTGCCCGCGCCGCCGCCTGCGAAACCAGCAGGCTATGTGGCTGTGCCCCCTTCGACTGCAAAACCCCCCGGGCATGTGGCCGCGCCGCCGCCTGAGAACCCAGCAGGCTACGTGGCTGTGCCGTATTCGACTGCAAAACCGCCCGGGTATATGGCCGGGCCGTTGCCTCCGAAAGCAGCCGTGGCCGTTGGGACTTCTCCCAAACCTTCCGGTTACGAGGCCGCGACATCACCTGCAAAACCAGCAGACCATGTGAGCGCCGTGCCGGCGTCTACGAAGCCAGCCGGACATGCTCCCGTGTCACCGTACCCGAAATCATCAGGTCAGGTGGTGTCCATGCCGCCTTCTCCGAAACCAGTCGGGCGTGAAGTGTCTATGCCACCGTCTTCGAAATCATCAGGTCAGGTGGTGTCCATGCCTCCTTCCCCAAAACCAGTTGATCGTGGGATGTCCATGCCACCGTCTCCGAAACCGGCCGGGCATGTGGTGTCCATGCCACCGTCTCCAAAACCAGTCGAACGTGTGGTGTCCATGCAGCCGTCCCCAAAACCATTCGATCGTATGGCGTCCATGCCGCCGTCTCAGACACCGGCCGGGCCTGTGGTTTCCAAGCAGCCATCTTCGAAACCATTTGAACGTGTGCAGTCCATGCCGCCGTCTCGCACACCGGCCGGGCCTGTGGTGTCGAAGCCGCCGTCGGCCGGGCCTGTGGCGCCCATGCCGCCGTCAACAAATCCAATCGGGCGTGTGGTGTCCATGCCTCCTTCTCCAAGACCAGCCGGGCAACAAGTCTCCATGCCACCAACCCCGAAGCAAGCCGGACAAGCCGCCGCGCCGTCTTCTCAGAAACCTTCTGGGTACGCCGCCGTGCCGTCGTCTCCGAAACCATCACCCGCTCATGCTGTGCCGCCATCTCAAAATCCAGCCACGCGTGTGACCATGTCGCCGTCTCCAAAACCAGCCGGCGGACATGTGCCCGTGCCGCCGTCTCCAACAACACCAGCTGGCCGACATGTGCCCATGCCACCATCTCCAGCACCGTACGGCCATGTGACCGCGCCGCCGCCTCCAAAACCAGCCGTCCAGGTGGCCGGGTCACCGCCTCCAAAACCAGCCGGTCTCGTCGCTGCCAACTTGCCGGCGACGGCAAGTAACACCGGCAGCATGGAGTTCGGGTGGGGGCTCGGTGCCGGGCTGGTCAGTGGCGCGATTAGCGGGATGCTGGCCGGCGGCAAGAGTGGAAAAGCGACCGCGTTTTCACCGGAAGTCGTTCCGTTCGGCCGTAGTCGTAAAGTGACTGGGTCTAAAACGTATGGCAGTGATGTTTACATGCAGTAATAGCTGAAGTCCAGAGTTTACTTAGCTTGATACGGGTTATTATTCAAACACTTGTACTAGAGGGCCATACAGTGCGGATGACTCGATCTCGGTGTGTGTAGCTAAGCTAGCAAGGTTATAAAATAAGATCTGGGTCTTAATGGAAAAATATCCTTTGATGTACGTGTATGAAATCTGCCAAGCGTGTCGTGTTACTTTTCAACAATGTGCTCAAAATAATTTTGTAGTTCCTAGAAGAAGACTTCATCATGATTTTCTTGTATCAATGTACGTGATTGCATAACTTAATCTCCATTGAATCACTACTATCTTGTAAGAATTTGTAAAAATGTGTACGACATCTTCCACGCAACACAAGGAAAACAACATCTTCGGGGCGCACCGTGTGGCAAAGCGTGGCGGGCAATCTCAAACACTATATCAATAATATTGTCGTGCACACTTCTGTTTCAACAAGTTATACACATGTGAAAAATCGGATGGCACCCGTCCTCAATGGGTGTGAGTGGAGCTTAATCAAATCAACACCCACGTTTTCAAATTTTACCCGTCATCCGTACCCACACCTGCACCTGGATATAAATTTTATCACATACCTCACCTAGCCGGGTTTGAAAAACAAGCGGGTAAAACTACCTAACAACTAAAAGACTCAACAACAATATAACAACGAAACTTATAAGAAAAACAACAAATGTATGATCATTCATTCACTAATCCAAAAACAATTTACATATATGAAAAGAAATAACAAAACAACACAATGTGTATGAAAATAAAAAACCAAACAACACAATATATATGTTAATAATAGCGAAAAAATACTATAGATGTGAAAAACATGTTGGTTTCATTCTAAAATGGAACTAGGACGAGACCCTTTTCCTCTAAACTATATGAAAAATAGCAGTACATATATTAAATACGGCAGTTTGTATATTGAAAAAATGTCAAATGATAGCTTTTTTTCTTCTGTATACGTCATGATGAAGAACCCACATGTCATACACTAGGGTAGTCGGTTAAGTGGGTATGGTTCTTTGTTCCCATAACCGCACCCGTTATACCCATTGGGTGCAAAACATAATACCTTTTACTTACCATGGGTGAATTTTTTTCAATATACGCACCCTTGCACAAATGGGTAACAACCTGATGGGTAAGCGGGTAATGGGCACCCATTGTCATCCTTTAGAACACTGTGAATACCCGGAAAAGAATAGGCAACGGAGAGAACAGAATTCACAGCGACAATGACTTGAGGGGTTTCAAGAAGATTACTGTTAAAAGTTAGGGTGTTGACTGCAAAACATGTTGCACGAATCTTGATGAAATGAAGGGGTGGATAGGTCGGGGAGATCGATCCATCTAGGGAGTTGTTTGTGTACACGATTAGCATTATCAAGGACAAACTGAATCGAAGCCCGATTTTTTTGGATTTAGTTTGGACGAGTTCTGCAACCCTGGTTTCCAAAAAATGTGTACGTATGAGTTTTGCATTCTGTAGATTGGTTGAAAATTCTTTCCTAAATTCCAGTGAAGAAATTTGCTTCCTAATGTTGACAAATGGCTCTTGCTGCATTACAAATTTTGCTCCAAAAAAATGCAAACATGGAGCGTATGTGTTAATGCAAGCATTAATCATGCATCAACAATAATTTCTTGAAGAATTTGATACATGAAAAAAAATATGATTAAAAGTTTATGTTAATACATGGAATTTTTTATTATGTTAATGCATGATCAAAAGGTTCTGTTAAACACATGGAAAAATAATTCTATACGTGAGAAAGAGACCATTTTCATCAAAAGTTTATGTTAATGCATGATAAAAAAACTCATCCTTAATGCAAGTTAAAAACAAATGATAATTTTAAATGAGGGCTTTCAAGAAGATAACTGTTAAAAGTTAAGGGGTGTACAACAAAACATGTTGCACGAATCATGATGAAATGAAGGGTGTGGATAGGTCGGGGAGATCCATCTAAGTGTGATTTTGCATTTTCAGAGAACAGAGCACCTACAGCTGTATGCATGTACACATCGAGCATATTCAGTTCAGTGCGTCGCGATCAATCTCAAGGTATAGAGAGAGAGAGAGGACGATAGCTGAACCATAGATCGAATCACGTTTAAACCACAGAACAGAACATCACTTTTAGACAAGCCAGTCACCGATAGTTATCCAGTCAAAAATTGAAAAGGGCTCGGGAATGGGAGAATCGATTCGCGGTAATAACAGAGCTTATGTAAACCTAAACATGCAAGAGAGTGTCGCATCAAAAGATGTACAGAACTTAATATGTAGGGACAAATTAGAAATTCTCTCTATATTTTTATGGGCAACCAGACCAGACGTACTAGACAGACACAGCAGAAAATATCTACTCGCATCATCAAGTATTAATTAGCAACCAGGAAAGAACCGATCTCACTAGTTATTTCTGAAGAAAATGCTCTGATCAGAGTATAGACAAACAGTACTTTGGTCTTGTCTTTGCACTAGTGCATGCCTGCAGCACATTCAGAGGTTCAGCAGCGAAGCCGGGCGAAAGAAATGGTATACATATCCAAAATCCAAACATCGCATCTTTCAGCAACATGAAAGCATGCACGAATAAACGCATAGAGAAAAGGAGGGAAGCGAGGCGAGACCAAGAAATCGGAATCGGTGGGCGGTGGTGCGCAAATAATCGCTTGAAACGTCCGATCGGAAGAGAATAGAGCGAGCTTTACGTAGCCCATGCATGATTGCTATAGATCTAGTCTCTACGAGAGCAATAACCTCGATCAAGTTGCCGAGCATCAGATGCCAACAAATCTTGGCCTACCCTTCAACTTTGTATTAAAGTTATCTAACCGCAAGATGCTTTCCCGGTCAGGAAAATAGGGAATGATAACTATGCATATATTTGCAGGCGTGGATCCACACGATGCAGCATTGATGCTATGGGATGCACCGGCCACGAGTCGCGTACGGGTGCAAACTTGTTTTCATCGTAACAAGTGGAGAGTGTGGAGTATATAGAAATATGGATAGCTGGATGCTCACTCTTCAGTCCAAGCTACTCCCTCTGTCACGAATTATACGATGTTTTGGACACCACAGTGTGGACTATATACACATAGAAATAGAGACATTTTACGGTACATCCTACTACACATTTTAATGTGTAGTATATGCCTAATCCAACGGTTCAAATCGATTGGGCCAGTTTTGGGCCAAACATACAGGTCATTTTCGTCAGGGGTAAAATTGACCTTTAATTCGTGATTATTATCAATCCTAATTAATCTCCAATTAAGTTAAATAACCACGGCCAATCACGGATCGTCTTCCTCGAGACGTCTAACCATAGCCCCCTGGTTGCACTGTCCACCAGATGCAGCCATGGTAGTCTACCGCATGCGCAACTGGCATTTTCAACAGAACTCCGGAGTCTCACGCACAGCGTACCTGTCATGCCTGTGATCCCGGCGCCGCCCCGCACGGCTGTCATTCTCGCATGCCTCGTTGCCCCCCGCTCTGTGTCCCTCCCAAAGGTGCTCAGTGCTCACCCGTGATGGCTACGCTGAGGAGCGGTCGTTCAGGAACTTTTGTCCCCGACTTTGCCTTCTTTGCGTTTTAGATGTGATGATGATGATTATCATTCAGAAAAAATCGGCCGTATCAGGATGCACGCGAGAACTTGGGTTGAGCAGCACGTACTAGCTAGCTGATCGATTCTCTCGAGCAAAACTAGCTCTGTATTCGTTTTGTTCATGACATAAACGGATACGGCCGTCTAAGGTGAGTTCTGGGCAGGACCGCGGCGGTGGACGGCGGCGGCGGCCGAGACTCTGACGCCGCGCATGTTGAAACGTGCGGGGTGGTTAGGGATCTGTATAATGTGAATTTTCCAAGTTCCAACCAAATCTGGTTTTCTTTCTTATTTTTTCCTGTAACCTGGCCAGCGGGAGTTCTAACAGTGAATTCCTCAAAATGCCCTTCACAGCTGGATATACTACACGAAAATCTTTGGTAGTAAAACGGATCTGGACCATCAGATCTTGTCGATTAGACGGCCCATATTGATTTGATGTACCGTAAAACATCTCTAGAAATAAGTGAACATATACATTGAAACGAGTAGTCTTTATACATGTGATTCAAAAAATACTATAACATCAATCTTATAATTCTTAGGGGAGGAAATAGTTCAATGGTCATACAAACGTTTGGTGTCTTTTTTCTTCGGTTTTGTTATTTTTAGACGAGGAAGGAATAAATAATTTCTAAGTGTAGAAATTTCGTGGGAACTTCAAAAGGTTTGGAATTTTCGGTGGATATCAGAAAAAATTGGTTTAGCCAGATTTTGAGGGCCAACCACGAGCTCCCAGTTCATGTGATCACGTCGTGTCGTTGCCGCATGGAGATAGCCGTGGTGTCGCCGCCTCGATTATTCTTCTTCGGCTCCGAGACATGGTGCACTGCTCCGTGTTGGTCCTTCCTCAATGGGTGCCCCTCGACTAGTCGACTTGGGAGCTCATCGATCGTCATCTTCGCGATCGGGTTGTGTCGTCGCAACCCAAGGCCGATGACACAAGATGGTTGGAACCGTAGGCCCTGGAGTGACAATAGCTTCGATATGTGCAGAGTCTTCGGCTGTTCTTGATGGATGGACGGATGGATGGCGCTCCTTAGTACAAGCAACTTGTGAATTTTGCATTGTTTATCGGTACATTTCATCATCCCTGATTTTTAAAGAAAATATATTGTTGGAATCTCCTTAACTTTTTGCAACAAAAAAATTGAACTAGGGGATGCCGAATCTGAAATGTTCTCTGAATTCACAAAATTTCTGAAAATTTACGAATTTCGGTGGGTCACAAAATATTCCTATATCCATACTACTTTTCACCGGTTATGTAAAACCATCCGATATGAAAGACATTAAGATTCAAGTGAACACAACAAGATATGAAGTAACTATTTCTACACTTTTTGAATTTTTGAAAGGCATGTGGCGATGTATGTAAAGTCTTGCACCACTGTGCACCCGTGTGCGCATGCATGACGATTAACTCGAACCCCAATGAAGGTGTTCTCTTGGTGAAGATGTTTATTCTACACCGGATGGCTCATATCATCCCAAAAGTGCCGCTTGTGATCTACCCACTTGCCAAACACTATGATGGTAGGGGTAGGCCGAATCATACAGCTCACGAGTCACCAGTCACCACTCCTATACATACACTGCATATGTTGCATATTTCCTACGCAGCTTGAAGCCAGCACGCCTGCTGATTAAGCACTAGACACTACCCCAGCTGACCAGAGAGTGAAATAAGTTAAGCTAACAATGGCGTACAGAGTGCTTGACGTGACCCTCCAGTCGGCCAAGGACCTGAAGAACGTGAACTTCATGTCGCGCATGGAGGTGTACGCGGTGGCGACCATCTCGGGCGACCCGACCACGCGTCAGTGCACCCCGCCAGACCCCTACGGTGGCCGTCATCCCACCTGGAACACCACGCTCCGCTTCGCCGTCCCGCCCACCGCCTGCGCCGGCGCCAGCGGCTGCCTCCACGTCGTCCTCCGCACCGAGCGGTCGCGCAGGGACCGCGACATTGGCGAGGTCATCGTCCCGCTCTCTGAGATCCTCGACGGCGTCGGCTACGACCTCGGCCCCCGCGCGCCGCAGTTCGCGGCCTACCAGGTCCGCAAGGTGCACCGCGCCGAGACCCGCGGCGTCCTCTACCTGGCGTACCGACTCGGCGCCGTCGTCGCGCCGCAGCCACGGGTGGGGCCGCACCGGTTAGCGACCAGAAACTACGCCGACGAGCCCGTCGTCGCGTACCCGGTGACGCGCCCGTACGGTCATCAGTCGTACGAGTACGATTACATGCTGGTCCCGGCGCTGATGCCGTCGCAGCCACCGACTAGACGAGCTTCCGGGCATACGTCCATGGGGCCAGCGTCTCCGCATGCTTCCGGTGGCCATAGGGCCTTGTCACCGCCGTCTCATGGTGATCTGTCGCCGCCGCCGCCGCTTCCAAAAGCTTATGGCCATCTGTCGTTGCCACCACCACCGGCGCCGATACAAACTTCTGGGAAAATGGCCATGCCGGCGACGCCTACAAAAACGGCAGGCTACTCAGCTGCCTCGCCGTGGACAACCGAAAGTAATAACAGCAACTCGGACTTTAGGATGGGGGTCAGCGCAGGGCCGGTCGGCGGGATGACGGCCGGCGACATGATGTCTGACGCCGCGGCGTATAACGCAGGGTACAGGGCCGGAATGGCCGGCGATTGGGGCAGGGCAGTGTACTAGCCACGCTTGAATATTGTAGCGTCCGTACTGCACCGCGTGCAGAGTTGATCAGTTGATTAAGCTGAATAAACTACTCCTATTTTGATTTGGTTTACCTGCAAATTACGGTGTTTTTGTGTCGCCATTATGAGATACAGTTGTGCTATTGTATCACTACTAGGGTGAACATATATGTGAAGTAATTCTGGGCGGTACAATTGAAATAATAAAGTGTTAAAAGAAAAACTCAGATCGACTAACTGACGAGTCTTCATGCTGGCTGCTGACAGTCAGTGACTGCCATGACATGTACGGAGTACAACAGTGCAGACACCTGCTGTCTCTAGTATCCCTCCACATCAACTCTACACAACACCATATATAAGTCTTTCACAGTGAGGTGACTTTTCGGCTGTCTGTAACCATCCAAACAGTCAACTTTAACCAAATCGAATTTTGTGGTTTTATGTCCGTATTAATTAATTTGGTTTTTACCTTGACCACATGACAAAAAGGGGATCAAACACACAAAATCCCCAGCTAAACAATCCGCAGCAAGAAAAATCATTAAATCTTCCCAATCCCAACTCAAGTGTCGTTGTAAGTTTTCTAAGATGTAAAGTTTAAGATCCATCTCTTAAAAAGCAAAAAAAAAAAAAACTTGAAGTTGCGGAGACCCTACAACAAGGATAACATCCTTAGGCGGTTCGGCCCAACAAACACTTGCCAATATCCAATGCCCAGTTCTTTTGCTGGGTTAAATGATAATAACCTGCCCCGTTCTCCCACAGGCCGTCCAGCTATTGCTCGGTATTTTAAAATTAGGTATCTCATAAATTAGAAGCCGCAACTAATAAGCTGGCCGGCTTATAAAATAAGTTGGGGAGGGGGCAGCTTATTTTTTTTAATCCACCAAAGAACCGGGCAGAAAACTAGGAACTACATAGAATAAATACCCCTCTCACTGTCGAAATAAAATCATACCCCATCCATTTTAACATAATTGAAATTCTAATTTGTTCTAAGTTAGGCATTTTTTTAGCATGATTGGGTTTATAGAAATCTACAACGTCAAATCTATATTGTATTAAAGTTCTTTGTATGATGGATTTAATACAAAATGAATTGGTGTTGTAAATATTGATATATTTTTCTATAAACATGGTCCAACTTAAAGTAGTTTTAGTTAGGAGAAAGGTAAAACTTGAATTATTTTGAAACGGATGGAGTACACATATAGTTAGCAATAAGAACGAGGAGGCCAAATTCGGGGCTATTCATTGACTTATTTATCCATCAAAGAGTTTGAATTGAGAAAAACGGCACCTACGAGCGAGGAACAACGGCTACATGCTTGTGATGGAGACTGGCCGAGGCTTGCAGGAACCCGCATCTATGGTAGGAAGCTTGGATTGAAGAGGGCGAGATATAGCATTAAGAGGTGTGGGGAAGAAGATAATATCCTATGACCACGAGCCCACGACACGCAAGGCTCTCTTACAACGTCGGTGGGCAGCGATATTTATGAGAATACATTGTCGGTATTTTTGCATACTCACTTTCGGATTTATCCTATTCTCTTTCTTCCATGTATTATATGTTCTTGTGATAGACTGTTGACTTTATGCTATTATATACGCCCTAAGCAAACAATGGCATCGCCAGGAATATGGTTCTCAGGAGATCGTTGTTGCCACGCAACGCTCCGCTCTCTACGCCCAGCCCTATGTGCGACTCGGCGTGCTCTTGGTCCCAAGTAGTTTGTGGCACCAAACCGTTTTTCTCTTTTGTTACATCACCATTTTGTTATTATTTTAGGTTAAATGTTTCTTTTTGCTCACGTGGCAATCTAAATTTTGAATGCTCCTCCGAAGTCTAAATCTGGGTTTTTAAAATTTTCACCCATAGCCGCACAACCCCTTTGCACAATGGACATGCCCATTTGGTCTTTTCATTGTGTTTGCGATTTTGTATTTTCCTTATCAGAATTTTCTTGTATTTTTTCCATTATATATTAATAATAGCAAATGTATGACATTTAAAATAATAAATATTCAAATAAATCTAAGTATCTGTTCACATATATGTAAATACGTGTTACATTTGTAAATTTACCACTAATTTTCCATGTGTTACCAAAATGTTGTTCCTATAGTTTTTTTATATTTTTCTCTAAAAGCTTTGTCAAACTTTACATTTCTTGACTTTTGAAAAAAAAACTAGAGGCCTTCTATTCAGTAGGAAAAGAAATGTATCATGTGAAAAACAACTATATTACTTTATTTTAAGAGTGGAATTAATTTAATTGCGTATTAATATTTAAAACAAAACGTAAAGAAACTTCAAATTAAATGAAAAAATAATTAAGTACTAAGTTTTTTAGGGCAAATTAATACTAAGTTTTTTTTGAGAATTAATTAATACTAAGTAAAACATGGAAAAAAACACGTTGGAATTTAATAGGTCCAGCCCACCAGCGGGACACTTCACCGTAAATAAGAAATCCCCTGGGCCGAGCCCAGTAAACAAAACCGCGGGTCTTAGGCCAACCCAGCCCAACTAACTGAAACCTAATCCTAAAGCAAAACTAACCGAAACTCTGTTTTTGTGACCCAACTAACCTCTACGCAAGTAAGCTCTCGGCAGGTTACCGTGGCTGAATTCCTGAAAAATTAGTCCTCGGGTTCCGGACATGTATGCATGTCCGAGTTCGACATGGTTACCAGCTAAATTAATCTCCAAGGTGGGCGATTTATACACCACGGTTACATCGATCGAGCCTAGCTCCAGCGTGATGATCTATCAGGAAATTGGGTAATCCAACATCACGCTTCGATCGATCAACCAATCGGTCATGGCGTCTACCTCTTCCCCGGAGCCGGCGGCTCCGGATCCGCTCGTCCACGTCGCCTTTAACCAGCTCGGCACGCACTTCGTGGCGGCCACGGCCACCGGGTTCCACGTCTTCTCGTGCCACCCGCTAGTGCGCGTCATGCACAAGTGCGGCCCCGCGGTCGCCCCGCCCGGCCGGACAGTGTCCTCCGCCGAGCTGCTCACGCGGTCGCAGCTGGCCGTCGTGACACGGGCGACGGACGACGGCGACACCGACGCGATCGACTTCTGGAACGGCCTGTGCAAGGAGGGGAAGGTCGCCTCGGTCACGAGCCCGCACGGAGCCGTGGGCGGGATCCGCCTGCAGGGGGAATACATGCTCGTCGCCGGCGAGGAGAAGGCGAGGCTGTGCTTCGGCAGCAACCGGGATAAGGACGTGATGACGGGGCCGAACCCGCTGGGGCTGTGCGCGATGGCAGCGGGAACGGAGGGGCAGGGTACAGGGCCGTCGCTCGTGTCCTACGCCGTGCCGCGGAAGCTGGTGGGCGAGGTGCAGGTCCGGCGGCGACTCATGCCCAGCAGCGTCGATGTGCGCGCGCACGACTCGGCCGTGGCGTGCATCGCGTTGTCCCATGACGGGCGGCTGCTCGCCACCGCCGGCTCCCGGGGCACGCTCGTGCGTGTCTTCAGCACCGCCGACGGCTCGAAGCTGCAAGAGGTATATGCAACCTGACAGTACTTTCTACTTTGTTTCAGTAAGACCAGAACTTCGGTTGTATTCACGTGCTGGTGTTCTTGTTTGTAGCTAAGGAGAGGCACTGACGGAGCAACCATCCACTGCATCGCCTTCTCCCCGGACTCCAAATGGCTGGCCGTCACCAGCGACAAGACAACAGTGCACGTCTTCAGGCTCGCCGACTTCAACCTCACAAGCTCGTCGCCGGAGGACGCCTACGACGGCTATGTCATCCCGGCCGCGTCAGAGATACCATCTCCTCCTGCGCAGGAAAAAGCCAAACATGGCTCATCAATGTCGTTCCTGAAAGGTACAGTCATATTCCTCGAACTTGTAAACTTAATTGCGTTGTTGTCTGAAGTCTAAACTATCTTATTAATTCTCGAAAAAAAAATCTTTCCGTCTCAAAACCCCTGTTACTGAATGACTCGATCTTCTTCAGGCTACCTGCCGACCTATTTCAGTTCAGAATGGTCGTTCGCCATGAATCGATCTCCTGCAGGCTACCTGCCGACCTATTTCAGTTCAGAGTGGTCGTTTGCCCAGTTCCGGCTTCGTAAAGCCACCAAGTGCTCGGTCGCGTTCGACCAGCAGCACCCCAACACCATTACCATCGTCGGCATGGACAGAAGGTGCGTGTGAAAAGAGTACTCTAGAATGTTTCATCATATTGTCTTTTTTGTTAATGATGAAGTAACTCCATGCTGACAATCGTTTGACTCGTTGCCACCTTGTATCTGCAGCTTCTACCGGTGCGAATTCGACCCCGTGAAAAGAGGAGCCATGCGGGAGGTGAAATACATCAAGAATTTCATGCATAGTATGATGTAATGATGGAGGCGAGGCGGCAAGAAATTTTCACGGCCTAATCGGTAGCTTAGGGCAAGAACAATGTAAGGTTAAGCTAAGAAACAGTTATACTAGACTCTAAGAAAACATTTGTGCCGTAATGCTTAGCATCTACGCTGCGAGACCCATGAGATAGTAAGAAATCAAGTGTTGGCTAATTTACATGGGTAGAAAGGTGACAGGAAAAAGAGGGCCCACCAACTATACACAATGATTCTTGTAACTTTAGCAGCTCCTTCTTGCACTAGAAACTATTTTCTTGCACTAGAAATTTGTTAGCTAATAGCGGACCTTGCAATGTGCTAGAAGCAAGTTTATCATAAAAATTTGTTCTTAGCACCCAGTTTTATGCAACATTATGAACGCTCTTAGTGACTAGGTAATTGAGTACTCGAGCGACGAGTGAGTATGTATTGCAATCGGGTAATATTTAATAATTGGGTTGGTCTAATAATCAGCTGGCTGAGAATTAAACTCATTCTCAATCAGTTGACATTTATCGGCACCATAGAGATTTACGGATACGCGAGTGACCGACTTGCTAGTTTATTTCGCACCTGTTCGATCGATCTAGGCGGACAAAACGGTGTACATACATATATACTGTTCATGCAAGGATGCACATGCACCCGGCCGGCCGGACCCTACACTTGCTATTCCGTGAAGAGAGATAGCTTGAGTGATTTTTTCTACAAACACATGTTAAGTGGTTAGATGCAGCAATTATTACATTCTAATCTTTTGCTTGCTGCTATTTATACGGCCCACTTTTGACTAAAAACTCCACTTGTAACAGAAAATCACACTTGTAACCCTAACTGTAACTGAAAAAAATCTTAGTTATTAACCACACTTGCAACTGAGAAAATTCAGATGCAACCTCATTTGCAACTGTCAAAAATATCACAGTTGAAACGTCACTTACACCTAAAATATTTTAGTTGCAATCTCACTTGCAACCGAAGAAATTCTCGGTTTTAACCGCACTTGCAACTGTAAAAAATATCCCAGTTACAACTCCATCTGCAACTTGAAAACATATCTCAATATCTCAGTTGTAACCTAACCCGCAATTAGAAATATAATCTAGTTACAACTCCATTTGCAACTTGAAAAAATATCCCAGTTATTTCAATCACGCTTGCAACTCTATCTAGGATAAATCATGACCCAACTCCAACATTTAATCGCATTTTTTTCTCGTTTGCAACCCAACATCTAACTGGAAAAAATTCTCATATGTCGGCTTGCAATTGGAAAATTTCAGTTGCAATTTGACTTGCAACACACAAAAAAACTCAGTTGCAACCCGACTTGCACCTGGCAATAAACTATTGGTTGCATCCCGATTTCTAAGTGAAGAAAACTCAATTGCAACCCACTTACAATTGGAACAAAAAACTTAGTTGCAACTAGACTTGTAAAGACAAAACTCAGTTGCAACCTGACATGCATCTGGAAAAAAAAACTCAGTTGGAACCCGACTTGCAGCTAAAAAAAATCTCAGTTACAACCCCAACTTGCAACTAGAAAAAAAAAACTCACTTACAAAGCCGACATCCAACTAAAAAAATAAAAGCTACAACCCAGCTCGCAATCGAAAAACCGAGCACATAACAAATTCCTTTAACTGCATCACTAAAAATTATCTAGAAAAAATAGCACAAGGAAGGCCTTCCAAAAACAACATCTGATTTAGTAAGGTAAATTGGAAAATGTAATCAAAAGAAAAACAAAATAAGTATAACGAGATAAGAAACAATACAAAATAAAAATACAAGAATACACCCTGCTCTTTCGTCAAAAGAAAAACAATGGAACATATAATAAATCCACACACAGCATAGCGCCCAACTTTGTAGACAAAAAAGGGGGAAAAAGCCCGTCATGCAAATAGTGCAGAGACGTTAGAGAAATAATAATAATAATAAAGGCCCACACAAACATACTATCGCACGCGTGTAGGTCACGTACAACGATGAGACAAATGAAATTATACGAATCTCAATGCTAGATTGGATGGTGAGGAAGTTGACTCTGCACTAAGTTAATTCTTATTTTTTGAGAAACACAGTACAGACGCAGACGCTCACAAACACGCACGTACAGACACCTCTATGAATGCACGCACACAAACCCTACACCTATGAGCAACTCCGAGAGACTGGTCCGGCAGATCTTGAGGTTGACGAAGTCACCACGGGCGTCTCGCTGTTGACGGGCACGTCACCTACCACTGAAAGCATAGCGCCGGTTAAATGCTGGAAAATCCAGAAAAATACGAGCACCCATGCCAAGTCTGGGACTTGAACCTGGGTGGGCCGGTTCCACCACAAGGAACCAAACCAGCTGAGGTAGGCTCAGTTCGCCACTAAGTTAATTCTTAGCTAGATGAGAATTAGCATAACCATTGAAAATTCATCGAAATTTAAGTGGGTTCAAAATATATTTTCCTCAAAACAACTGTATGTTATTTGGACCAAAATGGAATAAAATTAAAATTTGTAAAAAAAAACCTTCTAATTGGAAATTTAGATACTTAATTTCTCAAATTTCGGATATTTTTGTGGGTCTTGGAATTTTCTTGAAACCCGAAACTCAAAACCCTCCAGCTAGTTAGTGTTAATATTGTCGTCAATTTTTCCTCCCCGTTGGCTTTACTTCGTTAGAATATATTGTGTTGCTTACTTATGAACTTGCATTGTGTGTCTTTTGGCTTAAGCCCAATATAATTGTTCGGATATGTAAATCCATGTGCTACGACCTAATTGTATTGCATGATTTAAGGATGCACTAGAATAAATTCATGTGTTATTGACATTACCACCTTGCCAATCAACCCGCCTTGACCTTCGTGCTCACTTTCCTCTTCTCCTTCCCTTCTCCATCCTCCCATTCTTCCCATATTACCTTTGCTAACCGAAACAACCTTCAACCTTTCCCCTCTATATGATATGAAATGCATGCTCCCGTATTTCCTCATGTCGTATAAAGACAAGAAAACTCTCATTTTGGACAACGATAGCAAGTCAACTATTTTTTTAAATTGATCGGGGTTTGTAAAATAAATTATAACAATATGAATGGCAAAATTGTATTTAAAAATCGTGGAGGCGTTGCTGGACCAATGGGCGGGACTTTAAGATGGTTCTTCACGTCAAGATAGGATCTATAGTTCTTGTTAACTTGAATCTCGTGTAAATCTGCTACCTATTCTGATATCGGATTAGCATTTTGTTGTGATTTTATTACCAACCGGCAGGAAAAAAACTTAAACTTTTGTTGTGATTTTATTACCAACCGGCAGGAAAAAAACTTAAACTTAAGTTTTTTTCCTGCCGGTTGGTAATAAAATCACAACAAAATGCTAATCCGATATCAGAATAGGTAGCAGATTTACACGAGATTCAAGTTAACAAGAACTATAGATCTTGTCTTCACGTGAAGTCCCGGCTTAAAATCATGCCCATTGGTCCAACAACGCCTGCACATCATTTTTCTCTATTAGCCCACCTCGCCGCACGAAAGTCATATCTTTTCCGAACAGCCTCGTAAGTACTTGCTCACATCTTTCCCTGCAAGATTTTTCATCTATGCGAAACTGAATCCGTTTGATCCTCGTAAGTACTTGGCGGGGGTGCACGGCCTCCTCCAAGCGGCAACTTTCCTGGGGCCGCGGGGCTACAGGAGGTTGTGAAGGCGGAGCGTTGGAGGAAGATCCCGGGCGGCGGCGGCGAGGGACGGGATATCTCCGCGAGGGGACGTTCGGGGTCGTAGTGAGGGACGGTACTAGGTGGTGCGAGTTAGGGCCATGGCCCTCCCTATGCAAGATTTGTTTCTCAAAGACCCCCTATATAGTATGCAGATTGGTCCCCAAATTTACCAAAACTTGTGTCTATAGCCCCTGCAACTAGTCCACTAATTTGAGTTACCCCTTATTGGGAACTATACTCCCTCCGCTTCAAATTATAACATGGTTTAATATTTTAATATGGACTACATACAAAAAAATGGAGGGAACGTACACACTACAACACGTTTAGATACATTCGAATCAACGGAGGTGACCTTACCTGCACCTGCGTGCTGATTCCATAGATGCTTCTTCTTTTTCCGATCATCGTCCACTAATTACGCTACAGTAGTTGTAGGGCCCACGTGCATATCATATCAGCAACGGCCGGCTATCCGCTATCTGCCTGTATCGTGGCAGAGTCTGGTTCTTGACCGAACGGCGACTCGGTTCCGAACGTGCAAGCGGAGCATGTCCCGGACTCCTGGTTCGACATGGTCACGAACTTGCGCGTGCGATTTACATAGATCACGCGAGCGTCGACCGCAACCATGAATCACGGCTTTTCACTTCGATCGACAATGGTGTCAATATCGTCAACCTCCGCTGCGGCGGCGGCCACGGGAGCTCCGCTCGTGCACGTCGCCTTCAACAGCGGCGCCTCCCACTTCGTCGCGTGCACGGCAACCGGGCTGCACGTCTTCTCCTGCGACGACACGGTCCAGCGCGTCCACTATCAACGCAACGCCACCGTCGCGGCCGGCGGCGGCGAGGTGACCTGCGCCGAGCTGCTCACGCGGTCCCACTCCCTCCTGGCCGCCGTGATCCGCGGGAGGCCGAAATCCCTCGACGGCGCGGCCGAGGTCTACAAGATCCACTTCTTGGAGTTGGAGGGGCGGCGCGGAGAGACGGTGTCCGTGAAGTCGGTCAGTACCCCCGGCCTCGGCGCCGTGGGCGGGGTCCGCCTTCTCGGGGACCACATGCTCGCCGCCGGCGAGAAGAAAGCGATGCTGGTCGTAAACGGAGACCCGGAGAATAACAAGGAGGAGAAGACCACGGGCCCGAACCCGCTGGGGCTGTGCGCGCTGGCGTGGCCGGACGTGTACCGGGCGGTCGACCAGGCGACCCTCGTGTACGCGCTGCCGCGGGAGGAGAAGGGCGCCGTGCAGGTGTGCCGGAGCGGCATCCCCGGCAGCGTAGACCTGCGCGCGCACGCGTCGAGCTTGGCGTGCATCGCGCTGTCCCACGACGGACGGCTGCTCGCCACCGCCGGCAGCAAGGGCACGCTCGTGCGCATCTTCAGCACCGACGACGGCACCAAGCTGCAAGAGGTAGCACGGTTTCTAGTTCGTCACGGTTTTCATTATTCTTCTAAAACAAAATATTTCTAGTTGCTGATTTTTCGACTGAAATTAGTTGTGAAACGATATTTTCCGATTTATAGAGATACAGATAAAATATTGTTACGGTAGCGTATCTACTGCTCTCTCCGTTCCAATTTAATTGACTAATTAAATTGGAACGGAGGGAGTAATACTCATTGTAAGGTATTCATGTTCCATCGTGTTTGTGACACTTGTTGCAGCTAAGGAGAGGCGCCGATAGAGCAGACATCCACTGCATCGTCTTCTCCCCAGACTCCAAATGGTTGGCCGTCTCCAGTGACAAGGCGACGGTGCACGTTTTCAGGGTCGCCGACTTGGACCTCCCAAGCTCGACACCGGACGGTTACGTCGATGTCCTCCCGGCAGCGGCACCGCCGGCAGCGTCTCCTGCTGCGCCGGCAAAAGCCAACCAGGGCTCATCGCTGTCATTCTTGAAAGGTGCACGACGATCCTCATGCAAGAGAACAGCTGTCAGTGTTGTTTTGCCTCAAAAACTAATCAATGATGTTCTCTGATTGTGCAGGCTACTTGCCGAGCTACTTCAGTTCAGAGTGGTCGGTGGCCCAGTTCCGGCTCCCCGAAGGCGTTAAGTACTCGGTGGCGTTCGGGCGGCAAAAACCCAACACCATTCTCATCATCGGCATGGACGGAAGGTGCGTAGATCGAATCGATCTGAGACCACTTGTGTCCCCTGTTTTTTCAGAACTGATGAAATGTTGGCAAGGCACTCTCTGACCTTTTGTCACTTGGACTGGTTTTGTAATTTGTTCGTGCAGCTTCTACCGTTGCCTCTTCGACCCCATGGATGCAGGCGACATGGTGCAGCTGGAGCACAGGAAATTCATGAAGATCAACTAGTAGTTCCAGTGAGGCGGCAAGAGAGAATTATCGGTTCAGAACCCTAGGCAAGTTATATACGCACCTTGCGTTAAGTTTGTCATGGTTCCGTTGGTCCCAAACAGTAGACACACTCTTTGCTCCTTCTGCCTTGATAACGAGAAGATCGTGTAGCAACTTGCTTTTCACGAGGATACGTGGCAGGCAACTTCTATTACTCATGTACTCTCTCCATTTCTATAAATATATAAATATAAGATGTTTTACACTTTCTGTATTTACATGTATCTAGACATGTTTTATTGTGTATGTTCACTTATTTCAGTCCACGTCTAATCTAATATGTGAAATACCTAAAACATCTTATATTTAGAAAGGGAGGGAGTAGCATGTAGGTGATTATAAGAATTTAATTACTGCATGTGATTAAGAAAATGCTTCATGTAGCATGTAGGTCAACTACTCTGCGCTAACATCGTTGGGTCACATTGTACGGAGGATCCAATAAGAAGTAAGTATTGGGTGGTAATTTATGTCCGTTCTGGCCGCCCGGACGTTTAAGGGGGGAATGGAGGTCCGGTTGGAGATACTCTTATACCCTGAAAATAAGAAAAGAACTATGTCAATGCTTTTAGATCATATACTAGACACCACTATTAAGATATTTGTAACACACTTTTTCAAGATTTTAAACACAAATATGTATATACTGCATAGCTTATGTAATTGCTGAAAAATAATTCAACAATGAACTTTTGTCATGTAAGTTTAATTGAATTTATTCATTGCAACCGCGTAAAAATGAATATTATAACCAATGTTTTATGGGCTATATAAGATAGTGGTAGTCCTCCAATCCTGCTATAGTGAGGAAATTGCACATGGATTCCATTTAGTTTCACCCTGCTCAAACTACTATAGCATGCTATTGAAAAACATTGATTACAATTAACATTTAGCGACATTTTCTATATGTTTGACTATGCCAAGTGAATAACAAATAATTTCTACTTGTTAATACAATAGCATGCAAAAATAATTCCTAAAAAGTATAAAAGTTTACTACAAATTATAATTATTTTAGTTTGTCCCAGGACCGAATTGTGCTTGGGTCGGCCTTAGGTGCGACTTAGCCATTTGTGCCGTTGATTGTGAGCTAGTCTACGCCGTCCCCATTTTTGGCATGAGCTGCTGGGTAAGAGATAGTATGTGTCGTCGCCGTTTTTGGACGAAGCCGTTGGGAGAAATGAAAGTGAGGGGGAGAGGAAGGGGAAAAGGAACGCGAAGGATTCGTTGGGCTTTGTGCGACACCGCCAGGGACGACCGGTGAACAGCCATCACTACGGGAATCCGCATAGCTGACGGGTATCAATGGCTTTGTGGAGTGCCAAAAAATGGGCCACTCGGAAACGCAGCGATATGCCATGTATCCACGAAAAACACTCGGCAAAGAGGACACCACTCGGCAAACAAACACATTTTGCCTAATCCGGCCCAGAAAAGCACTCGGAAAAGATGGGATACTCGGCAAACAAGACAAAAAAACACTCGGCAAAAATCTACACTCGCAAACACGCGGGCACACGTTTGTCCTGACAGCCGGGCCGACTTGCCGAGTGTCCCCTCGCGGGCACTCGGCAAAGTTTCAAAATAAATTCATTTTCCATTTTCTAAGTGCCAAAAATTACTTTTTTATGAAGCAAGTTCAAAAAATATGGTGCAAAATTGCACCAATCCAATTTTTACACAAAGTAGTCCATATTTGATGGATAATCCACAAATATTAGGAACGACATGGATTTGGTGCCATGGGGGTAGTGGTGCATAGGGTGCCCACCGTTGGATAAAGCAATCATGTGCTCCCTTGATGAATCCACACTTAGCAAAACCGTTTGTGCATGCAACAACAGGGCAGGTTCCATATATTTTCTTGTCTCATGCATGGGTTGCCGTCCACACCCATTACACAATTCCACCACATCCATTAGACAATTCTAGTGGTGGAAACCTGAATACATTGCGTGAAAGTAGTGTATGAAAAGAGGCAGTATAACTTAATTAAAGTTCAATAGTACGGACGGCCGGAACATAGAAACCCATGAACACATAGTTCTGAGTTCGTCCAAATTGTGACAGTGACAGTTTCTTAGAGAAGCTTCGTACCCAATTTTTTCAGGTTGGGAGGATCTGCATTTTCAGTCAGCAAATTAGTGGGTTATTAACATTAGGTACCGATGGTTCCACGTAAATTTTAACCGAGTTTTGTAGGAATCAGTCCAACTAAATAAATGTAAAATTAAAATATTTAACAGGGAGACAAAAAAGTTCAGAGTATCACTAACACGGTCCACCACCACACGCAACAATTCTATATCCATGTACATCTCAAGGAGATGGACATTCTTAAAGGACACGGTCCACCACCATGCAACAATTCTATCCATATCATGTAGCAATATCTAAAGGAGATGGATAGGAGAGAGAATGTTGTATCCCGCATGCACACAACAATTCTCTCCATGCATTTTCGTGCTCTCGGTGTGACTACCGTCAAAATCAGCCGTTTCCATTGGAATCAATCTTATGCTCCCTATAGTGTATCCAATGGTTGGATGTGGGTGCTCCACTACCCCCCATGGAACCCCACATTTTGCATATTAGGAATTTTCTCGCTTTTGCCGAGTTTCGCGCTTAGCAAATTGCTGAGGTGGATTGTGCCTTTGCCGGGTATTTTTGATACCCGACAGAGATGCAGATTCCAGTAGTGCATGGAGTAGCCGTGCCGCTCGGCGTTGATGCGGTCTATGTTTCTCTACTTCAAATTATAAAGAAAATTTGATACTAATCTTGTCTAACGAGATGTAAACCATAAACAACTTTCTACATTGTGGTTGTTTGGGTTTGATTTCTATGTTTTTGCCAAATTCACTTGTCTGGAATTTTAAAAAGTGCACTATTACGCATAAAATTGAATGTGTGCAAACATAGTGAAATGTTATTTTTTTTTCACGCATTGGATATAAAATAACTTGAAGATGAAAATAGTTGATCCAAGAGTTGGAAATGTAACTTAATATCGAAACTTATAGGCTAAATCCTTTTATCAGGCCATAACGTTGATGGCTCCAAAACCATAGTTTCCACAAACCTGGCCATTTAGATTCAAAATTCAAAATCTAGACCGAACATTTGCTAAAATTTGAAATGATTTTCATAATAAATAATAGGTAGAGAATGATCCGTTCTGGGAAATGTTTAGCTCATTTACATGAGCATTGTGATAGAATCACCATTTGAACATTATTGATGAGAACATGTGTCTCTCTGTTGGTAGCTGTGTAGGTGTACACGTTGCCCACCCGTGTTTGAGTCCTTGGGACTCCAACGCGCTCCCAAAATATGCCAAGGGCTAGCTCAAAAGGCCTCGTTTTTTATGAACATTTCCCAAAGTGAACTATTGCCCCTTTTTTGTATTTTATAAAATACATGCCCTTGTTGCATGAATGCTGAGTTTTCGCCGCACATCTGCTAGTGCTATATATATATATATATATATATATATATATATATATATATATATATATATATATATATGAAAGTTCAAATTCATGAACAAAAAGATGTATCGAAAAGGTGATGAGCATCTCATGACCTCTTGTTGTGTTTACTTCCTACCTCTGCCTCTAGTTGTGCATCTGGTTATGTTTCAAATTGAGATTTAACATGTAGTCATGTGTGTATTTCCTCCACTCCTTCACGCGGCGATGCCACCCCAGAAATGTCGTTGTTGTTGTTGGCTACCATGAGCGAGAGAACCAGTGTGGGCAAGCGGAACACTGAGCCAGCACAGTTTTGACGAGAAATTGAAACTAGAACCCTTACAATCGTACTTTGGAGATTGTGGAAGTATGTTTACTCAATGTTCATCCCCCAAATCGATGAAAAAAAATCATACTTATTAATGTATCTTATTTATATTGATCCGGTGAACACAATATGATTACAGTGGGGAGCTGAGCGAGGCAAAGGGACCGAGTTGTGGACTGATGTAAGCTTAAGGTTAGGAGGTATTATGTGTTGGGTAAGCAGAGCATATGCACCAGGGAGACAAAGTAGATTTCCGGTAAGGGACAAGGCGTTTTGGAACCTTTTGTTTTCTGTTTTGGTTTCGAGCGGTTGATTCACGAGGTAAAAGCTGGGCTCAGTCAATGGGCTGGTATGTTATGGGTTAATGGGCTGCTAATGGTCACTGGTATTCCACTTACCAGGCTCAGCACACCAACCAAACATCTTTGCACAGAACGAAACTGACGCGCAATGCATAAAGCCAAGGACAGCACCAAACTGGTCGTAGTAAAACCCTACCGCCATCCCCAAACCTCCGCCGCCGCCTCGCCCCCGATCTCCGCTGCCGCCGCCATGAGGCCGCTCGACGAGAAGGAGACCACGCAGGTGTTCGAGAAACTCTTCAAGTTCACGGGCCCCAACCTGAAGCACCTGCTGGAGCGGCCGTCCGTGGAGGGGCCCGACCCGCAGCCCGGCCGCTACTGCCTCCGCCTCCACAAGAACCGCGTCTTCTACGCCTCCGAGTCGCTCGTCCGCCGCGCCACCACCGTCTCCCGCGTCCGCCTCGCCGGGGTCGGCACCCCCATCGGCAAGTTCACCCACGGCGGCGCCTTCCACCTCACCGTCCACTCGCTCGACCTCCTCGCCGCCCACGCGCGCCGCCGCGTCTGGCTCAAGCCCGACACCGAGCGCTCCTTCCTCTTCGGCAATTCCGTGCCCAAGTCCGCCCTCGCGCGCATCACCGAGAACACCAAGTCCGGCGACGGCGTCGTCGTCATGTCCATGGCCGACGTGCCGCTCGGGTTCGGGATTGCCGCCAGGGGCGCTCAGGACTGCAGGAAGGCCGACACCAACGCCGTCGTCGTCTTGCACCAGTCTGACGCCGGAGAGTACCTCCGAAAGGAGGAGGAGCTCATGTGACTATGTGAGCTTGATACGTTGTTGCTGGTTGGATCAAATTTAGGGACCCAATGTATTACTGCTTGTACGAGAGGGCTTCGTGCATATGGAATATTGATGTATTACTGAATGATCAATTGGTTCTGACATGAGATGAGATGGTTGCCAGTTTATTTTATGTCAATGCCAATTGATCTTATTCTCACTGTTGAGTACTCAAATGGTGTTGTTTGGACCATGTTATTTGTTTCTGTGTGAAATTGAATCAGACAAAGTAGACTGAGATTACATTGTTCCATTGGGTTCATCGTCGTTAGACAGTGCCTTGTGTCTGTTCGTTACATTAGAACTGATTTATCAAGCATTGCCTTTGCAAGTGTCAGCATCTTTGTTGATCTTTAAGTAATCCATGACTTCTGAACCTTGGGTCTCCGCATCTGCAACTGAGCAAAGAGAATCCTTATTGGTCACATGAGATAATTTTGTGGACTTATCTCCAGAGGAACCAATATATATCAACTTCTGACAGGGAGAAATTTGAAATATACATAAGAGACATGTTATCTGTGCTGGCCTCCTTCGGAACCTGGGTGTTCCTGAGGTGAAGCTTTTGAAGAAGAACTGTATCAGTAAAAACTAAACATGTTGATAGACTTGACTTCTTGCTTGTGACTTGTGAGAAACTTGAACTGTGCTAAACCTGAATTTAGATGTCCAGGTGTCCACAAGTTCGTTAATAGCAGGAATGATCAACATCTCAACTTTAAGTGAACTGAGGATCTGAAATGTAATTAAGAAAAGGCATTATGTACAACATACAGAGTGGTGAGGAGGTGGCTGTCAAGTTGGTATGTGATGAAGCTTTATAGATTTTTTATATCTGGCATTGACTAAATATAGGGCTGTAATATTGTAATTTGGCATTGGTTAGCTTTTGCGCGGACGTGAATAATTTTTCGGCCAACCATCAATAGAAAGAGTTAGATGTGGGAACTACAAATTGTGCCGCACTAATCAGAAATGTCTGGGACTCTTATTTAGCATCATGCTCTTTCATATGACTAGCTACTAGGATTTCTGAACATTATTTATTGGCTCTAGGCAAACTGATCAATTAGAAATATTCATAACTCTAGTTAACTAAGAAAAAGGGCAAAGATTTTGATGCTCCCAGTAGGAGTATCTATTATCTGTTTATGTTGTCTGCTTGCACACCTGTGTGTGGGTTACACGAGGATAGATATATAGAGACATCATACAACATACAGAGTGGCGAGGAGGTGGCTATCAAGTTGGTATGTGATGAACCTGTAGATTTTTGTATCTGGCATTGACAACATATATGTATGTTATTTCGTAATTTGGCATTGGTTAGCTTCTGCGCTAACGTGAATAAATTTTCAGTCAACCATCAAAAGAAAGAATTAGTTGAGGTGTTGTGAAGTATGAATTGTGCAGAACTAATCAGAAATATCTGGGACTCATATATATCATCATGACTAGCAACTAGGATTTCTTAACACTATTGGTTGGCTCCAGGCAAACTGATCTATTAGAAATATGCATAACTCTAGTTAACTAAGAAAAAGGGCAAAGATTTTGCTGCTCCCAGTAGGAGTATCTATTATCTGTTCATTTAGGATGTTTGCACACCTCTGCGTGGGTTACATGAGGATAGATGTATACAGACACCATACAACATTCTTGGCATGTTAACGTACACATTTTAAGCATCAGGTTTCACCGTTTCAGGAGCCAGGACAGACAACGAATTATACCGTTTACATTGCATAATACTTACTTCCTGTCTCCTTTTATAAGACGTTTTGGCAAACCAGCTTAATTGGCTTGCAAAACATCATATAAAGGGGACGGAGGGAGTGACAGAAAAATTATTTTCTTTTCAAGTAAAAGTGTTGATCTTTTGAAATATCCCATCCCTGTTTAAGGCAATAGGCGGTAGTTGAAATGCATCTAACACCGTCTACTTCAATCTTTCAAAGAACCATCCGATGAAACTCATGAGATTCTTTACTTTTTATTTTTTCAATACAGTGGGAAGTTGTTCGGTAGAATTTTACCCAATGAGCGAACAGTCCCTCGCTATTTGCTCAAGCCTGCTAGGATTAAATTCTGGTTTATATAACATGATAAAATATGTGGTTTCTTAACTGCTTAACTTTTACCTACGGACGCCTTGCATTGTGGGCATAAATGAAGCAATACCTATGCTCTTAGAAAGTTTAGGTAATAATGAGTAGTAAAAGTATTTTCAGAACTTGAGCATACAATTTTGTATCAACATGAATTCTGAGTGATAGGGCAGGTTAATGCCTCTGCAACTGCCAGCATCTGGACATGACTGTATTTGTCATCTCACGATTTGGTAGGAATCTGTTAAATCAAGTCATCCTCAGCTTCATTATGAGTCAAAACTATACATGCTTCTGCAAGGTGGAAGTAAGTATAAATAGAAGAACGTGATTTTTATTCTTTTTTTATGCTGATTTTGATTTAATGCTTGATTTCAAACTTCAGATGGGATTTCTCATCTGAAGTGGTTTGGGGTGGACAGGGAGTACAATGTCATGGTCATTGATCTTCTTGGTCTAAGGCCGGAGGATTTGTTCAATTATTGCAACAGAAAATTCACTCTTAAAACACTACTTTTGCTTGCTGATCAGACGGTAAGTTGTTCTAATTGTATCATAGCATTTCGGCAGTTGATATTGGCCAGATATCAGGATTGGGTGCAAGGTTAGCAGATTCAGAACACAGAATTAGATTTCGAAAGTTAGGCTTAATACGGAAGCATAAACAAAAAAAAAATTGCGCATCCAGGGAATCGAACCCTGGTCAGTACCGTGGGAGGGTACTATGATACCACTACACCAGATGCGCTAGGTATATATAAGTTCACATTTGTGTTCTATATATCTGCAAATATGAGCTAGATCACAACCACCGCATCATGCAAAGATGTGATTCCGGTCTCGAGCCGTGTATTTGTTTTTCAAACCGGACCAATCATGCACACTTTGATAAGGAGTAGCAACCGAGTATCAGGATTTGCATCTAACTAACAACATAGCTTGAGAGAAATCAACTCGAGTCTTTCAAGTGGTAGTACAAACAACCAAGCAGGAATAATAAAAAGACTTTTGCTCAGAGGTCAATCATGCACACTTTGACAAGGAGTACCATAGCAACCGGATATCAGGATTTGCATCTAAAATACACACGAGTCTTTCCATAGCTTGAGAAAAATGAACTCGGGTCTTTCAGGTGGTAGTACAAACTACCAACCAGGAACAATAAAATGGACTTTTGCTCAGAGATCAACATATCACCCTAGGGCCTTTCACGCAAGAGCTGGAACTCAATAGTTGCCTGTAGAGTCCTCATCCTCGAGAGCGGTGTTGCTCTTCGTATTTCGAGAGTATCTCATTCTCATTCAGTTCCTGCATCTTGTTTTCAACAGTGGGGTGGCATCGGCAAATGGAGGGTTGTGCCCGCTGCTAAACACATCACAACGCAGATTAGTTGGCTATTTGGTGTGTAGTACATCACAATGAACTAAAATGAAGAGTTGGGAAGCTCTCTCTCACCTTATCTTGACGTTTCCTAATCATCTTGACAGGTAGTGCGACCGAGAGCGTGACAATATACGCGGAGAATGTGATGAGACCCACCGCCATCATGGTCCTGACCAACAGGTCACCGGCCCGCATACAACGCTGCAATCAAGAGATTGTATTCGAGTGAGCCACTCTAAATCATCATAGTACTACGTGGTAAGAGCAACTTTGAGTAATATATACTACCTCGAAGGTCCCGTACGGGCGAGAGTAACCCGACAAACCACCGCCGTGGATGGCCGTCGGTAGTAGCCGCCGTTGCTCCGCCACAGCAGCCCTGTTAATCCCGTACGGGCGAATTTTTTATTGACAACACATGTAATCCTTAATTTAAAAAGGGATCACAGCAGTAGGATGCATTCATAGCGAACTCCCCAACCACATACTACTAGTGAGGAACTGGTGACAAACAACAATTTCACCATGATGTGCTAGATATGTATATCACCAATGTTGGGGTTCATTGATCATGATGTATCCAACAACAACAACGGTAAAATTCAAGAATGAAATAAGACAGACAGTACCTCTGTAGAAGCCTCTCATCTGGTCATTGAGAGTCCGTTGAAGTCCATCTTGAGCACGCCTTCGTCAAGAGGCAACTCCTTGGCAAACCCGAGCACCAATATACCGTCCTCCTTGAAGAAGACCACCTCCGTGGGCGCCAGAGCCTGCGAGAATCGGGACCACCAGACAAGGATGAATGATGAGCTTGTCTGTGGCGTTGAGGTATCGACAGGGCAAAGCTTCGAGGGAGCTTACCTGGAAGCGGATGGAGGCGGTGTTGAGGGAGAGGTCGGCGGCGTTGAGCACGAGGAAGCGGGTGGACGCGGAGACGGCGACGTCGATGGCCACCGAGCCGGAGAAGGTGCAGGCGACGAGATCGGGGCGGAGGCGGAGCTCGTAGCGGCGCGGCGCCGCGAAGCGAGGCAGCCGCGCCTGGTCGCGGAACTGGCGGCCTTGCGGGGCAGGAGACAGAGGGCCGGGGCGGCGCGGGAGACAGAGGTCGGGGCAGCCGTTTCCGCTGCGAGCGTTGCAGCTTCCTCTTCATTCTCCAACTCAAATGCCTCCACCTCTTCCATAAGAGCTTCCCAATCCGGCTCCACATCTCCGTCCATCGCCGGCGCCCGGCGGCAGCGCAGCTCGCGCGATTCAGGCGACCAATCTGGGCAGGACTGAATCTGGGCGAATGGTTCGCGATTGGGAGGGACAGGGGAGATTGGGGAATCGAGCAGGAGGAGCGAATGGCTGGGGGATGGTCGAATCGAGTGGGGAGGAGCGACGGGGGCAGCGCCGCGGCGGCAGATCGAGCAGAGAGCTGGGATTGGGGAATCGCAAGGAGCTGGGATTTTGGGGAATCTTTCTCCACACTAGCGAGGGGACGGACCGAGCACGGGTCCTGGCCGAGACGGCGAGACGCACTCACGCACGCACGGGTCCTGGCCTAGACGCACTCACGCACACGGACACGGGGCCTGCCCTGCTCCAGTTTTTTTTCTTTTTTTCTTCCCGTATTCTAAGCGTATACTAAGCGTAGACTACTACATACATATAGTCAAAAAAATCACCTGAGGTGAGGGGGGGCGGCCGCCCCACCTCGCCCCCCTGGTGGCGCCGCCCCTGGCTGGCGGTGGTCCACATCAAAATACAAATGTACAATCAAATTACATCAAAATCCAAATACAAATACATGTGAACATTTCAATTTGGCCAATATTTCGACACCATACTACTAAACTTTCCCCAAATGTACAATCAAATTCAAATGAATTTCTCTGATTTCAATTAAATATTGACGTCGAAATACAAACATGCTTAAACATTTCAACCCACTAAATATTTTAAAATTCCACAAACTATTTCAAAAATGCTCACAAAAAAATGCTACCCACCTATAACAAAATAAGAACATGTTTTAACATTCCAATTTATCCAACATTTTGGTGAACAACAAATATACATATTGTACAAAAAAATCACCAAGGGCGTGGCGTGACGCCACGCAAAATTCAACTAGTTTGATTGAAAGCCGTTCCAGTTTTCGTTGTTGTCCATTACAGCCCGCACCGAATAACACAAACCGCTCTTTGCAACGCGGGAGGAGTGTGCCGCACTGCTTCCGCCCATTTTGCTTTTTTTCTGTTACTAGGAAACGTGCCCGTGCGTTACAACGGGATAGAAAAAATCTACCTCAAAACTAAAAACTGATTTAACATATCAGGTCTTCTTATTTATTGAATATGAATCTTTTAACTCATTATTTTGTTTAGCTGTTTAAAATTGATTGTGCATATAGTGCGACACAATTTTTTAGTCACCGTATTTTCTTCCATGAACCTTCTACCATTAGCAATGTCATGACTTCCTTCTGCCATTTCTTCCCATGGAACAATAAGAGAGTCAATGTGAAAGAATTTGTCATATTCAAGTGGTCTCTTAATTAACCGTCCTATTTCTAATGATGTGTGTATACGAATTGTTTGAAATACACATAAGAAGTACATATTTCATATGTCACTACAAGAAATATGCTGACCTATGACCCTCAAATTTGGTCATTGAAAGGTCATAATTTTTCATCTATGTCCTTTTTGTGACCAAAATTTGAAGGTCACATACCGAGCGTCTCAAACGGTCATATGTGACCTTTTTTTGAATTGGTCATAACCATCTATGACCAAATCAGAGGGTCATGACTCTTATGACCAATTTATTTGGTCACGCGCTGTCTGACGTAGCCACGTCAGATCCTACGTGGCAAGATTGTGACCAAATCAGAAGGTCATAGAACAGATTCAGCCCAGTCAAGTTCAGTGATTTACATGGGCCAAGCCAAACAATTCAGCCTATATATATTTTTTTCCTGTTAATTTTGTTCAGCTACATGGGCCAAGCCCAACATTTTAGCCTTTTATTTTTGGGCCGTGCCTTTTTATTTCGGTGGGTCCCAATTGTCAGTTCCTATTGGCTGGGTCCAGATTATCAGTTTCTGTTGGTGGGTCCCAATTATCAGTTTCTGTTGGCTGGGTCCCAATTGTCAGTGTCTGGTGGGTGGGTCCCAATTGTCAGTCTGGTATTCTTCAGATTTTAATTGTCCAGTAAATAAATAACCAATATTTAAATCGGAACAGACAAAAAACAGTAGTACTTCAAACAGATCAACTGCCAAACTTGGCACATTATACTAAAACATTGTTCACGTCAAATATACTTCACATATGGCGTCCAGCTACCAAAACACAATTAAATATACAAACATAACTAACTATCGATCTATGACTAGCTCCAATGATGTAGGGCTCTGCTTCTTACAACTTCTTCGTCCTCGAGGTCGCGACAAAACATGCACCAAGGAAAGCTTCTGCATGTTACAGAACAAAAAAAATGGTTGAGGCAAGACAGTTTCTAGCTGGGGAGTATATATGCAAACAAATCTCAGATATATTTTGTTTCAAATCATATTTGCAAACATAGTGTTAACAACAGAATTGAGCAAAGACGAAAACATGAACTAGTAGAGGAATTTCAGGTGGAAGCTTTTCAAATAAAGCTCACGACATATCATTCTCAGACAACCGGCTGAAAAAAGGGGCAGAACCAAGCAAATATAATGTCTAACAAAGGAATTTTTCTCTTGACACGATGTTCTACAAATAAAGCACGATGATTTATTATTCTGGTAAATAAAGCAGCAAAAGATGATACAAGTAGAACAGAACAGAAAATATGATGTTTATGTATTTCCACAAGTTAGATTTCATAAGCTTTCTAATACATAAGTGGAACAGAATAATGCTCTCTACCAAAAGCAGGACTCGAAAACATGTTGCATACTCACGTAATGCATTTAGCAAATAACTCAAAGGAATTCATTTAGAGTAGGTATATTTTCATTGCACAAACAGTATGTATATTTGCAATGAATAGGTTAAACCGAACACATAACTAATCCAGAGAAGGAAGCCACGGCGGTGAACTTAACGTTGTGAATCGAACTCGGCGTGCGGTGCAGCAGCAGCAGCAGTAGCCCTGGCTCTTTCTGCTGTTCTTGCACTGCTCCTGGAATTCCAAAGTTAGGTTAGTGAACATTATTTGGTGAACAAAATTGTAAATAGCACTTATAAACAATGCTTTCTAAAAGAATGTCTTTGGAACACAAAACTGTGACCAAGATCCCATCAAGAAACCCCCAAATACTTTGAAGCTTAACACAACGGGCCAATCTAGCTAGCATAAGCACACGTACATATAATTAACCACATTGTAACTAACAGAAACATCAATTCCCTATTGTTCTTTGCTGATGAGCTGGTGTGGTGGTGTGATGGTGTGATGGTGAAGACACGAGTAAAGCAAGTGAGTAGAGCACTAGAACATAACTTCTTTGTCGATCCCATAAAGAAGTTGTCACATGCATGTCTACACTCTATATCACCGTTTGATTGTTGCGTACCTTGCTTCAGGTAGCCCGTCCCAAATTCTCTGGTGACATTGAGCTTTCCATTCACCATACCATTGACGATGGTGTTGCCATCGTTCAGATGCTGGCCTCTGATCATCACCTCCTGCATTACCACCAAGATTACATCAACCACACCTTGATGATCGAGCAATACATGAATGCATCACATGATAATGAACATCGATTTGATAAGGTGTGTACATGTTTCTATTTCTACAATCAATTGTTGTATGGAGTAAATAAATATCTGTATGATTTGCTGTTCAAGTAAGCAAATACAGATCAGATTTACAAGAAAAAATGGTGCAAGAAACATGAAAACATGGAATTTCGCAACCAGGACACATACAAAAACCAAGTATAGCCTGTGAAACCTTACTCAACTTATTAATTTCATGACTTGCACAAACAGATTACTCCAACTATGATTTGATTTGATAAAAAATTGCAAGTTCAACATTCTTGCACAAACAGACTAAATTTTGCAAGTTCACTGAGTATATGTACTTGCACAAACAGACTACTCATTGGAGCACAAACAGACTGAGCTTTGCACAAAAAAATGGACACATTTAAGAACTTTTGAAGATCAGGCCAATACACATCATAGTTTTTAAGATGCACACAATGTCGATTCACACCAGCAGTACATACTTCTCCATAACCTCTAATAATCAAGCACACACGCAAGATACAATGTACGCTACCACAGTGTACACAGCCTACTCGTGTCAGTTAAGGGACAATTGCAAGCATACAGCAGACGTAAGTGCAACAACAGGTCCATCACACTGAGGTCGTCAGCTAGGCTGGTGCAGGGGATAGCAAAGCAAGGCCACAGGGTCTGGAGCGTACCTCGCCGTAGTTGGCCATCCTGGACACCGTGCAGCAGGACGAGAAAAAGGCCACAGTGCTACTGCGCTCAAGATTCACCAGGAGTTACAATGCACGGGTGTTCCATATTTCCAAATCTACTATGGCTACAACATCGCATCGTAGTTCCAGGAGAAACCACGAACTCAACACCCGTTTCCCCCTTACTCAAACGAAATTATACTGTCCTCTTCATTTCCCTCCAGTACTTTGCAGAGAAACATCTAGTGATTCGTAATTACGCTAGTGATCTGTCAGATACACTCCGATCAAACCTGAACAATCTAGCATAAAAAAGAAGAGGGCATGCGCGGAAGGGAAGGAGAAGCACGGACCTGTAGAGGATTGATCTGACGAATTTTGATGAACTTGGCCGCCGCAGGCACTGCCATCCAAGTCGACCCGGCCTCGAACACCTCGACCAGGATCTTGCGGCCACTACACCGCCCGCTACCTGAAAACAAAAAGCAAAACAACAAACACATCAGATCCAGGCCGTCTCTGCTGAGGACAGACGGGAGAAGAAGATGGAGAGAGGGATCTGCGCGCATGGTGTGTAGGGCTCTGATGGTAGGTATGGTAGCTCTGATGGTCGTCTCCATTCTTGATCTGGTGGTGCTGTGGCGGCGGTGGCTAGAGTGGGCGTCAGGAGATGAGGAAGTGATGCGTGGGGAACGCAGAGAGGGATGGTGCGGTTGGGAGGAGGAGATCGGTCCAGGGAGAGGGCTGGGCGGCAGAGCAGCGGGGAGGGAGAGGACTGGGCGGCGGAGCAGCGGGGAGGGAGAGGACTGGGCGGCGGAGCAGCGAGGGCCGAGGAGGGAGAGGACTGGGGGCTAGGGTTAGTTGAGGGAGCGACGGCGCGGCGAGATATAAGGGGTGCCCTCCCCATGACCTAGCGACGGAGAGGCCTCCAACAACTTCCTAGGCCCGGCCCAAAACAACTTTTTTTTCTAAATATCGTATTATTTTCTATTTTTCCTTTTTTGTTGTTATATCAGGTAAAATTTGAACTACGCCTGCTTAATATTTCATCATAGATACAACAATAGTTTCGCATAATTCAACCCCTAGCTATGAACGGTCATGTTCGCCGTTTTGACCGTATTTTGAAATCGGCATATGAAATTCGAAAAAAAATCAAAGAAATGGAAAACCTCCGCGTTGTGTCATTATATGTGTCCTAGTATACATAAAAAATAATAAACTTAGAATACGGCAATTATATAGGAAAAGTGTTCTCAGAATTGAGCTATCATCTACGAAGATACATGGCTTTGAGACTAAACGACGAATGTTATGGCCACATTCATGACATAGTTTGCTAAAATTTACCCACATTTGGCACAAACGTGCATCTTGGAACCGTGAACAATGTTGCCGAAGAAAGTTTTCATTTTCCTTGCACAAAAAATCATTTTTCATTTTCCGAATGCGAAAAATGGTTTTTTTGCGAAGCACCTACCAAAACTATTTTGCAAAACCGGAGCACTACATTTTCTAAAAATACCAGACCACACTTGATGTACAAATGACCAAATGTTTGTGTCTCAAAGGGTTTATATCCACCTCTCGTCAAAAAGACAAATTTCTGTCGATCCAGTAGGAAGCGGGTCAAATTTGAACTACAGGTGGCTCGTAGTTTGCTCATGATTTTTTTGAAAAATCACTTTTGGGTACAAAAGTACCTATATCATCAGAGATACAACAATAGTTTCACCAGATTCAACCCCTAACTACGAACGGTCATGTCCGCCGTTTTGACCATATTTTGAAATCGACATACGAAATTCAAAACAAATCTTGGCATAATTTAATACCCAAAATTTACATTTGGATGTTTGAATTTCATCGCGGCATAATTTCAAAACCTTGCATTTGTTTTATCTTGCATTTGAATTTAAAAGAATAATCCAAAAAAATCAAATTCCTTAAAACCCTACGTAAAGCAATATATAAGGTTTGTGGTATTTTGTTAAATTTTAATTTGACTAAGAATGGTCCATAATAGTTTATAATTACATAGTACATATTTACAATTTTTTCATAATTTATTTGGTTGAAATTGGAGTTCAAAATCAAATGTAATGAAAGAAAACATAAAAGATAATAAAAAGGAACCAAAAAAAGAATCAATCGAGCTGGCCCATTAGGCCATTACCTTACCGCACGGGCCCAGGCCTGGTTGTGCACATCGATAATCATAGAATAGATAGCGTCTCTTCTCTGATGGATAAACAACAGTATGATAGCCCAGTGGTAGAGAACGGTGCTAACGAGGTGAAGGTCCTGGGTTCAAGTCCCTTCGCGCATATTTTTGCCAATTATTTCACACGGTCAGGCGGGATGTGGGCGCGACCCACATGTCGGTTGGTGGTGGGTACGACTTGTCGGGAGCCAGGCGCGTGCGGGACCCATATGTCAGGAGGTGGCGCATGGGACCCACATGTCAGTTCGGGTAGCGGTGGGTCCCGCAAGTCTGGAACGGGACCCACATGGCAGGCAAGGTTGCGGTGGGTCCCACATGTCAGGGGCCGGACGCACATGTCGGGAGCTGGCGCGCGGGACCCACATGTCAGGTCGGGTTGCGGTGGGTCCCACATGTCAGGGACGGGCGCGCGGAACCCACATGTCAGGTCGGGTTGCGGTTGGTCCCACATGTCATGTCGGGTTGCGGTGGGTCCCACATGTCAGAGGCGGGACATACATGTTAGCTGGGGTTGCGGTGGGTCCCACACTATCTGGCCCACGCGTCATTCGATGGGTCCCACTGGTCAGACCAGTCAACAATTCAATATGTCTTACTTTTGTCAATGGGTCCCACCTGTCATTGAGGCTAAAATCATGGATGAGTAGTGACACGTAAGCGAAACTGCCACATAAGCACTAACCCTTCGCGCATATTTTTGCCAATTATTTCACACGGTCAGGCGGGATGTGGGCGCGACGCACATGTCGGTTGGTGGTGGGTACGACTTGTCGGGAGCGGGCGCGTGCGGACCCATATGTCAGGAGGTGGCGCGTGGGACCCACATGTCAGTTCGGGTAGCGGTAGGTCCTGCAAGTCTGGAATGGGACCCACATGTCAGGTAAGGTTGCAGTGGGTGCCACATGTCAGGGGCGGGACGCACATGTCAGGAGCTGGCGCGCGGGACCCACATGTCAGGTCGGGTTGCGGTGGGTCCTATGTGTCAGGTCGGGTTTGCTGGGTCCCACATGTCAGGGACGGGCGCGCGGAACCCACATGTCAGGTCGGGTTGCGGTTGGTCCCACATGTCATGTCAGGTTGCGGTGGGTCCCACACTATCTGGCCCCATGCGTCATTCGATGGGTCCCACTGGTCAGACCAGTCAACAAGTCAATATGTCTTACTCTTGTCAATGGGTCCCACCTGTCATTGAGGCTAAAATCATGGATGAGTAGTGACACGTAAGCGAAACTGCCACATAAGCACTGACATGTAGGCGAGACAATTAAGTTGTCTGTCCACAAATACGAATGACCATTTAAATTGGTCGTAGGCGGCTAGAGAAAAGGCCATATGCGAGCGCTTTTTAAATTATGACCAATTCATGTAACCAGACTATGACTATTCTAACAAGATTGGTCGTTACATTTTTGGGTTTAGACCCTCCAAAGTAGTGTATGACCAAATGGCTCAAATTTGTCATAGATCTATGACCAATTTTTTCTAGGTCACTACCAAAAGGTCACTAGTTAGCATATTTCTTGTAGTGTGTTTAGGGAGAGAAATCATACTTCCTAGATCACGCCGAACAGAGACAAACTTTCAATTCCTTGAATTCTCAAGCAAGCAGAAAAGACATAAACCCATAAGTTAAATACAGTAGGAAAAATGTCCAGGAAATCTAAACATTGTGGAATTTTCAGGTTCCATGATTCCTTTCTTTTGCATACATTCAATTGCAACCGTGAACTGCAATTAAGCTATAAGCCTATAATATAATTGGTTCAAAGACTCAATTAGGCATAGTGTACCTTGTGAATATGTACTGCCGTACAAGAACTGGCGACAAAATCTTGCAGCCAGGCAGAGGATCCATTACATGCTAATTTCCAAATATAAGCCTATAATCTAATTGGTTCAATTGCAACCGTGAGTTCTCAATCAGCAGTGGATGGAAAGAGGCAAATAGCCATGACCCTGTGGGACTGCAGTCCTCAAAGAGTGAACCGCACGGCATACTAATGTCAACGATGGTCTTGCTGCTCATGTCGTAGACGCCAAAAGTGGCTGGGTTGTCGCCAATCCCCAAGTGCAGCGTCTTGCCGGCGAAATTGTGGTTCCCTCGCGCGCCACTGTCCCAGCGAGACGCCGTATGCAGGGCCCTCTAGCCGTGACTGCCGGCTAACATTGCCTCGTCGCCTGCCACCTTGGACCATCGTCTGCCGGTGTCGCCCAAATCCGCGACTTCAAGTACGTTGAAGCTCTTCCCGCCCAGTTGTCTGTTGGGGACCAGGAGCAGCCTGCCACAATCTCTCGGAAGCGCGTCTCGGCTTCATACTTGGCCGGTCACTGCCAAAGATGCAGAGACAAACGCCGCATCTCTCTGCATCACCGTGCACCCCAATTGGGTTTCCAAGATCTGGATTTGATTTGTGCTTGACCCTTGCGGGTGACATCCATGTCTGACTGCCGTCTCCTCTCGCGGCTACTGGTTGCCGCAACGCCATCACCGAGAGCCTCTTCATCGAAGCCCACAACGCCAACCATGTCGTTGTTTCGTTGCTCCTGCAGCAGCAATGGCGGGCGGTTGCTGACAAGCGAGGGGGCCTCTGGACAGGCGACGCAAGGGAGGGCAGAGGTGGACCGGTCTGGAGAGGATGGGGGAGGTAATCTCCTAGCGGCACGTGAGCTATGGTGTCGGCGGGGCAGGGCGAGACATGAGGGGAGGAGGCAGCCTGCAAGGAGCAGAGGTCCGCGTGAGGATTTCGTGGCTTCCGGGCTAATGAAACGTTTTTTTTCAATTACCGGTGGTAGTGGTGGGTAATTGTTGCGAACTTTAGGGATATTTTCAACGACGTACCACAAGAAACCTTAATGTCTTTATTATTATTAGGTATAGATTTTGGTCTTTCTCCTTTCTTTTATGTTTTATTCTTTATTCCTTTCTTTTTCTCTTCTTTTTCTGCCTTTTCTTTTTTTACTTTATTAATATTAGTTTTTAAAATGTATTTTTTAAATGTATTTTTTTTAATGTTGAAATTTAAAAAGTGTTAAATTTTGAAACTACTCAGATTTGAAAAATGTTCAATTTTGAAAAATGTAAAGATTTTTTAATTAAAATTCAGATTTAAAAAATGTTCATATTTTGAAAATGATCAGATACGAAAAATATTCATATTTAAAAAAATCAAAAATGCTTAGATTAAAAATATTCAAATTTGAAAATTGTTCAAATTTGAAACACGTCTCGATTTTTAAAATATGTTCATATAAAAAAATAGATTTAAAAAAATGTTCACATTCGAAAATTTGAAAATTTATCAATTTTAGAAAAACGACCAGATTTTGAAAAAATCAGAAACAAAATGTCAATTTAATTGATTCACATTTGAAAATTGTTCAAATTTAAAATGTGTTAAAACTTGCAATTTCTTCAAAATTTTAAACATTCGCGATTGAAAAAATACATTCAGATTTCAAAAAAATGTTAAATTCTGAAAAAAAATCAGTTTTAATATGTATTCAGATTCTATATAAAGAAACAGATTTGAAAAATATTCGCATTTTTCAAAAATGTTCAAATTTTAACAATGAAAAAGAAAAACAAGAAAGAGGAAATACCTGATGGGTCGCGACCCAACTCACCAGTTGCAGGTGCGCGGCTGTTGGAGATATGCCCTAGAGACAATAATATTTAGTATTATTTTATCTTCAAGTTTATTATTAATAGTTTATATCTTTATGCTACAACTGCATTGGGCACTTGAATAGCGAATACAAAGTATTCAAGAGGAAAACCTCCGATGCACGTGTAGAGATATGAACAAGGAAAAGTGTTCCTAGTCTTGTCTCTAAGACCAGCCTATCTTGTTATCTGATGATCATATTTTCCTGATCATGGACTTTGTATAAGTCATATAACTATAGGAGTTTATTATCAGAATGATAATAGTACTGAACCGACCCACCCTATGATCTTGCTATGAGACAAATCGTCAAGATGAAGAATAGCAAAAGATCATACGGAGTTTTCATTAGTTAGTCCCTATACCTTGAGAACATCTAGTGACCGCTTATTCGACACTCACGTTTGGATTGTCATCTAACGTTCGGCGTAACTGGGGACCATAACGGTGACTATTGGGTTTGAACTAGAATAAGTAATGGAACGGATATTGTTCAAGAAGGGTACTTACTCCTCCAGGCGATGGAGAGATACATACTCTAGGCCATCTCAAGTATATAATCATGTGACCCCAATCGTCTGGCCAGACACAGTGTGATTTATCACAGGACATTGATAATACGGAATGAGAAAAAGAATGATATTGGTACGAGTTTTATATGTGTTATGATCAAAGGGTTTGATCACACTAGAGCACATTGTCTCACACTCGAGATATCATTGGTATCGTGTACATAAGGGGATTAGCTCGTAATGAGAAACATAAAGAGGTTCTGTCATTCACCCGTGAATACATAGGAGCCAGTATTGACGTCTAGGTCCCAATGCTAGTTATTGTCTCGTAAGCTCTCGGGCATGTCTATATGTTAACGAACCTTCCGGGTCACACACTTAAGCTGTGAGTTAATCTTTTATTGAGAGAATAAATATGTTGTTTTAGTGGTTATGAGATTGTGTCGGAGTGGCTCCGATGTCACCGGGACTTGTTCAAGTGAAGGTATAGAGAAAGAGAATGCAGACATTCCATGTCTCCGGATAATAGAAAGTGTTTCTATTAATATCGGATTTATTCCAAGGATTTATATAGGAGGAGATATTTATCCGGAGTATTTTGTTTGTCGGATACTGGGTGTCCCGGATCATGTAAAAGTGTTTTATATGATAAGTAATTAATTCGGGGATATTCTGTAACAGCCCAGTGTTTGAAACCTGAAAATCCGTATAAATTTTCCACTTTTGTGTTAATTGCATTCATGGCATCCTTAATTAAAAATGCACAAGCAATTATAACTCTGAGAAATCTCTAATGTGTTTTGCTTCGATGGCAAATTCGAAACCATGAAAGTGTTCAAGCTTGCAAAACAAAAAACATCTTGACATCTATATTTGTCAAGGAAGTTTCAAAAGTTCCAAATCTAATTTTGACAAACTATTTTGATTTGGAAAATAAAATGAGTGAAGAGAATCTCCAAATTGCCTTTGGGCAATTCCTATTTTATTTTCATACCAAATGATTCTCAAATATTCTGAAGAAATTAGGGGAGCTTCATAATATTATAAAGAGGCTACCCAAAAATTTACAAAAATTTTGGAGGTAGGTAACTGCCTCAAATAATTCGAAAACGGCTGCTGTAGTTTTACACAGTACTGGACAGGGACCTGTTTGTGATGGTTTCAAAATCCCCAGGGACCTCTTTGCAAACGCTGCATTCCTCTTCCTCCTGTAGCGACCGAGACAAGCTCGACCGCGCCCGCAAGCTCGCCGTGCTGCGCTCGCACCGCCCGCGCTGGGCCGCCTCCCCTGCCTTCTGCTGCACGGGAGTAAGCTCCCCGAGCCACTGCTCCCCACTCCAGTCGCCACTGCTCCCTCTCCTCTCCCCTTTTTCCTCTTCACACGGGCCGCCATGGCCGCCGAGGCCGCGGAGCTCGTCGCCGTCGTCTGGAGCCGCCCCGCGTAGATCGAAGCCGATAGAAAGCTCTGCCTCGTCGTCCTCTCCACCTCCGTCGAAGGAATCGTGCTGGGGAGCCGCCGTTTCGCCGCTTGAGCTCTTCTTCCCCGCGGCCGTCCGGAGCGCCGCCGCCCGATTTCCGTCGCCGTCGCGCCTCCCCCGCCGTCCCCGCTGCCCCGTACTGGTTCGTGGTGAGAAACTCGTGCTGAGGCACCCATCTTTCCCTTTCCCCCTCCCTAGCTGGCCGTGTTCCACCGCCGTGCCGCTCGCCGGCGTCGTCGTCGTGATTTCTGTCTCGCGAGACCGGTCGAGAAGACGGCCTAGGCCGGGCTGAAGGCTGCTCCTCTCGGGCCCCTAACCGGCCTTGGGCCCAGCCCAAGCTGGGATGGAGGCCGGGCCTCTCTGCCACCCGACCGGCCTCTGAACCGGCCCAGGCCGGCCACACGGCCGGTGGCCTCTGCTAGCCGGCCGGCCCACAAACCGGCCCAGGCCGGGCTGGAGGCTGGGAATACTTTTTTTTTTGGGGTTTCTTTTTCTGTTTTTCCCCTCCGATAGCAATTGTTTTCCCCGCTCCTCCCCCGCAACGTGGGGACATCGACTCGATGATTCCTACTAGTTCCGCTCCCCCTTTCGAGACGAGGAAATAAAATGTTTATCGTTGGATTTAAAATAATCAAAATTAAATAATTAAAGAGAAGAAATTCTAAAATCAATAACTTTTGATCGGGACCTCAGAAAATTGTGTTCGATATACCAGAATGTTCAGAAAATTTATGAATCACCCAGAATCATCATCATCATGCATCCTTGATCACAACTACAATCTTGCACTTCTAGGAGTACTAAATCACTAAGTAAATGTGGGGTACCTCTCTTCCGGGTCAAGTAGGTATCGCCGTACCCCACTTAAAATGGCTAGATGGCTTATGTTAATCTCGATGCATTAAAATTGCCATGCCATCATGTGTTTGTGCATTGCATTGTACCCATGTGTGGTGTTTGATTGTTCGTCTGTTGTGCTTCGATAGATCAAGCAGCCGGGGTTACTCCACAATACCCCGAGGATCCGTACTACCAGCACTCTGAACAAGGCAAGCGTAATCCCCCCTCTGAGCATATCTTATCCTATTTTCCGCAATTATTTTCTCCACTATAATATTGCATGCGGTTCTAAATGTCTTTTGCCTGGATTAGAGTATCCTACTAGTTGCATTAGAATCCTGTTGCCAATACCTGTTTTACCTTCCTATTACCATAGGTTTGTATTGTTGGCCATGGAATACTTACTATGCTATGCAAGTGCTTAGCCATGCTTAGTGAAATGCCTAGTTGTACTAGGGATGGTGAATGCTGGAAACAGGTGTTAACTTGTGACAGTGATGTTGATGGTGGAGAATTGTGGAGATGGATAATAAAATGCTAAGAAGGTGGGGATGAGAGGCCACATGGAATGTGGTGGGTTGTCTCGTTCTTGCCGCCTAGGTGCGAGTTCTGTACCTCCTGAACCAAGACTGAGCGTGCAACCATGCGTGAGGCCTATGCAATTGCAGGAACCCTCATAGACTAAATAACTCGAGCGGGGCTAGCCAGGGTCCTCTAGTTTGGCTTTCCATTTGCGCGTGCGTGATGGTGTTGAACTGAGATGAGGATGGTGGTGTTAGGAAAATAAGTGGCCGTGGGGCGGGGTGTTGTGATCCTGGCAGCCCTACTGCCACTGATGATCCTGGAAAGTCCTTAACGAGGGAGAAGTCGACACCGTTCCCACCCAGCCGGCTTTCCAAGGAAGAGAGCTAATGCGCAGGTAATGGGCCGGACGGTACGCGTGGCAAACATTTGTACACCCCTGCAGGGTTAAATCTTTTCGAAAAGCCGTGTCCACGGTTAGGACGACTTGGGAATGGACGATGATCATAGAATAACTTAACGGAATGATTAAAAACTGGGTACTAGAGGTACCAATTTCACGAATGTAAGGTTGACTTCCTCGAGGGTGATTCGGGGAGGTGCCTTTGATGAACAGGTACAATGGTGATGTGGTGTTGTTGAGAAAGTGATCTCAAAGAAAAGAGTTACTTCTTACCCCTCTTTGAAAATGTTCTAATAGTCGATGCCTTTGAGTTATGTTTTTCATAAATAAAATCAGCTTTATGCAAAAGAGCCATAAAACCTTGAAGCTAATCATCGAGCATATATTAGCTCTTAATCTTGCGAGTTCGTCGAACTCAACGTCTTTGCTTTTGTTTCAGAGGAGGACTTCACCGACTCGAAGGTGGGTTCTTTGTGGACGTCGACGAGTAGTCTGGGGTTCCCAGGTGGCAGCTTGGGACATCCTGGAACAGCTGGCGCTGTGATGTTTATCTGTAGGCCTCTTAGGCCATATGTTGGATCTTGTTGTTTAGAACAACCTAATTCGCTTCCGCTTGATGTAATGTTGGGTCTGTGACCTCTGTTGTCATTTGCTATCTTTCTCTATTATAAGAGTTGAACTATATGATTTGTGTCGTAGAGTCTGTGATGTGCCAGTTGTTCCACAAGTCTTGATCTTACTATTATGCTTTGATAGTTGTGCCTGTGTTAAGGCATCAATCGGGGTGTTGCGTTGTCTGGAGTGAGGTGTACCCAGCAACGCCTGCCAAAGGTTTTGGCCGGGGATTGGTAAACCCGTAACCTCCGGTTGTATCGCTTAACCGGTGACACACAGCATCACTGTATAGCAGTCGGGTCGGGGCGCCACAAGTTGGTATCAGAGCAGTACTGCCTGTAGGAAACCCTTCTACTGGTCGATGTTGAGTCTAGTGTTTGTGAAAATATTTTAACCTAAAAATGAGTTGTGAAAACCATCTTAGGATTCTTTTTACTCCTTATCTGGTTACCCTCTAATCTCGGAGCAATCTTACTCGATTTGAGTTTAAAGTTTTACTTCTCACCTGTTACTTCAAAATTAGGAGAAACGGGGTGGGTTCGACCTTGAGTGTTATGTGTCACGTTGCTCCCGCTGCGTTGCAATCCCAAATCAACTCAGATGTTCTACCGAGTCAATCATTTGATCCTTTCTTTGGGTTTAACCCACGGACTTGAACATAAGGTCCCGGATTGTGCCAACTAGAGTGTGTTAAGTTGTGATTTCTTAACTCTCACTAGTAGCACATGATGCTGATCTTCGACCCAAGTTCTATCTTGTTGTTTTCCTTCTCGCAAAGTATTATCGTCCCTAGTCTGTGTACTTGTGAAGACGCTAATGCTATTGTTCGACCATTCGGAGAAAGATACTAACCGTGTCATTGTCAAATCTCCAGAATGGCTCGAGGAGGTCGTGGAGGCCGTGGTGGTCGCGGTAACCACAATGATGATGAGGATGATCTGCCGCCACCACCCACAATGGCTCAAGTCTTGATGGCCATTGAGGAGAACCGTGGGCGCAATGAGCGTTGCTTGAGCAGTTGGTGCAGCAAATGCACGGAGGAACGAGTGCAACACTCTCACTGAGTTCCTGCGTTCGCAGCCACCCACCTTTGCTGATGCTAAGGAGCCACTGGAAGCTGATGATTGGCTTCGTGCTTTGGAGCGCAAGTTCTCCGCGCTGCATGTCCCATTGGCTGAACAAGTCAACTTTGCCACCTATCTCTTGGTTGGTGCTGCTGGCTGTTGGTGGGAAGCCATGTGGCTTTGTTTCCAGCCAACCATGTCTTCACCTGGGCTGAGTTCCGCACTGCCTTTCCGAGCGGAGTACATTCCCCAGCCATCATGGACTTGAAGAGGAGGGAGTTCCTGGATCTGCAACAGGGACGGATGGACCTCCGCACTTATGGTCGTGAGTTCAACCATCTTCTCGTTACGCCCCAAGGGACGTGACCAATGATGCTGACAAGCAAGAGCTGTTCCGCAAGGGTCTGAATCCGCAGCTCCGCTATGAGCTATTGCCCTTCAGGTTCCAGACCTATCAGGAGCTGTTCAACCAGGCTTTCACCTTGAGCAAGGAAGAAAGAACTTGAAGCTTCCAAGAGGCCCGCACATGGGGATCACCAGAGTTCCTCGGGTTCTGAGAGCAAGAAGCGCAGGGTGTTTGTCCCTACAGCGCCGTACCTCGTGCTCCCTTCATGCCGAGGGCAGCAGGATATAGGCCACCTCCTCCGCGTCCCACTACTTCGACACTTGGGATAGGCGGGAGTGGGTACCGTCCTATGCTACCTGCTCCACCTGGACTCACTTGCTACACCTGTGGCCAGGCTGGTCACTACTCCAGGGAGTGCCCCCAGAAGGCACCTCTCGCGATAACTCCTGCACGAGCCCCTGCCACTCCAACTGGCAAGGCTGGACCTTTGGTGCGTGGTCGCCTGAACCACGTCTCTGCTGAAGAAGCTGAAGAGGATCCTGGCGTCCTTATGGGTGAGCTTCGAATCAACAACCATCTTGCTACCGTTTTGTTTGATTCTGGAGCATCGCATTCATTCATCTCTATTGCGTTTGCAAAAGATCACCAAATACCGTTTGAGAAGATGAGCAGTCCCTTGATGATCTCTACCCCTGGCTCCAAATGGCAAACCGATGGCGTTACTCCTGAGGTCCAGATTATCATAGCATCCCTGTCCTTCCCTTTCCCGTTGATAGCCTTGAGGTCGAAGGGCCTTGATGCCATACTGGGCATGGACTGGTTAGCAAGATACCATGCTAATCTCGACTGTGCTGCTAAGTCCATCACCGTGACCCACCCTTCCGGTTACGATGTGCAGTTTTGGGCTACATATTCAGGACCTCCATCATCAGACAATCCCCTCTCCCCGGAGATCGCCCTATGTTTCATGGAAGGCTTGTCCCCTCCTGAAATCCAGGACATACACGTGGTGTGTGACTTCCCGGATGTGTTCCCAGAAGAATTGCCTGGCATGCCACCTGATCGAAGTGTGGAGTTTGTCATAGACTTGCTTCCCGGTACTGCTCCAATTTCCAAGAAGCCCTACCGTATGCCGGTGGAAGAGTTGGCTCTGTTGAAAGAGCAAATTGATCAGCTGTTAGCTAAGGAGTTCATCCAGCCTAGCAGTTCACCTTGGGGTTGTCCGGTACTCTTTGTCAAGAAGAGGGATTCTACCGTGCCTCGCTTGTCTCTGATTATCGACCGTTGAATGCGGTGACAATCAAGAACAAGTATCCTATCCCCGCATCAATGATCTGTTGGATCAGTTAGCTGGTGCAAGAGTATTCTCCAAGATGGATCTGAGGTCAGGGTACCATCAAATAAAGATCAGAAAGGAGGATATCCCAAAGACGGCATTTGTTACTCGCTATGGCTCATATGAGTATACCGTCATGTCCTTTGGTCTCACAAATGCTCCAGCTACTTTCATGAGGCTCATGAATTCCATTTTCATGGATTATCTTGATAAGTTTGTCGTCATTTACATCGATGACATCCTCATCTATTCTAAAACCGACGAAGAGCATGATGAACACCTTCGGTTGGTTCTGACACGGCTTCGTGAACACCGTCTCTATGCCAAGTTCTCCAAGTGTGAGTTTTGGTTGGATAAACTTGTCTTCCTTGGACATGTAATATCTGCCAATGGTGTGGAAGTCATCCCCGACAAAATTCAAGCTATTCTAGACTGGAAAACTCCAATGTCAGTCAAGGACATTCGTAGCTTTCTCGGATTGGCGGGTTACTACCGCCGATTCATCGAAGCTTTCTCCAAAATAGCCAAGGCATTGACTGACCTTCTCAAGAAGGATAGAAAGTTCGTATGGACTGCCGAAGCTGAAGAGAGCTTCCAAACCTGAAAGCCAAGCTCACGTCCGCTCCTGTGCTTGTCCTGCCGGACACAGCAAGGATTTCGTCGTCTTCTGTGACGCCTCTCTACAAGGTTTGGGCTGTGTGCTAATGCAAGATGGCCATGTTGTGGCTATGCTTCTCGCCAACTTAAGCCACATGAGCTCAATTACCCTACTCATGATCTAGAGCTTGCCGCGTGGTCTATGCTTTGAAGCAATGGAGACCATATGTTTGGTAACCGTTGCGAGATCTTCTCGGATCACAAGAGTCTGAAGTACCTCTTCACCCAGCCGGATTTAAATCTCAGGCAAAGGCGTTGGTTGGAGTTAATCACGGACTACAATGTGAGTCTGAACTATCAACCCGGCAAAGCAAACGTCGTGGCTGACGCGCTAAGTCGGAAGTCCTATTGCAACAATCTGATGATTGAAGCGCCCAACCTTCCCTTCATGAAGAATTCTCCCGTTTGAACTTGGAAATGGTTCCCTCCGGCTATCTAGCAAATCTGGAGATCAAATCTACTCTTGTAGACCAGATCAAGGATGCTCAGAACGTGACAAGGGTATTCTGAAAATCAAGGACAATATTGCTAGCGGGAAGTACAAATGCTTCTCTGTCGATGAATCCGGAGTTGTTTATTTCGGTGACCGTCTAGTGGTACCCAAGAAGCGGAAATTGAGAGAGCTGATCCTTCAGGAGGCTCATGATACACCTCTCTCTATCCATCCCGGTAGTACCAAATGTACCAAGACCTTCGACCACAATTCTGGTGGACCGTATGAAACGGGAAATCGCCAAGTTTGTTGCTGAATGCGACACCTGTCGTCGGGTAAAAGCTGAACATCAAAGACCTCCTGGCACTCTCCGCCCTATTGCTGTCCCGAGTGGAAATGGGATGAAATTGGTATGGACTTCATCACCGGTTTTCCCAGATCCCAAGGGCAACAATGCAATTTGGGTAATCATTGATCGTCTCTCCAAGGTTGCACACTTCCTACCCGTCCGTGACGAGATACGGGTGAGTCAACTTGCCGAGTTGTATTTGGCTCGTATTGTTCCATTGCACGGGGTCCCTTTGAGGATCATATCGGACCGTGGAAGTATCTTCGTCTCCAAGTTCTGGCACAGTTTCCAAACTGCTATGGGGTCCCGTCTCAACTTCAGTACCGCTTACCACCCCAGACTGATGGTCAGACTGAAAGAGTGAATCAAGTTTTGGAAGACATGCTTCGGGCATGTGTCATCTCTTTTGGCCAAGGTTGGGAAAAGTATCTCCCTTTCGCGGAGTTCTCCTACAACAATAGCTATCAAGCTAGTCTGGGCATGGCTCCCTTCGAGGCTCTATATGGAAGAAAATGCCGTACTCCTCTAAATTGGTCCGAGACCGGAGAGAGAGCACTCTTTGGTCCAGATGTGATCAATGAAGCTGAGGAGAAGGTGAGAATCATAAGGAGAATCTGAAATTGCTCAGTCAGGCAGAAGAGCTACTATGACAAGCACCATCAGGAGATTCACTATGAAATTGGTGATAAAGCTTATCTCCGTGTCTCTCCCCTCCGTGGCGTTCGCCGCTTCGGAATAAAGGGAAATTGGCACCTCGCTATGTTGGCCCTTTCACCGTGCTGGAGAAGCGAGGAGATCTTTCTTATAAGTTGGAGTTGCCGGTCAAATTTCCAAATGTGCATGATGTGTTTCATGTATCCCAACTTCGCCGGTGCTTCAAGGATCCTATCCATGGAGTCAATCATGAAGAGCTAGATCTCCAGGAAGACCTCACTTATCGCGAGCATCCTATCCGTGTCCTGGACGAAGCCGAAAGGAAGACCCGTAACAAGACCACCAAGTTTCTCAAAATTCAGTGGTCTCATCATTCTGAGGGAGAAGCTACTTGGGAACGAGAGTCTAGTCTACGTGAGGAGTATCCCGACTTCTTTTCGCAGTCTTAGAATCTCGGGGCGAGATTCCTGTAAGGAGGGTAGAGTTGTAACAGCCCAGTGTTTGAAACCTGAAAATCCGTATAAATTTTCCACTTTTGTGTTAATTGCATTCATGGCATCCTTAATTAAAAATGCACAAGCAATTATAACTCTGAGAAATCTCTAATGTGTTTTGCTTCGATGGCAAATTCGAAACAATGAAAGTGTTCAAGCTTGCAAAACAAAAACATCTTGACATCTATATTTGTCAAGGAAGTTTCAAAAGTTCCAAATCTAATTTTGACAAACTATTTTGATTTGGAAAATAAAATGAGTGAAGAGAATCTCCAAATTGCCTGTGGGCAATTCCTATTTTATTTTCATACCAAATGATTCTCAAATATTCTGAAGAAATTAGGGGAGCTTCATAATATTATAAAGAGGCTACCCAAAAATTTACAAAATTTTTGGAGGTAGGTAACTGCCTCAAATAATTCGAAAACGGCTGCTGTAGTTTTACACAGTACTGGACAGGGACCTGTTTGTGATAGTTTCAAAATCCCCAGGGACCTCTTTGCAAACGCTGCATTCCTCTTCCTCCTGTAGCGACCGAGACAAGCTCGACCGCGCCCGCGAGCTCGCCGTGCTGCGCTCGCACCGCCCGCGCTGGGCCCCCTCCCCTGCCTTCTGCTGCACGGGAGTAAGCTCCCCGAGCCACTGCTCCCCACTCCAGTCGCCACTGCTCCCTCTCCTCTCCCCTTTTTCCTCTTCACGCGGGCCGCCATGGCCGCCGAGGCCGCGGAGCTCGTCGCCGTCGTCTGGAGCCGCCCCGCGTAGATCGAAGCCGATAGAAAGCTCTGCCTCGTCGTCCTCTCCACCTCCGTCGAAGGAATCGTGCTGGGGAGCCGCCGTTTCGCCGCTTGAGCTCTTCTTCCCCGCGGCCGTGAGGAGCGCCGCCGCCCGATTTCCGTCGCCGTCGCGCCTCCCCCGCCGTCCCCGCTGCCCCGTACTGGTTCGTGGTGAGAAACTCGTGCTGAGGCACCCATCTTTCCCTTTCCCCCTCCCTAGCTGGCCGTGTTCCACCGCCGTGCCGCTCGCCGGCGTCGTCGTCGTGATTTCTGTCTCGCGAGACCGGTCGAGAAGACGGCCTAGGCCGGGCTGAAGGCTGCTCCTCTCGGGCCCCTAACCGGCCTTGGGCCCAGCCCAAGCTGGGATGGAGGCCGGGCCTCTCTGCCACCCGACCGGCCTATGAACCGGCCCAGGCCGGCCACACGGCCGGTGGCCTCTGCTAGCCGGCCGGCCCACAAACCGGCCCAGGCCGGGCTGGAGGCTGGGAATACTTTTTTTTTGGGGTTTCTTTTTCTGTTTTTCCCCTCCGATAGCAATTGTTTTCCCCGCTCCTCCCCCGCAACGTGGGGACATCGACTCGATGATTCCTACTAGTTCCGCTCCCCCTTTCGAGACGAGGAAATAAAATGTTTATCGTTGGATTTAAAATAATCAAAATTAAATAATTAAAGAGAAGAAATTCTAAAATCAATAACTTTTGATCGGGACCTCAGAAAATTGTGTTCGATATACCAGAATGTTCAGAAAATTTATGAATCACCCAGAATCATCATCATCATGCATCCTTGATCACAACTACAATCTTGCACTTCTAGGAGTACTAAATCACTAAGTAAATGTGGGGTACCTCTCTTCCGGGTCAAGTAGGTATCGCCGTACCCCACTTAAAATGGCTAGATGGCTTATGTTAATCTCGATGCATTAAAATTGCCATGCCATCATGTGTTTGTGCATTGCATTGTACCCATGTGTGGTGTTTGATTGTTCGTCTGTTGTGCTTCGATAGATCAAGCAGCCGGGTTACTCCACAATACCCCGAGGATCCGTACTACCAGCACTCTGAACAAGGCAAGCGTAATCCCCCCTCTGAGCATATCTTATCCTATTTTCCGCAATTATTTTCTCCACTATAATATTGCATGCGGTTCTAAATGTCTTTTGCCTGGATTAGAGTATCCTACTAGTTGCATTAGAGTCCTGTTGCCAATACCTGTTTTACCTTCCTATTACCATAGGTTTGTATTGTTGGCCATGGAATACTTACTATGCTATGCAAGTGCTTAGCCATGCTTAGTGAAATGCCTAGTTGTACTAGGGATGGTGAATGCTGGAAACAGGTGTTAACTTGTGACAGTGATGTTGATGGTGGAGAATTGTGGAGATGGATAATAAAATGCTAAGAAGGTGGGGATGAGAGGCCACATGGAATGTGGTGGGTTGTCTCGTTCTTGCCGCCTAGGTGCGAGTTCTGTACCTCCTGAACCAAGACTGAGCGTGCAACCATGCGTGAGGCCTATGCAATTGCAGGAACCCTCATAGACTAAATAACTCGAGCGGGGCTAGCCAGGGTCCTCTAGTTTGGCTTTCCATTTGCGCGTGCGTGATGGTGTTGAACTGAGATGAGGATGGTGGTGTTAGGAAAATAAGTGGCCGTGGGGCGGGGTGTTGTGATCCTGGCAGCCCTACTGCCACTGATGATCCTGGAAAGTCCTTAACGAGGGAGAAGTCGACACCGTTCCCACCCAGCCGGCTTTCCAAGGAAGAGAGCTAATGCGCAGGTAATGGGCCGGACGGTACGCGTGGCAAACATTTGTACACCCCTGCAGGGTTAAATCTTTTCGAAAAGCCGTGTCCGCGGTTATGGACGACTTGGGAATGGACGATGATCATAGAATAACTTTAACGGAATGATTAAAAACTGGGTACTAGAGGTACCAATTTCACGAATGTAAGGTTGACTTCCTCGAGGGTGATTCGGGGAGGTGCCTATGATGAACAGGTACAATGATGTGATGGTGGTTGTTGTTGAGAAAGTGATCTCAAGAGAAAAGAGTTACTTATTACCCCTCTTTGAAAATGTTATAATAGTCGATGCCTTTGAGTTATGTTTTTCATAAATAAAATCAGCTTTATGCAAAAGAGCCATAAAACCTTGACAGCTAATCATCGAGCATATATTAGCTCTTAATCTTGCGAGTTCGTCGAACTCAACGTCTTTGCTTTTGTTTCAGAGGAGGACTTCACCGACTTCGGAGGTGGGTTCTTTGTGGACGTCGACGAGTAGTCTGGGGTTCCCAGGTGGCAGCTTGGGACATCTTGGAACAGCTGGCGCTGTGATGTTTATCTGTAGGCCTCTTAGGCCATATTTTGGATCTTGTTGTTTAGAACAACCTAATTCGCTTCCGCTTGATGTAATGTTGGGTCTGTGACCTCTGAATGTCATTTGCTATCTTTCTCTATTATAAGAGTTGAACTATATGATTTGTGTCGTAGAGTCTGTGATGTGCCAGTTGTTCCACAAGTCTTGATCTTACTATTATGCTTTGATAGTTGTGCCTGTGTTAAGGCATCAATCGGGGTGTTGCGTTGTCTGGAGTGAGGTGTACCCAGCAACGCCTGCCAAAGGTTTTGGCCGGGGATTGGTAAACCCGTAACCTCCGGTTGTATCGCTTAACTGGTGACACACAGCATCACTGTATAGCAGTCGGGTCGGGGCGCCACATATTCTGTAAAAGGAAATATTCAAATAAGAATTAATTAAACAAAATAAATATTTATTATTAATTTATTAATTAAATAATTCGAAAAATAATGAATACAAGATTTTATTTGGAGCCCACCAAAGGGGAGTGCCAAGTGGGCCCATGGGGCCCACAATGCAGCCCCACCCCCAAGTGGGGCGGGTGGGCCAATCCGAGTTTGGGGGACTCCCCCCTTAACCGAAACCCTAGTGGGCTAGGCCCACTAGGTTGACGTGGTTGGGAGGGAGGAGTCCCCCCAATCCGACTTGGGGGGAGGCCGAGTTGGAGGAGGACTCCTCGTCCTCCTAGGGCCGACGCACCAAGGGGAGGGGCTTGCCCCTTCCCCAAGCACCCCTCCCCTTTGGCCACCTATATAAACAACCCCAACCCCATGGGTTGATATACCAATTGACTTGCACAAGTTCCTCTATCTTGATATTGTGCAATTAGAAGATGTTCTAATTAGACGGCGCTCTAATTAGATATTGTTCTAATGTCTCTCTAGTAGATCTCATGTGTTGAGAAATAGATCTCTCTAAATCTCATATTGCTCTAATCAAGTTTGATTAGATCAACCACCTAAACTACGCCGCAAGGCAGTCTCTCTTCGTCGGTTGCAAGTAGCTCTGGATGACGAAACACTGACGGATTGGCAAGGTGTACGTATGGATACTGCTAGAGCGGGGCTACGCGAGTAGTCCCTCGACGACAAGAATCAAAAGCAATCTCACCTCCCGGCGTGGGTGTGAGATTCTTCATCAGGCTTCACCGACATCTACTTCGAGTACAACAAGATCTTCCGCAACGGTTGTAGTAAGTTTTCTGGATCTAGCATTATGGGGTGTTGCATATCTTCATAGTATAGATCTTGGGTTATTGCGTAATATGGTAAGTGCAATTTTTAAGTTTCCGTTGCGCAACCCAGCAGCGCCTATGCAGCGCGCCAGGTCGGCGCCGCAAAACGCGGCGAATAGCAGCTCCCAAACATGGGCGGAGAGAGGATTGAACTACAACAGGGTCGAGCAAGGTAAATTTCATGTAACGGGTGGCAGTCAAGCTAATATTCACTAATTAGAGCCTCTAGTCATCTTTAAAACACATAATTTTGCTTGCTGCATGTTGGCATGGGGGAGGGGGGCATTGGCCCCTGCTAGCCCCTAGCTCCGCCACTGCTCCCAAACCAAGCCACACCATTCTCAGCGCTAGTCGTGCACTCGTGTCGTACATCCTCTGATCCGAGTTCGTCAAGGATAATGATCCCTCTTGTTGCCGTTCTGCACCAGCATGTCGGTCTCTTACACGAGGTATGGCATGTTCATGTTCACGAAAAAACACAAAACTGTATAAGAACATGTCTAGCAGATTCCTTAAAAATCGAACCCTTAAAACACATATAACGAAACCTTAAAACGTTTTTACTTTACGAAATTGGTGTCTGATGCGGCTTCAATCAGCCTGTTGGGAAACCTCAAGAGGAAGGTATGATGCTGCGTAGCAGAAGTTTTCCCTTGATACAAAACCAAGGTTATCGAACCAGTAGGACTTGGAGAAGGCTCCAGCTTGGTGTCCCCGGCGCTAGAGGAAGTTCTGTTGATGGGAGGCTTGGACCTGCACACAACACAAACAAACCACTTTGCCCCAACGAAACATGAAGGTTGTCCATCTTCTCGGCTTGCTGAACACAAAGAATTAAATGTATGTGTGTAAAATAATATGAGAGCAAAAATGACCAGCGAGCAAATGACTAGGAAAAGCTATGAAAACGGTTGTAAGCAATATAGGAAAAATAGGACCGGGGTCCACAGTTTACTAGTGGTGTCTCTCTAAAAGATAAACTTGTTGGGTAAACAAATTACAGCTGGGCAGTTGACAAAGTATGGGCGCATAACAATGCTATCATGAAATAATAGTTAACCGTAATATTTAATTGGCATTATGTCAAAATAAATAGACCGTTATCCGACTGCATCTATGACTAATAATCCACCCCGGGATCGCTATCCAGCATGTCACCCGAAAGTATTAAGTTGCAAGCAACAGATAATTGCAATAAGCACGGTGAATAATGTAAGCAATGAAAACAACACAAGGAAGTAAACACCGCTGTTTTACCCCTAGTAGCAACAACACATCTTAAATCTTAATCGTTTATGTCAACTCGAGCTCAGACAAAAAGAGGCATGAACCTACTATCTAGCATAAATACTCCCTCTAAAGATACTAGCAATTACTTCGGCCAAAACATACACTAACATCGGAGAGCATGCAAGATCATAAATAGAACATACTGAACAAGAATTATCATAATTCCACAATTCATCGGATCCCAGCAAACACAACATGGAGCATTATGATGTCTACTATATGCATAGAGTCTATGACAAAACCTCCGAGAAAGTCATAGAATCTTATGATGTAAGGTTCGATGAGAATGACGGCTCCCAAGTGGCGCAATTTCATGTTTGTGATGTAGATAATGAGGAACCTCAAGATGCAATAAGAAGGATGGGCGTTGGCTTCTATCGCCCCATTGAGATTCATTACAAGCCTCCTCAAGCTAGTCCAAGCTCCACTCAAGTGGAGCCATCATCATCACAAGTTGAACCGGCGCCTACCATGGAAGCAAATGATGCACCAACCCAAGAACAAGTTCAAGACCCTCCTCATGTTGACCAAGTTGCTACGCAAGAACCAAGTTCTCTATTTGTTGATGCTAGCCAAGATCAAGACCAAGATCAACCCTCTCCTTCTATGGTTGAAGATGTGCATAATGATGATCAAGGTCAACATTCCGGTCAAGACGGGGACTCAAATGATCAAGATGATCAAAAGATACCTCCAAGATGCAATAGAGATATTGAAGCCCGTCAAAAAGTAAGGATTGCAAGAGACTTTGAAATAAAAAGTCACAAGCTAGAAGAAATCATTGGTGACCTAAGTAAGTGTGTTACCACAAAGAGACAATTGGCAACCTTTAGTGAACATCAAGCACACATCTCCATGGTGGAACCAAAGAAAGTGTTTGAAGCACTTGAAGATCCGGATTGGTTGGAAGCTATACATGATGAACTCAATAACTTCAAGCGCAACAAAGTGTGGAATCTAGTTGAGAAGCCAAAGGATTGCCGCAATGTTATAGGCACTAAGTGGATATTCAAGAACAAGCAAGATGAACATGGAATTATTGTAAGGAACAAGGCAAGATTGGTTGCTCAAGGGTACTCTCAAGTTGAAGGCATTGATTTTGGAGAGACTTTTGCACCCGTGGCTCGTCTTGAGTCCATCCGTATCCTTCTTGCATATGCTTCACATCATAACTTTAAATTGCAACAAATGGATGTGAAAAGTGTCTTTCTTAATGGTCCTTTAAAGTAGTTGGTATACGTTACGCAACCACCGGGTTTCGAGGATCCCAAGTTCCCTAACCATGTCTACAAGCTCGATAAGGCGCTCTATGGACTTAAGCAAGCTCCACGTGCGTGGTATGAGTACCTTAGAGAGCTTCTAGTAGACCGTGGATTTGAGGTTGGGAAAATCGATCCCACTCTCTTTACTAAGAGGGTTAAAGGGGAGCTTTTCATATGCCAACTTTATGTTGATGATATTATATTTGGCTCATCTAACAAAGCTTTCAATGATGAATTTTCAAAACTTATGACCGATAGGTTCGAGATGTCTATGATGGGCGAATTAAAGTTCTTTCTCGGTTTTGAGATCAAGCAATTGAATGAAGGGACTTTCATCTCTCAAACCAAATATACCCAAGACATGCTCAAGAGGTTCAATATGCAAAATGCTAAGGAGAAGCGGTTTCCCATGGACACCAAATGCCATCTTGAACTTAACCCCGACGGTATTGATGTTGATCAAAAACTTTATTGCTCTATGATTGGTTCTTTGCTTTATCTTTGTGCATCTAGACCCGATATTGTGTTGAGTGCAGGGGTGTGTGCAAGGTATCAAGCGGCTTCTAAAGAAAGCCACTTGAAGACGGTCAATAGAATCCTTCGATATTTGGTTTATACCCCAAGGTTTGGTTTGTGGTACCCAAAGGGCACTAATTTCTCTCTTGTCGGGTACACGGATTCAGATTGGGCCGGTTGCAAGGATGATATGAAATCAACTTCTGGGGCATGCCAATTCCTTGGTAGGTCCTTGGTGAGTTGGTCTTCTAAGAAGCAAAATTGCATATCTCTATCCTCCGCCGAAGCCAAGTATGTGGCGGCCGCTAGTGCTTCCACCCAATTGTTATGGACGAGGCAAACTTTAAAGGAATACGGTGTCAATTGTGACAAAGTGCCTCTTTTGTGTGACAATGAAAGTGCAATCAAGATTGACCACAACCTGGTGCAACACTCAAGAACGAAGCATATTGAGATCCGTCATCATTTTATTCGGGATCATATTGCCCATGGTGATATTGAGCTTGGCTATATTCCAACCAAAGACCAAGTTGCCGATATTTTGACGAAGCCACTTGATGAAGCAAGATTCACTTATTTGAGGCATGAGTTAAATATCGTGGATTCAAGCAGCTTGACTTGATTATCTTGCATACATACCTATATTTTGACTATGTATTTGGTTCAGGTGTAGGCATGGACATAGGGGGAGTGCGGTCCTAATCCATTGGACTATCCCTCCCCCCAGTATGCCGATAGTAATAACTCATTTTGTTTTTCTATGTTCATTTGTTGAATTGTGAGCTTAAATGACGAGTTGTGTCTGTGAACCCAAGATACATCTTCGCGGTGTCACACCACATATACTCATACATGGTGGCCCAGGCCACCACCCTCCTCCTTTTGAGTAGTAGTTTCTTATTTGCATTTTATTGAAAACCTTTTGACTTTTATGTTTCTCACTTGGTTTTATGGAAAACACACTCAACTTGGCATTTCCTTGTTTGATTCTTGCAAGCATGAGTGTGAAGTACCAATGACAGTTTGGCAATCTTATCCCAAGCCTATCTTATCTAAAAACATTCCATCTTATGCACACAAGTCTTGTTTTGAAACTGAGGAGAAAGGGTTGAGCAGGCCAGAATTTCTAATGAAATCCTGACGATCGGATTATCCGATCCGGACTTGCTCGGATTATCCGACTCTCGGATTATCCGATTCAAGTCAAGATCGGATTATCCGACCTGACGGTTTGTCACACTTCCTAACAGAGAAGGTGTCGGGGTGAGGGGCTCACTCGAGCGTTTCTTCCACCCTGATGCGTGTAAAGTCACACGTCCGTTGGAAACCCCAAGAGGAAGGTATGATGAGTGCAGCAGCAAGTTTTCCCTCAGTATGAAACCAAGGTTATCAATCCAGTAGGAAGTCAACGTTGCTCCGAAGGTGTTGGTGAAGGAATGTAGTGCGGCGCAACACCAGAGATTCCGGTGCCAACGTGGAACCTGCACAACACAATCAAACTATTTGTCCCAACGAAACAGTGAGGTTATCAATCTCACCGGCTTGCTGAAAACAAAGGATTAGGCGTATAGTGTGGAAAATGATGTTTGTTTGCAGAGAATGTAAAAGAACAATGATTGCAGTAGGTTGTATTTCAGATGTAAAAGAATGGACCGGGGTCCACAGTTCACTAGTGGTGTCTCTCCATAATAAAATACTAAACATGTTGGGTGAACAAATTACAGTTGGGCAATTGACAAATAGAGAGGGCATAACAATGCACATACATATCATGATGATCACTATGAGATTTATTTGGGCATTACGACAAAGTACACAGACCGCCATCCAGCATGCATCTGTGTCTAAATAGTCCACCTTCAGGTTAGCATCCGCACCCCTTCCAGTATTAAGTTGCAAGCAACAGACAATTGCATTAAGTATGGTGCATAATGTAAACAACACTAATATCCTTAGACAAAGCATTGCTGTTTTACCCTAGTAGCAACAGCACATCCACAACCTTAGAACTTTCTGTCACTGTCCCAGATTAAATGGAGGCATGAACCTACTATCTAGCATAAATACTCCCTCTTGGAGTTACAAGCATAAACTTGGCCAAAGCCTACACTAATAACGGAGAGCATGCAAGATCATAAACAACACATATATGATAGATCAATAATCAACTTGACATAGTATTCAATATCCATCGGATCCCAACAAACACAACATGTAGCATTACAATAAGATGATCTTGATCATGATAGGCAGCTCACAAGATCTAAACATGATGGCACAAAAGGAGAAGACAACCATCTAGCTACTGTATGGACCCGTAGTCCAAGGATGAACTACTCACGCATCACTCCGGAGGCAGGCATGGCGATGTAGAGCCCTCCGGTGATGATTCCCCTCTCCGGCAGGGTGCCGGAGGAGAACTTCTGAACCCCCGAGTTAGGGTTGACGGCGGCGGGGCAGCGGATGTTTTCTGGAAATATGGCTCGGTGTTTTAGGGTTTTCGCGTCTGGAGGAATAAATAGGCGAAGGGGCGACGTCGGTGGAGGCGCGGGGCCCGCTCCCCATAGGGTGGCGCGGCAGGGGGCCCACCCGCGCCGCCATAGGGTGAGGGCGCCCTGCTGCCCCCCTTCGTCTCCTCTTCGGACTTCTGGAACGTGTCGGAAAAATAGGCATCTGGGATTTTGTTTCGTCCGATTCCGAGAATATTTCCAGAACAGCTTTTCTGAAACCAAAAACAGCAGAAAACAGGAACTGGCACTGTGGCATCTTGTTAATAGGTTAGTTCCAGAAAATGCATAAAAATGCTATGAAGTGTGAATAAAACATGTAGCTATTGGTATAAAACTAGCATGGAACATAAGAAATTATAGATACGTTGGAGACGTATCAAGCATCCCCAAGCTTAGTTCTACTCGTCCTCGAGTAGGTAAACGATAACAACAATAATTTCTGAAGTGACATGCTACCAACATAATCTTGATCAAATAATATTGTAAAGCATATGTCATGAATGAAGTGACTCAAGGCAATGGTCTATAGTTTGCTAACAAATAGATAATGAGTAAACACTGAATCATATAAGCAAAAGCTTTTCATAAATAGTACTTTCAAGACAAGCATCAAAAAGTTTTGCATAAGAGCTAACTCATAAAGCAATAGATTCTAAGTAAAAGGCATTGAAGCAACACAAAGGAAGATTAAGTTTCAGCAATTGCTTTCAACTTGTAACTTGTATATCTCATGGATAATTGTCAACACAAAGCAATATAATAAGTGCAATAAGTAAACATATAAGAATTGTTGCACACAAAGTTGACACAAGTGTTTGCTTCAGGGATAGAAAGGAGTAGGTAAACTGACTCAACAATAAAGTAAAAGATAGGCCCTTCGCAGAGGGAAGCAGGGATTAAATCATGTGCTAGAGCTTTTTAAGTTTTGAAAACATATAGAGAGCATAAAGTAAGTGTTTGAGAGGTGTTTGTTGTTGTCAACGAATGGCAGTGGGCACTCTATCCCCCTTGTCACCCAAACTTTCAAGAGCGGCTCCCATGAAGGACGTTATTTCTACCCAAGGGTAGATCATCCCTCTTCTCTTTTGTTTACACATGCATATTTATAAATTGGTATGACACTCCTCCCAACCGAATCCTCGGGTGCCTTCCAACAATCACATACCATGGAGGAGTGCCTATTTGATAAAGTTTAACATTTTGGAATTTGCTTTTGATAAATCATTGGCAAACATGTGAAGAGAATCAAATGGTTAAAGTTATAATTAATTGGGACTGGGCACCCCATTTGCCAGCTCTTTTTGCAAGTTATTGGATAAGCGGATGTATATGCCACTAGTCCATTGGTGAAAGTCTGTCATGAATAAATGACAAGGTGATAGAGTAAACGCCACATACTTCCTCATGAGCTATAAAACATTGACACAAATAAGGAGTAATAAAGTTTTGAATAGTTTAAAGGTAGCACATGAAGTATTTACTTGGAATGGCAGGAAATACCACATAATAGGTAGATATGGTGGACACAATTGGCATGGGTTTTGGCTCAAGGTTTTGGATGCACGAGAAGCATTCCCTCTCAGTACAGAGTTTAGGCTAGCAAGGTTGTTTGAAGCAAACACAAGTATAAACCGGTACAGCAAGACTCACATGAAAACATATTGCAAGCATTATAAGACTCTACACTGTCTTTCCTTGTTGCTCAAACACTTTTACCAGAAAATATCTAGACCTTAGAGATACCAATCATGCAAACCAAATTTCAACAAGCTCTACGGTAGTTCTTTACTAATAGACTTTTAACTACATGATGCAAGAGCTTAAACATGAAATACTTGAGAGCTCAAAACAATTGCCAAGTGTCAAATAAAACAAGACAATGATCTATATGAGTGTCTTTTCGATATACCATCTACCACATGCAGCATTTTCTGAACCAACACATCAACCAAGCAACTCTCCAAGTAATTTACAAAAGAAACAAGAGAGTACTTTCCACAAGAATTAACAGCTCTAAAAGAGATGCATGAAAAACAGGAGCTAAAAGCATAGCAGTAGCTAGATAAGAATACTCAAAAGATATAAGTGAAGAATATGAGTATTCACATGAAAAAGCGGAGCGTGTCTCTCTCCCACACAAGAATGCTAGGATCCGACTTTATTCAGAAAAATAAAAACAACAAACAAAAATAAAAGCAAACAGACGCTCCAAGTAAAATACATAAAATGTGGAAGAATTAAAATATAGTTTCACTAGAGATGACCTGATAAATTGTTGATGAAGAAGGGGATGCCTTGGGCATCCCCAAGCTTAGACGCTTGAGTCTTCTTGAATATTGCAGGGATGACCCACGGGGGCATCCCCAAGCTTAGGCTTTTCACTCTTCTTGATCACATCATATCATCCTTCTCTCTTGCTCCTTGAAAACTTCCGCCACACCAAACTCAGGTAACTCGTTAGAGGGTTAGTGCATAATCAAAAATTCTCATATTCTACTGTGACACAATCATTACCAAAGCTTCTGGACATTACTTACAGCCACTGATGTTTAATGGAGCAAAGAAATCCAATCAAACATAGTAAAAGAGGCAATGCAAAACGAAAGGCAGAATCTGTCAAAAACAGAACAGTCTGGAAAGACGAATTTTTTAGGCACTTAACTTGCTCAGATGGAAGAAGCCCAAACTAATGAAAGTTGCGTACATATATAAGGATCATGCGTGATTTTTTCAGAATTTTTCGAATTTTCTGTAGCGCATACAGCTCAAAATGGTGGACAGCAAAAATCTGTCACTGCGCAGAAATCCAATTTTAGCAACAACTTTCAACTAGAGACTTTACTTGGCACAACAATGCAATAAAATAAAGATACAAAGGAGTTGCTACAGAAGTAAACACACCTTGACTCAAAATAAAATAAAATGACAGAAAATAAAAAGATGGGTTGTCTCCCACAAGCGCTTTTCTTTAACGCCTTTCAGCTAGGCGCAGAAAGTGAAAATCAAGTGTTATCAAGAGAAATGCATCAACATCATAATTTGTTCTAATAATAGAATCAAAAGGCATCTTCATTCTCTTTCTAGGGAAGTGTTCCATACCTTTCTTAAGAGGAAATTGATACTTAATATTCCCCTCTTTCATATCAATAACAGCACCAACAGTTCGAAGAAAGGGTCTTCCCAAAACAATAGGACAAGATGCATTGCATTCAATATCCAAAACAACAAAGTCAACGGGGACAAGGTTATTGTTAACCGTAATATGAACATTATCAATTCTCCCCAAAGGTTTCTTCATAGAGTTATCAGCAAGATGAACATCCAAATAACAGCATTCCAAAGGTGGCAAGTCAAGCATATCATAAAGTTTCTTAGGCATAACAGAAATACTTGCACCAAGGTCACATAAAGCATTACAATCAAAATCATTCACCTTCATTTTAATGATGGGTTCCCAACCATCTTCCAACTTCCTAGGGATAGAAGCTTCAAGTTTTAATTTCTCTTCCCTAGCTTTTATGAGGGCATTTGTAATATGTTTTGTAAAAGCCATGTTCATAGCACTAGCATTAGGACTTCTAGCTAGCTTTTGCAAGAACTTAATAACTTCAGAGATGTTACAACTATCAAAGTCAAAATCATTATGATCAAAAGTAATGGGACCATTGCCTCCAATACTTCGAAAAATTTCAGCACCTTTATCAGAAACAGTTTCAGCAGTTTTAGGCAATTTTGCATGCTTTATAGTAGAAGTAGAAACATTGCCAACATCAATAACATTACCATTGATAATAGGAGGTTTATCAACATGTGAAGCTTCAGCATTACTAGTGGTGGTAATAGTACAAACTCGAGCTATACTATTCTTTCTATCAATTTCAGCTTCTCTTTCCCACCTAGCATGCAACTCAGCTAACATCCTAATATTGTTGTCAATTTTAACTTGGATGGCATTTGCTGTAGCAAAAGACTTAGTATCTTTAACCTCATTAGGCATAACTTTCAGTTTCAAAAGATCAACATCTAGAGCAAGACTATCAACCTTAGAAGCAAGAACATCAATTTTACCAAACTTTTCCTCAACAGATTTGTTAAAAGCAGTTTGTGTATTAATAAATTCTTTAAGCATGACTTCAAGATCAGAGGGTACACTCCTACTATTGTTGTAAGAATTACCATAAAAATTACCATAACCACTACCATTATTAGAAGGATATGGCTTATAGTTGTTATTACCAAAATTATTCCTATAGGCATTGTTGTTGAAATTATTATTTTTAATGAAGTTCACATCAACATGCTCTTCTTGAGCAACCAATGAAGCTAAAGGAACATTATTAGGATCAATATGAGATTTACCACTCACAAGCATAGACATAATGATATCAATCTTTTCATTCAAGGAAGAGGTTTCTTCAACAGAATTTACCTTCTTACCTTGAGGAGTCCTTTCAGCGTGCCATTCGGAGTAGTTGATCATCATATCATCAAGAAGTTTTGTTGCTGCACCTAAAGTGATGGACATAAAGGTTCCTCCAGCAGCTGAATCCAGCAGGTTCCTTGAGGAAAAATTTAATCCTGCATAAAAGGTTTGGATGATCATCCAAGCAGTCAGTCCATGGGTAGGGCAATTCTTTATCATAGATTTCATTCTCTCCCATGCTTGAGCAACATGTTCATTATCAAATTGCTTGAAATTCATAATGCTACTTCTCAAAGATATAATTTTAGCAGGAGGATAATATTTTCCAATGAAAGCATCTTTGCATTTTGTCCATGAATCAATACTATTTCTAGGCAAAGATAGCAACCATTCTTTAGCTCTTCCTCTTAAGGAGAAAGGAAATAGTTTCAGTTTTACAATATCCCCATCTATATCCTTATACTTTTGCATCTCACAAAGTTCAACAAAATTATTAAGATGGGCAGCAGCATCATCAGTACTAACACCAGAAAATTGCTCTTTCATAACAAGATTTAATAGAGCAGGTTTAATTTCATAAAAGTCTGCTTTAGAAGCAGGTGGAGCAATAGGAGTGCATATGAAGTCATTATTATTTGTGCTAGTGAAGTCACACAACTTGGTGTTCTCAGGAGTACTCATTATAGCAAAAATAAAAACAAAACCGAAATAACAAGATAAAAACAAGTAACTATTTTTTTGTGTTTTTGATATAAAGAAAGCAAACAAGACAATATAAAAATAAAGCAAGAAAAAAACAAAGTAAAGAGATTGGGTGTGAGAGACTCCCCTTGCAAGAACGCCAGAAAATACTGGTGCCTAGTGGAGGCAGAAATCTTCTGAATCCAAAGCAACTCGACTTCCCCGGCAACGGCGCCAGAAAATATGCTTGATGCGTGTAAAGTCACACGTCCGTTGGAAACCCCAAGAGGAAGGTATGATGAGTGCAGCAGCAAGTTTTCCCTCAGTATGAAACCAAGGTTATCAATCCAGTAGGAAGTCAACGTTGCTCCGAAGGTGTTGGTGGAGGAATGTAGTGCGGCGCAACACCAGAGATTCCGGTGCCAACGTGGAACCTGCACAACACAATCAAACTACTTTGTCCCAACGAAACAGTGAGGTTGTCAATCTCACCGGCTTGCTGAAAACAAAGGATTAGGCGTATAGTGTGGAAAATGATGTTTGTTTGCAGAGAATGTAAAAGAACAATGATTGCAGTAGGTTGTATTTCAGATGTAAAAGAATGGACCGGGGTCCACAGTTCACTAGTGGTGTCTCTCCATAATAAAATACTAAACATGTTGGGTGAACAAATTACAGTTGGGCAATTGACAAATAGAGAGGGCATAACAATGCACATACATATCATGATGATCACTATGAGATTTATTTGGGCATTACGACAAAGTACACAGACCGCCATCCAGCATGCATCTGTGTCTAAATAGTCCACCTTCAGGTTAGCATCCGCACCCCTTCCAGTATTAAGTTGCAAGCAACAGACAATTGCATTAAGTATGGTGCATAATGTAAACAACACTAATATCCTTAGACAAAGCATTGCTGTTTTACCCCTAGTAGCAACAGCACATCCACAACCTTAGAACTTTCTGTCACTGTCCCAGATTAAATGGAGGCATGAACCTACTATCTAGCATAAATACTCCCTCTTGGAGTTACAAGCATAAACTTGGCCAAAGCCTACACTAATAACGGAGAGCATGCAAGATCATAAACAACACATATATGATAGATCAATAATCAACTTGACATAGTATTCAATATCCATCGGATCCCAACAAACACAACATGTAGCATTACAATAAGATGATCTTGATCATGATAGGCAGCTCACAAGATCTAAACATGATGGCACAAAAGGAGAAGACAACCATCTAGCTACTGTATGGACCCGTAGTCCAAGGATGAACTACTCACGCATCACTCCGGAGGCAGGCATGGCGATGTAGAGCCCTCCGGTGATGATTCCCCTCTCCGGCAGGGTGCCGAGGAGAACTTCTGAACCCCCCGAGTTAGGGTTGACGGCGGCGGCAGCGGATGTTTTCTGGAAATATGGCTCGGTGTTTTAGGGTTTTCGCGTCTGGAGGAATAAATAGGCGAAGGGGCGACGTCGGTGGAGGCGCGGGGCCCGCTCCCCATAGGGTGGCGCGGCAGGGGGCCCACCCGCGCCGCCATAGGGTGAGGGCGCCCTGCTGCCCCCCTTCGTCTCCTCTTCGGACTTCTGGAACATGTCGGGAAAAATAGGCATCTGGGATTTTGTTTCGTCCGATTCCGAGAATATTTCCAGAACAGCTTTTCTGAAACCAAAAACAGCAGAAAACAGGAACTGGCACTGTGGCATCTTGTTAATAGGTTAGTTCCAGAAAATGCATAAAAATGCTATGAAGTGTGAATAAAACATGTAGCTATTGGTATAAAACTAGCATGGAACATAAGAAATTATAGATACGTTGGAGACGTATCACACCCTGACCTCCTCTCTCTTCCAGCGCTGCCGCCTGCTCTCCCCGCACCACCCTGGCATCTTCGGCCGTCCCCAACTCCGGATCTGTTCGGATTTGGTGCTCCTCCTCCCCGGGAACCATTCCCCCAAGCTTTTTCCTCAATGGACGAGGGTAACTTCTTCTCTCTCAATTCCTAGGTGTTCTTCACCTAGATCTTTATAAGAAGTTATTATTTGCTGAGGGTAGTGGTTCCCATTGGTACTGTGAACAATAGGCATGCACTCCTTTTGTAGATCTACCATTAGACCTAGGTTTCAAATCATCTTGTTGATGCAATGTCTAGATCGGATTATCCGAGTAGTTTCGTATCGAATATTCCGACAGTCGGATATTCCGATACAGACTGAATCGGATAATCCGATGTGCTTGTTTTACAACAACACCTTGATTTGCCCAGGACTTAGTAGATTTACCTCAGGGATACTATCCTATTGTACAATTTACCATTCTTTGTTTGGTGACTTGTGTGTACTTATCACTGCTGCCCATCTATTGCTCTATCTCACAGGGGATTCAAGTAGACCTCCGAAGAAGACCTATGTTCGCAAGCGTCACTTTCATGTAAATGAAGATGGGGTTGGAGTTGATGAAACTGAGATAAGAAGGCAAGCAAGAGAGGCAGCTAGAGAAGAACAAGTGCCGGCCAAGAAAAAGTCAGTGAAGATCACTACTGCCAGACAATCAAGGAAGGGCAAGGAAACTCATCCCAACTATAAGACCATGCCCAGGGTTGAATATGCCTCAATTCGTCAGTATGACTGGTATGCAAAAATGGAAAGTGACGACACTATCAAAGATCCAAACTTCTGGTGCATGGAGCAGATCTATATATATAAGGACATCTATCTGGATTTTAAGCACCCTATTCGTCCAATGCAGCCCTACAAACTTCAAGATGTCAAGGGCAAGCCAAGTTTTGCTCTCGCTGCAGATGTGTTAGAACAGATGGGAATGGTTCCACTCATGGAACGGCAATGTCCTTACAATGTGCCACTGATCCTGCAGTTTTTCTCCACCTTGGTGATCGAAGGTGATATTCCCAAGACCATGAAGTGGATGTCTGGTAGGACTCAGTGTACTTCCTCGTTTGCTCGGTTTGCTGCTCTTCTTGGCTATACTTTCCACGACCATCCTGCTGTTGGTCGTCGCATGCATTCTATTGAGAAACCCAATAAAAACATGTTGAAGGACATGTATGGTGGTGGTGCAGTTATTGGCAAGAAGGAGGGTCTCCTACCTCTCTATGATCAGCTTGTGACCATCCTTAAGTCCACTATTGCTCCCAGCGGAGGTAACAATGACAATATTGTAGCTCCTCTTGCCTACCTACTCTGTCTTGCTAAAGAAATTGTGGAGAATGAAGAACCAGACAGTGACTTTAAGGTGGATGTGATGGATTTCATCTTTCATGAGATGTTTGACTCTATGGTTGGTGGGCTCACCATCCCATATGCTCCCTACATCATGTTGCTCATCAAGGACACTTTGAAGCACCACAACTTCCAAAAGTATTCAATGCAGCCCCATAATTACAAAAAGGTTTATGAGAAGAAATCTGTGGTCAAGACATCTTCTTCTGCTGCTGCTCCTGCTAGAGGTTCCTTCATGGGAGATGCACGCCATGGTGCCACCAGTCAGGCTCGTGTTCCCTCCTTTGCACCGCAGATCAAGAAGCTCAACTGGTTCTAGCGGAACATCCTGTGTATGAATGTTGACATTCGGAGGGGGCAATATGAGGCTTATTGTAGGGAGGAGAACATTCTCAAGCGGCTCCCCCGCCTTCCAGAGGACCCTCCAGTGACTGCTCCTCTTTCTTATGATCAGTGGAATGCGGAGTCTCAGTTTCCTTGGGCTAAGCTAGAAAGACATCTCCAAGAGACAGCTCCTACAGGCCCTTCCCGTGTTCCTACTCACAATGATGATGAAGAGGACATTGATGCTGAGTATGAGGACACTGATGGTGATGATGATGTTGATGGGTTGGAGTGATCTACTTGGGACGTAGCATCGCTCTTTTCCCTCTTTTTGGCATTTCGATGCCAAAGGGGGAGAAGTAGTTCTATTAGGTCTCTGAGTATGGGATTTGCATGGGTTCGGGCGCAAGCATATGCTTTTATCACTCTTCTTGCGCTTGTGTCCATTTATCGTATTTGTGCTAAACTTATTCGTGGTTTGCTTTTCTGTGAAAACTTTGGTGTGAACTTGTGTTAAGTTATGAGACATATGGATGTCTTGTATGGTTGAGACTTGTATTATTGTGCTATGGTCTATCTCTACTCTATTGTGCACAAGGTATACTCTCTTACAAAGCTCAACCTATCTTGATATATCTTATATATATTCGTGCTTATCTAGTTTTCTTACTTTTTGGAGTTGCTCTACACCTACATGTGCTGCATTTGTATTCCAATGCAATTTAATTATATGCACACATTTAGGGGGAGCTTCTCATGTCTTAAGCCTTCGAAACTAGGCAATATAATTGTGCTTTCTTTGCAAATCCTAGTGTTGTCATCTAACACCAAAAAGGGGAGATTGAAAGGACATTCATTGATCCCTTGTGTTTTGTGTGTTAGGCAACAACACTAGTGATGATTTTATATGTGAAGTTAAGTGATGCAAGTTTTAGGTGCTTAAAACATCTTTGCATCAAAGCCAAAAAGGGTGTTGAAAAGAGCTAGTCCTTCTGCTCAAAAAGGGTGAATCGGATTATCCGATCCAGGTTGAATCGGATTATCCGATTCTCAAGGTTTTTCGAGAATTCTGCTAAGGACTAAAGGAACCCAGTTTTGTGGCTCTCAGGAGGTAGTCGGATTATCCGATCCAGTCTGTATTAGATTATCCGACTGTCGGATTATCCGATGCTCACTTGTGTCAGATTATTCGACTCCCCTGTCTGCAACGACTACATTTCTTGGAGGGGTATAAAAACCTCTCCACCTACCTCCAGCCATTTAGCTCGCCCAAACTTGAAGACACCATTGTTGCAAGCTCAAGAAACATATAGATCTCCCAATCCCTCCACCCAAACTCGTTGATCTTTGGAGGATTGAAGGAGAATGCCCGCATCTACATCTTCATCAAGCCGATTTAATTTTCCCCCTCATTCACTTGAGGGCCCCTTTGCTAGGGTTTCCATTGGGAAAAACTAGCTCATTGTTGTACTTACTTGATTGTCTTTGTGACAGATTGTAGTTGTTCGGGAGCCCCCAATCCAATTGTGGGTTGTGCCCCGGATCGTTGTTATAAAGGCTCCGGAATCCGCCTTGAAGATTTCCGATAGTGGAACGTGAACCAAACCTTTGTGGTGCGGTTCATCGGAGAAGAAGGTGAAGCCTTTGTGGCTGTTGAGTTGACCTTTGTGGTAGCTCACACCTCTCCAACGAGACGTACTCTCCTAAAAAGGAGGAACTCGGGAATACATCTGTGTCTCCGCGTGCTTTCACCTTCGGTTACCTCTATCCTTGTTTACCGTCTTTACTTCGTGTATCTTGCTTAGTTGCTAGCTTGTCATATAGGTAAAATCACCGTAGTTGCATATCTAGAGAATTTACCTTTTGTGTCAAGCCTAATTTGAAAAAGTACTAAAATTGAAGTAGCACCTATTCACCCCCCAGGTGTCATACGATCCTTTCAACCCTGCAATTAAGATACAAGAAGTCTCTTGTGTCCCAACACACCTAATACAATTGTCAGTTGTATAGGTGCACTAGTTCGGCGAAGAGATGGTAAAATGCAAGTGATATGGATGGTAACAAGTGGTATTTGTAATCTGTAATAAAAATGGCAGTAAGCAAACATGTAACAAAAGTGACTAAAAACGGTGTTCCGATGATTGGAAACAAGGCCTAGGAATCATACTTTCACTAGTGGTCTCTCTCAACACGTTAGCACGACTGAACGCAAGCAAGTGCTACTCGGAACTATTCTTCTTCTTGATAAGAAACAAGAGTACTATGCATAGTGATACAAAAGCACACCTCAAAGTCTGAGTAAACAAACGTCACAATTCCACAAAAAGAATAATCCATGGTAAATATCCCTCTAATCTATTATCCAAAGAGTCACACACGCCACCCACACTGTCACCAAGGCTTTGTGTTGTCAACAATGACTCTGGAAATTATACTAGATAAACCAATTGAGTAGCATATATATATGAATTCAGCGATACTAACAATGCTCATGATCACATAAAGATCACACAATGGAAGAGAGAAATAAACCACATAGCTACAACAAGAGCCCTCAACCCCGATGAAGAATTACTCCCTCCTCATCATGGGAGGCAGCAACGGCGATGAAGATGACTCCGGAGGCAATTCCCTGTCTCAGCAGGGTGCCGAAATAGGAACTTTTGTCCCCCGAATTAGGGTTTTTGGTGGCGGTGGTGCCGAAAAGATTAGAGTTTATGTTGTGAATTCTAGAAGAGTATATGATGACCAAGATTCTATCCAAGGGTTGATATGAAGAATGGTCATCTAGAGTTGAGCTTATTGCAAGCATGGCTTAGAAAAGAAGATTGAGTGAACATTCATGTTTATCTCCAAGCCATCATCTATATCAAGAGAAGAAGATGATGTGCAATGGATACATGAAGACGGAGCTAAGCGAGGCTCTCCCATAATAGAGTATGGGGGAGTATTTGGATAAGTTTTCATCAAACATGTGCTAGCAAGCATGATCAAGAAAGGTCTTCCAACTTGAGAGAGTCAAGATCGTCATCATCTATCTCAAGTGGAATGCGCAAGGCAAAGGTATGATCTTGATAGGGTTTCTACTTTACCGGTCTCTTGTTTTTAGTTCGGAGACTGGGTTATAGGATCGGTAGTCGTACTATCAAGAGGGGCTCTCTAGTGTGTAACTAGATTGCATCTTTGTGGAGAGCTCAAACCTTTGCATACTTGGCGTATCATCTTTCTTGGTTCTGATAGGGCAAAGGTGTCCGATCTTTCGATGAGATGATGATACGTCGATTCTGGTGGAGTTCGACCTTGGCGATCCGACCACTACGCACACGTACGCAGCGCCAATGCAATCGCTAAACCAATCTCCGGGAGTTACCGATCCTGCAGAAGCACGATCAGCCTGACCAAAAGGTCTAGTTCTACCTACGATCGAGGAACAAGTAAGAACCAATAATGCAATCAAGAATTGCGGATGTAAGATGAACTTTATTGATGAAGGTGGGATTCTGCAAGTGCGTAGTACATGAGGTCTAGCCGACACTCGTGCCTATGGCGAAGACTAGCAATAGCTGAGTTCTTTTTAACTAAACAAAATCCGAGTCTAAACAAAACCCTAGACGAGGTATATAAGGGGGAGAAGGAGGGGGTTTCGCCCAGCCATCAAGTGGCAGCCGAATCCAACCATAGGAGGCCTTCTCTCCCTCAATAGGGATTCTAAAAATGACCTAATAGTTCTGGTTTCGAAATTACATGGGCCCTGGCCCATTAATAAAGGTGACGCAGCACCATATGTAACTATGAACGAAAATATGAAGTGTATACTTGATTAGTTTACCTAGCCTCCATTGGTGGCATCATCATCTCCAACGTGTCCACTCCGGCTGTGATCTCCATCCACGTACATGCTCCATAGCTTGTCCTTCTCATTCATGCTTGGTGCATCATTCCTAAGAGAGACAAATACATCTACTTTAGGCAACATCATATTCTCATGTACATTAGGAGTAGCTCGTAGAAACGGAAGTACCTGCTGTTGGAGTTGACGGGCACGAGCTTGAGTTAACGGTCCTTGCATTTGAGGAGGTGTATTTGTCATGGTTGCATCTATCGTAGGTATGTCCTCATCAGGTTATTTGTCTTTTCTCCTTGTTGGGTTTTGGTGCTTGCCGTGATCGTCATGACAAGCCCAAATTCTTCGAAAACATATTTTGTATAGAAAACTTGTTGTGTTTTCGTGTTGGAAAATATTATCGGTTTATCCGTGAGGAAAGCTCCACACCTTCCATGTGTGGTAACTTAACTCTTGTCGTTACCTTTACAACAAAATTGGTTTCATCTGATTTGGAGTTCGAACGACAAAGTTATTGAGTTTTCAGTTTTGCTGAGTTGCTGCTGATTTTCCTAACCGGAGTGTCCGGTGTGCCAGGGCCGGAGTCTCCGGTCTCAGGGCACCAAAGTTTCCGGCCACCCTCCGGTCGGCCGTTTTTCATCGAGTGGCACAGCTATGGAGAGCCTCTGGACTCGGGTCCGGAGGAACACCGCAAGGTGCCCGGAGTCTCTGGTGTAGGCCGGAGTCTCGGTCCTGTTTGGACCGGAATCTCCTGTGTAGGCCGGAGTCTCCGGTCTGCTTAGATCGGAGTCTCCGGTGTGAGTTTTCCTGCAACGGCTCTTTTTCTGGGGACCTATAAAAGGCCCGCTTCTTCCCCAAAGCCAGCTCTTCCAAGCACGATTTTCCCCTCTCTCACCTCCATTGTTGACCTTAAAAAGCTTGCCCCTCTCTCAATTCCTCCCATGATTCTTGCATATCTTTGAGGGAAAAGAAAGAGGAGATCTAGATCTATATTTCCACCAATCAATCTCTCCTCTAAGTGAGGGGAAGACTTTTGATCTAGATCTTGGAGTTCCATTTATTGAGTTCTTCTTTGTTCTTCCTCTCTTCTCCCCCATAAGCATTAGTTGCCTTTGGTGGGATTTGAGAGTGAAGGATTTGAGCACTTGTGCTCTTACCATTGCATTTGGTGCGTCGGTTTGCTCTCTCCACGAGAGGATTCGTGGAAGTGAAAGTTGTGAGCTTGTTACTCTTGGGTCTTTGAACCCTAAACGGCTTGTTGGTGTTTTGAGAGCCCCCAATCCAGTTGTGGGTTGTGCCCCAAGATTGTTGTAAAGGCTCCAGATTCCGCCTTGAATGATTCCGATAGTGGAAGGTGAACCAAGCCATTGGTTGAGGTTCATCGGAGAATAGGGTGTGGCCAGTTGTGGCATTTGAGCTTTGAAAGCTCACACCCCTCCAACGAGACGTACTGCCCTAAAAAGGAGAAACTCGGGAATACATCCTCGTCTCCGCGTACCTCGGTTATTTCTATACCCGAGCTCTTTATTTATGCACTTTACTTTGCGATAGCCTTCGTGCTTGAAGTACTTTATATTGATATCACCTTGTTGCTTGTCTTGCGTAGCATAAGTTGTCCGTGCACATAGGTGAGCCTAGTATATTTAGGTTGTTAGCTTATTAATTTAAACACCTAGTTTTATTCCGCAATTATCAAACCTAAACCGGAAAAAATTTAAATCGCCAATTCACCCCCTCCGTCTAGGCAACATCCTTGTCCTTTCAGCAGGTACCTCCTGGCGCAGTCTTTGTTTCCATGTAAACATAAATCATGTAAATTTTCTGCCAATTCCGAGAAACTTCCCCGACTAGTTTTTCTGAAACAAAACGACAACAGAAAACATGAACTGGCATTGGACATCTTGTTAACAGGTTAGTTTCAGAAAATATGCCAAAATGATATAAAACATAATAAAAACATGTGACAATAATATATAACAAGCATGGAACAACCAAAAATTATAGATACGTTTAAGACGTATCAGTGTCTCACAGAACATTTTACCTCAAAATATAAGGATAGACACAAAATTCTGTACGGGACCCACAAATAAGGATTTTTTTTTCTTTTTGTTCTCCTCTTCCTACTCCTGTTCTCTTCTCTTGCAACGCACGGAGAACCGCACGCCCAGCATCGTCGACCGCCCACGCCCGCCCCTTCCAGGCACGACACGCTGCCCCAACTCCCGCCCTGTCGTCCCCCACTCCATCGTCCCGACCAACATCCGCCGCCAGGAGCAGCGGATCCATCGACCGACAGCAACAGTGGTTCTATCGACCGTCTCCTCTCCCTCCCTATACTGCTCCTCCCGGCCGCCCTCTCCTCCCTCAGCTCGCCCGAACTCGACCCCTCCGCTCCCACCCTCATGTGTCCACCGCCAAGCACGTCGCGGCCACGCCTTTCCTCTGCTCTTGCAAGCACGGCGCCAGGCCATCCGCTCTTGTAGGACACGGACGAAATATAGCGAGAATCAGAACGGGGCAGTGGAATTTTGGTGGAATTGGGTCTGTCCGGCAACAGCGGGAGATGGATTTGTCCTGAAGCTTTAGTGGCACGAAGCTTTTCGAGGATACGGGTAACCGTAAAAGATGGGCCAAAAACTTTAGATATATGGGATATGAGGCTCAATTTAAGGTTCCCCTTAAAAAAAAATAAGCGTCGGTCCAGTTTACGGGATCTGAAATGGATTTTTTTCGTCAAAACCGTAAAAAGACCTGGTTATTTTAAAGGTTTGCCCTCTTTTAAGGGATATGCTAGAAATGCCCTAATGATTTTCGGGTTCCACCAGAAAAAGTTTACGATACGAAATTTTTCCCTCCCGAAATAGATACCGTAAAAAACACCTAAAACACACTGGACCCACCAATCATCAATTTTTCCTATTAGTTTTTCTTTTTCTTATTTACTTTCCTCTTCTCCTTCCTCCCGTATCTAGCCAGCCGTTTTCTAGTTTAGTGGGAGCCGGAAAAGACGCCGCGAAAACTGAAAATATGAGTTAGTTGGGCTGTTAGGGACTAAAAAAAATTACGGTTTGCCTGAATATGTGGGATTTGTTCGGGTCAGTTTTGTTGTTGTTGACAAAAACCAAAAATTGGCAGTTACTATAGGGGCCGTGGGCTTTTACGGGATATGCTAGAGAAGTTCTTAGTTCATAGCCTTTGCCGTATTTTGTATCTAGCTAGATGTTGTTGTCGATGTTAAGAGATTCGGATCCATCACGGAGGTAGAACAAGCCCAATTAAACATAGTGCGGCCTATCACGAGGACTGGGCGGATGCGGGTGACGAGCATACCTTATCAACTGGGAATACAAGGCATGCCAATGCTACTTGCTCTGGAAATCTCCATGATTTGTAACTGATTAAGATCGGTTCTAGACATATCTCTTCACATGTAATTTAGTCGGCTCCTTTTAAAATTAGATCTACCCATATATATAAGGCATGCCAAGTCATATAGACATAACCACATAAGTCTTCGCCTTCATTTACCACATATAAATAAACATGTGTCCGGCAGGAAGCGTACGTATTTTGGGGGTGCCGGAGACATTTCCAAACGTGCCGGTGGAGATGCTCTTATCGTTGCTTTTCTTTTTTGCGAAAAACTCTTATCGTTGCTTTGATTGGAAAATTTTATTATTCCTTTGTTACGATATTTCTATGGTATCTAACTGGATGAAAAAATTTCTATCAAAATATAGAAATTTTCATTATCTTGCATAGCTTGTAATTAACTTGCTCGAGATCATTTTAGTATGAACAAATTTTGGCGGCTTAACGTTTAACTCTGACTTAGCGTGAGCTCCCTTGAATTTTAGTATAAAACCGAGTTAAGTCCAATATCTACCTCGTTCAAAATCGACCCGTTTGCCCCCACGACTCGGACCAACAAATATTATCTTCCGACGGTCACCGACTCACCGTCGAGCGACGCCGGCGTAGTCCATGTGTTGATGCGACTCTTCCAGGACACTGTGTGTAGCTGCATCTCCCCCGCGCGCCGGAAGGAGCTTTCGATCTCTGAATCTCGTGGCGACGGACGGCCAGACAGTCTTCCACTTGTTCAGTCTGAGAATCTTTGATGTCGCCGTCGGCGAGGCGATCAATTCCTGCGCGGTGGTCACATTTGGCATTCCGGGCGCATCGATCGGCACGAGGGCACCCTCGTGGCCCGTCCGTGGTACCTGTGGATTTGCTCGAACTGGAAACCGGCGCGCCGTGGCAGCGGCAGTACTGTGCGGACGCCGGGGCGCGCGTCCACGTGAAGGCCCTCGTGCGTGCGACAGCGATCGATCCATGCCCCCGACCGCCGTCGCCCCCTGTATCCCTTAGTCGACGTCGCGCTCCACCGGCTGCGGGATAAGATAACACGGAACATTATTATCGGTAGATACTGCAAGAACAGATCGGGTCCCTATCTCTGCACCGCTGTTCATAGCATCCATCCTCAGTTGCAGAGGAGTGTCTATATAACACACCGCTCACATTACCAGCAGCAGATAACCAGCCTGCAGGTGAAACAACAGCACCAGATCGATCGAGCCTAGAACCCTAGATAGCTAGCCAGTACCAGGCTACCAGCTACCAGAGCAAGAACCAGGAGATCGATCTGCAGCTAGCGAAGATGTCGGCGGGAGGCGTGTGGGTGTTCAAGAACGGGGTGATGGAGCTGGAGCCGGAGGCGTCGAGCAGGAAGGCGCTGGTGTACGTGCCGGCGAACGAGACGATGCGGTCGCTGGAGGCGCTGGAGCGGCGGCTGGCCGCGCTGGGGTGGGAGCGCTACTACGAGGACCGCGGCATCGTGCAGCTCCACAAGCGCGACGGCAGCGTCGACCTCATCTCCGTGCCAACGGACTTCTCCAGGCTCCGCTCCACACACATGTACGACGTCGTCGTCAAGAACCGCGACCACTTCAAGGTCGTCGACGCGCGCATCTAGCTACCTACCCATCTTCAATCAAGCTGGATTAATTCGTGCCACACACATATACATCGACGACGACGTCATATACAAATAAGCGAGTGCGGCACATATGCATGTGTGATGTAATTAACCCGTGTGTACCCAAAAGGGGCGGGGATATATTATCCATGTGAGTACCGTCAGTTAACACACTATCGGGCCATCCATTTTCTAGGCGCCACACTATCTGTCACTAGTTAAAAGCTGCTTCATACCAACCGCCACGTAAAACACACTGAGCAAACAAACGGCCCTCCGTGAAGTCGAAAAACACTCGACAAAGGAAGGCGCTGGGCAATGAAGAAATAAACATTCGCCACACTTCTACCCTCGGAGTGGACGTGTCCCTGTCGTCTGTGCTTGACGGCGAGGAGACGGTGATTTTTCCCGTTAACGGACACTCGGCAAACATTTGCATTTTTCCCGTTAGTTTTTCTTGCCGGGGCAATTTCCTGACTATATTAAATATTTGACGAGTGCCTTATAGACAACACTCGGCAAACCATGTTACTTTTTGTACTTCCCGCGCCTTATTAAATGTTTGTTGAGAGCCCTTTGTAGGACACTCGACAAGCCATATTATATTTTTTCTATAAACTTCCCGCCACTTTCTCCGTTAGCACATTATTTCTCTCTAGTTCTCAAACCAACCAAAATAATTAACAAATTTATTCGAGGTAGAGAGCAACACAAAGCATAAATGAAGAGATAAGGAAGTCTAACTATTTCTATGCATTGGCGTTTTATAAATGAATACATCACATCAAATAAGAGGAGACCAATGCATATCTATAGTAGGTTCTTACAATTTTGGAATAGTTTGGGAAAAGGGCACTTATCACCTCATCATTCAAGGTTCAACTTTGAAACACTTTGCATATGAAGAGGATAATTAGAATTATCATGACAACCATAGACATGTTTTCCGTTCTAAAAATAATTGCAAGAATTAATATCAAACTAAACATCATGTTCGAAGCAGGATCAAGGTCCGGACACCCCACCTCGATCTCGCTAAGCTGGGAGACGGCGGCGGGATATCTCATGTTAAGATCGTAAGCAAAAAGGCTGATGAGTAGCAAGAATCTATAGTGAGCTTCCAAATGATGGTGTCTTGGGTGCCTTCCTAGAGGTTAATATGAAGCGGCATAGACCCAAGAATAAAGAATTCATCAATTTGATCCGACGCCAACCCATGGCTTGTACAATCTCACTACTAAAAAATGGGGCTTTAGTCCCAGTTCGTAAGGGCTTTTAGTCCCGGTTGGCGAACCGGGACTAGCCAACTGGGACTAAAGCCCCCCGCCCCCCTCTTTAGTCCCAGTTTGTTACGAACCGGGACTAATGGCCATCCCACGTGGCCGCGCAGTGCGCGCGTTGCAGGGAGACCTTTAGTCCCGTTTCGTAACACGAACCGGGACTAAAGATTTCTGTTTTTTTCTTTTTGATTATTTTTAAGGGTGGGGTTAGGGTTTTGGAGGGGTTTAGGGTTTCTGATTTTGTGTATAGGAGGGGTTTATGGAGATCACGTCGATGCGCCAAAAACAACATATATAAGGAGAAATCTATAACAATGTTTTGGCATAAAGTAGTACATGAAGATCACAACATAACATATACAATTCGGTATATCTACTTAATTACATATGGATCACTATAGACAGAGGCATATTATTGTTCGCTATAGTAGTACTCTCCGGTCTTAGGTATGACCTGCGTAAGGAGAAATCCCGCCAATTTCTCCGCAATTGCTTTTACGCGATCCTTTGGTAGGAGCGCGTTCCGCTTCCTCTTCAACTATAAAAGAAGGAGATCAAAATAATTATGAATGAAATTTAACACAACTGATGGTAACAAAATAAAATTGCGAATAATGTTTACGTACATCTTGAGTTCTTTGATTATTAAATCTCTCATTGATCCTCATGCGAATATACTCGCAAACGTACTATGCACATAAATTAGTCCCGGGTTCCTGTATGGGGCACCACTATACGAGAATAGAATTCAATCAAATAATAATAAAGCATGATAATGGTATTGAAACTAGAATTAAAGAGATGCGCGGACCTAGGTAGTATTACTTACCCTGTTTATGCACCAATCCAGCTTCTCGTTCTATTCACCTGGTTCAACCTCCCTGAACCGACTCCAAACCCTGCCCGACAAAGAAAATGAATAAAGGAGTTATTAATTACTTGATATGAGGAAATGAACGAAAGAGGCCGATGTAGTGAGATTGAAATTACCTTTGGATCATATGATACAAACTTTTGTATTCTTTAGGGTGTTTCCGTAATGAGTCCATGACTTCAACGACTCCATCTTCGATTTTAATGATTGATACGTCTCCAACGTATCTATAATTTCTGATGTTCCATGCTTATATTATGCCAATTGCTACATGTTTTATATACACTTTATATCACTTTTATGCATTTTCTGGGACTAACCTATTAACAAGATGCCGAAGTGCCAGTTCCCTGTTTTCTACTGTTTTTGGTTCCAGAAATGTACTTCTGCGAATATTCTCGGAATTGCACGAAACAAAAGCCAAACCTCCTATTTTTCCGAGGGACACACGGAGCCAGAAGGGCAAGCCAGGGGGAGGCCCACGGCCTCCAAACCACCTGCTCGCGCGACTGGGCCCACAGGCGCGCCGGGAGGTGAGGAGGGAGCCCAGGACCTCCGCCAACATCGCTCCTTCGCCTATATATTGCCTCAGACGCGAAAACCCTAGAGGACCAAGTCATATTTCTAGAAGAGTTCCGCAGCTCCGCCGCCATTTCGGGGGACAGAAGTCTCTGTTCCGTCATGCTGCCGGGACGGGGAATTGCCCCCGGAGTCATCTCCATCGACACCACCGCCATCTTCATCGCCGCTGCTGACTCCCATGATGAGGAGGGAGTAGTTCTCCCCCGAGGTTGAGGGCTCTACCGGTAGCTATGTGGTTCATCTCTCTCTCACATGGTGTGATCTTTATGTGATCGTGTGTATTGCTAGTATCGCTGAATACATTAATAATGTTTATGCTACTCAAGTGATTTTGTCTAGTTTCTGGAGTCATTGTGACAACACGGTATCAAGGTGACAGTGTGGGTACTTGTGTGACTCTATGAATAATTTAGATATCTATCATGGCTTGTTCTTGGGAACTGTGGTGTTTGTTTACTCAGACTTTGAGGAGTGCTTTTGCAGCCCTACATGTAGTACTCTTGTGTTATCAAGAAGGAGAATAATCCCGAGCAGTATTTACTTGTGTTCAGTTGTGCTAATCTAGTTGAATATGTAGATGTTACTCTTTATCTATTATGCACTCTATAGGTTACTTTAATATGAACTCCGGTACTCTCCACGGTGTAACGGTGACAGTGTGTGCACCGTGTGTGATTCCTTTATGACGTTGTGGCGCTTGTTTACTCCGGCTTGAGGTGTGCTTTTGTAGCCCTACACAATGAATGTGTTTGTTATCCAACAAGAGAGTGTTTAAGAGTAGCTTTTACTTATTCAGTTATGAGATCATTGTTGAGAGTGTCCACTAGTGAAAGTATGATCCATAGGCCTTGTTTCTAAGCATTGAATCACCGTTTACAACTAGTGCACCTATACATCTGACAAGTGTATTGGGTGTGTTGGGGACACAAGAGACTTCTTGTATCTTAATTGCAGGGTTGCTTGAGAGAAATATCTTTGACCTCTAGCTCCCTGAGTTTGATAAACCTTGGGTGATTCACTTAAGGGAAACTTGCTGCTGTTCTACAAACCTCTGCTCTTGGAGGCCCAACACTGTCTACAAGAATAGAAGCACACGTAGACATCAAGCTATTTTCTGGCGCCGTTGCCGGGGAGGTAAGCGTTGGAAGGTATCTCCTTTAGATTCTGCAATTATTTCTTTTTGTTTCTTTTTTTATTTTCACTAGTTAGGCTTAATGGAAAACAACAAAAAATTAGAGATCTTTATGAACTTTATATTGAATTAGGACATGATGCTTTTGAAGAGAAAATTAAAAAACCTATGGAGGCTTGTTTGCATGATGGTAGCAATGGTATTACTATAAATTCTTTGAACACCATTATTGCTAATGCTATGGAAAAGTCTAAGCTTGGGGAAGCTAGTTGTGATGAATATGATATTTTTAGTCCCCCAAGCTTTAAGGAGGAAATTTGCTTTGATGATACTTTGCCTCCAATATATGATGATTATAATCATTGTGATATTTTCAGTCCACCTACTATTGAGGATATAGTTTATGTTGATTATGATATGCCTCCTATATATGATGTTTACAATGATGAATATGATATTCTCAGTCCATCTACTATTGAGGATAAAATCATTTTGATTATTCTATGCCTCCTATTTATGATGATTACAATGATGGATGTGATACTTTTACTCTCACTATTACTAATGATAATGTTCATGCTTATGTGGAGAGTAATGATACTTTTATGCATGTGGATCATGATAAGAATGCTCTATGTGATAGCTATATTGTTGAGTTTATTCATGATGCTGAAAATTATTTTGAGAGAGGAAAGTATGGTTATAGAAATCTTCATGTTACTAAATTTCTTCTCTTTATGATGAATGTTTTGAGCTTTCTCTTGATTTGCTTTTATTTGCTGGGTACTTTAAGACCTACTGGTCCTTATGAGAGAGGGAGACACGATTTCATATATCACAATAATATTAAGTCTTCTCTCTTTATGTTGAAATTTTTGAAGTTACACTTGTTTTGCATTTCTATGCTAGTCACTTTGTTCTTCATTGACTTGTTTTCTTACAAGACTCCTATGCATAGAAAGAGTGTTAGATTTAAACATGTTTTATATATGCTTCTTGATGCTCTCTTTTATGTTTCAACTCTCATCTTTATGTGGGCATCATAAAAATCACTATGCCTAGCTAAAAGGCTTTAAAGAAAAGCGCTTATGGGAGACAACCCATTTTTATTTTCTGTTATTTTTGCTTTTCTTTTTGTTTTGAGTCAAGGTGCTTGTTACTTCTGTAGCAACTCCTTTGTATCTTTATTTTATTGCATTGTTGTGCCAAGTAAAGTTTTATTGAAAGTTGATGCAAGATTTGGATTTCTGCGCAGTAACAGATTTTTAGCTGTCACGAATTTGAGCTTTTCTCCTGCAGAAAATTCGAAAAATTCTGTAAAAAATCACGCATCTTCCTCAGATATGTACGCAACTTTCATTAATGGACCAGTTCCATCTGAGCAACTTAAGTGCCTCGAAAAAATTCGTCTTCACAGACTGTTCTGTTTTTGACAGATTCTGCCTTTTGTTTTGCATTCGCTCTTTTACGATGTTTTGTGGATTTCTTTGCTCCACAAAGCATTGGTGGCTGTAGCTAATGTCCAGAAGCTTTGGGAATGATTGTATCATTACAGAATATGAGAATTTTTGATTATGCACTAACCCTCTAATGAGAACTGTCTTGAGTTTGGTGTGAAGGAAGTTTTCAAGGATCAAGCGAGAAGGGTGATATTATGTGATCAAGAAGAGTGAAAAGCCTAAGCTTGGGGATGCCCCCGTGGTTCATCCCAACCATATTCAAGAAGACTCAAGCGTCTAAGCTTGGGGATGCCCAAGGCATCCCCTTCTTCATCAACAAACTTATCAGGTCATCTCTAGTGAAACTATATTTTAATTCTTTCACATCTTATGCGCTTTACTTGGAGCGTCTGTGTGCTTTTATTTTTGTTTTTGTTTGAATAAATTCGGATCCTAGCAATCCTTGTGTGGGAGAGAGACACGCTCCGCTTTTTCATGTGAATACTCATGTTCTTCACTTATATTTGTTGAGTATTCTTAACTAGCTACTGCAGTGCTTTTAGCTCCTGTTTTTCATGCATCTCTTCGAGCTGTTAGCACTTGTTTATAAATACTCTCTTGCTGCATTATATTATCATTTGGAGAGTTTATGTTTAAATAAATTGATTGGTGTTTGTTTGGAAGAAAGAAAATGCTACATGTAGTAGTTGGTATTGGAAAAGACATATGCATTCTTGTAGATCATTGTCTTGTTTCGATTTGATACTTTGCAATTGTTTTGAGCTCTCAAGTAGATCATGTTTAAGCTCTTGCATCATGTAGTTAAAGCCTAGTAGTGGAGAACTACCGTAGAGCTTGTTGAGACTTGGGATGCATATTTGTTCTCTCTAAGGTCTAGATATTTTCTGGTAAAATGTTTGAGCAACAAGGAAGACAGTGTAGAGTCTTATAATACTTGCAATATGTTTTTATGTGATTCTTGCTGTACCGGTTTATACTTGTGTTTGCTTCAAACAACCTTGCTAGCCTAAACTCTGTACTGAGAGGGAATGCTTCTCGTGCATCCAAAACTTGAGCCAAAACCCATGCCATTTGTGTCCACCATACCTACCTACTATGTGGTATTTCCTGCCATTCCAAGTAAATATTTCATGTGCTACCTTTAAACTATTCAAAACTTTATTACTCCTTATTTGTGTCAATGTTTTATAGCTCATGAGGAAGTATGTGGTGTTTTATCTTTCAATCTTGTCATTTACTTCTGACAGACTTTCACCAATGGACTAGTGGCATATACATCCGCTTATCCAATAATTTGCAAAAAGAGCTGGCAACGGGGTGCCCAGCCCCAATTAATTACAACTTTCATTAATAATTCTCTTCACATGTTTTGCCCTGATTTATCAGTAAGCAACTTAATTTGCAAATAGACACTCCTCCATGGTATGTGAATGTTGGAAGGCACCCGAGGATTCGGTTAGCCATGGCTTGTGTAAGCAAAAGGTTGGGAGGAGTGTCATCTATAAAGAAACTAAAATACATGTGTAAACAAAAGAGAAGAGGGATGATCTACCTTGCTGGTAGAGATAACGTCCTTCATGGGAGCCGCTCTTGAAAGTCTGGTTGACAAGGGGGTTAGAGTGCCCACTACCATTCGTTGACAACAACAAACACCTCTCAAATACTTATTTTGTGCTCTCTATATGCTTTCGAAAACTTAAAAAGCTCTAGCACATGATTTAATCCCTGCTTCCCTCTGCGAAGGGCCTATCTTTTACTTTATGTTGAGTCAGTTTACCTACTCCTTTCTATCTAGAAGCAAACACTAGTGTCAACTTTGTGTGCATTGATTCTTACATGTTTACTTATTGCACTTGTTATATTGCTTTATGTTGACAACTATCCATGAGATATACATGTTACAAGTTGAAAGCAATTGCTGAAACTTAATCATCCTTTGTGTTGCTTCAATGCCTTTTACTTTGAATCTATTGCTTTATGAGTTACCTCTTATGCAAAACTTTTTGATGCTTGTCTTGAAAGTACTATTCATGAAAAGTTTTTGCTTATATGATTCATTGTTTACTCTTTATCTATTTGTTAGCAAACTATAGACCATTGCTTTGAGTCACTTCATTCATGACATGAGCCTTGCAATATATTGATCAAGATTGTGTGAAAGCATGTCTCCTCAGAAATTATTTGTTGTTATCGTTTTACCTACTCGAGGACGAGTAGAACTAAGCTTGGGGATGCTTGATACGTCTCCAACGTATCTATAATTTCTGATGTTCCATGCTTATATTATACCAATTGCTACATGTTTTATATACACTTATATCACTTTTATGCATTTTCTGGGACTAACCTATTAACAAGATGCCGAAGTGCCAGTTCCCTGTTTTTGCTGTTTTTGGTTCCAGAAAAGTACTTCTGCGAATATTCTCGGAATTGCACGAAACAAAAGCCAAACCTCCTATTTTTCCGAGGGACACACGGAGCCAGAAGGGCAAGCCAGGGGGAGGCCCACGGCCTCCAAACCACCTGCTCGCGCGGCTGGGCCCACAGGCGCCGGGAGGTGAGGAGGGAGCCCACGACCTCCGCCGACATCGCCCCTTCGCCTATATATTGCCTCAGACGCGAAAACCCTAAGGACCAAGTCATATTTCCAGAAGAGTTCCGCAGCCGCCGCCATCGACGACAAGTTTCGGGGGACAGAAGTCTCTGTTCCGGCACGCTGCCGGGACGGGGAATTGCCCCCGGAGTCATCTCCATCGACACCACCGCCATCTTCATCGCCGCTGCTGACTCCCATGATGAGGAGGGAGTAGTTCTCCCCGAGGCTGAGGGCTCTACCGGTAGCTATGTGGTTCATCTCTCTCTCACATGGTGTGATCTTTATGTGATCGTGTGTATTGCTAGTATCGCTGAATACATTAATAATGTTTATGCTACTCAAGTGATTTTGTCTAGTTTCTGGAGTCATTGTGACAACACGGTATCAAGGTGACAGTGTGGGTACTTGTGTGACTCTATGAATAATTTAGATATCTATCATGGCTTGTTCTTGGGAACTATGGTGTTTGTTTACTCAGACTTTGAGGAGTGCTTTTGCAGCCCTACACGTAGTACTCTTGTGTTATCAAGAAGGAGAATAATCCCGAGCAGTATTTACTTGTGTTCACTTGTGCTAATCTAGTTGAATATGTAGATGTTACTCTTTATCTATTATGCACTCTATAGGTTACTTTAATATGAACTCCGGTACTCTCCACGGTGTAAAGGTGACATTGTGTGCACCGTGTGTGATTCCTTTATGATGTTGTGACGCTTGTTTACTCCGGCTTGAGGTGTGCTTTTGTAGCCCTACACAATGAATGGTGTTTGTTATCCAACAAGAGAGTGTTTAAGAGTAGCTTTTACTTATTCAGTTATGAGATCATTGTTGAGAGTGTCCACTAGTGAAAGTATGATCCCTAGGCCTTGTTTCTAAGCATTGAAACACCGTTTACAACAAGTTCTGCTACATGTTTGCTTGCTGCCATCTTTATTTCAGATTGCAGTTACTACTTATAATCATCCCTATCACTTGTATTTCACTATCTCTTCGCCGAACTAGTGCACCTATACATCTGACAAGTGTATTGGGTGTGTTGGGGACACAAGAGACTTCTTGTATCTTAATTGCAGGGTTGCTTGAGAGGAATATCTTTGACCTCTACCTCCCTGAGTTCGATAAATCTTGTGTGATTCACTTAAGGGAAACTTGCTGCTGTTCTACAAACCTCTGCTCTTGGAGGCCCAGCACTGTCTACAAGAATAGAAGCACACGTAGACATCAAGCTATTTTCTGGCGCCGTTGCCGGGGAGGTAAGCGTTGGAAGGTATCTCCTTTAGATTCTGCAATTATTTCTTTTTGTTTCTTGTTTTTATTTTCACTAGTTAGCGTTGGAAGCACACGTAGACATCAATGATTATCAGAACAAAATGGAAGATGGGCACGTTTATATACACAGTCATGCATAACTCATCAATTACACTTAACATCGGTAAGCAAAATAAAATGTGTACAAGATAGTAACACTCACTTGAATTTGTAAGGAAAAAGTATTTCTCTTTTGGTATGTTGTTTCCTTAAAAACCTTAGCAAAAGTTCCTCTGTGTCCTTGGCATGGTTTTGTACAGTGACTTCATGAACTTTATCTGGGTCAATGAACCCAAAATCCCAGATTCCTTCTTTTTTGGATTCGAGAATCTTCATTCTGCATAATAGCGTACAAAAGAATATCGTGAGGATAATTACAGGAAATGAACGAGCTGAGCTAAAAACTTAAAGTACAGAAATAAACCACTTACAGACAATAGCAACTGACGAGAGATTTGTCGAGGTCCCTGAAATTGTATAACTGGAAAAGTTTGGAAAAATCAATATGCACACCGTATTCTTGGAAGTAGTGCTCTTTCTTAACTCATGCCATGAGAGAGGTTTTCCCTTCGATTGCGGACATCATGTACCAATCATGCAATCTTCGCATTTGTGTTGGAAGTTCCTCGACATCCTCAGGTCTGACCAGAGTATTCCCGAGAACAAAAGGCCATACTGTCTCAGCCATTGGGGGCCCAGAGTCGCCTATTACTTGAGGAGCAACACTGAGACCAGTACTGTCGTGTATATCCTTATCGGGAAACACCTTGAGCGGGGGGGCCGATTGTACTTCATGTTCTCCGAGCTGGGCAACTGTTTTCCCGCATTTCCTCTTCTCCCCCAGTGAGCTATATAACTTGTCAATAGAGCGCTCATAGTCTGATGGCGTCTTTGGTTCCGGGTTATATAAGTTCGTAATGGTGCGCTCCATGTTCTCAAGAAATATCCCGGATGTAAATTTTGGGGGCTTTGGTTTCGGTGCAAGTTGTCTTTTGACATCGGCATCCACCAACGCGGCGTTTTCCTCGACAGTCCTATCGTACGGTAACGGCTCAGGACTCTTGGCTTTTGCCTTCTTTCTCTGTGTCCTCTTAGCAGGTGAACCGGTGGGCTTCCACTTACTCCACTTATAGGGCAGAGACGGCTGGCGCCGCTCCAGAGATCGAGATGGACTCACGCTGGGGTCCCTATCAGGGAGGGGTGGACTTTGCTGAGGTGGATTGTTACGGGTAGGAGTCCGTGGAGGGGTGGAGTCTGGAAACACGATGTATTTCTTTTTCCCTAGAATGATAGCACCCTTGACTTCTCCCAGTGTCTTCTCCCCTTCAGCTCCTTCAATGTCAAGCTCCAGTGCCTCATATTCCTTAAGAACTTCATCCACCGCGACACGAGCATGGACAGCTGGAATCTGGTTGCCATGGTGGCATGCTTCAGGTCCATTAGGTAAAGCATAGCCGACTGCCACCTTGAAGGATATGTTCTTCATTGACGAATAAAGATCACACATTGTCTTCTCCGTGATATAATCCACGGGGTAGCGAGCCTGCGGGTCATCATCCAGGAATGGCGTGGAACCAATGCTGCTCTCCTCACGCGATGGGGGGACGATACTTTTGAATGCAAGATCTTCTTGCTGCCGCTCATATGCGCTTTGATGGCTAAGTAGTGTGTCCAGTTGCTCCTGCTGCCGAAGGACAATTTCTTCTATCCGTTGGATTCGGTCTGCTTCCACCTTCTTTTTCCTCTCATAGCTTCTGTAACTGCCAAGATCCTCCGAAAACCCTTTATTCCACGGATAATCGGGGCCGTAGGCTCGTGTTCGTCCTTTGTGTTCCTTATTCCCGAGGGCGAGTGTCAGCTGATCGTTCTCTCTGTCGGGCTTGAAAGTTCCATCTTGAACTTTTCCTATTGCTTTAATAATCTCTTTGGTGACATGCTCAATTTTTTCCTTATTTTTTTCTCTTGCAGCAATAAGCTTCCCGGTCTCTGGGTCCAACGATGACCCATGCACGAACAACCAGCGCTTGGACCTCATGGGAAATTTATCTGTTTGTGGAATGACCCCTTTAGCAATCAGGTCGGCGTCTCTTTTTTCCCACTTAGGCGTGGCAGTCCTGTAGCCACCTAGCCCCAAAACATGGTGATATTGCTTTTTCGCGGCATTTATCTTATTTTTTGCCGACCTTTCCGCCGCTTTAGACGATTCCTTGTACGCCTTAAATGCGGCCCAGTGATAATTTTGCTTCTCCAGTGTTCCAGTGAATCTTGGAGTTTCTTTTTTCTTCAGATACACAGCCCATGTTTTTTTCCTGAAGCTCTGGAATTGTTGTGCCATCTTCTTAAGAGCCCACTCCTTTACTTTCAACTTAATTTTCTCTTCCAGACCTGCCGGTAGGCTGAAATGTGGCATGAGCGTTTTCCAAACCTCATCTTTGGATCTTTGGTCGACAAACCTAACTCCGTTGTCGTCTCCCTTTGGCTTATGCCATTCTTCAATGCTGATTGGGATGATGTCCCTAACAACAACTCCACATTGATTTACAATTTTTTTTACGTTCATCGCGGGAGCAAGCGGCGTGCCATCTGCAGCAACTTCCTCGATCGTAAACCTTTCATGTTCACCCAACCTTCTGCTCAGGCCTCGTTTACCAGATTGGCTCGATCCGGAGGGCCTAGCAGATTGGCTCGATCCGGAGGGCTAAAAGAAAAAAGATTCGTTAATAAGTGCAATACAATATTTGTGAGCTTCGTCTCTTCGTTCTACCTCTCCACCGGTATTTGCAATACAAGTGCAATACAAGTGCACTACCTCTCCACCGGAATTTGTTATGTGCCCTTCGTCTCTTCGTTCTACCTCGGCTCCCTCACCGTAGTCGTTCAAAAATTGGCAGCCGAAATCGTCATCTTCTCCACCTTCTCCACCGCAACCCTCATATATGATGTCACCCAATATTTCCTCTTCAACGTCGTCTCTACGGAGGGCGTCCATAGCTTAACTACAGACAAGAAAAAAAAAGTGACTGGATATTCAGTTTTCAAAATGAAGTCTAACCCTAATTTACAATTGCTAACCCTAACCCTAAAATTGCATATCCAAAAATTTCTAAATTTGCATATCCAACATGCAAAATGGAAAACTAATGCTCCAAAACTAAACTTCTAATTTGCATATTTAACATCTAGTTTGCATCTTCTAAATTTGCATATCCAAAATTTGCATATCTAATTTCAAATTTCCATATTTAACATCCAACATCTAATTTGCATATTTAACTTCTAATTTGCATATTTAACTTCTAATTTGCATCTTCTAAATTTACATATCTAATTTAGCTAATACAATTTCTAACCTAAACCTAAACCTAACAATTTAATGATTTCTAACCTAAACCTAACAATTTCTAATACTAACAAGAAAATTGAAGGGGATCGAGCACGTACGTACCTTCGGGCGGCCGGGAGGCGACGGCGGCGTCGTGTGGACGGGAGGCGGCGGCGCTGCGGTGTCGTGGAGCGGGAGGGCGGCCGGCCGGGAGGGCGGAGCAGGACGGGAGGCGGCGGCGCTGCGGCAGACGGGGGTGGCGGCGTCGGCCGCTCTCCTTCAAGCGCGCTCGCGTGACACGGCAGCCGGCACCGTGCGAGAGGGTGGCCGTCCGTGCGGTGGGAGGAGCGAGAGGACGGCCGGGTCGACGATGACGGCGACGGCAGCGGCGCTTCGGAGCAGAACGGGCGGCGGCGGTTCGTCGTCGTCAATGGAGGAGGAGGCGCCGGTGCGAGAGTGTGGGATTTGGGGATTTTGCGGCCAAGGATAGACTAACTACTGCGATTCAGACCTTTAGGCCCGGTTCGTGTTAGGAACCGGGACTAAAGGTCTGAATTTTGGCGGTCAGAATCGGGCGCGAAACAGAGACCTTTTTTTGCGGTTCGTTGTTTTTTGTTTCCTCTATTTTCTTTCTGTTTTTTTTTTAAATTGGTTTCTAAAAATAAGTCAAATTAGTTTCTAAAAATAAGTAAAATTAGTCAAATCAAGTTAAACTAGTTTTAGTATTTATAAAAATCATATCTATATTTTCTAATTACTTTTATATGTATTTATTTAAGTCAAATTAGTTTCTAAAAATAATTAAAATTAGTCAAATCAAGTCAAACAAGTTTCAATATTTATAAAAATCATATCTATATTTTCTAATTACTTTTATATGTATTTATTTAAGTCAAATAATTTCTAAAAATAATTAAAATTAGTCAAATCAAGTCAAACTTGTTTCAATATTTATAAAAATCATATCTATATTTTCTAATTACTTTTATATGTATTTATTTAAGTCAAATTAGTTTCTAAAAATAATTAAAATTAGTCAAATCAAGTCAAACAAGTTTCAATATTTATAAAAATCATATCTATATTTTCTAATTACTTTTATATGTATTTATTTAAGTCAAATTAGTTTCTATAAATAATTAAAATTAGTCAAATCATGTCAAATTAGTTTCAATCATAACACAGTTACATTAAATGTTTAATACATTATTACAGATCACCAACATTCCTATCTAGTGTTTGGGCTTAAACTTTTTCTTCGCATGTGTCCCTTACTTGGGTCGTAACCATGGAGAATCTTCATCATTTAACAGGATGCTTGGGTAAGTGTTCACTCTGAAGGGCGGAATTTCATCAAACTTATTGTAATCTTCTGACATGTCTGTTTTGTCTTCCACTCTCATGATGTTTCTTTTCCCTGAAAGAACTATTTGGCGCTTTGTCTCATCGCATGATGTACTCGCTTGCTTATCTTTTCTTTTTTCGGTCTGGTAACCATGTCCTTCACATAGAAAACCTGAGCCACATCTTTGGCTAGGACGAATGGTTCGGTGTCGTACCCAAGATTTTTGAGATCCACTGTTGTCATTCCGTACTTTGGATCTACCTTTACCCCGCCTTTCAGGTTGACCCATTTGCACCGAAACAAAGGGATCTTAAAAGAAGGTCCATAGTCAAGTTCCCATATGTCCTCTATGTTACCATAATATGTGTCCTTTTGCCTATCGTCGTTGGTTCCATCAAAGCGAACACCAATGTTTTGGTTGGTGCTCTTTTTATCTTGGGCGGCCGTGTAAAATGTATTCCCATTTATCTCGTACCCTTGGAAAGTCAATATAGTTGAAGATGGTGTCCTGGCCAACAAGTAAAGTTGTTCTCCAACATCGGTGTTATTGATGAGATGTGTTTGCAACCAACCGCCGAATGTCTCCATGTGTTTTCCTTGAATCCAGGAGTCAGTACGCTCCGGGTTTTCGGAGCGTACAATATTCATGTGTTCCTCGATATACGGAGCCATCAGGGTGGAACTTTGTAGAACTGTGTAGTGTGTCCGAGTGAAAGAATGTCCGTCCATACTTATTATTGCTTTCTTTCCTAGCGTGCCCTTTCCACTCAATCTCCCCTCATGCCGCGATTGAGGAACACCAATCGGCTTAATGTCAGGAATAAAGTCAACACAAAATTCAATGAACTCCTATGTTCCATAGCCCTTGGAGATGCTTCCTTCTGGCCTAGCACGGTTATGAACATATTTCTTTAAGACTCCCATGAACCTCTCAAAGGGGAACATATTGTGTAGAAATACAGGACAGAAAATCCTAATCTCTTCGACTAGGTGAACTATGAGGTGCGTCATAATATTGAAGAAGGTTGGTGGGAACACCAACTCGAACCTGACAAGACATTGGACCACATCCTTCTGTAAACTTTGTAGAGTTTCTGGATTGATTACCTTCTGACAAATTGCATTGAGGAATGCACATAGCTTCACAATGGGTACTCTAACATTTTCCGGTAAAAGCCCACTCAATGCAACCTGAAGTAATTGTGTCATAATCACGTGGTAGTCATGAGACTTTAGGTTTTGGAACCTTTTCTCTGCCATATTTATTATTCCCTTTATATTCGACGAGAAGCCAGACAGGACCTTGATACTGCTTAGAACTTCAAAAAAGATCTCCTTCTCTTCTTTGGTAAGAGCATAGCTGGCAAGACCTTGATACTTCTCTGGATGCAGACCGTCTCGATCGTGCATACGTTGGTGGTCCTGCCGTGATTCTGGTGTATCTTTCATCTTCCCATACACGCCCAAGAAGCTTAGCAGGTTCACACAAAGATTTTTCGTCACGTGCATCATGTTGATTGCAGAGCGAACATCTAAAAACTTCCAATAGGGTAGCTCCCAAATATAGATTTCTTCTTCCACATGGGTACGTGTCCGTTAGTGTCATTCGAACAAATTGTCCGCCAGGACCCTTTCCAAAGATTACTTTTAAATCCTTGACCATGTCATATATATCAACACCAGAAGGGCAGGTAGGCTTCGTCCGGTGATCTGCCTCACCTTTAAAATGCTTACCTTTCTTCCTTACAGGAAGCTTGTTTGGAAGAAATCGACGATGCCCCAAGTACACATTCTTGTTTGCCAAATATATACTTTCAGTCTCACCTAAACAGTGCGTGCATGCATTGTATCCCTTGTTCGACTGTCATGAAATGTTATTAAAGCAGGCCAATCATTGATGGTTACAAACAACAACGCTCGTAGGTCAAATTCCTCCTGTTTGTGCTCATCCCACACACGTACACCTTCTTCACGTCAGAACTGTAAAAGTTCTTCAACCAATAGCCTCAGGTACACATCAATGTCGTTGCCGGGTTGCTTTGAGCCTTGTATAAGCACTGGCATCATAATGAACTTCCGTTTCATGTACAACCAAGGAGGAAGGTTATAGATACATAGAGTCACAGGCCAGGTGCTATGACTGGAGCTCTGCTCCCCAAAAGGATTAAAGTCATCTGTACTTAGACCAAAACTTAAGTTCCTTGCATCACCTGCAAAGTCCTTGAACTCTCTGTCGATTTTTCTCCACTGCGACCCATCATCGGGGTGTCTCATCATCTCGTCTTTCTTACGTTTTTCTTTGTGCCATCGCAACAACTTGGCATGCTCTTTGTTTTAGAACAAACGTTTCAACCGTGGTATTATAGGAGCATACCACATCACCTTGGCAGGAACCCTCTTCCTGCGCGGCTCGCCCTCAACATCACCAGGGTCATCTCGCCTGATCTTATACCGCAATGCACCGCATATCGGGCATGCATTCAAATTCTCATACTCCTCACCGCGGTAGAGGATGCAGTCATTGATGCATGCATGTATCTTCTGCACCTCTAATCCTAGAGGGCAGACACTCTTCTTTGCTTCGTACGTACTGGGGGGCAATATGTTATCTCTTGGAAGCATCTTCTTTATTATTTTCAGCAAATTTTCAAATCCCTTGTCAGATAGACCATTCTCTGCCTTCCATTGCAGCAATTCCAGTGTGGTACCCAACTTTTTCTGCCCATCTTCGCAATTTGGGTACAACAATTTCCGGTGATCCTCTAACATGCGCTCCAACTTCAACCTCTCGTTTTCACCTTCACAGTTTATCTGTGCATCAAGAATGGCCCGACGAAGATCATCATCGGGCTCATCAACAATGGCCTCTTCTTCAGCTTCGTGTTCCCCCATTGTAGTACCACCGTGTTCAGAGAGCATAGGATAGTTGTCATCATCCTCTTCTTCTTCATTGTCTTCCATTATAACCCCTCTTTCTCCGTGCTTAGTCCAACAATTATAGCCGGACATGAAACTGTACTGCAACAGGTGGGAGTGCAGGATTTTTGAGCAAGAGTAATCATTCGTATTCTTACAGACACTACATGGACAACAAATGAAACCATCCCGCTTGTTTGCCTCAGCCACATTGAGAAAATTATGCATGTCATTAATGAAGTCGGGACAGCGCCGGTCACCGTACATCCATTGTCGGCTCATCTGCCTTATATAAATATATCAACAAAAATTACACTACATCATGAATAGAATAGAGAACTAACCAAATTTATTAATACAATTTCATCACATTAAAACTAAAGTAGAGTAGTGACCAAATGTAATCATTGTTTTCTTTTTCAAAAAACTCGACAATAGGGTCGGTTGGAATTTTCGGTTCAACTACCACCTAGATAAAAAAAATATATATCAAGTTGGTCGGCATAATTGTCATAAACACGAAATGAAAAAATAGTTATAAAAATATACCACATCCGAATCATAGACCGGACGAGGGCCGACGGGGACGGATATCAAAACCATGGCACTATAAATATAACAAACAATCATACAAGTAAGAAAATTATACAAGTAATAACTATGCATGTAAATCATACAAGCAATATTTTTTTAAATAAAACATAAAAACAAGAGGCTCACCAAGGTGGTGCCGGTGACGGGACGGCGTGGGCGATCGACAGCAGTGAGTACGGGGACCGGACGACACTAAAACCCACAAATCAATTTTTTATTTGAGCTCAAATTGCATGTAAAAACAAATAAACTTCTAACTTAGTCATTTCATCAAACACCTAGCTAGCACTAGAAAAATGAAATGAGCTAAACTAGCAATGAAATGAGCTAAATTAGCAACGCCGGAAGAAATGATGAAATTGCTAACTCTTGGATAGATGGGTGCCACCAATCTTGACAAATAATGGAGAAAAATGGGAATCAAATTGAGGTTGGGATAGTGAAAGAGGAGAAAAAATGGAGATGTTCTCAAGCAGGAAAATGGAGAAGCTGGCTCGGGTGGAAGAAGAGATATAGGGGAACCTTTAGTCCCGGTTCGTATCACGAACCGGGACTAAAAGTCCATCTGTAGTCCCGGTACGTGATACAAACCGGGACTAAAGGTCTCGCGCGGCCCCACCTCTGCGGCTGTCCCTGCCGCGGACCTTTAGTCCCGGTTCGTATCACGAACCGGGACTAAAAGTCCCCTACGAACCGGGACTAGCCGCGCGCCGCGTCCGGACCTTTCGAACCGGGACTAATGCACACATTAGTCCCGGTTCGTAATGTGGCCAGGACTAAATGTCCGAACGGAAGGTGGTTTTTCTACTAGTGTCTGATCCACCCAAGCATGTTTCTAAAGCGTGAAGTGGACATCTGATTTTTTTCTTGGAGATCTCAGAAGTAATTGAAGAAATATGCCTCAGACGCCGACCATTAAGCCAAAAAGAGTCCCAAAGTAATGCCTTCTTCCCGTTACCAACCCGCATTCTCGTGGTGGTGGGAAATAATTATATATCTTCTTTATTGCATGGGTTCCAAGTCTCACCCAGTACAGTCCACTCGAGTCATGACCACACACACAAACACAAAGATGTCGGACGGCACACGGTCTTCCAATTAACCTTGCACTTTCCTCCATTGATCTTGTCGGTGCCGACCCATAGGAAGGCATGCGTGAGCTTGGTAAAGCTTTGCTTTGATTTAACGGGAACATCAAACGCCATAAGATGATAGATGGCTTGACAGTGAGAGGTGATCACGGATTGCACTAAGATTCTCCTACATCGGCTACATTGAAATGCATCCTGTACCACACCACGACATTAGCCTGCCGGCAACCATATGACGAACATCACCATGGTAGCACGCATGGACAGCTCGTTGGGAAATCAATTTTTATGTTGAGGAATTGTATATTGTCTGCGTGGCGCGCTCGACTTGTGGTGGCCGGGGATCTACGGATCCCGTGGTCTGTTTAGTCTCCGGGGGTGACTTCCGTGCCGGAGGTGGAGGTCACGCTGTGGAGCTTTTGTTTCCTGGCTCCTTCTCCGCGACGGCGAGGATGGCTCCGGCCTCGTCGTGGAGCCTGGGAAGCTTGCGATGCAAGTGGAGCAACCCTGCAGGCGTGCGCCTCTGGCTCCCCTGGCTGACCATGGTGGCGAGGGGTGGAGATGCAGTGGTGGCGTGCTGGCAAATGGCGTTTCTGGCGCTTCGTTTCTTCGTGTCTCCTCCGGCCGTCCGTGGAGGAGAGGGGAGGAGGCTCTGGGAGGTGAAGCTCTGGAGCGGAGAGGTTTTGTGCTTGGCTCGGGCGCAGGGAAGGAGGGCGCGAAGATGGTGGTCCTGGCACGGCTTGGCCGCTCCGGCGGCGGGTGGTGCTGGCGCTGGACGTGCGGACGGCTTGGCCGTGCTCTTTCATCGACAAGATCTCGTCGCTGGCGTCGAGTGGCTCATGCGGTCGTCTTCAAAGTTGGAGGTCTTCCCTCATCCAGTTGGCAGGAGGTTTGTTCTCTTCTCCTCCGGCGATCGTCGGCGAAGTGGAGTTCTGGTGGTTCAGCAGTTATTCGCTGTTGTTGTGCTCTCTGCTGAGTACCTTCTGTATGAGTTTGCGTATGTTCTTTATGTTTGCTTCTTCTGATTGTACGCAAATTTGTACTCCTCTCGTTCAAAAAAAAAAACGTATGCAGTTCGACGCCCGGTGCATAAAATACAGTGATTAAATAAAATGCGCAATACCGATATAGTTTGATAAAAAATATAAAGTGATCAAAATAGAAATGCTCATCCAGGGAATCGAACCCTGGTCAGTACTGTGGGGGAGTACTATGATACCACTACACCAGATGCGCTTTGATGGTTAATTCAAACTTGTCCTTTCTGTAGTAACACTTTCTTCACTCAATCACGCAAATCAACGTAATCTTGCTTGCTCGAAATCATGGGGAATCCATGTCCTAATATATATCAGTTGCATCAAGGTGGAAACCTTGCTGAGGTCCGAATTGCGGCCACATGACAATGCAAGAAAAGATGAGTAATGCTCTCATAAGAACCACATAGTGACAAACATACATTTAGGACCAACGTTACCCAGCCTTTGCTCTATTGGAGAAGGTTGTAATTCTCTAGGCGAAAAACATAGCTCTCAGTTGGCACGGTCACAGTGCATCCAGTTGACACATACTATAAGATAGCTTTGAGCTTTCTGCCCTGTGGAGAATCTAGATATATATGGCATGCATATGGCGCTATTTACCTCCAGACAACCAAGTCCTTTACAGCCATATGCAATTCGCAGGAGAAGACGCCACCGAGATAAGTCGGACTGATAAAGTGCATGGACGTATGCGTGCAGCTTGGCCACGTACAATAACTAGTAGCCATGCATGCATGCATTCACATTAATCGAACAAACACAACCGAAACCAAAGATAACTGCATCAAACTCCCGGACGGGTACAACTAGGCATGCAGGCGGACGTCCGTGAAGACGAAATTTTTGTCCGCCTCGCTTCCGTGTTTCACCAATTTGCGAACTGGCCGTGCAGTATAAAACGTGTTTAGCGGACAGTCCGCCCCGTCCGTCGGCGCGTCCACCTGCATCCCTAGGTACAACTCTAGGCCTCTCAAGCAGACGAATGTACACTATATGGTGCATGCATGGTCATTCCTTACAAAAATGGGTGGTTGTTTTACATATATTTCAGTAACCGTAAGGTAAAGCTGGGAATTTCAGAAATCCAATTTGGTGCCCGGGTGCACATGCACCCGTTTTTTTCGGAATTTTTTTGAAAATTCAAAATATGTCGAAAAATTCCGAAAAAAATCATGCATGTGCCTGAGCATGTCACGCACCATTGTGTCAAATTTGGCGACGAAACGGCATCGCGGCCGCCCTGTGCAAAAATGACAAAATTCTAACAGAAAATAGATCCAAAATTTTGAATTTTCAGATCTGAGATTTGTCATTTTTGCACAGGGCGGCCGCGATGTCGATTCGTCGCCAAATTTTACACGATGATGCGTGACATGCTCAGGTACGTGCATGATTTTTTTCGGAATTTTTTGACATGTTTTGAATTTTCAAAAAAAATCGAACAAAACGGGTGCATGTGCACCCGGGCACCAAAACGGCCTCCTCGGGAATTTTCTCTATAAGTGCATCCCACACCATATAGCAAGCATGGATGTCCGTGGCTAGGAAACAACATGGAGCATGAGCCACGCGAAGAGCTTACCATAACCAAAAAATTATCATTTAATTGGCCTCAAACCTAGGATAGACCCACAAAATAAAAGAAAGATCATGTGGTTCGTACGATTCAGCAAGAATAGAAAAACGTATGACTGAGATGTCATGGCATGTTGAATCTTATAGGACTTTTTTAACAGAACCTTATAGGAATGGAAAACATAGAAAATGTAGAATAGATGTTTGGCTAAGCCACATGAAAAATGTAGGAAATTTTCAAAGGATTAGGTATATACCATAGTTGTTATTAAAACAAACAAAAAATTGCATACGGTTTGACTCAATGGAAATTTTTCTATTTAATTGCATGTGAAGTAGATCATAGGAAAAAATAGTTTGATTGCAAATCACACAAACCATACAAGCTTTCTATCAAAAAATTCTAGAAATATAATTATGCAAAATTCTATTAAATTTCTTTGAACAAAAGAGATCATGAGGTAACTAATTAAGATAAACTTCTGATTAAATAAAAACATGAGGTTGGACTCATGTAAATTTTCATATGAAATTGCATGTAAGTTGGAACATAGACAAAAAAAGTTATGTTGATTCAAATCCTGTAAACTATACAAGTATCATGGGAAAAAATTTAAGGGCTGAAATCCTTCAAAACTTCGTAAGAAATTCCTTTGAACCAAAGAGGTAATTAAGGTGATAATTTGAGCAACACTTATAAGTAAGATCCTTTTTATAGATAATGGAGAGCCTTTCATTCCCCTATATGTGAACACAATTACATCATATAATACACATCAATATTTCGTATCACTCTACATGCGCTTGATCGATCTCGGCGCGCTTATCCGTATAATTTATACCCTGTCCCATGTACTCCCTCTGTTCTAGTATAATATAAGATTTTATTACAACCATATAGGACGGTGGGAATTAGTTAGTAGCTGCGGTATCTCGTAGGGCGGCTGGGGAATGATTGATCGACGAAGCCGGCTGTCTAGGTGCTAGACGACGACGACGGCACGTCAACGACCTTGAATTGGTCGCGGTTCTTGACGACGACGTCGTACATGTGCGTGGAGCGGAGCCTGGAGAAGTGGCGCGGGAGGGAGATGAGGTCGATGCTGCCGTCGCGCTTGTGGAGCTGGATGACGGCGAGGTCCTCGTAGTAGCGCTCCCACCCCAGCGACCCCAGCCGCCGCTCCAGCATCTCCAGCGACGTTATCGTCTCGTTCGCCGGCACGTACACCAGCGCCTTCTTGCTTGGCCCCGCATCCGGCTCCAGCTCCATCATCCCGTTCTTGAACACCCACACGCCTCCCGCCGACATCGTCGATCTTAACTATACTTAGACGTACTTCTAGCTTTGGGATCCTAGCTTTAGCTATAGCTACCAGCTGCTCGATCGATCTATTCTAGTGGCTGTTGCCTGTTGGTTGTGTGCGGGAACTGTGCGTTTATATAGGCGGATCAATGGAGGCTGGAGTGGCACGTCGTACATGCACACACTACTATGTCTAGATATAGCTAGGAGCTTCACCTATTCGACAGCAACGTACATGTGTTCTGCAGACTCGGTGAATTGTACGCTTTTACTGGACCAGTCAGCTCTAGACAAATGGTCAGGCCAATACATCAGCATTCAGCGAGATTCTCCAGTACTTGTCTAAGATTATATACCGATGTACCTTTTTTTTTAGCAAAATACTCATAACCACAACTTTAAGAAGATGGTGTACAAAAAACCACAACTATTATACATTTTAACACACATAACCTGAACCTTAGGTGTAAACAGCCAAAACCTAAGTCTACCGATTAGCCATTTGACTCCAACGGGCATAATTTTTCAGCTAGGATTTATTGTTAGCTGAAATTTTGCAAGTTTATCAACTGTCTTTGGATGAACTATTATATGTTTTACCACATGGGATTATCCTAAAAAAAAGTCCACATAGGATCTATTATATAATTAAAACACAAGACAATCTACGGCTAGGATGCATCCGTTTTATGCTAGAGAAAATTAAAGGTCGAGATTAAACAACATAAAAATATCTTCGGAAGGAAATAACTATCCCGTACGCAGCTACACCAAGTCGATTCACATGCCGTGACGGACAAGTAGTAGCATCCCGGCCCAGCATAAAGCTGATCCGATCACGTCCGGTAGATTGAAGTCGTCGCGACGCTCAGATGTCCGATGTATTCTCGCTACGCCACGAGACCACGCAGAAATCAGTTCTTTTTGCGGGATATCAACGACTGGAGGCGATCGACATGCCATGGACTTGCAGCCTGCAGTGGCGGTGAACACGTACGCTAGACGTGCGAGCAGGTGCCGGCGGTGGCTGGAGCCTCCAGTGGCAGCGGGCCTAGGTGCAAGGCGAACGTCCACGACGAACAGCACAAACGAGACCGCAGTGAGATGCACAAGCTAGCAGCCAGATCAATCCATGATCAATCACGTCTGTCTAGATGGAGTATGCAACGCAAAGTCCTGAACGTAACACATATGCATATTCCAGGTGAAGACCGTGGAGATTATTAAATCCACGACTGATACACCGCCGTCTTGGCGAAATCAGGTGCAGTTTTGATCTCTTGACTTGAATCCAATTGGTTCACTTATCTGCCTTTACTATTTCATTGATTCAGCGGGCAATCTACGACAAGCCGAACAAGGCGATTTCGATCGGCAATCTACGACAAGCCGAGCAAGGCCATATTGATCTGTCTATAGCCAAAGCGCAGGAAGCCATACGGTGGCTACGATGGATGGCGAGTTGGCGACTCCAAGCAGCAGACATAACACGAAAGCAGCAGAAGTTGGGCTAGGATTATTTTCCGTCGCTCAATCCATCAGGTAATCAGTTATTTTTCAAGGTCGTTTTCTCCATTGAAATTAGTTGCAGGGACGGAGCAGAATCTTCTTGGTTGTCGGAGTACCTGTAGAAGAAAGGCAACCATGAATTCGTTTTGATCCACGACTAGAAAAGAGTAGGGCAAGAACACGCAGTGCCGGAAACTGCAATAACGGCGGCAGCAACCATGAGGCCAAGGAGCGAGATCCCAGGCTGCCAACATCATAGATGAGATAAGGGAATACGGCATCGTGCCGCCGATCGATGCCAAGCATGAAGCGCCGCGCCAACCAGGAGGCGAAGGATCGTCAAGCGATCCCAGGCAGCCAACAGCGTAGATGAGATAAGAGAAGACGCGTCGTGCCGCCGGTCGATGCCAAGCATGAAGCGTGAAGTTTGCATGTCCGCTGACGTGTTGCAGGCAAACCTAGAGGTAGAAGGAGAGCTGGGCCAGCTGCAAGCAGCAGGCTGCAGACAGTGAACTTTTCGGCCAGCCGGAGGGATAGAAAAAGGACGTACTCCAACCCTGATAGTTTTTACACAGGACCATCCACGGCTGATTTTATAGGCACAACATTTATCCGTGCATGGACGAAATTCATGGACTGCCCAATTGCATATGCATCAACATGCGCAAGTTGTCAAAATCGATCTTGAAGAGTTGGAAATTAAAGTCTGTTAGCTCTTTGTAGGTCTCTAAACCTAGGTCGCACCATTAGAGGTGCAGCACGGTCCGAGCGGGCTGCTGGCGTAGCGGTAACAACGGCAGATGCACGTCGACGAGGCCCAGGCCCCACCAAGCTCTCCGTCTTCGACCACCAGGAGCCGGACCTCGGAACAACTACGGCGACTGGAACGTGCTCATCTTCATCGACGCCGGCCGGAGGCCTTCTTCACCTTTCCCGACACGATCCGGTCCGCTCCGTCGTCTTCAAGCTGAGCCACCTCGCCAAGAGAAAGAAAAAGAATCTTCCTCGCCGTCGCCTCTCTTCATAATCTATGCACCGATTGGCAGAAGTTTGTAAGTTCGCACAGCTATCCAGCACAGATCGGAATTAAAGTTTGCACTCGGCTCTGGACTCTGGAGCCAGTATACTAATCTTAGGCATGTAATTTATGCCCCTGTTTCAGATTCGTGTGCTTCCCTTGACCTGGAAAAGGTTGATTGCATGGTTTTCGGTTCTCAAGTTCTCCAAATTGATTTCTTTTATGTTTTACCAGAGATGCAAGGTGGATTCATATGAGAAATTTATGCACCTTGCCTTGCATCCATGACGTTGAACAAATTGTGTAAGCCCAGTAATTCAGAAGATTTCTTGATTTGAGGAACATAACTTTATGCACTCAGAAGTAATTAATATGTGAGCACCAATTTGACGGATGACAAGAGTACTGATATATAGTTTTGTGCATGCACCGGTAAAAAGTATCTTGACCATCCATATTGATAAAGTAAATAATTTTATGGAAATAAGTAGAATAATACTTGACAATAACTTTGTTAGTATGTACTTTGAGATTTCAGAACCTGCTTTGACATGAATTTTCTTTCTGTTGGACAGGCAGATGTAAAATATACATTAGAGTACAAATGTAACAGGCAGGTGCAAAATATACATTAGAGTACAAATGTACAGTTTCAGAGCTCACTCAGTGTACGGCTTATGCACATAAGTAAATCAGTTGTGACTTTAAGATTTTTTCACACTTGAGGGTAAGCATTGTTGGTGTTATACTGTTATGCTTAGATCAACAAATCTCCCTTATATGAGGTGCTTTATATTGGTAATCTCCATACTCCCTGCTATTAGCATACTTTGGTTAGTCCAGAACAACTAATTATTTACTTCTGATTTCATTGACAAGTTCAAACAATATTATTTCAACACCCTAGGACAACTTTCGGAAGAATAACATCACTCTTTTCAGGTATCTTCATCCAGAGTAACATCAAAGTCTGTTTGTTACCGATGTTGTTTCAGCTATTTATTCGTCGCCTGCTCTTTGTGGCATTAGGAAGGAGATAAGAGCCGTGACTGGAACCCTACAAGAAATTCTTTATTCATAAAGTCAGCGACGGTGACGCATGACTCTCCGAGGACTGGGGCACGTGATCCGGAAGGCCTGGATTAAGTGGCGGGAAGAGGAGCAAGTGGCGGCGTGGCTAACCCCAGAGCATGCTGTTTATGCGACATGCCCGGCTGTGTGCCTCCACGACAAAGGTTTACTCTCTCCCGTTGCTACACTCACATATATATTTGCTATTAATTAAGATACAAATAGCGTGGAGAGATACTTTATGGCTTTCAATTTACGCCCCTATTATCTCTTCCAATCAGCCGGGTGCAGGTCATGGCATCTGGCATATCTCTTTTCTGATACCATGGGAAAACACTGGTATATCGATATATTGGTTGCAGCGTGGAAGACCCTAATGTCCATGAGGACAGGGAGGGAGACGGGCTAGGTGAAGGACGAAGAGTAGCGTCTCTAGCTGTCGTTCGCCGACGCGCCCAGTCTGGCTGAAGTGGTCCTAGACGAGCCAACGGTAGAATTGTAATGCGAATGTGAGGACGGCGATCCCACAACACCAAACAAGGCTGCAAAAGAATTTGGTAACCTGACACGTTTTGCATCAGATGACCAATTAACCATGGGGTCTGATTTTCTTTAATCTTTTGTCTCAGACTCAATTTTAGGATCCAATATTATTGCACCTTTGTTTGAACAGTCCGTCCCAGCTTATCATGTCGACAAGAACAAAATTCATAAAAAGCATGTATTTTGACAAAAATATATATGTAAGGAGAACCACACGTGAACGTAGACAACATATTCATGTCAGTGCACACGTGGAGGAATGAAACAAAAGGGTTAGATTTAATCCTTTGTGGACAATTTAGAAGGGATTTAATCCTTAGTGGACAATTTAGAAGGGGTCGATGGAGTTAATAAATTATTACAAAGCTTTACTGGATCCGTCATTCCCAAATAGATTGTGTACACGTCTTTCAAAAATATACCTTGGCTAAACATCTGATCATTAAAGGTGGGTTATGTGCAGCCAAAATTATACCATTTGAAACTTCTTTGATTATCAATCTAACGGTGTCATTTTATATTGGACTGATATTCGGTCAAAGTCCTTTTTTTAGGAAACGTGCACGACATCTTTTAGGGATGGATGTAGTATAGTTTTGCATGGCAGAACTACAAAATATATATTTTTTGTACTGTTGACACATAGTAATATCCTTACCAACGAGGTAGTACATATGCCCAAAAGATTATCCACAAAGTCCACTAGAATAACCTCACGATTAACATACATCTGGGCTAAAATAATTTTCTATACTAAAAATGATATAACATTTAAATATATGATGAATTAAATAAAATTACCATTTTTATGTGGGGGGAAATTGGTGGCCGAGAAACACGGGTAATTGTTTTTTGCATGGTACATCTTTGCGATATCTTTAAATCTTATTAAACATGTACATAATGATTTAGCAATATTTGAACGCTAATGCAAAACACACACAATACTAAATCTAGCCGCGCAAATGCGCGGGCCACCCAGCTAGTTATTGCTGAATTCATAAGCAATCTTTGATAGAGCAAAATAGAGAAGCAACATGACAAGGCTCCTCGCAAAACCCATCACATACAAGGAATTAGACATGCAAGTTTGTACCGAGGGCACCAACTAACTGCAAGATTTTCATTTGGCTTGCACTTAGAGATCGTTGCCCAAGTTTTCCAGACGAGGTTGTCGAAGGAGCAAGTGTTGGATCCGATGAACTGAGCTTTGTATGCCGATCCAGATGAGTACTTCCCGTTCGACGTGAGCGTCCAAGTGATGGTGTCAGAGGTGGCTGAGTCCAGCGTAATGCCCTGGAGAATATCCCAAAGATTGACAAACTGAATGACGTGTTCCAGGGTGAACTCATGGACGGCGATGTCAGCGGCCCAATTGAGATTGGCAAGGGCGTCCTTGACGCATCGCTTCTTCTTCCTGGAAGCCTGGAAAATGATGGGTGCAAGCGCACCCGGCGAGGTCCCATTAAGCCAGGAAGACGACCAGAAGCTCGCAGTCGTCCCATCCCCGATGGTCACGCAAGTAGCAGCGTTGAACAGGTCTCTATCTGTGTCGTCGTTAGGTGTTTCGAGTCCCACCCAAAGCTTTTCTGGAGCTGTCCATTCTAACCAAAGCCATCGAAGCCGCAGAGCCCGAGCGAACTTTTCAAGGTCCAGAATCCCCAGACCTCCCAGTTTTTTCGGACGGCAGACCTTCGTCCAGCTCACTTTGCATTTTCCTCCAAACACAGTGTCGCTTGCGTTCCAAAGCATGGCCCTTCTCAACTTGTCAAAAGCCTTTAAAGTTGCTTTATCGGCCTTGATCGCGGTGAGAAGGAAGATCGGCAGGGCAGTGAGGACCGATTTTACCAGAGCGTCGCAGCCGGCGCGGTTTAGGAATTTGGACTTGTAGGGATTTAGCCTGGATGCCACCTTGTCGATGTAAGGCTAAAGGTCCACCCGCCTGAGTCGCCCTAGCGAGAGAGGGAGACCCAGGTACTTGATGGGAAATTGATGCACCGCAGCCGGGAAGTGGAGAAGCGTGGCATTAAGGTCGATGAGATCACAGCGGATTGGGGCCACCGAACTTTTATCGATGTTCGTCATGAGGCCAGTGACCATGCCAAAGTTGTCCAGGAGAGCAGTCAAGTTGCTGATGTCTTGAGCTTCAGGCTTCAGGAAGATGACCGCATCATCCGCATACAAGGAAATGCGAGATTTGATGAAGTTGCCGGGCAAAGGTTGAAGGAGTCCTGATTCGGTGGCGAGCTCAAGAATCCTAGGGAGCGTGTCAATAGCGATGTCGAAGAGCAAAGGCGACAGAGGATCACCCTGCCTTAGTCCGTGACCGTGGATGATCTCTTTTCCCGGGGTGCCATTCAGAAGAACCCTAGATGTGGTGGTGGAGAAGATTAGCGATATCCAGGCACGCCTTCGAGGAGGGAAGCCCAAGCGTTGCATGAGGTCCAGCAAGTAATCCCAACGCACAGTGTCAAAAGCTTTAGCAATATCCAGCTTAATCAGCAGGGCTGGGGTGTGCTTTTGGTGGAGACGACGGGCCACATTTCTGACGTACATGAAGTTATCATGGATACTTCTGTGTTTGATGAATGCGCTCTGGCACGCAGACACGATGTCGTTCAACTTAGGACGCAGTCTTGTGGCCATTGCTTTGGCGATAATCTTGGGGATTATGTGAATGAGGCTGATCGGCCTATAGTCCTTCAGGCAGTCAGCCCCCTCCTTTTTAGGGAGAAGGGCAATGTTGGCGCTGTTGATGACCTGAAAGTTGTTGATTGAGAGCTCAGAGAAGGCATTGATCACTTTCATCAGGTCATTCTTGACAATGGGCCAGCAAGATCGGAAGAAGTTGGAGGTGAATCCATCAGGACCCGGCGCCTTGTCCGTAGGTAAGCCGAAAATGGCCTCTCTGATTTCTTCTTCAGAGAAAGGTAGCCCCAGATCGTCCATGTCGGCAAAAATTGGATCGATGGCATCCCAGTTGAAGTCAAGCATGCATGTAGGCGGGGCGCCCAAAGATGATGTGAAGTGCTCGTGGATGAGCTGCTCCTTTTCGGCGTGGTTCGCAACCCATCCCCCATTTCGTCTAAGCCTCTGAATGATATTTTTCCGCCTGCGGGAGTTTACCCGTAGATGAAAGAATTTGGTGTTGGCGTCTCCCTCGCGGAGGAAGTTTATTCTTGATGCCTGGCGCTTGCGCGATCTCTCGAGGACCGAGAGGCCCATCACTCGCCGTTTTAGCGCGGTCCGCAGAGCTGCCTCTGGAGCAGAAAGAGTTCTCGATTCTTGGGCCGTGTGAGGATGACGTCGAGAGCTATGATGAGTTGCTGCTTATGGTTGGAAAATAAGCTTCTACTCCAGTTACGAAGTTTCCTCGCAACAATCTTAAGTTTATGGTTGAGGATGTGCACAGGCTGGGTGTGGGTGGACTCAAGATTCCAAGCAGCATTCATTTGGCTTGCACTTAGAGATTGGACACGTCTAACAGCCTGAGCTGCCATGGCCATCCCCATCCCCATCCGGAGACCTTCCCCTTCTGTGAGAAACAGGTTGAGTCCATTGACCACCTCGATCAAGATCAGCTGTGTTTTTACCCGATCCGTTTGGGCGACTTGGCTGAGTAGTTGGGCCTATCTTGTATGGATGTCGGGGCAAGATGAATCATTTGCTAGCTGGATTGCTTCCCGATAGGCTTGTCGGCGAGATGAGCGAGACCTTTGGTTGGTGGTGGCTCTAGTGTGTTGGTCGTTGTGGAGCCATCGCAACGATGTTTTCTTCAATGGGGATTCCCCATCGACAGAGGTGGTGATCCGTGCGATGAGAGACGAGGCAAACGTGTATGGCGGGTCTGTTTAGAGATTTCCTGCTACATGCGGAGCGGTGGAGGGGTAGGCGAGTAGTCCGCCTTGAGTGTAGCTGCCACGGCTGTGTGGGCTGCCACGGCTGTGTGTCTATGTCAACCCGCAATGTAATCTTGGTCTTCTGGCCCTTCTTCTACGAACCCAATATAACTCTCAGGGTATATCCTTGAAAAATTGTACCCAGGAACAAACTAGCACATCCATCATAACTGCATAAGAAGCATAATGCAAGTACAATAGAGAGATGATCAGTGGAACTCGGGAGTTAAGAACACTTTCCGATCGGCCGGGGTCGTTGTTTCTGCTCATGCTGCACAAACAATTTTGTTTCCGTGCACGTTATGTCCTCGCCGGAGACGCCGGCGTGGACTGAGGAATAGAGGACGATGGAGCTGCAGGGGGCGCTTTCGCCGCACGAGGGCCTTCACGTGGCCGGCCGTTCGGGTATGGCCACGGGGGGATGCACTGCCGCTAGTAGCGGACTGAACCAGTGGCCGGCCGCGAAAGTTTTAACCGGTGGACGGTGGTGTATCCATGTTTGTTTATACTCGGCCGAAAGCTCAGGTCCATGGCGGGAATCGATCGACCAGTTCGCATCTAGATACGCACGCGGACGCATGCATGAACAGTGCGCGGCTGCGAGCAGTGCCGCGCATGAAACACTACGCTGCATGCACGTGAGAGCCTTCACCTGGACTGGAATCTGCGTACGTTGCTCAACGGTAACCAAGCGTGCATGTTTGGTTGGGACTTGCATTGGGAGATGATATTGTTGGACTGGAGTGGTGGAGCTTAATCCATCGGGGTCTCCACGCTTTGCATGGCAGCCATAGTTCTAGCTATATATTCGAGCACCCAAAGTCTCTAGAAAAACTACGTGCGATGTTCACAACAACAGCAATAGAGTAGGAAAAACGCAAGAAAAAGAGGCCCTATATTCGGGCATCTACTGCCATCTTTCACTCCCCCCACAACATTCTCAAAGCTGCGTGTTCATTCCACGCTACCCGTCCTCGCCATGCTCCACTCCACATGTTCATTTTTTTTCTTCACTCAATGTTGTTGGCTTAGTCTAGGAGATGGGGAGACCGATAGTTATTTGCTACCCGCCGGCGCCGGGGACAGGGATGGTAGAAAATTTGGGATGGTAACAAAATTGGCCCCGTGTGTCAGTTAATGAAGATGGGGATGGGACGAGATTTATTTCGTGCGGACGGTTTTGGTTGACAATAACCAGTGGTTAGTATCCGGTTTCTGTACTGGAGGTGGTAAATGCTGACAAAGTACAGCTCTGGTGGTAACGAGCTCGAACGAGTTGTACGGTAAAGAGCGATGAGACGAGAAAGAGGTCCACTGTAGACAAAGACGCACTATTATTTTACTGTACAACTGTTTATGTTTGGATTGAATCGGCTTAGGCCAATTGACTTGACTTGGTTCACTCGTGGAGACTAGAGCTGGATATGGAAATTTGGCTGATTCAGTGATCAGACAAATTGTTTCAGGAAGTGCAGAACTGGCGCTCCAACATCGAGGCACAGGTCAAGACGTGCCAGAATGTGAGTAATTCAGTTGGTATATCTTGCTTCTTCCGTCTGTTAACGAGAGGGAAGAAGATGCGACAAACTCTCGAACAGATCCGGTACAAGAAACCGTATGTTTGATGCTGATAATTGAGTTACCTGTAGGAACTTGTGGAGGTGAAGCAGGGGCTCAGTTATGAAGTGCAGCAGCTGAAATTGGTAGGTCCTCTCTCTGTCAACCCCTTTGAACTTCTGGCCCTGTATCATTGAAACCTTTAAGCTCAATATGTAACTGATTTGATTCAAGGACATCAAGGAAATCAGGTCTGCAATCCAGGAAGAGAAAGGCAGTCTAGCAAGTCCGTCTCCGTTGAGAAATGCACAGGAGGTTAGAACTTCCTTTGGTTCATAGAGTGGTAGAAGAACTCAACTGAAGTACTCCGACTGAACTAGTGTTGTTTTTTTTTTTTGCGAGGAAGACACAGTTACATCAGCCGAGCTTCTTACAGAGAAGCCCAGAAACAAAGAAAATTACAACAAAGTCCTTCTGAGCTCCGGCATCGTCGTCTTCGAGCAGGCCGTTGCGCCGGCGAAACCCGCCGCACCACCTCCGAAACCTTGGACTGGGAGGCTCCCCTGCGCGACCAGGAAGGCGACGCTCCTCGGTGCCTGAGCACCTCCACCCTGCGCGAAGAACAGCAGCACCAGCTCGGCCTTCAGCAACCACATCTTCAAGATCGTCAGTCGCCGGATCCGCCACCTCTCGGACTCCGGCGAAGGGGGAACCCTCTCGAGCACTCCAAGGAGCCGCGAACGAGGGCGGGACGGCAGATCCGCGGCGGAGCTCCACCGGAACCGCACCAACAGAGGAGGAGACCACCGCCACCAAAAGCCACTCCGGCGCCACCGCTACCTCCCCAGCGCCGCCGGCTAGCACACCACCACGCACACCTAGACTATGTACACGTCGAGATCCGTGGATCCCCCGTCCTCCCGCCGCCGAGGCGGCCGCCGGAGGGCGAGGAATCGCACGGATCGCCGGCAGCGAGCTGGCACACGTGGGGTTGCCCAAAAGTCGCCCTTTTTCACTGTAGATGGGGAAAGGGTGAGAGGTCCGAGCTCTCTCTATGACTGAACTAGTGTTGTTGAAACAAAATCTGCAATGATTTGCTTCTGTTGTACAGCAATGACCAAGCAGAACAAGACCAAGATCAGCACTCAAGATTGATGATGACCATATTGAAGAAAAATAACCAATCGAAGCATGAATTGGTGCTCCCTTCATTACACAAAACTAGTGCTGCTACTCGATAAAAGTTCAGTAAATACATAGATATCGATTTTGGTAAAGGAGTGGTCAGACTCTCCTACACGCAAGTGATGATGACCATATGCAGTTCAGCCAACTGAAGTGCATGCTTCGAATTCTTGTCAGAGAGAATGTAAAAGAATGGCTTGTATTGTAACTAACCCATAAAATTTATTATACGCTGAAATGAAGGTTGCAAAACCAATTTGGCTCCACAACAGCCCTGAATCATATCTTGTTACCATATTGGACACTACAAATTAATGTGTAAGTGCCTCTGCACTTGACACTCCATTCCTCGTTCCATCCCCAATTGGCTGAGACAAAGTTATCACCTTTCAGAGGAAGTAGAACAACCTAGTGTTATATTAATCCAATCTTATAATATAGCAAACATTAGAAGATCAATATAATATACTGCAGTAGAGACGATACCACAATAAGTTACTAATAAGTTACATGATCACAAAGTTTATAACCACCAGAACTATCTGAGAGCGGAAATTTTCTACTAGCATACAAGATCTTGCCCCAGGTAAAAACTGCAAAATCTGTAAATGGTGGAAGAACTGTAAATTCATCATGACATCACAACCATGGAGGACACTTCTTTTAGTATGTTAGCCACACCAAACCTGGAAGCAGGAAAAATCAGTAAAATCAGAATCACAACGTATATTATACAGATGCACAAAATGGAAACGTAAGCAGGCTTACAGAGCATGATTAAACTGTGTACACCACATAGTTTTAAAAAAGGATGGTATACCACGGAAGAAACCAAAGCTTTCATTCCCCTAAATTTGAGAGTCAAGGTAAGTAAACATACCACAACAACTACCAAAAATATAGTCATTAGAAAGGCTGTCAATTTCTTCAATTAAGCATGTCATCTCGAAAAGCCGGAAGGGAATGACTCGTCCCGCTCCTCGCGTCGCTCCTCCAGCGACCGGGGGGCGGAAACCCTAGCCTGCCGCCGCCACCCCCCCCCCCCCCCCCCCACCCCACACCTCCCCTCGTCGCCCCCTGAGGCTGCCGGTGGACAAAAGCCGCGCGGCGCCGGTGAAGGGGGCGGCGGGGACTCGTCGCTCGGCCTCTGCTCGACCGGCCTGGAGGGAGGCCGCCTTGGGAGACCGCCGCCGCCACGTCGCCGCGGCTGCGGATGCTGCTCTGCGCCGGCTCAAGCTCTCCGGGCCCGATCTGGGCCGTGGATGGGCCTGGCGGGATGCCCCGCCGCGCGGCGGTGGTGCGGCCTGCTGGCCGTCGCGGTGTTGCGCTCCGTGCTCCCCTGGCGCAGCTGCGGTGGCGGCGCGCATCTAGGGCCTCCTGGCCCCGATGGACTTGGCGGGATGCCGCGCCACTCTCGCCGCCGGCCGCCCGGGAGGCTTTGCTGCTCCCGCTGGGTTTGTGGATGTGCGTGGCTGCCCTGTCCTCGGCGTTCTGTGCCCCGGTTGTCTGGCCGTCGATCCTGGCCCCGGGGGCGCCGTCGGCTTTGACGACGCTAGGTCCTGGTGGTTGCAAGGGTCGCAACCTCTTCTCTCGGCCATCTTCTTGCAGCGGTGCGCCGTTGGGGAGGGCTGGTGCCGTGGCTTCGCAGATGGCGGTCATGGCGGTGACGTGCTCCCTACGTGGGGGGCCGTCGTGGCTGAGTGTAGAGACACCTCTGTCTTGCCATTAGTGTCTTGCTGGTGTGCTCCATGGTTCTGCAGATGGCAGCCATGGATGCGTTCTTCTCTCCGATGCGAGGTGAGCCGTGGCAGTGGTGGTGGTTGCTTCTCCTTGTCGGCTGTTTGGCCCTCGCGTTGGATCCTTGTCGGAGTCCTGTGGCGTGTAAGGCATGGGTGGTCTTCGTGCGTGCTCTAGGCTAGCCCACACTTCGGGTAATCGAACCCAGATGGGGTTGGGGTTGCACTCGGTGGTGCTACGCCCTGCGACTACGGCGGCGACCCCCATGTGCGGTGAGGGCATCTCCGATGCCCTTCAAATTCAGCCGGCGGCACACAGGCGTCGTGGCGTCGTCTTGCCGCGCGCGACCTTTCGGCCATGCCCCCGGCACAGGTGGTGTCGGCACGCTGTGTGGCCTCGGATGCGTGTTGGTGTTCGATTACGTCGATGGTGCAGTGTCGTGGCTAGGTCACCGCTGTCATGTCCTGTGGATCCTCTTTGTGATCGCAATGCTTGGGTTGTGATGAGCTTCTCATCACTCAGCTGTCTCCGAGTTTTTCTCTCGGAGTGACCCTCTCTTGTGTTTTGTTGGTGTGCGTTCTTTCTTTTATTTCTCCTCTCATGTATCCCCCTGTAAACTCTGGTTCACTTGAACCTATCTTGTAGAGGCTGCAAAGCCTCATAGGCAACATTTTTGAGTAATGAAGTTCAGGCTGGCTCTAAGAGCCCGCCGTAGTCATAGTAAAAAAAACATGTCATCTCCGTACAACTCAGTTCAACGGTTATTAACAATTCACGAATTCAAATCTAAATTTCACATCAAGTCCAAAAATAATCTGATCTAAATACTCGATGCCCCATGTCTGACATCAAGAACAAATAGTAAGACATTACACTTCTATACTCATACATCCAATCTTTCAACAGAGAAAAAATAAGCTGTGACCGCTCACCTCAAATGTGCTCCTCCGTGTGGAGGTACTCGGCAGTGGAGGGAGGACTGGTGCAGCACCACCACGGCGTTGGTGCTGACCTTCCTGCAGTCCCCGGCCTGGAAGCAACAGCAAACTTGAGAGGCACGCCAGGTATGAACATTTCATTGACGACATGCCCATCTTTGATGTTCTCGGTGATGTGCGTGAGGGAGTTGGTCACGGAGTGGCCAATGATAGAGGCACAACATGTCTTCGTTCCGTGCTGCACCATAGAAAAGCTTATGATACTGTCTCAGAGAACATACTGCCTGAAAAACCTTATGTTATTCATGTCAAAACATCTTTCGTACTATCTGTATGAAGGCTCCCAACAAGCACAGAGACTAGAGTATCACCTGGAGTCAATCCAGCTCCCAACATATCCTCATACAACCGAAAGGCCTCCTCTGATCTCCCTTCCTTGGCTAGACTAGATATCAGAGCTGTGTATGCCACAAGGTTAGGTTTGGTTCCCCTATGTTTCATCTCTTCGAACAGCCTCAGTGCCACATCTACCTTCCCATTGACACAGTGCCCATGAACTAGTGACGCGTAAGTGTACACGTCAGGGACAAGCCATTTCTTGTCCATCTCCTTTTTGAACCGCTCCGCCTCACGAATGCTCCCGTTCTTGATGTACCCATCGATCATGACATTGTAGGTCACATCACTTGGTCTTGACCCTTTACCTTCCATGTCTCGGAACAGCCTCCTTGCCTCTACCATGTCACCCTCCTTGGAATGGTTGCTGATCAAGGTGGTGTAGCTAGCATAGTTTGGTGCGACTCCATTCTCGACCATGATATGCAGTAGCTTCTTGGCCTCTTCCATCCTATTCACCCTGCAAAGCCCACACGCGAGCGTGTTGTACGTATAGACATCCAACTCAATGCCCATCTTCTCCATGACCTAATGACCGCCTTCATATCGAGGGCCTTGTCCACCATGCCATGGCGACAATACCCATCAATCATGGTATTGAAAACAATCTGGTTATGTCCTACTCCTCGCAGCTGCATCTCCGCAGCCTCTATCTGCCCAATCTTGCACAACCCATTGATCAACTCAAGAGGGAAACTAGAAATTCGACAAGATAGCTCATAAGGAAGCTGATGAACCTTAGCTTGCTGACATGCATCACACACATGCGAACTAGATTCTTTATTGGAAGATGAAGCTAATTTATTCGTGTGAAGAATGGCCAGGACTATGGGCGAAGCAGGGTGTCCAAGCCTCATGTGCCACAGTTCCTTGGATGGAGCGGACTGGTAAACTTGACGATGACGTGGAGTGGAGCGTGGGTGTGTAGGAGGAACTCCGTACAGGCCATCTTGCGATCTACCGTGGAGCAGAATTGTTCTCGTGGTGTGGTCCTTGACAAAGAAAGAATCAGGGTGAAGTTCAACAAAACAATTATTATCGGAAGCAAGTTTATTTGCAGAAAGGAGATTCATACTAATATTCGGAGCATGGAGAACATTTTTCAATTGCAGAGAATGTTTAGAACCAGATAAAACAGAATCACCGCCCTGTGCCATTTCTCCGGCAGCGGCAACCATTTCTTCTCGGCAGCGGCAACCATTTCTACTCGGCGGCGGTGGAGCTTCCGCGGGTGAGTAATTTCGCAACCCTAGTTCCGTTCCCCACACATTTGGATGGATCTGTGGCCTCACGCTCTTTTTTTCCCCGCCGATTTGAAATCCAGATTGTGGGTGCGTCGGCGAGGTGCGCGTGGGCTGAGAGATGGAGGGAGGAGAAAGTACATCAAATCGGTAATGCATCCTTCACCTTGTTTTTGAATTCGATTTGGGCCTCGTCGACTGCAATATCTCGCTCACACTGCCGCTGCCCGCCATTGGCAAACAGGGGAGATTCTCCGTGTACCTTCTCAACTACAATCCAATTCTTTTTCTATAAGGCCAAGCTAGGTGATGGTAGCATTCGAGACATTGAGAAACATACGACAGTGAGGTTGGATGTCGAGTTCTCAGAAATTGATCCATAGGAACTACAGAGCATGGAGGAGAAGGCGGTGAAGAATTTGGTGGAGAGAATTTGGGAGAGTATTGTTTGGGGTCCAGATCAAGAGGTATCAGTTCAACGGTTCGACAATTCGAAGGGTGTTTACATTGAATTGAGGATGGAGAAGAGATAGTTGCTAAAATTGATCGACAAGAAGGTTGGACAAGCAAAGAAGCAACTTTTCATGTAGAGCTCATTGATCTGAAATGTGATTCCAAAGTTGGTTATGTGCCATCAAAGATGGCTTCACGGATGGCAGATGATGAGTGGGCTGCAGAAAAGCAGTTGTTGCCAATTGTTACTGAACCGACAGTAATAGGTGAAGAAGCAGTGGCTGATGCAGATGCAAACGAGGGATGCCATGGTGCTAGAAGGGTTGTTTCTGTTGATTGGAATTTAGTAGAAAGAGTCGAATGTACATATTTGGTAATTGCACCAATAGCTGACACTAAGATGGCCAAAATGTTTGGCATTCCAGTTGATGACAGAGATAAGAAGAAGGATGACACTACTTTGCCTGATGATGCTAACACAAGTTCAGTCCCTAAATATGTGGATGATGAGCTGATGAAAGAGGCTGCAGATGATGTGGATGATGCATATGATAATGAGTTGGTTTGTTTGTATGATAAAGAGAACCCTGTTATTGAAGTGGGGAAGTTGTGGCCAAGTATGGATGAGTTTAGGATGTGTTTCAAGACCTATGCTATGAAACATGAGTTTGAGGCCAAGACATTGTGGAATGGTCGAAAGAAATTTTATGCTAGGTGCCAAGGTTATGATGGAAGTGCCAATCCTTGCAAGTGGTACATATCTGCAAGACGACAACCTGATGGAAGTACAATCAAGGTAAATCAAATACCACATCAGCATACTTGTATTACCAGTTCACAGAGAGTTTCAAAGATGACATCACAACTTTGGATTACAGAAAAGATTACTCCTATTTTAGCCAATGCACCAAACACCACAACAAATAGACTTAAAGTTGACTTGGAAAAGCAGTACACCATTGTGTTGAAATATACCACAGTGTGGAAGGCAAAACAAAGGGCAATGGAATTATTATATGGTGATTGGGAAAATACATTTAGGATGTTGTATAGTTTTAAAGCAGAAGTGGAGAAGAGGTCACCTGGCAGTGTGGTGGAGATAGATGATACGTCTCAAACGTATCTATAATTTCTGATGTTCCATGTTGATATTATACCAATTGTTACTTGTTTTATATACACTTCATAGCATTTTTATGTATTTTCTGAGACTAACCTATTAACAAGATGCCACAGTGCCAGTTCCTGTTTTCTGCTGTTTTTGTATTCCAGAAAAGCTAGTCTGGAAATATTCTCGGAATTGGACGAAACTTGGACAAGACCTCCTATTTTTCCAACACGTACACGGAGTCCAAAGGAGAGACGGAGGGGGCCACGAGCCAGCCACACCATGGGGCAGCGCGGCCCCACCCTCTGCCGTGCCGTGGGGTGGTGTGGGCCCCACGGGCGTCTCCAGCCGCCGCCTTTTCGCCTATATAATCTTCCCGACGTGAAAACCATAAATACCCGAGCCATTATCCACGAAAAGTTACAGAGACGCCACCGCCGTCAACCCTAACTCGGGAGGGTTCAGAAGCTCTTCCCGGCACCCTGCCGGAGAGAGGAATCATCACCGGAGGGCTCTACATCACCATGCCTGCCTCCGGAGTGATGCGTGAGTAGTTCATCCTTCGACTACGGGTCCATAGCAGTAGCTAGATGGTTGTCTCTCCACTTTATGCTATCATGTTTAGATCTTGTGAGCTGCCTATCATGATCAAGATCATCTTATTGTAATACTACATGTTGTGTTTTCTTGGATCCGATGAATATTGAATACTATGTCAAGTTGATTATCAATCTATCTTATATGTTATTTATGATCGTGCATGCTTTCCGTTACTAGTATATGTTTTGGCCAAGTAGATGCTTGTAACTCCAAGAGTTAGTATTTATGCTAGATAGTGGGTTCATGCCTCCGGTAATCTGGGAGAGTGACAACAACTTCTAAAATTGTGGATGTGCTGTTGCCACTAGGGATAAAATAACCGATGCTTAGCTTAAGGGTGCGCCGTTAGGTCTAATGCATTTGTTTACATTACGCACATTACTTAATGCGATTATCTGGTGCTTGCAACTTAATGCCAACGGGAACTCGGTATGACAACCTGGAGGTGGATTATTAGTCATAGACGCTGTTGGATAACGGTCTATATATTTTGTCGTAATGCCCACATGAATATCATAGTAATCATCATGTCATATATATGCATTGTCATGAGCTCAATATTTTGTCAATTGCCCAGCTGTAATTTGTTCACCCAGCATGTTAGTTATCTTTTATGGAGAGACACCACTAGTGAACTGTGGACCCCGGTCCATTCTTTTACACTGATAATACAACCAACTGCAAACATTGTTCCTTTTCATTCTCTGCAATTTACTACTGTTTTCCACACCATACGTTTAATCCTTGGTTTTTAGCAAGCCGGTGAGATTGACAACATCACTGTTTTGTTGGGGCAAAGTAGTTTGATTGTGTCGTGTACAGGTTCCACGTCAGCGCGCCACTGACAACCTTCAGAAGTGATTTCTTGCTCCTACTGGTTCGATTAAACCTTGGTTTTATACTGAGGGAAACTGCTGCTACACTGCTTCATACCTTCCTCTTGGGGTCTCCCAACGAACGTGTGATCCACGTCATCAATAGATACTGAGGTAGCAGTGGACGGCAAGGTTTTTTTCAACAAGTTTTTTATGTGTTTAAAGCCTTGCATCGATGGATTCAAAGCGGGGTGCCGTCCATATTTGAGCATAGACTCATCTTTTTTGACTGGAAAGTGGAATGGACAGTTGGCAGCATACAATGCTCTAGATGGACACAACTGGATGTTCCCCATTGCCATTGGAATGTTTCAATCAGAGACAGAGGCATCATGGACATGGTTCATGATTCAGTTCAAAAGATGCATAGGGTCAGGATCACCTTTGGCCATCCACACAGATGAATGCAAAGGGCTAAAAAATGCAGTAAAGAATGTTTTCCCTCATGCTAAGCAGGTGGAGTGCTTTGGCCATATGTGGATGAATCTGATAAATAAATTCAGAGGAGAAGAATTTGGGCGCATGTGGCCGACAGCAAGATCTTACACCACACAGACACGTTCCTATCACCTTGGTAAGATAATGGCAGCACGTAGTGAGAATGAATTTGCTTCATGGTTGAACACCTACCATTCTCTTTTATGGTATAGGTCTATCAAACAGGTTATTATTTACAAAGGTTTTGCAAAACATCAAGACTTTGTTCATAATAAAATATGGGTTCAAGTTTTAATAAAATAAAACTATTAGAACTCCCACTCAAAACGAACATCCTCCGAATCGTTTTAGTGATTACACGATCCTCATCCATCATACTGCCCCCGATCGTCACGGCCGATAGCACAACTTCAAAGGTAGACATCGCTATGTCAATCACAACAACTCTGTGACTCGTGCTTAACCTTTCGGTCACTGTGTTCCGAGGCCATGTCTGTACATGCTAGGCTCGCCATTATAACCTATAGCGTATTGCTTGTGCAACGTGGCTTACACCCACGTTATGCGAACGCAGATACGTCTGACACCCGATCGTCATGGCCTACCTCGTAACGGAGAACTTTCCGTGGTGCACGCTATAGGAGAACACTATATGGTTTTAGGAGGGATCATCATATATTTCTACCGCCGTGTAACTAATATATAAAACTATATATATACACAATATAAGATGCACTCAATCTACATAACATCTAGAATGAAATGTAATGCGACATGATATGGTCTAGCGCCGATGGTCTTCTTCGCGCCCACAGTTTATAAACAATTTAACAAACCTATCTTGACCATATCACATTGCCCATGCAAAATAAAGTTAGACGCTTTCTACTTTATCGTTTGCATGTTTTACGTGGCTGCTAGGGCTTTCACACAAGAACCGTTTCTTAACTACGAATACAACCACAACAGCGATAAGACAATTGTCTCTATTACACCCCTTTCGGGGCCCTCCATTGCAAATGCTATATCAACTATTGAAGGAGAGACAGACACCCGCCAGCCACATATACAGTACAAGCCGCATGTCAAGTGTGGAACCAGTCTCGCGTAAGAGTACGTGTAAAGTCGGTCCGGGCCGCTTCATCGAACAATGCCGCGATATGAACAAGTACACGCGAGAGGGTAACAAATGTAGAATCGACGCCCACATTCAACATGTGTTCTAACCGTACAGATATATCTACGCATAGACCGGCTCTGATACCACTGTTGGGGATCGTGGGCAGAAAACAAAAAAATTCCTAACAACGATAACCATAAACTAGCCAGAATCTATTACTATGCAGATATACCGTAACGGAGGGGATCGATGTACATACCCTTGTAGACCGGTAGCGGGGATTACACTCCCGCAACAAGCGTTGTCAAAGTAGACGACGTAGCCGACCTCGAGGTCGCAAAGAACTTGCGCGACGAAGACGAAGGCGGCGCCGACCTCAAGGTGGTGAAGAGGAAGAAGACAACTTCCAGTGCCACTCGTGTAGCACCTCGTAGTTGCACACACGTACGGTGTAAATGACGACCTCCGGGCTCCAGATCCAGCAGAGCAGCGGAAGCGGAAGATTGGATCTAATAGCACGGCGGTGTGCGTATAGTGGAGAGACTTCCCTCCTCGTACACAGCTCCAGAAATGGAACCACGCTCAAGGTAGGAGAAAAGAAGAAGGAGATGGGGTGAATTTCCAGGCAAAGGGGCACCACTATATAAAGGGGAGGGAGGGAAGCCATCTTTGCTGGCCTGGCCATGTGGGACTATTCCCACATGGCCAGCCGCACCATGGTGGTGCGCCGGCCCTAGGTGGGCCCCATGTGGCCCACCTAGGCCGGCCGGCCGGCCTGCCCCTCCCTTTTTTCCTTTTTCTTTTTGTGTTTTTCCCTAATGGGCCTTAGGCCCATTTAGGTTTAATGCCTTATTAAATTTGAAATTAATTAAATAAAAAATATATTTAATCATTAATAACACTAATTAATATTAAATACATATTATTTAATTCTTTTGAGCTCCGAAACATATTTCGTTGCCCTCCGATCAACATCGGACATGTCCCGGAACGCTTCCGGAGTTCTCCGGTTTCTTTCTCTCATATCCAATCTAATTAAAATATCACCTACCCTTAAGTGTGTTACCCTACGGTTCGGGATCACACAGACATGAACAAGACACGTTCTCCGATCAATGACTAACAGTGGGGTCTGGATACCCATGGTAGTCCATGTGCGTCCACGAAAGTCTTTTATCGTTCGAACCTTTAGACGTCTAGTCTCAACCTTTTGCCTGGCAATACTTAGATTGTCCGAGCATCGTTCTCCGGTATCACGATTACCGAGCATGATCTCGTTATTGACAAATCTATGTTTACTCGTCTGTGATATTACGTCCTCGTGACCTAGTCACATGCTTGCAAACTCATTGATGTAATCTCACCGAGTGGGCCCAGAGTATCTATCCCACTATGTGGATTAGCAAATCCCTCTCTTGATCACTCGCCTCCACTGCTTCCTTCGGATACCCGAAAGTGTCACCTTTATTGTCACGCTATATAAGACATGTCGTTTGATGCAATCAAAGCACCTTCCAGAAGCAGCGATTTGATATGACCTCACAGTCGAAGGTATGAGCACTACGTTTCTATATCTTTTGGGTATGTCCACCACGTCATTCACCCAATGACATGACTCCGTTGTCAACCGACGTAATTATCCATGATCAGGAAACCTTGATCATATGTTGCCCAACGAACTAGTTAAATAGAGGCTACTAGGGACATGGTTGTTTATATACCACACGTGTATTAATGTTTCTGCGTAATACAGTTATAGCATGGTACAAAAATATATTATGAACAATTGAGATATGACAAATAAAATCACTCTGCCGGAGGGAGACCGTCACCGGAGGCATCTACACCACCATGCATGACTCCAGAGTGATGCGTGAGTAGTCCACCACGGGACTATGGGTACATGGCAATAGCTAGATGGTTGTCTTTTATACTTGTACTCCATTGTTTTAGATCTTGTGAGCTGCCTAACATGATCAAGATCATCCTATCGTAATGCTACATGTTGTGTTTCCTGGGATCCGATGAATTGTGGAATCAGGACATTCTTTTTCAGTTTAATTATCTATGATATGTTTTATTTATGATCTTCCATTCTCTCCGATGTTAGTGTATGATTTGGCCGAAGTAATTGCATGTATCTTTAGAGAGAGTATTTATGCTAGATAGCAGGTTCATGCCTCTTTTTGTCTGAGTTCGACTAAAGATGTGTTGTTGCTACTAGGGGTAAAACAGCGGTGTTTATTGCTTTATGTTATAATCATTGCTTACATTATGCACCGTGCTTATTGCAAATTATCCGTTGCTTGCAACTTAATGACATGCTGGATAGCGATCCCGGGGTGGCTTATTAGTAATAGATGCAGTTGGATAACGGTCTATGTATTTTGACGTAATGCCCATATTAAATGAAACGGTGAACTATATTATGTCATGGTAGTATTGTTATGCGCTCATGCTTTGTCAATTGCCCAGCTGTGATTTGTTTACCCAACATGTTTATCTTTTGGAGAGACGCCATTAGTGAACTGTGGATCCCGGTCCAAGTTTTCTACATTGCTTACAACCGTTTTAATAGCTTTTCATAATCATTTGCCCGCTGGTCATTTTTTCTCTCATATTATTTTCCACACATACATTTAATTCTTTGTGTTCAGCAAGCCGGAGAGATTGACAACCTCTCTATTTCGTTGGAACAAAGTGGTTTGTTTGTGTGTGTGCAGGTCCAAGTCTCCGTCCAGTACTTTTTCTGGCGCCGTTGGCACCTCGTGGAGGCCTTCTCCAAGTCCTACTGGTTCGATAACCTTGGTTTTGTAACCAAGGGAAACTGCTATTATATTGCATCATACCTTCCTCTTGGGGTCTCCCAACGAACATGTGATCCACGCTATCACTCCTCCCGGCCGCCCTCTCCTCCCACAGCTCGCCCGAACTCGTCCCCTCCGCCGCCACCCTCCTGCATCCACCGCCAAGCATGTCGCAGCCGCGCCTTTCCTCTGCTCTTGCAAGCATGGCACTAGGCCATCCGCTCTTGCAGGAAACGGACGGAATATAGCGAGAATCAGAACGGGGCGGTGAAATTTGGTGGAATTGGGTCTATCCGGCAACGGCGGGAGATGGATTTGTCCTGAAGCTTTAGTGGCACGAAACTTTTCGAGGATACGGGTAACCGTAAAATATGGGCCAAAAACTTTAGATATATGGGATATGAGGCTCAGTTTAAGGTTCTCCTTAAAAAAATAAGCGTCGGTCCAGTTTACGGGATCTGAAATGGACATTTTTTTCGTCAAAAATGTAAAAAGACCTGGTTATTTTAAGTGTTTGACCTCTTTTAAGGGATATACTACAAATGCTCTAATGAGTTTCGGGTTCCACCGGAAACAGTTCACGATACGAAATTTTGCCCTCCCGAAATAGATACCGGAAAAAACACCTAAAACACACTGGACCCACCAGTCATCATTTTTTTCCTATTATTTTTTCTTTTTCTTATTTACTTTCCTCTTCTCCTTCCTCCCGTATTCAGCCAGCCATTTTCTACTTTAGTGGGAGCCGGAAAAGACGCCGCAAAAACTGAAAATATGAGTTGGTTGGGCTATTAGGGACTAAAAATTTACGGTTTGGCCGAATATGTGAGATTTGTTCGGTCAGTTTTTTTTGTTGACAAAAACCAAAAATTGGCAGTTTTTTTTTTGAATTTTCAACCTCCATATATTAGGTCAGCAAGCCCGCCTCATTAAAACCCTGCCAGTCCCTTACGGTACCCTGGTTAGGGAAAGAGTGCGTCTGAAAACTTGCCGCCTTAAACATTAACACCCATTACATCTTTTACCAGTGTTCCGATCAACCAACCCGGAGGTTCGTTAATCCAGCTAATAGAATTGTTATTACAGAAACTAAAACTAGCTAGCTCATGCGCCACACTATTAGCAATACGAGGACAATGCTTAAATTTCACTTTCCCGATTGAGGTTATCAAGTCCACACATTCAGCAAAAATCGCCGCCGCTGCGTCCCACCATTGAGATTGCCCCGAGCAAAAATCAATAACTTGTGTTGAATCAGATTCTGCCTCTACGTTCTGAAATCCAAGAGCATTAGCTAAGCTTAGTCCATCCCTCATTGCTGTAGCTTCCAAGGTTGCAGCATCTAACCCCCGATCCATATATAAACATTGTGCTGCGATAAAATTACCCCGGTTGTCCCGTAGAACCGCCGCCGTGGCACCAGCTCCAAGATTAGCGTGAAACGCAGCATCCACATTAAGTTTGATGAACCCCGGTCCAGGAAGTGTCCACTTATCTTCTGTACCTGCATTAGATTTGAGACATGATTTTTTATAATTCCCGGCAATAGCAAGCACAGACGTTGGCCAACGCCAAACTGGTGGAACTGTCTCATTATGTGTGATTTGTCTTCGTATCCACCAGAGATACCAACACCCAGTAAGAAGCACCTCATTAAATCCAACGTCAGGTAAAATCGGAATAGAATTATCATCATCATTTAGCAATTCTTCCAACACAACCGAACCTGACCTTTGATATTGTGATTTGGCCGTGATTTTTTCCATCATACCAAGCTTCGACCACAGCGCAATAGCAAGCTGGCAACCAAATAGCAGATGCTTTACATCCTCCGCAGCTTTGTGGCACACAGGACACTCCCCAGAAAGCCCAATATGCCTATTAGCCAATATACATTTTAGAGGGATAATTCCATGCAACGCTCTCCACCCAAAAATCTGAACTTTACGTGGAACTTGAAGTTTCCAAAGAGCTTTCCAAACCGGTGGCGCTTTCGAGGAAGAAGGGTTCAGGCCGGTAATTGCATGTCCTCGGAATCTATGTATCCATTCCGCATGGTAGGCAGTCAGAACCGAGAAGAAACCTCTAGGGTTTAGGTGCCATCCAATAAAATCATCAAAAGATTGGGGACTTAAAGGGATTCTCAAAATGCGGCCAATATCAACAGTATTAAAATTATCAACTAGTGTTTGATGATCCCAAGATCCCAAGATTGGGTTGATTAACTCGCTAACTCGAGTAAGAAGTGAATGACCTCGCAAGGATACAACTCTTCTATCTGGACTAGAAGGTATCCATGGTCATTCCAAATATTGATATCTTCTCCCGTACCAATTCTCCAGATATATCCCCGTTTAAACGTAGGAATTGCTGCAACTAAGCTTTGCCAAGTAAATGAAGAACCACCTTTCGGACCAGCATCCAAAATGTGCCCATTTGGGAAATATTTTACCTTAAGAATTCGAGCACATAAAGATTCTGGATTTGTGATTATCCTCCAGATTTGTTTGGCTAGCATCGCTAGGTTAAAAGAATGTAGGTCCCTGAAACCCATACCACCCTCACTCTTTGGGTAACATAGCTTCCACCAAGAATACCAATGCATTTTTTCCCATCCTCATCATCTCCCCACCAAAGCTGAGCAATCACATCAGTAATCTCTTTACAAATACCTTTAGGGATATTGAAAACCGACATAGCAAACACGGGGATTGCTTGAGCAATTGCCTTCAAGAGAATTTCTTTACCTCCAAGAGAGAGCTGTTTCTCCATCCATCCTATTAGCCTCTGTCTAATCCTCTCAACAAAATGTTTAAAACAGTCACTGCGATCTGCACCCACCATTGCAGGTAATCCCAAATATTTATCCGATAAAGCTTCAGTATCAATGTTAAGCTCATGACATATATCAGCCCTCGAATTGACATTTGTATTTGCACTAAAGAAAATACTAGACTTGGCCAAACTAACCATCTGTCCCGAACTTGCGCAATAGGAATCCAGCACATGCCGTAAGGAAGCTGCATTTAACACATCCGCTCTCATAAGAATTAAAGAATCATCAGCAAATAAAAGGTGTGAGACTGACGGTGCATTCCTGCACACTCTAATTCCCTCAATGCCACCAGCTTCTTCTTCAAACTGCAACATGCTAGATAGACCTTCAGCGCATAATAAGAACAAATACGGAGAAAGATGATCACCTTGTCTAATACCTCGAGTAGGGATAAACTCATCCGTCTCCTGAGAATTGAACCGTACCTTGTACTTAACTGAGCTCACACATGCCATTATCATATCAATCCATTGAGAATGAAATCCGAGCTTCTCCATAATATTTCTCAAAAAGACCCATTCTACTCTATCATAAGCTTTATGCATGTCCAACTTAACCACACAAAGTCCATATTGGCCTGCCCTTTTGTTCTTGATCTTGTGAACACATTCATAGGCAATAAGGATATTATCCGAAATCAATCTTCCAGGGACGAAAGCACTCTGTGTAGGTGAGATAATCTCTGGTAGAATAGTCTTCAAACGTGCAGCTAACATCTTCGAAATTATTTTATAAAGAACATTGCAAAGACTTATTGGTCGAAAGTGAGTAACTAATTCAGGAGAATCAATTTTAGGAATCATAACTATACTGAATGCAAACAAGACTTCTTTGGTGATATCCAGTCCAAGAATGTCCCAATATTTTTTAAAGAAAATTGCATGGAGACCATCCGGTCCAGGAGCTTTCAAGTCCCCAATACTGAATGCAGCTTTCCAGACATCATCAGCATCAAAAGGAGCCAATAACATATCATTCATCAAATTATTTACCTTGGCTTCCACTTTATTCAGAACGTTCGGATCCGTTTGTGCCACCTCAGATGTGAACAGATTAGTAAAATAATTTTGCACATGATTATTAAGAACATCCGTACCTTCCAGCACCTCACCATGTTCATCTTTTAGATTTTTAATGAAGTTCTTTTTCCTTCTCGCAGATGCATAAGCATGGAAAAAAGCAGTATTCTTGTATCCACTCTTCAGCCAGTTTGCTCGAGATCTCTGCATCCATTGTATTTCTTCCAACTCTAAAAGATATTCGATCAGTTCCGTTAATTCTTTTTTACTCTCATCATTTTCATCCGTCATTGGCCCCGACATGACCTTCTCCAGATCGCGCTGTGCTTTCCGAAGATGCTTTTTTGGCTTCTTGAGCACTCGTTGGTCCCAATCATGAAATTCACGATGCATGCGTGAGAGCTTCTCATGAATATTAGTTCCTGCATGGTTAACACACACTCGCTCCCATGCCTCCTTAACCGTGTTGGAGAAACTTTCCTCTCTAAGCCATCTTGCCTCAAAACGGAGCGGTTGTGGACCAGAACCTCCCCCAATCAGATTTGTATAATAATCAGTGTTTACCAATAGAGGGCGGTGATCAGATTTCACAAACTGCAGGTGCTCTAATCCAGCATTTGGGAATAGCTGTCCCCAGTCATCATTTATCAAAGCTCTGTCAAGACGTTCACGGATTCTCCCCCTTCTCCAAGTGAAAGGGTCGCCAATAAAGCCCATATCTCTTAGATTACAATCATCTATAGCTTGCTGGAACTCTTGCATATACTGTTGAGGTCTAGGATTTCCCCCCTCCTTCTCATGTAAAAATTGAATTTCATTGAGATCCCCTATCAAAAGCCACGGAAGATTGGGATTTTGGTACAATATGCGCATCCTATCCCAAGTTATTAACTTGTTTTCCCAACGGAATTCTCCATACATACCAGTAAGCCGCCACTGACTATTGCCCACCGATCTTAACATCAATGAACATAGGATGTAGTTCTAATTGGTCTACTTGTACCTCCTTCTTCCACAGTAGAAGCAGTCCACCTTTCCTCCCATCACTGGGACAAACAAACTTTCTGTCCATCTTCATACGCCTTCTCAAGCACTCAGCTGGATAGGAATCCAAATGCGTCTCCGAAAGAAAAATAACATCAGGATCATATTTGCGCTGGACATCCAGCACAGATCGAACTGCCGGGTCGTTTCCGAGACCCTGGCAGTTCAAGGATAAGAGTTTCACCATTCAATCTAGAATTACCCACACCATCATCACCTTTGTGTTTCTTTGCATTTTTCTGTGAAGTCAATAAGGGGTCAGAAAGAGAACTAGGAAGATTTTCAAACTGCTCAACCCTCGCCAATACAGCCGGCTGTTTTTCTACAGGGACCAAAGCCTTCCCATTGAACTCATCTCCAACGTTACCTGAAACGGATTCAGCTGCTACTCTCTTTTTGGCAGAAGATAAAGCCTCCGTCATCTCAGTATCATTAGCATTACCATCAGTCGGAGTAGTAGCCGCAACAAGTGGCCCATTCCTATTCCATCTCCAGCTAGATGGTACTGGCATCCCTCCATTGCGATCCAAATCCTCATCAAAATTATCCCTGGGATTCATCCCCCAGCCAAAGCCCCTACCAGATGGGAAACCTCCTCTTCCTCTAGCCGACCCACGGCCTGCTCCACGACTACTGTTTCTTCCCCGACCATCATCTGCTAGAATAAAATTCCCCCATTCAAACTTGGTCTTATCATGCTCTCCAGTACCGCATTCCTCATACCAATGTCCCAACATACCACAATTGAAACAGAAAAACGGCAATTTCTCATACTTAATCTGATACCATTCCCTCTTGCCACCTCTACTGATCGGAACGAACCTAATCAATTTTTTGTGTATATCCATCTTAGCTCGAAAACGAACAAAAGCACCTACATAGCCAGCAGGTAATTGTATTTGTACCTCTGAAATTTCCCCCATATTACGACACATACCTTTGATCACTTCCTCTTTCAGGTAGTTGTCCGAAGTTTCAGAATACGAGCCCATACTCCGATTTTGGACAAATTAATGGAGCTAGGGTTCATGAATCCATCATATTCCTCGATCAACACTGCTTGGTTCCGGAAGAGCCAGGGCCCTCCGTTCATAGCCATGTTCCAGTCTGCTGGGCAACCGAATTGGATTGTGAATAAGTTATCCTCGATTTTCCTCCACCTCACCATCTTAGCAGGATTCCAGGCCGATCGCATCTCGGCATACAGCGCAGAAGGGCTAAACCCCTTCGATGTGTGAACCTTCGCAATAGCCAACCACTTTGATTGGATTTCCGGCGTAGCAACCTCTTCTTCCCAGATGAATTCGTCTTCCTCCTCCACATGAAGATCTAGTCTCCTAAGGAGCTCTCCCACATCTTCCTTCCCCGAGCTTGACTGTCCTGGGTCGCCCATGCCCGCCATGACAACCAGCACAAGAAGCAGCTCCTCCTCCCGGGATTGACCTGGGAGACGAAGCTTGACCAGCAATACGATACTCACGGTGGCGTAGCCGCCGGAGGAAAGAGAAACCCTAGGTTTTTCGCTAGGGGAGAAATACGTGCTGATAGTACACCGAAAATTGGCAGTTACTATAGGGGTCGCGGGCTTTTACGGGATCTGAGCCTTTGCCGTATTTAGTATCTAGATGTCGATGTTAAGAGATTCGGATCCATCACGGAAGTAGAACGAGCCCAATTAAACATAGTGCGGCCTATCACGAGGACTGGGCGGATGCAGGAGACGAGCATACCTTATCAACTGGGAATACAAGGCATGCCACTGTTACTTGCTCTGGAAAACTCCAAGATTTGTAACTGATTTATTAGATCGGTTCTAGACATATCTCTTCACATGTAATATAGTCGGCACCTTGTAAAATTAGATCTACCCATATATATAAGGCATGGAAAGTCATATAGACATAACCACATAAGTCTTCTCCTTCATTCACCACATATAAATAAACATGTGTCCGGCACGAAGCGGGCGTATTTTGCGGGTGCCGGAGACATTTCCGGAGGTGCCGGTGGTGATGCTCTTATTGTTGCTTTTCTTTTTTGCAAAAAGCTCTTATCGTTGCATTGATAGGAAAATTTTATTATTCCTTTGTTATGATGTTTGTATGGTCTAACTGGATGAAAAAATTGCTATCAAAATATAGAAATTTTCATTATCTTGCATAGCTTGTAATTAACTTGCTTGAGATCATTTTAGTATGAACAAATTTTTGCGGCTTAACGTTTAACTCTGACTTAGCGTGAGCTCCCTTGAATTTTAGTATAAACCGAGTTAAGTCCAATATCTAACTCTGTTATAAACGATAGCAAAGAAAACGATGAAGAGCGGAAAGATCAAACCAACGGGACACGAGATTTAACATGGAAACCCCTCCAACAATGGAGGAGAAAAAACCACGGGCGCCAGCCAGCAATAATTCACTATATCGGGTGAGGTTACAAACGCCGGGGATTTACACAATGTGACTTATCCTAACCGGCGGCTTACAAGATGTATATATGGTGGTAAAACCCTAGGTCGGCTGCAGTCCGACCCGAAACGACTTATCCCAACCGACGACGGGCCTCCGCTTCGCTCCGAAGTTAGCCTCTCATTTTATATATTCATATAAATTTGGAACACATCAAAATAACAAACTCGTTCAAAATTGACCCGTTTGCCCCCACCACTCGGACCAACAAATATTATCATCCGACGGTCACCGACGGCGTACGTAGTCCATGTGTTGATGCGACTCTTCAGGACACCGTGTGCAGCTGCATCTCCCCTGCGCGCCGGAAGGAGCTTTCGATCTCTGAATCTCGTGGCGACGGACGGCCAGACAGTCTTCCACTTGTTCAGTCTGAGAATCTTTGATGTCGCCGTCGGCGAGGCGATCAATTCCTGCGCGGTGGTCACATTTGGCATTCCGCATCGGCACGCCGTGGCAGCGGCAGTACTGTGGATTTGCTCGAACTGGAAACCGGCGCGCCGTGGCAGCGGCAGTACTGTGCGGACGCCGGGCGCGCGTCCACGTGAAGGCCCTCGTGCGTGCGACAGCGATCGATCCATGCCCCCGACCGCCGCCGTCGCCCCCTGTATTCCTTAGTCGACGTCGCGCTCCACCGGCTGCGGGATAAGATAGCACGGAACATTATTATCGGTAGATACTGCAAGAACAGATCGGGTCCCTATCTCTGCACCGCTGTTCATAGCATCCATCCTCAGTTGCAGAGGAGTGTCTATATAACACACCGCTCACATTACCAGCAGCAGATAACCAGCCTGCAGGTGAAACAACAGCACCAGATCGATCGAGCCTAGAACCCTAGATAGCTAGCCAGTACCAGGCTACCAGCTACCAGAGCAAGAACCAGGAGATCGATCTGCAGCTAGCGAAGATGTCGGCGGGAGGCGTGTGGGTGTTCAAGAACGGGTGATGGAGCTGGAGCCGGAGGCGTCGAGCAGGAAGGCGCTGGTGTACGTGCCGGCGAACGAGACGATGCGGTCGCTGGAGGCGCTGGAGCGGCGGCTGGCCGCGCTGGGGTGGGAGCGCTACTACGAGGACCGCGGCATCGTGCAGCTCCACAAGCGCGACGGCAGCGTCGACCTCATCTCCCTCCCACGGGACTTCTCAAGGCTCCGCTCCACACACATGTACGACGTCGTCGTCAAGAACCGCGACCACTTCAAGGTCGTCGACGCGCGCATTTAGCTACCTACCCATCTTCAATCAAGCTGGATTAATTCGATCGTGCCACCCACATATACATCAACGACGACGTCATATACAAATAAGCGAGTGCGGCACATATGCATGTGTGATGTAATTAACCCGTGTGTACCCAAAAGGGGCGGGATATATTATCCATGTGAGTACCGTCAGTTAACACACTATCGGGCCATCCATTTTCTAGGCGCCACACTACCTGTCACTTGTTAAAAGCTGCTTCATACCAACCGCCACGTAAAACACACTCAGCAAACAAACGGCCCTCCGTGAAGTCGAAAAACACTCGACAAAGGAAGGCGCTGGGCAATGAAGAAATAAACATTCGCCACACTTCTACCCTCGGAGTGGACGCGTCCCTGTCGTCTATGCTTGACGGCGAGGAGACGGTGATTTTCCCGTTAACGGACACTCGGCAAACATTTACATTTTTCCCGTTAGTTTTTCGTGACGGGGCAATTTCCTGACTATATATATTAAATATTTGACGAGGGCCTTATAGACAACACTCGGCAAACCATGTTACTTTTTGTGCTTCCCGCCAGGGTAAATTCTCCCGCCTTATTAAATGTTTTTTTTTAGAGCCCTTTGTAGGACACTCGTCAAGCCATATTTTTTTTTTTTCTATACATTTCGAGCCACTTTCTCCGTTAGCACATTACTTCTATCTGGTTCTCAAACCAATCAAAATAATTAACAAATTTATTCGAGGTAGAGTGCAACACAAAACATAAATGAAGAGATAAGGAAGTCTAACTATTTCTATGCATTGGCATTTTATAAATGAATACATCACATCAAATAAGAGGAGACCAATGCATATCTACAGTAGGTTCTTGCAATTTTGGAATAGTTTGGGAAAAGGGCACTTATCACCTCATCATTCAAGGTTCAACTTTGAAACACTTTGCATACCAAAGAGGATAATTAGAATTATCATGACAACCATAAACATGTTTTCCATTCCAAAAATAATTGCAAGAATTAATATCAAACTAAACATCATGTTCGAAGCAGATCATGGTCCGACACCCCACCTCGATCTCGCTAAGCTGGGAGACGGCGGCGGGCTATGTCATGTTAAGATCGTAAGCAAAAAGGCTGATGAGTAGCAAGAATCTATAGTGAGCTTCCAAATGATGGTGTCTTGGGTGCCTTCCTAGAGGTTAATATGAAGCGGCATAGACCCAAGAATAAAGAATTCATCAATTTGATCCGACGCCAACCCATGGCTTGTACAATCTGATCCACCCAAACATGTTCCTAAAGCGTGAAGTGGACATCTGATTTTTTTTCTTGGAGATCTCAGAAGTAATTGAAGAAATATATGCCTCAGACGCCGACCATTAAGCCAAAAAGAGTCCCAAAGTAATGCCTTCTTCCCGTTACCAACCCGCATTCTCATGGCGGTGGGAAATAATTATATATCTTCTTTATTGCATGGGTTTCAAGTCTCACCCAGTACAGTCCACTCGAGTCACGACTGTCAGACATGTAATATACGTGTAGGATACGGTGTAGTACACCGATCCTACCGTATCCTGTACCGCCACGGTGGGGGCTATTCCCACCCATATAAACACGTACACGAAGCCCTAACGGGCTATCGCTTTCCCTACGCTAACAACGACCATCCACGGTGGGGGCTATTCCCACCTTGGCGGTACAGGATACGGTAGGATCGGTGTACTACACCGTATCCTACACGTATATTACATGTCTGACAACGACCATCGGAGACGAAAAGCTTGACACCCCCCCCCCCCCCCCCCCCCCCCCCCCCACCCACACACACACACACAAACACAAAGATGTCGGACGGCACACGGTCTTCCAATTAACCTTGCACTTTCCTCCATTGATCTTGTCGGTGCCGCCCATAGGAGGGCATGCGTGAGCTTGGTAAAGCTTTGCTTTGATTTAATGGGAACATCAAACGCCATGAGATGATAGATGGCTTGACAGTGAGAGGTGATCACGGATTGCACTAAGATTCTCCTACATCGGCTACATTGAAATGCATCCTGTACCACACCACGGCATTAGCCTGCCGGCAGCCATATGACGAACATCACCATGGTAGCACGCATGGACAGCTCGTTGGGAAATCAATTTTTATGTTGAGGAATTGTATACTGTCTCAGCAAAACAACGTATGCAGTTCGACGCCTGGTGCAAAGGGTGACATATTTTGACAGAAAAATACAGTGATTAAATAAAATGCGCAATACTGATATAGTTTGCTAAAAAAATATAAAGTGATCAAAATAGAAATGCGCATCCAGGGAATCAATCACGCAAATCAACGTAACCTTGCTTGCTCGAAATCATAGGGAATCCATGTCCTAATATATATCAGTTGCATCAAGGTGGAAACCTTGCTGAGGTCCGAAGTGCGCCACATGACAATGCAAGAAAAGATGAGTAATGCTCTCATAAGAACCACATAGCTAGTGACAAACATACATTTAGGACCAACGTTACCCAGCCTTTGCTCTATTGGAGAAGGTGTCTCTAGGCGAAAAACATAGCTCTCAGTTGGCACGGTCACAGTGCATCCAGTTGACACATACTATAAGATAGCTTAGCTTTCTGCCCTGTGGAGAATCTAGATATAAATGGCATGCATATGGCGCTATTTACCTCCAGACAACCAAGACCTTTTCAGCCATATGCAACTTGCAAGAGACTCCAGACAACCAAGACCTTCACAGCCATATGCAATTCGCAGGAGAAGACGCCACCGAGATAAGTCGGACTGATAAAGTGCATGGACGTATGCGTGCAGCTTGGCCACGTACAATAACTAGTAGCCATGCATGCATGCATGCATTCACATTAATCGAACAAACACAACCGAAACCAAAGATAACTGCATCAAACTCCCGGACGGGTACAACTCTAGGCCTCTCAAGCAGACGAATGTACACTATATGGTGCATGCATGGTCATTCCTTACAAAAATGGGTGGTTGTTTTACATATATTTCAGTAACCGTAAGGTAAAGCTGGGAATTTTCTCTATAAGTGCATCCCCACACCATATAGCAAGCATGGATGTCCGTGGCTAGGAAACAACATGGAGCATGAGCCACGCGAAGAGCTTACCATAACCAAAAAATTATCATTTAATTGGCCTCAAACCTAGGATAGACCCACAAAATAAAAGAAAGATCATGTGGTTCGTACGATTCAGCAAGAATACAAAAACGTATGACTGAGATGTCATGGCATGTTGAATCTTATAGGACTTTTTTAACAGAACCTTATAGGAATGGAAAACATAGAAAATGTAGAATAGATGTTTGGTTAAGCCACATGAAAAATGTAGGAAATTTTCAAAGGATTAGGTATATACCATAGTTGTTATTAAAACAAACAAAAAATTGACTCAATGGAAATTTTTCTATTTAATTGCATGTGAAGTAGATCATAGGAAAAAATAGTTTGATTGCAAATCACACAAACCATACAAGCTTTCTATCAAAAAATTCTAGAAATATAATTATGCAAAATTCTATTAAATTTCTTTGAACAAAAGAGATCATGAGGTAACTAATTAAGATAAACTTCTGATTAAATAAAAACATGAGGTTGGACTCATGTAAATTTTCATATGAAATTGCATGTAAGTTGGAACATAGACAAAAAAGTTATGTTGATTCAAATCCTGTAAACTATACAAGTATCATGGGAAAAAATTTAAGGGCTGAAATCCTTCAAAACTTCGTAAGAAATTCCTTTGAACCAAAGAGGTAATTAAGGTGATAATTTAAGATGTTATTACAACCATATAGGACGGTGGGAATTACTGTAGTTAGTAGCTGCGGTATCCCGTAGGGCGGCTGGGGAATGATTGATCGACGAAGCCGGCTGTCTAGGTGCTAGACGACGACGACGGCACGTCGACGACCTTGAATTGGTCGCGGTTCTTGACGATGACGTCGTACATGTGCGTGGAGCGGAGCCTGGAGAAGTGGCGCGGGAGGGAGATGAGGTCGATGCTGCCGTCGCGCTTGTGGAGCTGGATGACGGCGAGGTCCTCGTAGTAGCGCTCCCACCCCAGCGACCCCAGCCGCCGCTCCAGCATCTCCAGCGACGTTATCGTCTCGTTCGCCGGCACGTACACCAGCGTCTTCTTGCTTGGCCCCGCATCCGGCTCCAGCTCCATCATCCCGTTCTTGAACACCCACACGCCGCCCGCCGACATTGATCTTAACTACTTCTTAGCTATAGCTACCAGCTGCTCGACACAGCCCAGACTTGTAGCTTTGGAATCCCAGCTTTAGCTATAGCTACCAGCTGCTCGATCGATCTAGTGGCTGTTGCCTGTTGGTGGTGGTGTTGGTTGTGTGCGTTTATATAGGCGGATCAATGGAGGCTGGAGTGGCACGTCCTACACGCACACACTACTATGTCTAGATATAGCTAGGAGCTTCACCTATTCGACAGCAACGTACATGTGTTCTGCAGACTCGGTGAATTGTACTCTTTTACTGGACCAGTCAGCTCTAGACAAATGGTCAGGCCAATACATCAGCATTCAGCGAGAGTGGTCTACCGATTAGCCATTTGACTCCAACGGGCATAATTTTTCAGCTAGGATTTATTGCTAGCTGAAATTTTGCAAGTCTATCAACTGTCTTTGGATGAACTATTATATGTTTTACCACATGGGATTATCCTAAAAAAAGTCCACAAAGGATTATTGCTGAATTCATAAGCAATCTTTGATAGAGAAAAATAGAGAAACAACATGACAAGGCTCCTCGCAAAACCGATCACATACAAGGAATTAGACATGCAAGTTTGTACCGAGGGCACCAACTAACTGCAAGATTTTCATTTGGCTTGCACTTAGAGATTGGACGTCTAACAGCCTGAGCTGCCGTGGCCATCCCCATCCGGAGACCTTCCCCTTCTGTGACAAACAGGTTGAGTCCATTGACCACCTCGATCAAGATCAGCTGCGTTTTTACCCGATCCGTTTGGGCGACTTGGCTGAGTAGTTGGGCCTATCTTGTCTGGATATCGGGGCAAGATGAATCATTTGCTAGCTGGATTGCTTCCCGATAGGCTTGTCGGTGAGATGAGCGAGACCTTTGGTTGGTGGTGGCTCTTGTGTGTTGGTCGTTGTGGAGCCATCGCAACGATGTTTTCTTCAATGGGGATTCCCCATCGACAGAGGTGGTGATCCGTGCGATGAGAGACGAGGCAAACGTGTATGGCGGGTCTGTTTAGAGATTTCCTGCTACATGCGGAGCGGTGGAGGGGTAGGTGAGTAGGCTGCCTTGAGTGTAGCTGCCACGGCTGTGTGGGCTGCACGTCTTGTGTCTATGTCAACCCGGAATGTAATCTTGGTCTTCTGGCCCTTTTTCTATGAACCCAATATAACTCTCAGGGTATATCCTTGAAAAATTGTACCCAGGAACAAACTAGCACATCCATCATAACTACATCAAGGAATTGAGAAAGAAACATGAAGGCTTGCCAATGGTGCTCTTTGATTTGCAAGGGCAACGTGGTCATTTTTTGTCATTTAACGTACATATGGACTTATGGTGAGCCATCTCCGCCACTGGGTCAGGTATCAGAACATCTTAACCACGGGGACCGGGATAGGCCTCGGTCCACAACTGATACAGTCACACTGAACAACATATACATCTTTTGACACAACATCGGCCGAGTAGAGGAGATTATGTGCTCCCGAACCAATGATCCTGCTATTTAAAAAAAATGAAAGCCATATTTACGAGTTTATAAAAAACTTAAAAAAATCATGGATGTAGCCAATAGTGTATTCAATAAATGTGCCAAAAATCATCTTAAAATACTTTGTTTTCTGGGCTACACAAAAATGACAAAAGTCTGGATCTGAATATGCATATTTCAAATCGCCGGATTTTGTCACATTTATCATTTTTGCGTAGCTCAGAATACAAAGTATTTGAATTTAATTTTTTGCTCGTTTGTGGAATATATACAACACTGATACATCCGGGATTTTTTTCAATTTTTTTGAAACTCGTAAATAAGTTTTCAAGATTTTAAATCTACCAACATCAGTGGAACTCGGGAGTTAAGAACACTTTCCGATCGGCCGGGGTCGTTGTTTCTGCTGATGCTGCACAAACAATTTTGTTTCCGTGCACGTTATGTCCTCGCCGGAGACGCCGGCGTGGACTGAGGAATAGAGGACGATGGAGCTGCAGGGGGCGCTTTCGCCGCACGAGGGCCTTCACGTGGCCGGCCGTTCGGGTATGGCCACGGGGGATGCACTGCCGCTAGTAGCGGACTGAACCAGTGGCCGGCCGCGAAAGTTTTAACCGGTGGACGGTGGTGTATCCATGTTTGTTTATACTCGGCCGAAAGCTCAGGTCCATGGCGGGAATCGATCGACCAGTTCGCATCTAGATACGCACGCGGACGCATGCATGAACAGTGCGCGGCTGCGAGCAGTGCCGCGCATGAAACACTACGCTGCATGCACGTGAGAGCCTTCACCTGGACTGGAATCTGCGTACGTTGCTCAACGGTAACCAAGCGTGCATGTTTGGTTGGGACTTGCATTGGGAGATGATATTGTTGGACTGGAGTGGTGGAGCTTAATCCATCGGGGTCTCCACGCTTTGCATGGCAGCCATAGTTCTAGCTATATATTCGGGCACCCAAAGTCTCTGGAAAAACAAAGTGCGATGTTCACAACAACAGCAATAGAGTAGGAAAAACGCAAGAAAAAGAGGCCCTATATTCGGGCATCTACTGCCATCTTTCACTCCCCCCACAACATTCTCAAAGCTGCGTGTTCATTCCACGCTACCCGTCCTCGCCATGCTCCACTCCACATGTTCATTTTTTTTCTTCACTCAATGTTGTTGGCTTAGTCAAGGATGAGGAGACCGATAGTTATTTGCTACCCGCTGGCGCCGGGGACGGGGATGGCAGAAAAATTGGGATGGTAACAAAATTGGCCCCGTGTCAGTTAATGAAGATGGGGATGTGACGAGATTTATTTCGTGCGGACGGTTTTGGTTGACAATAACAGTGGTTAGTATCCGGTTGCTGTACTGGAGGTGGTAAATGCTGAGCTCTGGTGGTAACGAGCTCGAACGAGTTGTACGGTAAAGAGCGATGAGACGAGAAAGAGGTCCACTGTAGACAAAGACGCACTATTATGTTACTGTACAACTGTTTATGTTTGGATTGAATCGTCTTAGGCCAATTGACTTGACTTGGTTCACTCGTGGAGACTAGAGCTGGATATGGAAATTTGGCTGATTCAGTGATCAAACAAATTGTTTCAGGAAGTGCAGAACTGGCGCTCCAACGTCGAGGCACAGGTCAAGACGTGCCAGAATGTGAGTAATTCAGTTGGTATATCTTGCTTCTTCCGTCTGTTAACGAGAGGGAAGAAGATGCGACAAACTCTCGAACAGATCCGGTACAAGAAACCGTATGTTTGATGCTGATAATTGAGTTACCTGTAGGAACTTGTGGAGGTGAAGCAGGGGCTCAGTTATGAAGTGCAGCAGCTAAAATTGGTAGGTCCTCTCTCTGTCAACCCCTTTGAACTTGTGGCCCTGTATCATTGAAACCTTTAAGCAGGGACTCATTGTAACTGATTTGATTCAAGGACATCAAGGAAATCAGGTCTGCAATCCAGGAAGAGAATGGCAGTCTAGCAAGTCCGTCTCCGTTGAGAAATGCACAGGAGGTTAGAACTTCCTTTGGTTCATAGAGTGGTAGAAGAACTCAACTGAAGTACTCCGACTGAACTAGTGTTTTTTTTTTTTTTTTTGCGAGGAAGACACAGTTACATCAGCCGAGCTTCTTACAGAAAAGCCCAGAAACAAAGAAAATTACAACAAAGTCCTTCTGAGCTCCGGCGTCGTCGTCTTCGAGTAGGCCGTTGCGCCGGCGAAACCCGCCGCACCACCTCCGAAACCTTGGACTGGGAGGCTCCCCTGCGCGACCAGGAAGCCGACGCTCCTCGGTGCCTGAGCACCTCCACCCTGCGCGAAGAACAGCAGCACCAGCTCGGCCTTCAGCAACCACATCTTCAAGATCGTCAGTCGCCGGATCCGCCACCTCTCGGACTCCGGCGAAGGGGGAACCCTCTCGAGCACTCCAAGGAGCCGCGAACGAGGGCGGGATGGCAGATCCGCGGCGGAGCTCCACCGGAGCCGCACCAACAGAGGAGGAGACCACCGCCACCAAAAGCCACTCCGGCGCCACCGCTACCTCCCCAGCGCCGCCGGCTAGCACACCACCATGCACACCTAGACTATGTACACGCCGAGATCCGTGGATCTCCCGTCCTCCTGCCGCCGAGGCGGCCGCCGGAGGGCGAGGAATCGCACGGATTGCCGGCGGCGAGCTGGCACACGTGGGGTCGCCCAAAAGTCACCCTTTTTCACTGTAGATGGGGAAAGGGTGAGAGGTCCGAGCTCTCTCTATGACTGAACTAGTGTTGTTGAAACAAAATCTGCAATGATTTGCTTCTGTTGTACAGCAATGAGCAAGCAGAACAAGACCAAGATCAGCACTCAAGATTGATGTTGACCATATGGAAGAAAAATAACCAATCGAAGCATGAATTGGTGCTCCCTTCATTACACAAAACTAGTGCTGCTACTCGATAAAAGTTTCTCCGCTTTCTTTTAATGGCCTCGCCGGAGCCGGAAAGGGGCAGCTTTCCTTACCTGATTTCTTGGTTTGGTTTCAGTCTCTTGGGACCTGGAACAAGCCGTCGCAACCGGCGGCGCTTGAGGGGCTCATGGTGCTGGAGCTCACGGGCGCCGACCGCACGGGGGCTCATCTCCGAGGTGTTCGCCGTGCTCGCCGACATGGACTGTAGCGTCGTGGACGCCAGGGCCTGGTCGCACCGCGGCCGCCTGGCCTGCCTCGTGTTCCTACGCGACGAGGATGCCGACGCCGTCCGGGTGGCGTGCATCGAGTCCCGCCTTGCTCCCTTCCTCCGCGGAGACTGCGGCCCTAGCTGCGTGGTCGCTGCTCCCGCCTGCTCCGTCACGCACGCCGACCGGCGACTCCACCAGCTCATGTACGCGGCCAGAGACCAGGAGCGTGAGTTCCCCACCCCGTCCGTGTCCGTCGAGAGCTGAGCGGAGCGCGGGTACTCCGTGGTCACCGTGGAGTGCCAGGACCGCCCCAAGCTGCTCTACGACGTCGTCTGCACGCTCACCGACATGGACTACCTCGTCTTTCACGGCACCATCGACACCAACTGTGGCGAGGCGCGCCAGGAGTTCTACATTCGACATGCCGACGGGAGCCCCATCAGCTCCGAGGCTGAGATGCAGAGAGTGAGCCAATGCCTTCAAGACGCCATAGAACGGAGATCATTCGAGGTAATTTCTATTTCTAAATTTGGTATCACAAATGGCAAATCTTTCGTATTCATCGGTAGTAATGTGAGTTGATTTCTGAATTTCCTCTCCACTTGCATAGCCGCTGAAGTTCAAGCTGAAGTGCTCGAAATATGCAGTCTGAAGTTCAAGCTGAAGTGGATATTCGAGCAAGTGAGTGATGCACACTGCAATGAGCTCTCCAGTGTCGTCGTCGAGCTATGTCGTCACCGTGCAGCTCCGCTGGTGCCATGCCATGTTGTCACCGTCCAGCTCCGCCGCCGCCATGCCGTCATGGGTGAACTGATCAAGGATGCTGGTGGGTGGTAATTTCACCCATATGAAAGTTGGTGAGGCTAAGCAAAAATTTACATCCAACCAAACAAAGAGGAGTTAGTTGCCCAGCCGATGCGATGCGGGCAATCAAACAAACCACACAACACGGCTCAAAGTGTGTATTTACTCAGCATGGCCCTGGAGAGCATGCCCCCGGTGAGATGGGAAATTGATGCAGGCTACCAATCGCACCCCTAGAGACTGATTTTCACAACTCCAATCCATTCATTGTCAGCTTAGTTTTTTGTTTTCATGTCATCATGTGCGCTCCTGTTTCTTGATCTGCAGAAGTTGTCCGGGTTCGAGCTGTTGGATGCTCGTGTGAAGGTCAGAGTCCCATTTGTTCATGGATTGGAATGAAATTGTTTTGCTTGCGTTGGTTGCTGACTGGCTGCCATGACGGTTTTGCAGGAGCTGACCTCGTCACAGGGGGAGTTGCTGGGCAAGATCCAGTGTCTCAAACTGGTACCACGAGCCCTTTGACATTGACTTGGTTCACTGGTGGAGTAGAACTGGATAGGGAAATTTGGCTGATTCAGTGATCAAATAAATTGTTTCAGGAAGTGCAGAACTGGCGCTCCAACATCGAGGCACAGGTCAAGACGTGCCAGAATGTGAGTAATGCAGTTGGTATATCTTGCTTCGAGGGAAGAAGATGCGACAAACTCTCGAACAGAGCCGGTACAAGAAACCGTATGTCCTACTGCACAAGTGTCCTACTGCACATACCTACCTACCGGTACCAGCAAACTGAAGTGCATGCTTCGAATTCTTGTCAGAGAGAATGTAGAAGAATGGCTTGTATTGTAACTAACCCATAACATTTATTATACGCTGAAATGAAGGTTGCAAAACCAATTTGGCTCCACAACTGCCCTGAATCCGATCTTGTTACCATATTGGACACTACAAATTAATGTGTTGCACTTGACACTTCATTCTTCGTTTCATCCCAAAATGGCTGAGACGCAGTTATCTCCTTTCAGAGGAAGTAGAACAATCTAGTATTTTATTAATCCAATCTTATAATATAGCAAACATTAGAAGATCAATACAATATAGTGCAGTAGAGACGATACCACAATAAGTTACTAATAAGTTACATGATCACAAAGTTTATAACCACCAGAACTATCTGAGAACAGAAATTTTTTAATAGCATACAAGATCTTGCCCTAGGTAAAAACTGCAAAATCTGTAAATGGTGGAAGAACTGTAAATTCATCATGACATCACAACCATGGAGGACACATCTTTTAGTATGTTAGCCACACCAAACCTGGAAGCAGAAAAAGCAGTAAAATCAGAATCACAAGGTATATCGTACAGATGCACAAAAAGGAAACGGAAACAGGCTTACAGAGCATTATTAAAGTGTGTATACAACATAGTTTTAAAAAAGGCTGGTATGCCACCGAAGAAACCAAAGTTTTCATTCCCCTTAATTTGAGAGTCAAGGTAAGTAAACATATCACAACAACTAGCAAAAATATGGTCATTAAAAGGCTGCCAATTTCTTCAATCAAGCATGTCATCTCCGTACAACTCAGTTCAAAGGTTATTAACAATTCATGAATTCAAATCAGAGATTATTAACAATTCATGAATTCAAATCTGGGATAAATTTTACATCAAGTCCAAAAATAATCTGATCTAAATACTCGATGCCCCATGCCTGACATCAAGAACAAATAGTAAGACATTACACTTCTATACTCATACATCCAATCTTTCAACAAGAGAAAAAATAAGCTGTGACCACTCACCTCAAATGAGCTCCTCCGTGTGGAGGTACTCGGCAGTGGAGGGAGGACTGGTGCAGCACCACCATGGCGTTGGTGTTGACCTTCCTGCAGTCCCCGGCCTGGAAGCAACAGCAAACTTGAGAGGCACGCCGGGTATGAACATTTCATTGACGACATGCCCATCTTTGCTGTTCTCGGAGATGTGCGTGAGGGGGTTGACCACGGAGTGGCCAATGATAGAGGCACAACATGTCTTCGTTCCGCGCTGCACCATAGAAAAGCTTATGATACTGTCTCAGAGAACATACTGCCTGAAAAACCTTATGTTATTCATGTCAAAACATCTTTCGTACTATCTGTATGAAGGCTCCCAACAAGCACAGAGTATAGAGTATCATCTGGAGTCAATCCAGCTCCCAACATATCCTCATACAACCGGAAGGCCTCCTCTGATCTCCCTTCCTTGCTTAGACCAGATATCAGAGTTGTGTATGCCACAAGGTTAGGTTTGGTTCCCCTCTGCTTCATCTCTTCAAACAGCCTCAGTGCCACATCTACCTTCCCATTGACACAGTGCCCATGAACTAGTGACGCGTAAGTGTACACGTCAGGGACAAGCCCTTTCTTGTCCATCTCCTTTTTGAACCGCTCCGCCTCACGGATGCTCCCGTTCTTGATGTACCCATCGATCATGACATTGTAGGTCACAGCACTTGGTCTTGACCCCTTACCTTCCATATCACGAAATAGCCTTCTTGCCTCTACCATGTCACCCTCCTTGGAATGGATGCTGATCAACGTAGTGTAGCTGACATAGTTTGGTGCGACTCCGTTCTCGGCCATGATATGCAGCAGCTTCTTGGCCTCCTCCATTCTATTTACCCTGCAAAGCCCACATGCGAGTGTGTTATACGTATAGACATCCAACTCAATGCCCATCTTCTCCATGACCGCCTTCATATGGAGGGCCTTGTCCACCATGCCATGGCGACAGTACCCATCAATCATCGTATTGAAAACAATCTGGTTATGCCCCACTCCTCGCAACTGCATATCCGTCAACAACATCTCCGCGGCCTCTATCTGCCCAATCTTGCAGAACCCATTGATCAACGCTCCATACGTCCGCTCGTTCGGCTCGACCCCGTTGCCAACGCATTCATCAAACACCTCGGACGCCCTCCGCACATTCCCAGCCCGACAGTACGCGTTGATGACCGCGCTGTAGAGGTAGACATCGCCGGCAACATTCTTCCTCTTCATCTCATCAAACACGGACTCAACCTTGCTGATATCGCCAGCCGTTGACAGACCATCGACAAGGATGGTATATGTTCCGACCGTTGGCTCCACACCTGAATTCTTCATATCCTTGAGGAGCTCCGCAACACGTGCATCGTTTCTCTGCCGCATGTAGGTGTCGAGCAGAGGGTTGTAGCAGCAGGCGTTGAGCTTGACGCCGTGTGTTGGTATTTCGTCGAGCAGCTTGCGGGCGTCGTCGATGCGGCCGGACTTGCAGAAACCGTCGACGACGACGGACGCGGAGAGTGGCGTGACGGAGTCGGGGTACGAGGCGAGGGCCTTACTGAGGATTTCGGACGCGGCGAAGAGATGGCCGGCCCGGCGGAGCGAGATGAGGGAGGAGGTGAGGGAGCGCGGGTCGAGGCGGCCGAGGCGGGTGACGGTGACGTCGAGCGCCTCGGCGGCCCGGGCGGGGGAACCCGCGTCGGCGTAGGCGCGGAAGAGCATGTCGTGGAACGCCGCGACGGCGTGCTGCGGCGCCGCGTGCGGGAGGGAAGCCGCCGCGAGGTCCGCGAAGGGGACGGCCAGGATGGTGGGCGTGAGGAGGGACGGGAGGAGGGACTTTGCCGCGCCGAATCGGCGCGCGGCGAGAAGGGAGGCGAAGGCGGCCAGCGGTGCGGCGGCAGGGGCGACGAGCCCCGCCGCCGGCCGCGTGTCGGGGTCGGAGGCCGCCATCGACGGCAAGAGAGGACAGAGCAGGGGGAGACGAGTGGAATTGGGCCTCAGTTTTGGTGTCTAGCCCCCCTTACGATGCAGATGGTGGGCTTTTTTGCGCCGTTATACCAGCCCTATTTGCCGCTTTAAGCGTGCACTAGGGTAGCTTCGCCTGCCGGTTTTCCTTCCTAATGCGGCCCAAAAATAGGTGTTGTTTTATCCTCTTTAATAATTTCGAGTTTTTTTTTAAGAAATTCTGTTTTTTTACATGTTATAAGTTTAATCATAGAAATTTTTGGAGTTGAAAAATGGAAACATCTCACCATGTCGATGTCTTGAATATTTTTTGAACCCCGTTAACAGTTTTTCAAAACCGTGAACATACACATTTTCGAAACCGTGAACATTTCTTTGAACCAAGTGAAAAAAAAATCAAGCACGTCAACATTTTTCAAATCTATGAACGTACTTTTTTTAAAATTCGTGAATATTTTTTTGGATCCGTGGATATACTTTGTTGAACCATGAACAAAATTTTAAAAATACTATGAACATTTTTCCATAACGTGAAAACATGTTTCTACTATAAAAATAGAAAAGATAAGATAATATATCCAAAAAATTAGTCATAACAGAAAGAAAAAATATAGAGAAAAGAGAGGCGGCACTCTAGGGTTTAACCTAGACGCCGCCTCTGCGTTTGGCGATGTTGCAAGGTCCTAATGTTCGATTTTGGTTTTGGTCTCCCTAGCGGCCGTTGAGGGTAGGAGCTGTTTGGTTTTCGTTGGATCTTGGTAGTTAGTGTGTCATTCAAGGGAAACTGTTCGATGTTCTATGGTGGGACATCTCCGATCTCTTTGTTTGTTTGGGTTTACGGTAAGGTTCTGTTTCTCCAACTATCTAGATCAGTGGTGGCAAATTGCGAGCGCGTGCTACTGCTTTGGGTGTGTCCCACAGCCAATGTTCCATCTACGTATATTCAATCTCGTTGATTGTGGCGTGTGGCCATTGCGATTTTCTAAGACTTGGTTGGCGAGGTCGTTTGCATGTGACCCAATCTTGTGCTGAGTGCATGTTTCAATCTCTGGCGGCCATCAAAAAATCGGAAGAGCAGTATGAGTTTCAATGTAATTTTATTTTGTACTGGCCGTGTTGCGTCAAATTGTTTCTTCCTTGTACTAGCTGTTTTCCTTAATAAATACTCCCTCCGTTCCCAAATATAAGATGTTTTAGACTTTGTCCACATACACATGCACACAAATGTATCTAGACACATTTCATGTGTATATTCACTCATGTGTGTATGTATCTAGACAACATGTGTAACATCTAAAACATCTTATATTTAGGAACGGAGGGAGTATCAGATACAAGGTGCCTTTGGTGTCTTTTTCTCAAAACCATAAGAAGGAAACATAAAAAGAAAGGAACAGACGAAAAATGGAAAAGACAGCGTGCCTGGCCCATAGTCAGATAGCGGGCACACGGAGTGGTGTAGTGCAGGCAGTAGGCGGTAAATAGGATTCGGCCCCGTCGAGCCCTTCATCATGCCGGGCCACGCAAGAAAATCAGCGCACTATCGTCGGCGCGGCGAATGGAAAGCGGAGACAGGAGCTAACGCGCGGGGTGGCCCTAAGCAGTGTCACCCACACGAAGCGTGACATGATGCCACGGACAGGCGACGCTGGCTTGGCTGGCTGGACGCGCGGCATCGGCGGCTGCGGAGTATGATGCGGCGGCGCAGGTTTCCGGCGACCAACGGCCGCAGTTTCTTTTCTTCTCATTGTTTTGGCACGGAGAACCTGAACCATTCTGCGGGTGAAATTTGACAAAATTAACCCTTTTTTAAAACTTCAGCAAAAAATAACCCTTTTTTGAAAAAAAAATCGAAAACTAACCCTTTTGTGTGGCTCCCGCCACTGCGGCGCCACACATGCAGGTGCAACGCCCCAGCCTGGGGCGCCACACCTCTGCCAGCGGGGCACGGTGGGCCCCAACCTTGGTTAAGTAGCGCCGCCGCGCGGGGCGCCACACCTTCATGTGTGGCGCCGGGGCTTGGGGCGCCACACCTTCGAAAGAGTTAAGTGTGTGGAGCCACGGGGTGAAGTGTCCACCCCGCGACTCCCAACTTCTAAACGAGCAGCAGCCTCCCTCTCTCCCTCTTTCTCCCCCCAACTCACCCCCTCTCAAATCCATCCATTTCGGTGCGATTTTTCCGTGGATTTCGGCTCCCCTACGTGCAAGAAGGTACTCTCCTCCATCCTCCTTGTTTTTGTCCAATAGAAATCTTCCAATTTGGTGACATTGTGTAGATCTTGGAAACCCTAGAATTTGAATATGAGGACAAATGTGTGGTTATTTGTTGATAATATTGGTCAATGTGTGTGGGTATGATGGATATGAAGTGTTGGGCTGTTGATTGTAGGTTAGGGTTAGGGTTTTTGTTAGATGTAGTTAATGAGCTAGATTTAGTTAGGGTTAGTGCATAATGACTTGATTTAAAATTAAGATAAGTAAATTGATTTTGTTTGAAATGCATAGCTTAGTGCAATGTATCAATCATTTGATGCATTCGGTTGTTGTAAATTTAGATGGAGAAAATGGTTAGTGTTCATCATGTGGACAAGGAGGCCTTTTTGAAAGGCAATGTGGAGCATGACTCGGAGGAGAAAGTGGTGGTGTTTGGCCATAGTCCTAGCTATGCCGAGGTTGTGGAGAGAGTGCGGATTGCATTGAATTGGACGGATCCAAATGATGTTATTTCTTTGGAGGGAAGGTATAATGTTGGGTTCGGAATGCATCTTCGTTGGAAGACTATGCCTCTCAACTCCGAGTTGTGTTGGAGTGCATATAAGGAGACGGTTGCGGGATCTCAAGACAAGGCTCTTGAGTTGTTTGCCACCAAGATGTTTGACTTGAACCGGTGTGCCTCCGAACATGACGTTAGGAGGCCGGTTCAAAATGAGTCACCTCATGCGCATGAAGTGTACTATCCAACGTCGAGTCCACCTCCAATGACTCAACATGATTTTAGCCAACCAACAATGACCCAACACGAAAGGAGCCAACCTTCAAGCCCAATTCAAAGTGACCAATATGAAGAATCGGAGGAGGAGAGCGACGCGTCGGAGTATGAGCTTCATAAAAATGATATTGGTGATGTGGAGACAAATTGTAGGCATGAGGACATGGACCATGACATCCCTTATAACCGATGCTATGCATCGGACTCGGATGACGACGGTCCCGAAGAAGATGTTGATGAAGATGGGTTCACTGCTAAAGAAGCCGAAATATTCAAGAAGGTAGTGGGCCGGGATCATCGGTTACCATTGTTCCGTGATCTTAGTCTCGCCGATAAAGCCGTGGTTGATGGTGGCACGAGTAAAATTCTTGAACCAAGGCCAACTTCGAAGAAGGATCGTAATCCCAAAAACTATGGTATTGCTGAGGGAGTGAAGTTTGAAAGCTTGTTGGAATTGAAGACATGGCTCAAGGAGTATGCGGTTAAGTACTTTAGACCATACAAAGTGGTTCACTCGGATGTCAAGAAGCGTTACACGGTTAAGTGTGAGGACGCGCATAATGGGTGTCCGTGGATTGTGCGTGCAAGACCTATCAAGGGAACCTCTCAATGGGTTCTAAAAAAATGTGTGTCACTCACATGTGTAGTGGCAATGATGATGATGATGACAAGGATGCGAAGGACATTCATCGGCAACTAACCTCCGATTTCATCGGCTATAGACTTTCCAATTCCATAGAGGCATTCCCCACTTTTACGGTGAGGGCTATCATGGACACGGTGAAAGACATGTTTGGTTACTCGGTGAAGTATGGGAAGGCATGGAGGGCCAAGCAAGCCGCATTCAAGATGTTGTATGGTGACTGGGAGGAAGCATACAACCGACTTCCTAGATTGTTGGGAGCTATGGCTGCTACAAATCCGGGCATGGTTACGTGTGTGGAGCCCTTTGGCCAAAAGACTAGGGATTACAACGGTGCAACCGTCCGTGTCTTTGGCCGTGCATTTTGGGCTTTCGGGCAATGCATAAGGGCATTCAAGCATTGTAGACCGGTTGTCTCCGTGGATGGCACATTCTTGACAGGCCAGTACAAGGGCACACTTTTGATTGCCGTAGCTCATGATGCTAACGACCGGTTGTTGCCGTTGGCTTTTGCTTTGGTGACGGCGGAGAACCAGGACAACTGGGAGTGGTTCATGGGTCTAGTGAGAACAAAGGTATTTGAGCCTCAAAGAGAGGTATGTGTCATCTCGGACCGCCACCAAGGCATACTCAATGCGGTGGAGATTGATATTCCCGGGCATGCTCCTTTGCACCATCGATGGTGCATGAGGCATTTTGTGTCCAACTTCTATAGGGCATGCGGAAATAAGGAGCTATCTGATGATCTAAAAGATTGTTGTCTCGCTTTCACCGAGCGGCATTTTGTGAGATTGTACAACAGATTGCTAACTCTCACATCGCCGGGGGGTCGAGAGTTCCTAGATAGGCATGCGTCTCTGAGGCACAAGTGGACTAGAGCATTTGACACCGACGGTAGGAGGTACGGTGACATGACAAGCAACATGGCAGAATGTTTCAACAATGTGCTCAGAGGAGTCCGTGCGTTGCCCGTGACAGCAATAGTTCAATACACATTCGACAAGTTGAATGAGTATTTTCAAAAATATAGTGAGGAAACGTTTGAGCAGATGGAAGGGAAGAACAAGCAAAGAAGAAGTACAAGTATCCACCTGAAGCTGACAAATGGATGCATACCAGTTAAGGAAGGCGGAGACCAATACAGCCCAATGTTTTGACAACAACGAGTGGATTTACCAAGTCAATGAGCCAGGAGGCACCACGGTAGGTGGTGTGCAACACGGAGGGCGTGCGTGCAAAGTCTTGCTAAAGCAATGTTTGTGCTCGTGCCAGAGGCCTCAGTTGCTTCATCTCCCTTGCTCGCACTTGCGGACGGCGGCACGCATTAGAAAAGTGGGATACGTTGATCCGGTTAGGTTGTCCGAGTACTCGATCGAGGCTACCAAGGAGACATGGGCGGGCAGATTTGAACCTTACTTTGACCAATCACAATGGCCAGAATATCATGGCATTCAACTATGGCCCGATCCAATACTGAAGGTGACGAAACGGGGAAGACGGAAGACAAAACGTTTTAGAAATGACATGGACGCATGGGGTGCAGGAGGTCTCCGAGAGTGGGGCAACCAACATTTTCAGGAGCCTAGTGTGGCTGCCCGTTGTGGAGAATGCAATGGTGGTGGGCACAACACTAGAGGTTGTAGTCGAAACAAGAGATCGAAGGGAAATTATGCAAGCACAAGCAACCCGGGTGCTAGCCAACATGCGGCAGCCAACAAGGCGATGGTGGAGTTGGCGGTGGTAGCACAAGCCACCATGGTAGTGGCGGTGGTGGTAGCACAAGCCGTCGTGGAGGTGGCGGTAGTGGCGGTGGTGGTAGCACGAGCCGCCATGGAGGTGGCGGTAGTGGCGGTGGTGGTAGCACAAGCCACCGTGGCGGTAGAACATGAATGTTTGACGAGCTAAGAAGGGGTCCTCATAGAAGGCGTAGAGGTGGTAGTCGTAGATGATTGGTACGAATGAAATTTATTTGGTTATTGTCTTTTATTTCGATTATTGTTAATTTTATTGTACTAACCATTTTTTCATTAACTTACGCAGGTATGGGGTCATCGAACTACATCGAGAGGCCGTGGGCATGGAGGACGGCTACTGTCGAGCCCGAGGAGGAGGCACCGAAGTGTTATTGCCAAGACATTTGTAAAGCCAAGCAGTCAGATGATTGGGATGAAACAAGAGGACGAAGTTTTGGTTGTGTCCCAACTATTGTAGGGACAAGGAAGAACCCAAGTCTGCTTATGACCGTCCCAAGGTATGTCTCCTCCTTATGCATGAAAATTAACGTATATTTGTGTAACATTTGCTAATGTCTATTGTCTCTTTTGTAGTCACCGCCGCCCCTTTGTATCTACTTCAAATGGATAGACTTGGTCCAAGATAGATACTTCAAGGATGAGGTCGAATGGGAGCGTCGAGCTGCAGAACGGCGCATGAGGGAGAGGAAACAAGATGAGGAGAGGGAAGAGAAGTTGAGGTTGAAGAAGGAGAAGGAACGTAAGGAGAAAACAAAGAAGAAGCGTGAAGAGGCCAAGCCTCGTGAGGCCGAGAGGGAAGTCAAACGTGGAATAGCTCGTCGTGCTATGGAGGATGAAGCATCGGGAAAGCGCAAGGGCAAGTATCCGCGTTGGACTCAATAGAGCCTCCAACATCTATGTCTTAGAGATTGTCTTGGACCTTATCGTGGAACTTGTCGTGAAACTTGTCGTAAACTTGTAATGTCGTGAACTTGTCGTAAACTTGTAATGTCGTGAACCATGTAATGTCGTGAACTTGTCGTGGACCTTATCGTGGAACTTGTGTCTTAATTCTGGTATTTTGTTGTTTTCAACTACTGCTCCGATTAAATCTGGTATTTTGTTGTGTAACAAGTCAAATTTCTGTTTAAATCTGGTATTTTGTAGTGTGGCGCCCTAGGAGGAGGCGCCGCAAATGAAGATGTGGCGCCGGCGGCTCCGGCGCGGCAAAATGACAGAGAGCAGAGAAAATGAGTCCACGAGCAACGCCGGAAAACGGGGCGCCACACAACAAGGTGCAGCGCCCCAGGCGAAGGCGTTGCATATGTGCAACGCCGCGGTGCCCGGCGCCACACCTTCACCTGCAACTCCTCATGCTCCGACGCGGTACTTGGATGCGATTTCTCCACTCTCTGTCGTTTTGCCGCACCGGAGTCGCCGGCGCCACACCTTCATTTGCGGCGCCTCCTCCAAGGGCGCCACACGAGAAAAATTATCAGATCAAAACAAGTTCACAACAAGTAGTTCAAAACGACAAAATACCAGATTTTTCAGCAATAGTTCAAAATGACAAAATACCAGAATTACACGACAAGTTCCACAACAAGTCACGACAAGGTCCACGACAAGTTTACGACAAGTTCACGACAAGTTTACGACAAGGTCCACGACATGGTTCACGACATGGTTCACGACAAGTTATCGACATGGTTCACGACAAGTTATCGACATGGTTCACGACATGGTTCACGACAAGTTACACGACAAGTTTACTTCCTTTTCCTTAGCCTCCTCAAAGGTTCAGCCGGCGCCGGATCCCCGGTCCTCCTCCGACACCGCAGCTTCTGCACCGGCTCTTCCTCGGACACGTGATCGTCGGAGTCCTCATCCTCCGACACGTGCTCTTCCGCATCATCAGCCTCGTGATCATCGGACTGCTCGTCCTCCTCCTCCAAAGCAGGCCCCTTTTTTTGTTGATGTAGTCGTCTGGTGAGTAACGCTTGGTAGACTTCTTCCGAGACCTTAAGTGGAAGGAGCGCTGATATGCCTGCAAGGTCATGTTATCGTCCACATTTTCATCAAAATCCCCCTAGAAATGAAAGAAATCATGCATGTGAGTTTGACGAAATCATTTTTGGGTGACCAACATGTAGCATATTCATCATACCTCAACCTCCTCATCATTGGGCTCATGTGGGTTCGAATTAGAAGCATCGCCACGGGTAGGGGTTGAAGGGGACCTCGAGCGGGTCGGCATGGCATCATCGGTGCGACAACCAAGCAAATGCGCTAAAGTCCGTAGCTGAGTTGCGGAACGCTATGACATTGCGAAATCAATATCTTAGTAAAAATGAACAACAAATTATGCAAGAATCGGAGATCGTCTAACTTACCTTCACAAATGCCCTAACGGCATTATCACCCTTCTTGCCACGAGGTAACAAGGCTGCCTCCTCGGCTTCACCCGCTTGGCGCTCGATCTCATTGCGCTATGAAAACAAACATGTCAACAACAAAACTCTATATGATGAGACCAAATAAATTGGACAAAAAATTACCATAAAGTTGATCACGGGAGCGAAATCAGTTCGGTTGCCGCTTCTTACGGCCTTGTTGTACTGGAGCTCAACAATAGCATCATCGTCCATGTCCTCCAAAAGCTCCCCATAAGCCGGGGGCATATACGGACACGGGTACGTGCAAGAAACCAACCAAGATATGCATCGAATGCCTCTTGACGGTACTTGGGGCGATCCCGCATATACACCTTCCTTTCCGTTGCCTCCTTCAACTCGGCATTGAATGTAGAGATGTAGTCCTTATGATGTTTATCCCATTTCGTCACCTTCCTCTGCCGGCGCCGGTCCAATCTACATGGTCAACAAATGAAAATTTAGTAACTACACTAACACATAAGATTGGTAAGACAAAATTTGGAGCCTCACTCGTGCAACGAAAACATGGTGTTAATCCACTTTGGCGGTGTAGTTTGATACAACCCAAATTGGCTCATCACACGATGTGGTAGGTGGAACTCAACGGCATACAAGCATATCAATGGGCATTGCATCATCCAAAGATATTCTTCCTCGAGACACTTTGGGTTTAGGGGGAATTCCGCATTCCAACCAAATCTCTCCCCGACACCATATAGCCGCCATGTCACCTATAACACAGTACTCATTTCAGCATGTGCAGTTGGGATTTAAGATAGCTTCTGATTTAATGAAAACATTCTAATTATTACCTGCTCCGGGGTCAGCGAGTCGAACTCGTTGGTGTACCGCAAATACTCTTTGGTTTGGTCACCGGTGAACTCCGCAACCCTGTCCCACTTGTACGCCCATGTAGCCTCCCGAAGCCTCTGGGGATGGTCATGGTCGTTCCAAGGCTTCCATTGCAAAACCTCCGGCCGTCCAACTGAGAAGTGTTCCCACATCCAAACCGAAAGCAGGAGCACTGGACCACCAATACCGGCCTCCCTGCCGAACCTACGACACGCATCATCCAACTGCACATATAGGTACACATGTTAGAATCTCATATGTTTTGCACTCACACGAAAGAAAACAAGATAACAATATTTACCTGTCGGTACAAGTAAGCAAGCGCAGCCGTACCCCAGCTTTGTTTACTCTCCCAACGAGTTAACGCCTTCAGCCACATCCAAGGAGCGTTCCGCCCACTACTATCAGCAAACAAAGTCCTCGTGATCACGTACCACACATATGCGCGTGCATGATTCTGAATGACCACTTTATCAGCCCCTTCAGGACACTTAGCAAAGTTTTTCCTGATCCAAACAAATGAGGCGCCGGCGGAGAGTCTATCCTTACTAGAGTCTTCCTTCTCTGGAGGAGCCGCACCTATAAGGCTGAACATCTTGTCACGCCACCCATCAGATTCGGTGCTAAAACACACAGGTTTGCCCGTGATGGGGAGTGCCAGGATCATCGACACGTCCTGAAGAGTCACCGTCATCTCCCGGTGGGGAGGTGAAAACTGTGTGTCTCCGGCCTCCAACGGTCAACAAGAGCAGTGATGGCCGAAGGATTGAAATTTGGCGTGGACCGAGACACGAGCTGGATGAATGGAAGGAGTCCAAGCTTCTCGATGTACTCGGTGTACCTCTCGTCGTACGGCATGCCCTTCTCACCAACTTGCAAGGAGGCCTCGTGAGACCGAAGACGAAGGGGGGCAAGTACCTAAAAAATAATTACAAGTTACAACAACAATGTCCATGCCGAATAGAAATATGAACTAACATCTAAAATATGCAAAACATTACAAATTACCTTTCCCCCCGCAATCTTTTTCGCACGGTGCTTCTTATCATATTGTTCTTCGAGAAGTTCCATCCTACATATTTTAAAAAACCACCACTAGTAAGAGATAGAAATTTCAATATTTTTTCAATATTCATTTCAACCTCATATAGAACATCTACCACATCCACACATACACCACATATAAAATTTACATCCACATCCATTGGCTAACCAATTTTACATCCACAAATACACCTCACATACACATGGTTCTCATATACACATCTATACCGAATTAATTCAAAAAATTAAATAAACACTCCACATGATTAACAAACCATTACAAGTGCCATACAAATGCTAAGGATAAAAAAAATAGCCTCATGCCATACTAATTTCGAAATCTAGGATGAACTACAATTTCACCTAGGGTTCCAAAAACGGGACAAATACGAAAGACCTACTGGATGAAATTGAGAGGAACGGAGGAGCTTACCTTGAGGAACAAAGGGGAGACGAAATCCCTAAGGATCCAGCCGGTTTTGGTGCGGATTTGAGAGGGAGAGAGCCGCCGCCGCAGGGGAGAAATGAGAGAGAGGGAGAAGAGGGTCGGCTGGCAGGGGGGATTCAACAGGGGAGATGGGGGAGCCGCCGCCGCCGCCAGGGGGGTTCAACAGGGAGAGGGGGGAGCCGCCGCCGCCGCCTCCATTCTTCTCTTCCTTTTCTTCTGTTCGAGTTCCTGAGGAATAGAGGGGCGTGCGGGTATGGGCGGGCTCGGGCTCGATTTGGTCGCGGGTGTGGCGCCCCAGACGCCGGCGCCACACATGGAAGTGTGGCGCCCCACGCGCCGGCGCTACTTAACCAAGGTTGGGGCCCGCCGTGCCCCGCTGGCAGAGGTGTGGCGCCCCAGGCTGGGGCGTTGCACCTGCATGTGTGGCGCCGCAGTGGCGGGAGCCACACAAAAGGGTTAGTTTTCGAAAAAAAATTCAAAAAAGGGTTATTTTTTGCTGAAGTTTTAAAAAAAGGTTAATTTTGTCAAATTTCACATTCTGCGGAGGAGTCTGGGGAGAAGCGGCTGATTTGAATGAAGCAAAGCAGGGCCTGCACACTGCACTGCCCTCAGCCTTTTTCTCGCAGGAGAATTTAATTTCGCCAGAGGCCCTGCTTTCGATGCGAAAAGCTCGGCACACTTACCGCGGCACTACTACTAGTAGCTACCTGCCCACCTACAGCTAGGGGAGAACTCAAAAAAAAAAAGATACAGCTAGGGTTTAGGCCGATCAAACACAAATACAGAGAGAAAAGAAAGATGGGAGATCTGATCGGGGGCAAACACCGAGTACAACAACTTTTGCTTTGCCGTGCCTAGATTCGTCCCTCACGTATCGGATTGAGCTACGGGTGGTCAGGTGGGTGCACCAATGGACGAGTGAATCATTCGTGCATCAGGTTTCTTTTTCTTTGGCTATGTGTAGCCGTCTCGCTCACATCACACCACACGTACTCCAGCAGCAGGAGTAATGAACAGATGAACAGCCGCAAAGCCACCCTCGAAGATACATCGGCTGATTTAATTTGTTGTTGTGGTGGTGATTGGGAGCTTGCTCAGCGACCACGTTGTGGCAAGTCAGGATCATGAGCCGTGATTGACAAGGCCGGGGTTTTAGGTAGGAATTTAGTGCACCATGCAAGCTGCTTCTTCTAGGTATAGTACTACGAGTTATGATACACCGGTGGTTTTGCGGCTTCTGGCGCTGTTTCTCTTTGTGCCCAAACATCTCCGGCGAAAGAAAGCTACGTCCACCAAGACGTCGCAGAGCAAGTGCTTGGGATCGAGCTCGGATGGTGTCTCGTCAAAGAGAAGTAAATTAAAGCAGGCGGAGCAAGCGACAGAGACGGCCTGATACTACAAAGCCCCCGAAGGGCGATTCCAGCCAACAGGTATAGGTGCGATAAATTAGGTGAAATTTCCCAGACCAATGGTCGCATTTCAAACTCGAACCGAATGGAAACGAATAATCCGTGATCTTCTTCCATGTGCGCGCCCAGCTGCGTGCGTGCGTACCTCGAGCAGCTGGACTCGCCGGAGAGCGGCTGCCGGCCGTGCTAGCTAGCGCGCTAGGGAGTACTCCGCTACTTGCAGCGGAGGCATGTGTGTGTTCGCAGTGGAGTACGTGGCATCGGCCCGGGCGCCATGGCCACCAGGTTACGGTTGGCGTTATTAGCAGTTGAAGGCGCCGGCCGGACGGACGACCGTGGAAATAATAAAGGGCGGGAGCACGGAAGCAGCGCCTTCTTCCTCTTGGACAAGGAATAATTACGGCCTCTGACAGAGATGTTTAAGCAATGGCAGTAGTAGACCACCTCCTCTGTGAATTCTGTCTCACCACTCACTCACTCACTCACTCCCGTCATAAACATTGCACTGGGGCCAGCGTGTTGATGGAGATTGGGGAATTGTACCCTGCGACTGCTGATGTTAGATTGACAGCCTTGGACGGGTCCGATTCATTCATCGCTAGCCAACCCCCAGCTGCCGCAAGAGCCACCGGGCCGACATTCGTTGCTGGCTGCTTCAAGCTCTGCGGCTGCACGTCGCCGGCGATGCATCATGCAGTGGCGGCTCCAGGAAATGAACAATGGGTATTCCTCCCAAAAAAAATTGCTCTAAATATACTATATGACCCAAACAGCACAACACTAACAATATATATGGAAAAAACAACACTAGCATAACAACAATAGCAATATTTCAATTTATAAGCTCATAACAATATGAATACATAGGTGATAGTACCTTTTGATTGATAAAGTGATGATATTCCATATTACATTATGACTTTGCGGTTGCCTTTTTGGAAGCGATTGATGACATCTTCATCCTTTACTTTCCTGAAGAAATCTCTCTCAACAAATGTAACCATACAATTGTTCAAATAGTCATCACCCATTTTGTTTCTTAGCTTATTCTTCAGATAGCTCATTGAAGAGAATATCCTTTCAACATCCGCAGTGGCTACTGGCAGAATCAGTACCAACTTAAGAAGCTTGTAAACAATAGGATAGTATTCATACTTCTTTGTCTTGACAAGCATAACTGAAAGCTCACACAGATTTTTCAAGTTTTGAAACCTTTCATCTCTACGCACATTAGCAACATACATATTTAGTTGCCATGAAAGTCTTGTAAGTTCCTCACTTGTAAAATCAGAGGCATAAAACTTTGTAGCAAGCTTAACCAACTTCTCTTGATCAAAAGCAGCAAATAGATTAACTGAAGAGAATGCTGCCATGCAAGAAAGTAGCTCTATGTTTACCTCATCAAATCTGCTATTGAGCTCACTGATTTGCCTGTCAATGACACCCACAAACATATCAACCTTGAAGCGTTGGTAATTGGTCACACCATTACATAAACCCCTTCTAGGTCGGCCAACGGGAGAGTAAGGACCATCCATATCAACAACTTTGACCTTATGCTTTCTAAAAAAGTTGTGACCTTTGTGAGAAAATCATCCCATCCAACATCAGACAACAACACCATTCTTCTTCTTCTTCTACGATACAAGAAAATAAGCAACAGAAAATTAAAACTTGCATCTAGAAACTAGGAATCTAGTACGAGCAAGCAAGGCAGCAAGCAATCAAATGCAAATCAAGATTGGGGCGAGCCGTACCTTCTGCGCTGCAGCTGCTCGGGGTCGGGGACGCTGGGGCGGGGCGGCACGGACGGGAGAAGGGGCGCGGGTCGGCGGGGGGCAGGGCGCCGCCGCCGCTGCGGGTCCGTCGCCAGCTCCGGGCTGCATCGCCGGCGGCGGGCGGCCGTCGCGCGCCGCTGTTCTAGGTCGAGGGAACAGGGACAGGGAGGGGAATTGGGGAAAGAAGAGCAGACGGTGTCGACCGTGCTGCGTGCGCGATGTGTGCGTCCACGCAAGGAGAGGCAGCGTCGCAGCGAGCTGAGCCTGGCCGCGGGCTATTTTTTTGTTGATTTGGGCTGAAATATGTATTCATGTTTTTTTTCGTCCAAATCTTGGGTATGCCTGTGAATACAGGGGCATACCCCTGAAGCCGCCCCTGGCATCATGTTCAAAGTTCGAGCATATGGTAGCACTACGTATACATGGGTGTTGAACTGTTGATTCGAGTATCTGGCCCATCTGCGACACATGCTACGTACTCCGATGGAAATGGTAGCATCGAATGAGTTACGTGTTGATTAGCATCGACGGCTCGAGAAGATCTGCATGGAATTTCAGAGTATATTTGGGGGAATATAGTAGGGTGCACAAGCACACCTTGAGCTTGATTGTTTACGACTATACTAGGAGCACAAACACATGGTTTGTAACCTACTCGGTCACGGGTACCTGAGACCTCATCACAAGCCACCCCACTTCTTGGGGGCATAAATAGTTTTCAAATTAGCGAGAGGTCAAGTGACCCCCATTGGTGTTTTCAGCATCGTGCCTCTTCCTTTTTTTCGATAAAGGGAGTTTTTATTACTTAAAAAGTTTAAGCGATATCGTCCCGGCCCCTTCCATATGAACATCTCGCGTACTTGTCGATTTTCTTCTGGACCCATTTTGGAAGCGGCGATACTGCACTATGGTGGATCACAATGGTCATGGTGACGGGATCTTGCGAGCACGACCCTTCCGGCGCGCGTGAGATTCTTTCCTTTCCATCCTTACAGCCGTTTGACAACCTTATCAATGAGGGGTTGGAAGTAGATTTTCCGCAGCCAGCGGAAATGCAAAGGGAGTCCCAAGTTTTTCCCCTGGAAAGAAGCAATCTTTGCGAGGAAAACGGTGGTGAGATCTTGCAGGTCGATGCCCTCACAATGGATAGGAATTTTTTTCCCTTTTCGCAATATTTGTGTACAGGCCAGTGACGTCCCCCAAAACTTGTAAAATCTGACGGATGGCAATAAGCTCAGCGCGCTCTATAGAGAAGGTGACCTAATCTTACATGGAGGGCCGTACAGAGATGGACGCTTAGATGTACACCATGACGCTGCTTATGAAAGGAACCCTAGTTAGTACTTAGATGCACACCATGACGCTGCATTATGAAAATCACCTTTGCAGATTTGGGTCCTGCTGCTAAGTTGTTGTTGGCATATCTAATGACCTGTCCAGCTCCTCACCAAACACTGCAGCAGCAGCAGCAGCCAGATTAGTTATGAGGGCCGTTTGCACGTCACTCCCCCAGGACACTGTGTCTGCTTTCTGAAGGCAAATTACACAAATGGATGTGGCCTTGCACAATTCGAGACCCTTATCGAGATCGGAGTATCTTCACCAAATATTAGCAGTGTTGGTGAAATCATGGAGCACATCATGGAGAAGACATGCTAGATCATCATCGATCAATGCTGCAATGATGTGGAGGTGTGGCTCTGATGTCACCGTCGCTGCCAAACCGCTCGCGAGCTAGCCGGGTGGTGGTTCAGTTCCTTCCGGGCTGACGTGGTACCTGTAGACCCGGGCCCGCACGTCAGTGGCAGCCTACACTTGTTCGTTCACCGTTATAAAAGTCTAGCTGCCTAGTTGAGCAAAGGCCTCTTTCTTTCCCTTTGCCACTCGCACCAGAAGCTACCCGGGCCAGCCGCCGCCACCGAGCTCAGCAGCAAGCTCACTCTTGCGACGGAGCCCAGCCAGCTCCCCACATCGAAGCTAACCTGTAGCTACCTCTCTACATATCTTTCCATGGCGTCAGGGGAAGCAGAGCCACTGCAGTACACGGTGAGCGAAAAGAAAAGAGAACGAACGTCGTCTTCTTCCTCGCCAGCTAGCTAGGCGGTTTTGCTGACATTGTTGGTGCCGCTTTTGCAGACCACCGTGTTGCGGGTGTCCATCCACTGCGAGGGCTGCAAGAAGAAGGTCAGGAAGGTGCTCCTCGCCATCGAAGGTACAGTACGTAGTAGTAGTTAGCTTCGTTCGGTTTTTCTCTGTTTTCTCTGCAAGTACAAGAACGGCGATTGATCGAGTGTGTGGACAATTCTTAGGTGTGTACAAGGTGACGATCGACGCGGCGCAGCACAAGGTGACGGTCACCGGCAGCGTGGCCGCCGACGCGCTCCTCAGGCGGCTGGTCAAGTCCGGAAAGCACGCCACGCTCTGGCCAGTGCCGGCACCGGCACCGGCGGCCGCCAAGGCCAAGAAGGAGAAGCCCGAGGAGGAGGTTGCCGGGGAGAGCGGCAAGGGCGCCGATAAGGCAGACACGAAGACCAAGAAAGTGGTGGAGGAGGAGGCAGAGCCGGAGAGCTCGGAGAAGAAGCCGGAGAAGGGCAAGAGTACAGAGAAGAAGCCGGAGAAGGGCAAGAGTACAGAGAAGAAGCCGGAGAAGGGCAAGAGTACAGAGAAGAAGCCGGAGGAGGAGGACACGCTCTCGGAGAAGAAAGCCGAGGCGAAGACACTCAAGGACGAAGCGAAGGAGAGCGAGGTGCCTGAGAAGAAGGAGAAGGGCTCGCCTGAGCCGCCGGCCAAAGAAGGCAACGCCGAGGAGGCGGGCGGCAAGAAGGGAAAGAAGAAGAACAAGCAGAAGGACGCCGTTGGCGATGGGAACACCACTGCGGAAAAGCCGCCGCCGCAGCAGCAGCAGCAGCCGAAGACAAAGCCACAGCCACAACAGGCGATGCAGCCCGTGCAGGGACCGGATCGCCCGTACGGCGGAGCGTTCCCGTACTACCCGCCGCAGCCGGTGATGAGCTACAACATGGCGCAGCCGAGCGCGAGCGTGTCGTACTACGCGCCCACGCCGGTAGTGTCCATGCAGCCAATGCCGCCGCCGCCGCCGCACATCCCGTACGGGTACTCGCCGTACCCGCCGATGATGATGCCATCACCGCCGCCGGAGTACATGTACGGGCCGCCGGGCATGCGGTCGTCCCCGCCGCAGGAGACGTACAACAACATGTTCAACGAGGAGAACCCCAACTCCTGTAGCCTCATGTGACGCAGATGCCGTCGCCTCGCTGGCTGCCGCCGGCACGGGATGATCGAGTTACTTGAAGGGGAGGACTTTGTAATAGAAGCCTCGTCTCAGTGGTTACTGGGTAGAGTGGAGTGGAGTACTGTTAATTAGGTGGTCAAAGCTCTTATTGACCAGAATTTTTTCTTGATAATTTTTATGTTAATTAGCGCTTCATGTAATGACATGAATATTTTAGTAATGTGTTTTTTTTTGCTAGCCTATTTCTATAATCCCCTATTCAATATCCTTTTGGAAAAGTATTTTTTGATAAATGGATTGGACATATTGCAAAATTTGTATCTTACTCGTGCCTACAAAATAACAAATTGGCAGTAAATTCAAATACAAGTAAAAAAAAAAGGTGTGTAGAAATTGGGCTATTCTGCAGCATCTTAATTTGGTTGGTGCTGATTACAATTTCATGACAAGCTGGTGTTGGTAGGGCACTGAAAGTGGGTCACTTTGGCAAAGAATTAATAGCCTTTAGACAGGGTCATTAAGCTGGCATGTTGGCTCACAGGCTTTTGTTTTTTCCTGCTATGATGATTGTCCTGGGAACTAAAGTATGATTTCATAGTTGTCACTTTGTACTAACGCAATTATGATTCTTGTATGCATTGCTTGTGGTACTCTGCTTGATTTGATTAGGGGAGTGCTCCGTGATGATGGAACCTAGTGGTGGTCAAATCAGTAGGGGCAAGGAGCTGTTTTAAAATTTTAATTAGTACTGCCGATACAAGAGCCCTCCTAATCCTCCTGTATTTAAATTTGTTGGACCTCCAATCACGGATGGCAGAGCCCCAAGCCAGGGCCATCGACTTTCATTCTCAGGTTCTCCAACATGCTTGATCTAACCTTAAATAGACGTGAAAAAGAGGATTGCTACTTGATGGTCATCCGCTCAAAACAGCCTCTCGCCGTAGCAGCCTCCGTACTCTGGATCTATCACCCCATGTGAAAACGAGGATTGCTACTTGAAGGTCATCTGTTCAAAACATCGAAAACGCCATCCGAACCGTCCCGATGGTCATCCGCTCAAAACAGCCTCTCGCCGTAGCAGCCTCCTTACTCTGGATCTATCACCCCATGTGAAAAAGAGGATTGCTACTTGAAGGTCATCCGTTCAAAACATTGAAAACGCCATCCGAATCGCCCCTTGTCACCGCCTCTCGCCGTAGCAGCCTCCTTACTCCGGATCTATCGCCCCATATTCTTCTCCAGATCCGTGGTCGCCTCTATCTCCCCCTGGGGTTGATAGCTCCTATGCGACGTCTTGCCAGCGAATTGGCTGCAAAGCGACATCGTTCGCAAGAATTGCTCTGCTGCGACATCTCTCTGAGCACAAATAGCCCAGGCACGACATGGCCCTTAGCGCAATCTCCTTCAGGATTAGGGGGAGCCGGGTGGGACCCACAGCTTATCCACATCAGCGTGGGACCCAGACAGCAGCGACGACCGTTATATCGTTTTCCCCTGCGCGCGCATCCTCCCTCTTCTTCTTCTCCGGCGACGAAGCACGGCAACGCCGGCGAGCTCCGATTCAGACAAGCATAACAGATAATTTTACAAGCATTCAACCGAATTCAAACAACACACATATAGGATTCAGCAAACATAGCAGATAATTATACTATTACACACGGAGTAGTTCTAATGGCGGGCTCGTCGGAGCAAAAGTCACACGGGCACGGAGTAGTTCGATTAGATAGATCTACACTAATACAGAGGACGACGGAGTAGTCCGTCAACCGCAGCTCCTACCCCTAGTTCGGCGGCGGCGACGAGGCGGCGACGCCGCTCAGTCGTAGTCGGAGTCGGAGGCGCCCCTCCCAATGTCGGCGCGGGATTCCTCGATAGCTTGGCGGTAGCGGAACTCGTTGAGCTCCTCTTCCATCTCCCGGCGCGCGACGAGCTGCTACTGCTCGTCCTTGGTGCACTCCATAACCTCGGCGGTGACCCAGTCGAGGTCGCCGTCGTCGACGTAGTCTCCCAGCAGAAGGCCGACGTGCCCGGCGCGCGGTGCCAAGCCCTGCTGCTCCTCTTCCTCCCTCTTCGGCGGCAGCAACGGTGCTCGTGTGATGGTGGAGCTCCCCGCGCCAGAGGAATTTCCAGGCTCGTTGTGGCTGCCTCGCGCCGCCGCCGCCATCTCCATCCGGCGGTCGTACTCCTCCACGTCGCGCCGGGCGTAAGCAGGCGGCGCCGCGAGCCCGTAGTTCGTGTACTTGCGCGCGCCACGCTTCCGACCGCCGTCGGAAGCGACCCGCGGCGCCCGTTCGGGGTCAGAGGCGGGCGCCGGCCGCTTCGGCCCTTTCCGCTCCTCGTCGGAGCGGTTTCCGCCGCCGGAATGGCCGTCGCGCGAGCTGGAACCTCCGCGCCTCATCATCGTCGCACGACGGGGCTTGATCTGCGGCGGCGGGGCTGGATTGCGTGGTTTTGGTCACCGGCGGCGAGAGTGGCGCAGATCTGGAGCGAGTGAGAATAGCTAGGGTACGATACATTTCAGTGGATAAGTAGGGGAGGGAAACGGGAGGCGGTCAGAAAAAAACATTAGCGGGCTGAATCCTGCTGCTTGGTCTAGAACAGTGCTAGATCTTGCACAGTTAGCGTTTTTTCCTAGGTTTTGTTCTTTTTCTGTTTAGACAGTTTCTGATCTGTCAGTTTAACTCGAAATAAAATACCTAGATCTAGAATTTCACTAGAATTTTACCTAATGTTGTTAGAATGCCTAGATTAAAAGTTACATGCTTGTGTAGATACACCAGTAAGCACTTTGTCAAACTTAGGATTGACCGAATTTAAAATAAGCATAAAAAATTCAAAAACATCAAAAAATGGAAAACCAGTGCACATGTTCTTAGTTTGTCATATACTAACAACTCAAATTTATTTGGCAGTTTTAGACATGGTGGACAAAAAACTTGCTTAGAAATGGGGTTGTTTACCCTACCTTTGGAGCTCATTTGAAACTCATGTGTGAAGAGAAATGGTTTTGGGTGTGGAACTTAAAACTTTCAAAAAACTAACAAAAGTTTCATTTTGGAGTGACTAAGAAGGATCGAGTGTTGGTTTTTCATTTTCACGTTTGAAACTTTTTTAAATGTTGGTCAAACTTAGGTTTGACCGAATTCAAAATAAGCATAAAAAATTCAAAAAATATCAAAAAAAATGGAAAACCAGTGCTCATGGTCTTAGTATGTCATATACTAACAACTCCAATTGATAAACAAGGTCTAGATACATTCAAACAACATATGCTTGAATGTGGTGTGAAATCTCAAATATCAAACTATGAACTCTCATGTGTGAAGAGAAGTGGTTTTGGGTGTGGAACTTGAAACTTTCAAAAAATTCACAAAAGCTTTATTTTGGAGTGACTAAGAAGGATCCAGACTTGGTTTTTCATGTTCATGATTGAAACTTGTTTAAATGTTGGTCAAACTTAGTTTTGACCGAATTCAAAATAAACATAAAAAATTCAAAAAACATCAAAAAAATGGACAACCTCTGCACATTGTCTTAGTATGTCATATACTAACAACTCCAATTGATAAACAAGATCTAGATACATTCAAACAAAATATGCTTGAATGTGGTGCGATATCTCAAAACTCAAACTATGAACTCTCAAGTGTGAAGAGAGGTGGTTTTAGATTTGCAACATGAAATTTTCCAAAAACTCACAAGATCTTCATTTTGGAGTGACTAAGAAGGATCCAGGCTTGGTTTTTCATTTTCATGTTTGAAACTTGTTTAAATGTTGGTCAAACTTAGGTTTGACCGAATTCAAAATAAGCATAAAAATTCAAAAAACATCAAAAAAATGGAAAACCTCTGCACATAGTCTCAGTATGTCATATACTAACAACTCCAATTGATAAACAAGGTCTAGATACATTCAAACAAAATATGCTTGAATGTGGTGTGATATCTCAAAACTCAAACTATGAACTCTCAAGTGTGAAGGGAAGTGGTTTTGGATTTGCAACATGAAATTTTCCAAAAACTCACAAGATTTTCATTTTGGAGTGACTAAGAAGGATTCAGGCTTAGTTTTTCCATTTCATGTTTGAAACTTGTTTAAATGTTGGTCAAATTTAGGTTTGACCGAATTCAAAATAAGCATAAAAAATTCAAAAATCATCAAAAAAAATGGAAAACCTCTGCACATAGTCTTAGTATGTCATATACTAACAACTCCAATTGATAAACAAGGTCTAGATACATTCAAACAAAATATGCTTGAATGTGGTGTGATATCTCAAAACTCAAACTAACAATTTTTTTCATGAATGTGAGTTTACTTCGCAAAAAGGCTCGGATTGACGACCAAGATAGAACAAACAAGTTTACCATAGTTTTTTTATGAAGCAACTACCAAAACGGCTCCCCGAAAGTGGAATACCCCAATGTATAAAAAATAATAAACCATTTGATAAGTACATATGACCCTGGGTTTGAATATAAAAAATTAAAAAAGGAGAAACCTTCTATAGATGACATCTTTTATAAGCCTCTACCTAGTTGACAAGGTTTCAACTTAAGAAAAAATCAATAGAGCAGTGCCATTTGGACAAGACCGGTTTTTCAGAAAAACTCAACAGAGCAAGGTTCAAACTAGCGGAAACATATAACTACAAAGTTATACTAAATGTACTGTGGCGCACAAAAATGTAAATATTGTTTCCTAACGCGTTTTCAATCGGACGGAACGTGCGAATGCCACAATCGGGCGTGTCCAGAGCACGCCCCCAAAGGTGTTCGACAGTTCGCCAAAGGTAGCTAGATGTTGCCTCGCACAACTATCAAGAACAAGGAACACAAGAATAACGCAAAGTTAGCTAGATGTTCCTCTTGTTGACAAGGTTTCACCTACCGAAACGTGCGAATACCAACATCGGCATGTCCAGAGCACGCCCCCAAGATGTTCGACATAGTGATTACATGGTCTGTTCTCAAAAGTACTCCCACACACGCTCCCAGCGCTGGGCAAACACTGCCTGAAAGAGTTTCAGGCAGCTAACAAAATTCACCAGACTTCCGGAGTACAGTCTGCAGCTCATTCTTCCAGCGTCAATCTTCCTTCCGAACGCCATGGCCCTGGAGCTGTCTCTGTTGTTGCAGCTGGCTCTGTAGCTGATTCCTCTGGCTCAATTTCATCTCGCAGAGAATTTCTGAGCACACCAATCTGTCCTCCGCCAGCCCGACAACTTGACTGAAATCCTCTAGGGTCACTGCTACTTCGAAGTCCAGGCTTAGCTCGCGTTGAATCGGGGTTGAGCGTGCTGAAATCCTGCTCGATGAGCTCCGGCCCGAGCTGCTCTGGTCGCCCGCAGCAATGTTGCGCATCGAGGCAAACCTCTGTCTCGCCCTCGACGGCGAATGACGGCAAAGTGGAAAACCCTTGCCGCCATAGTCGTGACGCAGCCACGCCTGCTTCAACACCTGCTTCACCGAAATCCGGTATCGCTTGCAATGCTCGACCGCGGTTGGATCCCTCGCCGCTGCCCGAGTCACGAATCAGGCCGCCGGTCTCCTCTGCGATCGTGGACCCGCACCACCCCATCCTCCACCCTCCCTCATCGCTGCTACCTGCGATTGCGATCGCAAGCCCTGCGTCACGGCCCGCCTGCTCGATTCTGATTTCCGCTTCTCTTCTCGCGTCGCCGCTCGACTCGCCCGCTCCATCTACCGCCGTCGCCAGGATTGATTTCGACGGCGGCGTGTGGCAGGGAATATCTGTCGCCAGGAGGTCATGGACGGCAACCGAGATGGTTCCGCCATGAACAGAGGCAGGGGTCGCTACAGTGCACGCCCCAGGCTGACTGAACGCGTGAGGTCCCACTCGTAATAAACTAATCCAACTAACGGTCAAACGGGGTTGACCGACGTGGGGAAAAGTACACTTAAGGGTCATGTCGCAGCAGAGCAATTAGTGCTCACAGAGATGTCGCGCCTGAGCTATTACAACCAACGACGTCGCTTTCTATACATTTGGTGAGAAAGATGTCGCATGTGAGCTATTCGCCCCTTCCCCTGCCGCCAACACCAACCAAACATCTGCCCACCGCCACTCGTAACCGGCACGCTGCCGCCCCGCCCTACCCAAATCACCACCTCGGCGCCCCTTCACCCCTGCTTCTCTGGCGCCAATGGGTCGTACCTACACTGCCTCCCTAAGTTTATTGAGATGACATCGGCATGGAAGCTATGATTCCTTCTTGAAGACATTGTATTGTAGCGGTGCACACTTTGCAACTCAGATGGCATTCGATTAGTAGGTTGGTTCACGATCATTTGTTTTGTGATAGGATTTTGGAGATGCTGCCTCAGGACATGATCTTTCTGGATGCCTCAAGTTTTCCTCCTTTTCTTATGGAAGCCGATTTTGTTAGAATATTAAGCAAGTTTTTGTATAAATTTAATATAAATGCACTAGCCACATACGGAAACTAGACATATCTAGCAGATCTGCATATGGATACAAACATAAGCAAGTAACATGTATGTGTTGACTGGGAAGGTCCTGATACGTCCATTTTGCATCACTATTTTATATCATAATTTACCGCTATTCATTGATATATTTCATATTTGGATGATATACTTATGTTATTTTATCTTGTTTTGCATGTTTGATGATTATTAGAGAATTAACTGCCGGAGTCAGGATTCAGCTGGAAAAAAGCATCGTCAAGACACCCTATTTCTGAAGATCAACAATTCACGAAAAATATACAGATGTTCCTATTTTGTCAGATGCCGGAGCCAGCCAAAAGGGGAGGCTGAGATGGGCCACGAGGGGCCCACACCACCCCACGGCGCGGGCCCCCCTCTGCGGTGCCGGGGCATGGTGTGGCCACCCTGGCCCACCTCTGGCGCTCCCCCTTCGCGTATTTCATCCCACAGAAACCCTAAGACGGGAGTAGTCATCGAGGAAATATTCCGCCGCCTCCACGAGGCGGAAACCACAGAGAGAGAAAAACCTCTCCGGCAGGCAGAAATCTGCCGGGGAAATTCATTCCCGGAGGAGGGAAATCATCGCCATCGCCATCGTCATCGTTATCACACCGGACTTTATCGGGTCATCATCATCATCTCCACCGCGCGTCACCATCATCTCTACCGCTCCACTTCGTTCCGCTGTAACATCTAGTGTTATACTTTGTGTAGTTCATAGGAAAACTTTCCCGGTGTTGATTACTACTTGTGGTTGATGCTATTAAGTTTTATCGGTGAATTGAAGTATATGTCCAGATTGTTATTCATCATTATATCACCTCTGATCATGATCCATATGATGTCTTGTGAGTAGTTCGTTCAGTTATTGAGGACATGGGAGAAGTCATGCTGTTAGTAGTGGAACTATGTTGATTAATATTTAATGGTTTGATATTTAAGTTGTGGTGTTATTCTTCTAGTGGTGTCATGTGAACGTCGACTATATGACACTTCATCTTTATGGGCCTAGAGGAATGCATTGTGTATTCGGCTACTAATTGTGGGGTTGCTGGAGTGACAGAAACCTAAACCCCGTTAGTAAACCGGTGCATGAGGGAGTGTAGGATCTCAGAGTTTAAAACTGTGGTTAGCTTTATCTTAATTACTTCCTTGTAAAGCGGATGCTTGCAAGGGGTTTAATCACAAGTATGTATTAGTCCAAGTTAGGGCAGTGCATTAGCATAGGTTCACCCGCACAACACTTATCAAAACAATAAAAAATAACCAGCTGTAGGAAGCGAAAGCGCTTGACGAAGTTCCCGTGTGTCCTCAAGAACATTTTGCCATCATAAGTAAACCAACCGGCTTATCCTTTGCTCTAAAAAGGATTGAGCCACTTGCTGCAATTATTATTACTGTCTTTTATTTACACACATTTTATTTATCTGCAATATCAAAAACCCCTAAAAACTTGTTTGCTTGTATTTACAGTGATTTCTTGATCAAAACTATTTGTCAACACGTTCTGCTCCTCGTTGGGTTCGACACTCTTATTTATCAAAAGTACTACGATACACCCCTATACTTGTGGGTCATCAGGTCCCCACATCGTTGTTGTCGTCGGCCATGGCGGTGACGAGAACGTAAACGAATAGTCGATGTAGATGAAGCTGAACAGAAGGGTGCAGCCACATCTAGATGCTTCCCCAAAATATTATCGTCCTGCTACCAGCGTGGGATCTCAAATGACGGGGTGGAGATCTGCTCACCCAGACAGACATGCATGCGGTCGCTGGGATGGGATGGGGAAGTTTGGAAGCAGTGGCAAGACATGGAGTGAGTGGTGTATTCATCCGTATGTTCTGGTTTTCCCAACTATAGCCCAGGGACATGTAGAGAACATAAGATGACGCGGTGGGAAAAAACAAGACATGTGTCAAATATGCACATACTCGTTACATAGTTAGTGCACAAAGCAAAAAAAAAAAATCTTCCGACAAAATGAATTCTAAGTCGGACTCTTTGCACGAAAATCTACGCTCGTGCGCGTGGGACGGCGGAGGAGCAGTACAAGTGAAACTGTTTCTATTCCCACTCTCCCCTCTTAGAAATGTGGCACTGAAACGGGAAGAAGGCGCTATTTTGGGAGGCTCCTTGGGTGGACGGGACTTGCCCGAAAAATATTGCCCCCCTCATTTACAAGATTTCTTCCAACAAAAGAGACACGGTGGAGCAAGTCATAAACAACAATCTTTGGACCACCAAGATAAATTTGGAAGGTGGCTTGATTACCGAGCACATCCACCAATTCGCCTTGCTTTGGGAGAAACTTGAGCATGTCAACCTCAACCTTCTTGAGCCGGATACAATTGTGTGGAAGTTCTCTACAAATGGTTGTTATTCGGCCAAGTCGGCCTACAAGGCTCAATTCCTCACTCTCACCACCTCCACTATGCCCGAGTTGGTTTGGAAGCATTGGGCACCACCCAAGTGCAAGATATTTGTTTGGTTGGTTCTCCAAAATAGGATTTGGACGGCGGACCGTTTGGAGCGTCGAGGTTGGGACAATTGCGGGAGGTGCAAACTTTGTAACCAAACACAAGAGACGGCGGCGCACCTCCTCTTCCAATGTCGCTTCTCGACTAGAGTTTGGTCTTCGGTGAAGACTTGGTTGGGCATTCATGGCATCATTCCTCCGGCTTGGGGCTCTCTCACTAGTGTGAAGGAATGGCGGTCTAGCGTGATTTGCGGAAGATCTCAACATCGCAAAGCCCTTGCTTCTTTGGCAATGTTCATTTCTTGGGAACTTTGGAACGAGAGAAACGCCCGTGTCTTCCGCAACAAGTTCTCCACTTTTGAGTCGGTTGTGAACAAGATCAAGGAGGAGGCTCGTTTGTGGACCTTTGCGGGGCTAAGGGCATCTCCAACGATAGCACGCAAACGGACACCAAAATCGGACAGATTTTGTCCGTTTGGGCCGGACCACGGACACATTTTGTGTCCTTGTCCGGTTTGGGGTGGGGGTGCACCCAACGGCACCCCGCAAATTTTGCCCCGGACAATTTCCTTTATTTTATTGCAGCAGCTCAACTTGAGCTAGCATCATTCGGCCACAACACGAACTAGTAGTAGCAACACGAACTCGTCGGGCGTGTGTTTCTAGCCTGCTAGCTGCCCTGCCGCATGGATGCCATGCCTTTCAAGCTCGCGCTGTTGCTGCTGCTTGGGCGGGACGGGAGCCGCTCCACCCGGTGCGATGCCGGCCTTGTCGAGCTGCGCGGCCGCCGGCCGGAGAGCCGGCGAGTTCGAACACTTCCACCAGCCCGTCCCCATCCAGCTCTCCGGCGTGGGGCGGCGTGGCTGGGGCGGCGCGGCTGGTACTTGATGGCCTCGGCCTCTCCAGCTCGTTCGTGGCGCAGCAACATCGACAGCATCGATCTGGCCACCGCCGGCCGACGCAGCCCAAGGTGAACGCTGACGCAGCTCTGAATACGTCTGTGCGCGGGAGTCATCGCCAGGAGCTCCGCTTGGAGCACGCTGACGTGCTTGTCCTCCTCGGTCCTCGCTTGGCCACAGCTAGCTAACCATTTGGCCACGGCTCGGCTCAAATGGATCGATCGATTGGCCACGGAGAGCAGCTCGTAGCTAGATGTGGGTGGCGTCCGTGCGCGCCACCGCCAGTAGCTCCTCCACGCGCACGCGCCCAGCCCAGCGCGCGTTGCCGTCACGGAGCTGCACGGCGTCGCCCAGGACGAGGTCGCGGCCGAGAGGCTGATCGACCTGGCGGCGCGCCTCCAGCGCGCTCCCAGGACGAGCGCTTGCTTCCGCTGCTAGATGGCGTCGCCGTGGCGGATAAGCACATGCTACAACGTTTCTTGACGCCGGCGCCGAAGGCCACCTCCCCGTCCGAGCGGCCGGAGCAGACCGGCGGTAGTGAGATAGAGGAGAGAGAAGGCGTGGTAGGTGGGGAGTGGAGAAGATAGAGTTTTATTTGGTGGGGAGTGGAGAAGATAGAGTTTTATTTGGCTGGCAGCTGGGCCAGGCCGGACAAGGGAGGAGGACAGAGCGGACATCTTTTGTCCCTTTTCTTCCCCAAACCTGGACCAAACTTGGGTCGGGTTTGGGGTCAAAAACATGTCCGCGCGGACAATTGTCCCTTTGCGCCGGACCGTTGGAGCAGCTCCTCTGTCCGGAAGGACAGATTAGGACAGACCATGTCCGTATGCGGGAGACCGTTGGAGCTGCCCTAAGGCCTTGAGTAGTTTGATGTTGCGAGAGTAGATTTTATTTATGTTGGCAAGGCTTTGCCTTCGCCGGATTTGTAACACCTCTAAAACTTCTCCTTAATTAATATAATGGCAAGTCTTTTGTCTCGTTTAAAAAAAAAACCTAGTCCCACTTTCTGTGCATGACATGCAACCAATTTGAATGGACCTTTAAGGTCTCAGGATTAGTTAGATTAGATAAATGGGCCAATCCCTGTAAAAATCTAACACCAATTTTCAGCTATAATTGATATTGTTTCCAACAATGAATAATACTATATGGTTATGCATAGCGCGGATGTTTATACTGTAGTGCTGTACCTTGGAGAGGTATAAATAGATAGAGGTGCCCGGGCTGTTGGGTGTAATAATTGTGAGATAGTCCGATCCTGGTATAGTAGAAGTACAAGGGAAAACTGTACGAGCACGGAAATAGCGGATGCATACACACACACGCACGACAGGAGACAAACGGCTCTGCAATTACGTACCGGCTGACAGCGCCACCGCCCGTACGGTGCGCTCTCCACCATGTACACGGCCGGGCCCCGGCAGAAACAAGAACGAAATCGAGCGGGATACACGATGACTATACATGTTGACGTTTCGTGCATGCATCTGTTTCTTGAAGACTCGACTCGATCCCGGAGCCATGGTACGGTGAAAATGTGTGCTAGCTTGTGCCTTTGTGGTAACCACAGTGTCACTAAGCTCGAAATAGCAAGGAACTCTCTGCTATACTACGCACTCTCAACAAACTGTAGATTTTGACGCAAAGTATTCACAATCCTCGTACACCGTCATGTGTATTTCCATCTATCTGCAGGTAAACCAGGGGATAAAAGAGCGGGACGCTGACTCTTGTCAGTAGGAATCGGCCGCTGGATGCTGGTCAACTCAAGCCTACCGGAATCTAGCTGCTCGTTCGTCGCATACCTGCGCGGCCACTGCCAGTACTGTGGCGCAGCGTGCAGAACGCAGAAGCGAGCGTATAAAATACTCCCCGGAACCGGAGTGACACGGGCGCCGCTCCGCCGTCACCTCGTCTCGTGCTCGCACGATCTTCTTCTCGGGGCGCCGCAGGCTTTGCTCGATCGCTCCAAACAGACGGACGAAACGACACGGCGCGCGCCTCGGCCGAGCCGCCGACGGGTTATTTTAACCGCTCGCGCCAGGCTCTGCCGGCAGTCGCAGCACAGTGCTCCCACCGCCGCGCGGCAGTTAGATGGCCGGCGGCGAGGCCACGGAGAATTGATGGCACATGCGCAGGTGGCAGGAGGCCTGCGACTGACGAGCCTGCCTGCGACACTCTGCATCGCTGGTGTCGGATGTGACGCGCGCGCGTAGGGTTTTGTTCGCTAGCGTACGTCTCGTTGCGATCGTGGAGAAACCCCGCGTGCAGGTACTGCTGCTGCTGCAGCGGCTGCAAAAATTTGTGCTGCTGCTGCAAATGTGTACTAGGTGATGAGACGAGGATCTCGTGATCGATCGATCGGTCGATGCAGAGGGACAACCCCTGCCACCCAGATTCAATGCCGATGCCAGGAGCAGCAGTCATTGCCGATGGATGCGCAAATTTAATGCCGTTTCTGCGGTTCGGGTGAAGATGGATCTCCATCCATGGAGCGGTAAACTCTGTAGTAGCATGTACCAAATTACTTGTCTCAACTTTATCCAGATTTACATGTATCTAGACATATTTTAGTGTGAAGATACATCTAAATTTAGACAAAGTTGAGACAAGTAATTTGTAACGGAGGGAGTACGTCGTAGATCCTGTGACATGGCGATTAGATCTAGAACAGCTCCATGCTTTGATAGACTTGATTTATACTCCCTCCGTCCCAAAATAACTGTCTCAAGTTTGACAAAAAATGGATGTATCTAGACACGAAACATGTATAGATATATCTACTTTTGGTCAAATTTGATACACTTATTTTGGGACGGAGGAGTAACATTTTAATAGGACGATAACAGTTACTTTTGGGAGCAGATTACTAGTACTACTTAGTACCAAGCTTTTCCTTGCGAGTCTCTTGGTCCATCCATAATGCTTAGCACCACATCACGAGCTGGCTAGATACTAATCTCCGAATCATGATCCCACCTCTCCTACCGCATGTGTATGCACGCCCTCCCCCAAAAGGATAGATATGCCCAAGTCCTCGTCGCCATCACCATGGTTTGACCACTGAACATGCATCCTTTAGCTTTAGGCTTTAGCAAGCAAATTGGTTCGTCTCTCACAGTCTCAGTACGAGTGAAGCAGATGGGAGGACCCTGAGCTTGGAAAAGTGCAATGCAGCGCAGTAGGCAGACCAGCTAATGCAATGATCAGGACACGCATTTGGGCAACTTTTGCATGGTACGCGGACGAGAGATCTCATCTCAACTCAACTTTAACGGCTTTACAAGTGTGGTAGATTGAGTGAAAAAATGTGGCAAAGCTGACATGCTTGTGCTGTGTAGGCCGTGAAAGCAGCAAAGCTACTACTACTTGTACATCTGAGAAAAAAGAGATCCACCCTCCTAGCTAGCTGCTGGGTCCGTTCATGGACTCTCTGGAGTATGATCTGGGTCCGCGGATATCCTATCTCCCAGCTTCGCTTTCCTGCGCTCTCTGGAGTATGTCTTTAGTTTCGCAAGACTTAGCTCAGAAGCAATTGGGATTATTAACCTTGAGACGACGGAATGATGGAAGTGCCTTGGCTCAAAGTTTGTGGCCTTGACGACAGTGAATCCATGGAGGAAATGAAGCTTCTGAACCGGCGAGGGCCGGCGGTCCAGTCGGCCTCATCTGACTCATGGGCTTGTACCAACAATGCCGGCCCAGACAGTCACAGATGGAGTTTATAGGTTATAGCATCCACTCTAGAAAAAAAGATGGCAGCCAGTTACCATGAAGGGCTCGCACTAAAAAAACTACTTTCCTGGACTGGAAAGAAATGTTTTATAGGCAAAATTCGCAGATAAGCTCGGGTGCATCTGCATCCAGCTAAAAAAAGTATTTCAAATGTCAAAGAATTCGGAAACAAAATCACGCTTGTAGATATCCATGTTGTATGTGAGCACACAAAATTTTATCAGAAAGGGACATGCTCTATGACCTGGGTAAAAAAGACAAATTCGGTGTCCCGAGAATTGTTTTTTTTTCAGCACCATTATTATTTTTTTCAGAGCGCCCATATGTCTTTTCTTCATCAAACTTTGCAGACATACCAACATGAACATTTTATATAAAAAAACAGATAATTTTGAAGATTCTTTAAAAAAAAACTGTTCACTCGGGGTGCAGAAATGCCATCCTCGATAGAACAAATTTTCAGCATTCAGCTCAGACCAGCAAATCATACTAGTACAAAGAGTAGCAAAACTCGGCCATTGTTTCATTCTTCTGCAGGCTTGGTAAAACAGCTCACGTATAAGTGATTCTCCAAATTAAAAGCCAAGTAGCAGAAGTATTCTTATCCAAGCAAGCAGAAGGCCGGTATGACCAGACTATAGAACTGAGGCTCTCCTAGACCCTGCAAGGGTGCACACAAGAAATTTAGATAAGTCGGTTGATGCGAAACAATGAAGCTGTTTGTTGCCACGAATAACCACGGAAAAGAGGTGTTTTCCATATATAAATTATTTTGTGTGTGAATTGCAGCAAATGATTTTCCTCTCCTTGCGCACTGGCTCAGACAGTTGGAGACACCTTTTAAATTCTACTATGCAGATGTACGTAATTATTCTTAGTCTGAAGAATTCAACAGAACAAATTCAACTTAAGAAATTCAGAACTATTGAGTGCAAGCAGCGGTCGATGCTGGAAATCCTATTCTTTTTCAGTACACGGTGAAACTGAAATTAAATACTCCAACTGATCAAAGACAGTAGCTACTATTACCTGAAAGCTTACATAGTCCATTCAGGATCCCGGGGGCTGAAGAAGGAAGCGATGACCTTGGAGTTCAGCAGCTTCAGCGCGACACCAGACTCGATGCATCTTGGGGTTTTGTACTGGTTAATAGAGCTGCCTTGACTGACCAACAAATCCATCAGAGCATCAAAAGCACCAGCCTCAACCAATCGTATCTCCAGTGGGCCTACCGACTTGTCATGGGCTCTGCAGCGCCTGTAGATGTAGTCAAGTGACTCTTCCACAGAGATGCAGCAGCTCTCGAGGAGCTGAGCATCGAGAGGCATTACGCCTTCGCAGGTGGACTTGATTTCCCAGAAGAGCACATAGTGTCCAGGGACAGTGGATGTATCTGTGTAGCTAGTGTACTCCAGGAGGATGTAGTTTCGATCCTCAAGGACTTTCTTGGCACGGGTGACACTATTGTGAAGATCCTCCTCGTTGGTCTTGTCAGAATCGATGCTGAGTATGACGTTTCTCCGGCAGATGAATTTGAACTGTGGTGCACAGTTGTAGAAGCCTGTGACCTGAAGCACATCGCCGACCCTATACCTGTAAAGACCTGGGCCAAAAATAGAACTTCAAAGTTTTTGACACACATATGCATCCGTAATGTTTATCGTGCTGGCAGCAATCATGCCATTCATTTTTCTACTTTGATGTACCACAGTAGAAGAGCTGCAACTTTCCATATTTAAGTTATAAATATAATAACACATCATATAATTCTATTACATATGCATCTGCAATGTTTATCGTGGTGGCAGCGACAGCGATCAAATCATTCATTTTTCTACTCTGATGTACCACAGTAGAAGAGCTGCAAATTTCCATATTTCAGTTAATAACACATCATTCAATTTTAATTAACAAGGAATCATTAGGCCGAAATACATCAGTTTCCACAGATTTTATGTTCAGAAACATCAGGTTTCAATCCACTTTGGTCAATATCAATTTCAACATATATATGTATTGGCGGAAAAATAAAGAGTCATGTTATTGAACGAAAGTTGATATGGCTCTCAAATTCTCCATATGGACAGGCTTACTCCAAGAAAATTTGCGATATTTTGCAGGAGGCGTTCTTACCAGAAAATGTAGTAACCACAAGCTCATAGTAGCATCCAATCTTGACATCAACCAGATTGACAAGCTTGTGATTCTCCACCGTCTCCTCATCATCCGTCACCCTGAGGCCATCCTCCAAAGGTATGAACTCAAAGTAGGCCATGTTTGGGAGGATGGTGTAAGACACATCAGTTGGTTTGCACAGTGGCCTCAGATTGACACCAAAATAGCTCTCCGAGGAAGCGTACATGGTGCAGACCAAGGGAATCCTACCACCACTATAGAACTCCAGCATGGGGATGTATTGTGCCATTGTGCCTGTAAGAACAGCTTCGATGTACTTGACATTAGGCCATAGCCTGCCTAGAATTCCCTTCCATGACCCACAGCTGCAGATTTCCTCAAGCTCATCAGCTAGCTCTGGGCTGGGCAATGCAAGAAAGCCCACCATGGCCAACCGGCACGCGGTGTTGGTGATACTGGAATTGAGTTTACCAATCCGTATGTCGTTAACAAGGTCACACCAGTGCTTCTCAAGAAAGGTGATAGACCGAAGGAACGCTGAGGCAAAGACTGCCCCGAGGCGGAGGACATGCTGGCGTTCAACCAGGCCACAGAGCAGCTGGCAGTACATGCTCTGCTGGCTGTCAGGGCAAAGAATGACCTCATCAGGACTGGTGTAGTTGTTGTACAAGTCGTGTTTGCGGTGCAGGAAGTGAGGGCTCTTGTAATAGCTAGTGAGGACTGATCGAACAGGAATGCCAGATTTCGTGAGTGTTTCAGCTTTCACAAAGAGAAGATACATGGCCTTCCCTTCACCAAGGCCGGATACATACCTGCAGATTGAAACAAGGAGTAAAATGTTAGTTTAGAATGGCAGAAAAATCTTAGTATACCCAAAAATGCAAAACGGTGTGATAGCTCTGTTTATAAGACATGAATAATAATCAGTGCGAAAGCAGTTAAACTAATTCAAGACATGTAGGGGTGCCTATGCAGAGGTACAAGTCAAGTTATCTTTGAAACATTCAACTGCAAGGATAAAAAATACCTGCAGTTAACAGTTGATATGTGATGAACCACAAAAAGTAAATAAAAAATAAAAGCTTACTTGTTTATTATGGGCATTAGCAGACTATAAAGGTAGGTTCGACGGTCAAGATCCTCTGAGATGGCTGGCATCAATCTTGGCTCACCCCGAGAAGTTCCGGAACTATAAATTAATGATGGTAAAAAAACAAAGGCATGGTCATCAAATAAATAGTAACAACTGCTACTAACATAAAATTTATTCAGTACGGTAGAAATGGATAAATTAAGGAGCGTGGATAAAAACATCACGGCCTTCCCCAGAGAAGCTTGTGTTATGTCGTCAGTGATTAGTAGGCTGTTATATATGCTTGGTTTGTAGGCTAATTTGCATCTTGTTTGGAGGCGCTATTTAGTTACTTATGTTAGACTCTGGTTCCTCGTTATGCTGGTTTCTATTCGAGCTATGCAGGACAGATTTTCCATTACTTTTTCCACCTTAAGTGCAAAATATGCACGCTATTCTGCATGTTCTCGAAAAGGAAAAGGTCTTTCATGTCTGAACCAAAAAATGTGTCTACGAAGTTTGATGATCATTTTTTAATGGTGTATTCGCTCTACTAGTCTATTTCTATCCTTCCGTAGGGAGATTTATGGAAGATAGAAGCACATGCACTGAAGAAACCCACATGATATAATATACCCTTGGATAGGATCTGGAATTAAGAAAAATGAAAGGGAACAGAACAATTCATACACGCTAGCTATCGTGGGTAAGCAAAATGCCACAGTCAAGGAGATAGCAAAGCATTAGTGTTTAGCACAATAGTCATTCAGCCTGTCCAGAGGGGATAATTCAAAGTTTCAAATTAGCTCAATGTGAGAAGACTAAATATGTGAACCTCAGATGCGAGAATCGCAAAGCAAAATCACCCCGGTGTACAGCATGTAACAGCAAGCCATGCTGGTCATTCTCTTCAGTGTCACAGGTTCGGTATGTCAGAGAATCGACAATGCATTCAATAACCCGAGAAACAATATCATGCAAGAAATTTATGAATAGATCGCATTTTATATTTTTATTTAAGAATCCATTTTTAGGAACGAATTAACATGGCTAAACAGGTCATCTTAGTCCACTATGTAACAGAACAGTGCCATGAACCTTGTAGGGCTGTCAAATTTTGTAACCATGCGAGGAATTTCACAATATAACATTCTCCTTTGTTTACATATCCCTCCACATGAGTCCTTAAGACTTAAACATGACAACAGCATGCATGGGATATGATACTTGGTGACTTTTAAACTTTTTATTAATATAAAAGCCGTGTGCATCATCATGATGCAGAGGCTGGGGCTATGCTCCCATTTCGGAAAAAAAAACAGCATGCATGGGATGGTTTTATCCTGCCAACTATGAATTCAGTCTGGTTTGGCATTTTGAGCCTGGAAAATGCCAGAAGCAGACAATTAGTTTAATAAATCTAGGATGGGAGCCTCGCAGTAACTAAAAATAGTGGTTTATTTATTTCTCCTACTTGCCCCATAATGACATAAGGCACTTCCATCAAGGCCAAGTAGAAGTCGGGTGTGACAAATTTCTAACAAAAATAATGCTATTTCTTTCTATCTTTAACATATACCTGCAAAAAAAATGCTAATTCTGAGAGGAGCAGAATTGGACACGCACCTTCTCAGCAGTTCTACGATTCGTTCTCCACATATAACTGAAGAATCCTCGCCACTTGAGATCCTCGCAATGTAGGGCTGGACCACATCATATGTCACTACTGGAACGCCTCTCTTGAAGGTGGAAATGTTTGCGGATCCATTCATGAATTTGCTCAAGTACTCACTAGCCTGATTCCTCTCAAGGATTTTTGTCAGTATAAGCTGCTGGGTTTCTTTGGCATTCACTGTCAGCATCTCAAGCTCTTGAAGAGCATCATCTATCTTATAGCCCAGCTTATTGTTGTCCATAATACAACCAAAGGAAGAACTAAAAATGGACCTCAACTAAAAGAGGAAGGCAGGGGCTCAAAGTAATAGCTTCTGGAGCTTGTTTGCCCCTTATATACTGCGATAGTGCATGATCACGAGAAGCATATATGCTTAATATTACCACTTTACCAGAGAGATTCTTGCCCAATTAGAAAGTGCAGTCCATCTGCACGACTGCACATGTAAGATGATCCACTTATTATCTTTCTGGACATGACAATATGTTTCAATATTTAAGGAACTCCCACTATTATTGTTCAACTGAAAATCGTAAAGCAACACAATGATATGTTGGCATTTTATCAAGTTGCGTGTGCTTCATTACCCATTACCTCAATTTGTCTTGTGACATGGAACTCCACCTCTCATTATGTACCCTTTAAGAACTACACCTCATTTCCTGCAATGAAACCATGTAAAACACATGTTGTAGGCTTGAAATATCTCCACACAACTAGCAATGAGTACTAACGTGAAATATGGAGACTAGGAAGGACAGTATACTTAGTTAACCAGTATACATGATAGTATGGTTAGGCCAAGAAGGCTGGGAACAAGTTGAAGATCCTAGCAATGGTGCGAAAAAATGTGCCTCGTATGTTTCATCTTTTTTGTATGAAGTACTCCCTCCGTTTTAAATTAGATGACTTCCATTTGTCCAAATGTGGATGTATCTATACTTGTAACATGTCTAGATACATCCACATGTAGATAAATGGAAGTCATCTAATTTGGAACGGAGGGAGTATTATGCATTACGAATGAAGAGGAGACCATATTTTAATTCAAATTCGTATAGTAAATCATACCATGACCTCTCCTTACTTGTAGACGTTTACATAATTAGAAAATCAAAGCCACGAGCCACACAAATGCAAAGCTCAAACCTCTAGAGTTGGCAGTTTAAAACATTAATTCATTGATTGACTGGTTATAGGCTTATATCACTGTTACACTTGGTTACCACATCCATGCAAGAGTAGTGCAAAATATTAAGGTTGTCAAATGTTGTTAGGACAAAGAGAAAACAGAACGCATTGAAATAAGCTTGATGTATCAAACAATCCCATGAACCTGAGCATCAACACGAAATATCTGTGGGCTTTTTCGTGTCAACCTTGTAGGAAACCGAGTATGGAGATACCGACAACAACAAATAAACCGTACAAGCAAACAATATCCCTCAAAGAAACTACTCATCAAGATTGTGAGGGAAAAGCTGCACATGAAGAGACAAGGATAATTGGTTAACCAAGCTAAAGTTACCAATAATGCACCTAAGGAATACATCATATCATGTACAGCCATGGTCACACGCAACCAAACAGCACAGTAAAGTGGGCGGCATCGAAGATAAGAACGCGTTTTATCCACTTCAAAATTTATTCTGGAAAAGTTGTATCAACATTGAATGCTTCATGGAGAATCTGGAACACTATGTGTGGAATTACACCATAATCAAAAGAATTATATGCTTAACTGTATTTTGTACGCTATAGCAGCACAAATACTTGCAGGGGATCAAAACTAACTAGGTCACCAGCTCCATTTAGCCAATAAAGCATTTGACCATGATCACAAATGCAATACTACGTCCATGCCAACTTGAAGATTCAATGATTAGTCAATAATAAGAAGACCAGACTGTTTTGAAAGGTAAAGGAACATGGATATGCATTTGCTCAATTAGGTCCATCCTCTAACTTAAGCATGATCAAACAGGCCATTGTTGCAGCTGAACTGATGGAAAATTCCCTAATCCATTTCTCTCAATTGGACACCACATTCCCCCTACGAAAGTGAGAAGACCGTACCATACGTTAGCCTATTCCAAAAGCTGACATCAACGGAATAAGCGTGTACGTAACAATTTGCAGGCATCGTTGCCGTATGTGATATTCTCTAGTCAACTCAGGATAAAGGGTGTGCTGCGGATGCCCGCCGCATATGGTGCACTCCCAATGGTGGTTCCTTGCTCCACATCCATTAACTATGTACGGAAAAAGAGAAACATTGCACAGATTCTCTACTAAAGTTGCAATGCTAAATAAAAAGGCAAGTTGTTCGACCTCTCCTGACCTTGTCCTTGCCATATACCCTTGCCTTTCCTGATCCTTGTCCTTGTGAGATGAGATCTTTTCGCCTTCTCACTCGTTCACAAAAGAAGCCAACATAGATGGATCTCTTCTTGGAAGCGGCCAACATGCATCCACCATGAACAGAATAGGACATGTGCAAGAAATAATGTAGTACCCAAGAGACATAAGCGCTGCATGGTTTTGGAGTTTTCTGATTTTACCAAACATTTGGTGCGCACAACTGATCTTCATCCCAAATATAAAAGGAACAAATCTTTCCGCATATTTTCCCAAGCATAAATCACTCGAGTCAACATCATCCTAAAGCCAATGTTCTTTCCGTATATTTTCCCCAAGCATAAATCACTCGAGTCAACATAACCCTAAAGCCAGTGTTCCACACAATATCTACGTCTAATCTCCATTATCCTAATGTTTTTTCAAGAAAAAATATGACAGTAAATCAAGTTAGAGAAACTGTGCCTGAAGTCTCGCATGTGTTCATCAATCAATGAATAAAAGAAACTGTGGAAAAACATAAAACCAGGCTGCTTTCGAGATTAGATCGATCATGGATGCCACCATAAGGAAATGGGGATAGAGGCACTAGAGGAGGGCACTTTCATCATGGAGTTGTGAGCATGCTTGGGGGGAATGCACTGTGCTTTTGAGAAATGCTTGCCTTTGTGTTTCTTCTTTCCATCAAGAAGAGTAGGGGCACGGACTGTGTTTGCCTAGCCCAGTAGCTTCTCTTTGGAGGATGATGGTGGTGGACATCAAGAGGGAACTATACCTTCCTATCCACTGCTAGGTAGGAGAGCACCTGCAGTTGCAACCTGGAGTTTCGCAAATGGCTGGATCTTTCTCCAGCAACCCCACACACTTTTGTATCAAAAGGCAGAAGTGAGACTCAAACTTTGGTGGATGGTGCTCACAACCTTTGTGCCACTGCTAGTCACTAAACAAAACAAGGAAAATCGTCTGAAGATAAAAACTCTGTGAATTTCTCTCTAGTATCTCCTGGGGACATGTGATGTTCTTTCTGTTCATCTAGAAGGTGTTTTCTTTTGAGTTTTAAATTTGGTATACTGTTTCCTGTGAGCTTTCTGTTTTCCAAACAGTCATGGTGCACGGTCTATCCCCTTAACTCATTGACGTCTCCCAATGTTAACTCCCTATATCAAGAATCGACTATAGTAAATTGTTTTTCCAATTTTGTTCTTTAAGATTGAAAAAAATAATGTGAAATGTGCATTCATTATATTCTACAAAAAAGATAAAATCCATATCCTTTTGCCAAACAATTATGTGAATTTATTCATGTTTGGAATAAGCCACCGGTTGCTGGCTACACAAGGCATGATTAAAGTCGGAGGGTTTAACAGCAAGCAGCCCTCCTCAGCTTTGCTAAAGAACAATGGCTAAAATGCAGTACAGAACTCAGAAAGCATTACATGTCTACTGTTTCATCTTAGAGAGATAGACAACAAGTGTGCACAGGTAAAAAAAAACATGATTGATTCTTCAATTGATGTTTATCATAGCCAACAAGGACCACTAGTAGGCAAGGCATAAACAACCATAACAAGTTCCTCAAATAAGGTTCACCGCGGCTTAATAAATATCTATTCTAGCAAAATCTTCCACGCGGAACTCATCTACTGCTTGATCTCAGACTTCTTCTGCTGCCAGAGCCTGTCCAAAGCACCATCCGCATCACCCTGCAAGCCAAATGGTATAAGAACCAATGACAAAGTTGCAACAGGACCAGGTAGAAAAGGAGAATATTCTAGAGCAGCCAGGTTAACAATACTCATGCACAACTGATCAATTATATCTGAATATGTAACTCAGAAAATAATAGGCTTCATCATCTAGACATCACAATGTTGAAATGCTTACAACTAATTGGTGTTAGTTCTGGATATTCTCAAACTGTATCATATATGTACAAGTACAACTGTAGATAAAAGAAGCTTGAATAAATGAATTAACCTTCAATTTGAGTAGCCAAGCAGAGTAACTGATATCATCACAAAAATCTTCATAAACTATTACCTACTATAATTTAGTGGAACTTTGCTAACAGAGTATTAACTGGTTTCACCCATGCAAAGGATATTTTAAGAAACTGATACCACGAACATCAAGCCACCACAGGAACCACAAGCATGTCACTATCACGATCAACATTATTCTGATCAACTAGACGGAAAATAAAATAAAAAAACAGAAATCCCACACAAGAACAATCAGAAGTAAAGAACACAGAACATCTGGACCTTCACATGACGTGCTTGAAAAAACAAATAGATGGTGTCAGGATAACAGGGTAAGAGCAAGTCCAGCAGTGCCCCGAAAGGCCCCCCGATAGCGATTGTAGGGGAGAGAGGAGAGAAAAACGCCCTCCAGCAGTTCCCCGAAACAGCTCCCTGATTATCGGCGTCCCCGACCCAGACGCTCCTCTCCCCTACGCATCGGGGAGGCGGAGGCGTCCCCGATCCGTCGCCCCGAGCAACCGCTCGCACGGGGAAGAGTCCTCCCGCCACCACGGATGTGCGCTCTCTCTTCTTCTCCACCATCGAGGACGCGCAAGTGAAGAAGACGAGCACGATCCGCTCGATCCCGAGCATCCCAGCTCGATTCCTCCAGCAGTGACGAAGATGACGACGAGGTGAAGCTCCTGGACACGCTAGCGTGGCTCGGGGAGGTGCTAATAGACGGCGGTCAGTGGACGGAGTCGGGGAAGACGAGCACGGGGCCGACGAACGGCGCGCTCCCAGCTCGATTCACTTGTCCCGGAGGTAGAGGAAGGCGAGGCAGTGACGATGCGGTGCTCGGACGGCGTCGGAGATGGCCAGAGTAGAGGGGCGTGGCTAGCTGCCTGTTTTCCTCAAGTGCGAGTGCTAGACGAGGGCGATGGGTACGCGCCCGCGTCGGCGGCGATGTCCTGGAAATCACAATCCAGCTAGCTAGCTGCCCGTTGACTTGCAGTACCGTCGGCGGCGATGCCGGTGAACTGGCAGTTGTCTGGTTTGCAGCTAGCTGCTGCTGCTTCCGAACCAGCTAGCTAGCTGCTGCTGCTGCTGCTTTGTATTGTTTTTCTTTCCTTACCTTACCTCACCTCACATGTATATTAGTTTGTGGCTTTGTGCTAACTCAGGTGATCTTTGATGCGATCTGTTATATCTCAGTTTTAGCAATGTAGACGATGTTTTCACTGCTCCAAACAGAGACCCGATGATCTCCTTCTTCAGAAATCTGACGTATATAGAGCTAAAGTTATTGAGTTCCTAGCTTAGTTTTTTTTCCTGAGTATGCACCAAGTGATTGAATACCTTCCTAGCTTAGTTTTTTTTTTCCAAATTTTGCTTTACATTCAGGAAGCCTTTCAGTTCATCATTAAATTTGTCGCTGCCACCCTGTATGTTTGTATTTGCGTTTCTTGGTTCTTATTTTCTCCCAGGTAAGAACAGAGTTGGTAATATGGATATTCAGGAAGCTTTACATTCAGGAAGGTTTACTATTAAATAAAATGTTTGAAATTGAGTAAGTAATATTTTGAATAATCACTTCAAAATTGAGGAAACTGTATAAAATAATTACCTCGTGATTTTTATAAACTATTAATGATTTTCTTAAAGGTAATAATAATAATGACTTAAATTGAAGGTCTTGTTTAAATATAGTTGAATGTGATATAGGGGTGATGATATAGGAGAACTGCTGGAGATGACAAAAATATAGGGGAGGAATCTTTTTAGGGGAGTCCCCTATATGGAGATATAGGGGAGATGATATAGGGGGACTGCTGGACTTGCTCTAAAGCACCTGGCTACGGACAAAACCAGAGAGGGCAAACGTGGTGAAACGACCATCATACAGTCCATTCTCATCGGAAATATGTAACGGATGGTATGTCCAGATGATCATACAATCTGAACCATCCCTCTCCCTCGGGATCTGCACCAACAGTTATATTTTTTCTTGTATTCAAGCGTTATATCTGTGCTCTGTCAGGCCCTTGGCCCACCGATTCCAGCGACATTATGTACCGAACACAGGTATATCTTTAATGGAACAACATTTCGTTCGATTTCCTGTACCGCAACATAGCATCCTGGACCGATGATTCCCGTCGCATTTATTCCACCTCAACGCCCAACGTCTCCAGGCCTAGTCCCCTTCCGTCCACGATTCCCCAACCCAATCCTTGCAAACACTAGTTCATCAGCTGTCACGCCCTTGCACCATCCATGGTTTCCTCCTCCAGTGGCGGAGCCAGGAATTGAGATGAGGGGGGCGAACTATCAAAGGTTGTGCCGCCGGCGATTTTTTTTTGACAACACATGTAATTCTACAATTGTACGGAAAGAACTATATAAATAAGTTGAAGTCTCATAATATTATAGCTCACTAAATATGTTTGAAGGTAACAAAAGTAGTTATACAAATAGTTGATAATTTTAAATAGTTGGAAAATTGAGCAGAGAGGACAATTGGCAACCAACATATGATATCCCAATATGTAAGAGACACCTACAACATATGACAAATTTGTGAGCACATGTATGATGTATCATACAATTATTAGTTTTTCATAGGATAGTGTCATACCATTAAGTTGTAGTTGTGCTAGCAAGATGGAACTTCTGAGGTAGATGACCTCGATGATTCCCTAAGGCATGAAAACGTAGCATAATCTTCTTGTCATCAATTTTTTGAAATATTTCTTTCTCAGAATAGCAAATCATCAAATCACTGAACCAATCATCACCAATCTTGTTTCGACGAGTTGTAGTTATGGGATTCCAACAAATGAGTTCAACAAAAACATATGACACACCTCAATATCACGCCCATTTGCTCTTTCACCGATACATCACGAGACTCATCAACAAGTAGAGAGAAACAAGCATCCCCAAGCTCACTCATTATGACCTGTGAGGTCTCTTCTGCACATGCTTGGACTATTTGTTGTTGAATCTTATGAGATGTCAGTTGGAGATTGCCAGGAGCATTTAGATTGACCACATTGGCTACTTCCTCACATCTTGAGGCATACCAGCGCTGCAACTTCCTCTGCATCCTCCAAGTCAAATGCATCCAACCGTGCTCCAATAGCTTCCCAATCCGGTTCCTCATCTCCGGCATCCATCTGTGCTGAAATAGCTTCCCAATCCAGCTCCTCATCATCTCCGTCCATGGCCTGACGGCGGCGCAGTTCGAGCTCGACCTGGTAGTCACGACGGGCAGTGGGGAATCAAGCAGAAGCAGGGAAGGCGGGCGGCGCGGCGGATGCCGGATGGGATTGGGGAATAGGGCAGGGACGACGAACCTGTGAACAGGGGCTCCAGGGGCGGCAGTGGCTCTAGGGGCGGCCGGCGGCAACGGCTCCAGGGGCGGCAGCGGCTCCACGGGCGGCCGGCGGCACAAGGAGCAACGAGGGGCGGCCGGCGGCGGATTGAGACGAGAACGAGCAGGGTGGACGCGCGGGGCAGAGCGAGTTGGGGATTGGGGAACGAGCGGAGCGAGGCGACCGACCGAGTAATCGAGGGGGTCGAGGCGTCATCGCATCGAGCACGGTCGTGCGAGGTGTGTGCGACTGCTCGTTCTGCCTTGTTTTTTCTTTTTTTTTATCCCTCCCTTTCACGTATATGGAGTGTAGATACGTACGAAAAACGTATAGGCCGCCCCCTGGTGGCGCCGCCCCTGTCCTCCTCTGCTCCAGAACACATTCCTCCACCCACTGATCCCGTGCTTGCAGTCGCGTTGAGAGCCATGCTTGCATGTGTATCTTTGAGCAGTGGTTGGTTGTTTCGGAAGCACACCTGCTGCACCTACGGCTCACCCCTTCTTATAGCACCCAGCAGCCAGGTTTCCCTCCAGAACCCACCAAGTTTTCGAATTTCAAATTTTGAAAAAACTAGCACAACCTTATTAGGGCATGTACAATGTAAGGTGCTTATGGGAGGTGCTTAGAAAATAAACCGATTTTTAACTAAGCACCGGTGCTTATTTGTTACTGGACAAATGCTTAGCTAGGCACCCCTCCTATAGAAATAGGCACCAGTGCTTATGAGAATGATTGGTTTATTTTTGTAAGCACCTATCTAAACACCTTGCATTGTATATGGCCTTAATGCACTCAACCATTGCAACTACCCACCTCCAACCAGTGTGCTTGGTCTGCAAGTATTATGCCAGACGGCCACCGGATCATCCTATGCATACCGACCTGAATTAACCAACCTGTTATGTCAACTGAAAAACAGTACACGCCGGGTCTAAAATCTCTGTGCCACGTAAGCGCACAACACTGATATGGCAGCACACAACAACATGAAAATTTCAGTTAACGGTGTCAAATTACAAAAAATGTAACTCTTATTCGGATAGTTCAGTGAACACACGAAACTTAAACATCTTCAGTCCACTCACGAGGCAGAATTTCAGTTCACCTTGAAACAGACTATTGTTAAGTGAATCACTTATCAATCTTCAGTCTAGCGCACAAAATATGACTACAATTACATCTGAGTACACATCAGTACGGAAACAATTCCCGTTTCAGTATCCGACAAAAACAGTCCCTAACCAACAACTTGCTTGCCGCAGGTGTTCTTCCTGTGACCAGGAACACCACATTTCGTGCATTTCCCAGGTTTCCTTGGTTGCTTCGGCGCATCCCCCTCTGTGGACAAGTTGTCCGCTTATGTCCACTGCACTTCCAAATGGTGCAGAAATGGGTCCTATTGCTTAAACCTCTGAGCTCCTGGTTCGTATGCCACCCTGTCCCTCCTTGTCGTCGGCCTCCCAGCACCACGCATCTTCAGAGGTGCTCCCAACCCAGCCAATTTACGCACTCCTGCATCGCCCCCGTCAGCAGTCGGATATGGGATCAACTCCCTGCCTTCCACTGTCTCAACGTTTGTTTCAGCTGGCCTAACTTCAAGCCCTAACCCATCACTTTTAGCATCGAATGGAGCCATCACAACCATGTCAACCCTAAAAAGCTCTGACAGCCTTTCAAAAGCTTCGACGCTCGCATCTCCCATCCTGACAAGATCCATTGCTTGCATGTACAGTGTCGAATGCCTGTCAGTGAAAGCTTTGGAGGGCCGATTGTCATTCTGGTAAACGGCTAGGTGTCCTGGCCAGTGAAAATAATTTCGTCGAAATTTCGAACGAAATTCGCGAAATTAACGATTCTCGCTAAAGGGCGAGAAAATATGATCTCGGACGAAATTTTCGTTTGAATTTGAATAAACCCAACGGGTTACACTACAAAAGGATGTATACCATTTTACAAACAAATACTAGCCTCTGTCCTGTTGGTTGAGGACGTATGTGGTTGATTGTGAGGTCCTGGGTTCGATTCCTGCAACCCCTTTTTTATTTTTTGCAAATAATTTGAACGTCAGAGTATAAATCTGTCCGAGATTTTTGAAATATTTCTTCGAAATTTCGTTGATTTCTCGAAATTCGCGAATCTCTGTGAGGTGCGAAAGAAATTAGGAAAACGAAATGTTAGACCCTGGTCCTGGCCATGGGCGGACGCAGCGGGTGGGCAGGGTGGGCCGTGGCCCACCTAGAATTCTGTAAAAAAAATTATATACCCCTAATCACAATTCAGTAATTGGCCCATTTTGGAATTTGTCCCATCGTTTTGGGTTCCCTATCCTGTGCGTGAGAAGGCGACGGAGCGACCTGGGCGCGTTGCCTCGATTCATCCCGATAACTGAAGCCAGAAAGGGGAAAAGCAAGCCCTAGCTTCGGCGGCTCCCTTCTCCGGCGGTCAGGCTTCTACTCCCTCCCGCCCCAAATCAACTTCGTCGGCACGCCCCATCGCCGGCTGCCCGGCTCACCCCCTCCCCGGATCTCCCCGCGGGCCCGTCGCTGCATCTTCTCTCCCGGCCTCCCGACCTCCCGCTCTGCTCCGGTGCTCTGCTTGATTTCTCGCTGGCTAGGAACAGCTCCAACGGGCGCACATCAGGAGCAGCCGAGCAGCAGACCTGGAGGCAGCACGAGCAGGAATAGGAAGGTATGCTCCTATATTGTCCTGTACGGCTGTAGTGTAGTCTGTTTATGCCCTCTAGGCCTCTACCGAACATAAATACAGAGTTTGTATACTACCTAGATGTGATCTGTGAGCCAACTAGTAGTCTAGCTGTCTAGGTAAATGCCAATTTCTATATGGCAGCTGAATGATTATTTCAGTCTAGTAAATGCCATTTTCTTATATATGTTGCTTATATGATTTTATTGTAATTGTAGATTTGGTTATGAAGAGGAAAGAGGATAGCCATATCGCGTCACTTTTCGTATCCATAGTGGAATCATACACATTTGAAACATATGTATTGAACTAGTTGTGTGCAATGTTGTGAATCAATTGGCTACTCCTATTATTTGTTTGTTTGGAAAAAAATTATCGCACAAAGGTTTGTGAAAAAAAAATTGAGGTGTGCCCACCCTCGACTTTTTCCTGCGTCCGCCACTGGTCCTGGCAACACATCCCTCGCGTCTCTCGTCCACCTTTTCATGACATGACTCTCGGGTATCATGTCCACACCCAAGGTAGTCCATGACCTGATGACAAAGTTCAAAAACCCTATCAGCAATTACTTCATGATTCAAAGGAATTTATTATGAAAAATAGCTAGCGACACAACAAAATTCAGGAATATTAAAGAACCTTCAGTGAATGGCAGCACAATATCCCCATGTGTTCGAACAGACCACACTCACATTCGAAGAAAAAAAATCATTAGTATGAATCTTTACTTCGAAAACAACTCTGCACCACTTCTCTCTCGCTTGTCTGGTTTCATATGCTTAGCCAGATACACTCTACCCTTCTTTTCCTCTATGCGGTACACCCCTGCATGATACAGATTCTGCCCAAATTGCTCGAACATTGCACGTGTGTATATCTTGCTTGCATGTTCTTCAATCGGCAGGTTCATCCGGAGAACAGCTTTTGCCTGAACAAACAACATATAAAAACGAAATCATAAACAAATTCTTGATTCTGAGCAAAACGCTTAAATACTTAAATTTTCAGTTGCCTGGCACTCACTATCTTGGTTCGCTTCTCCTGGTAGCATTCGTCAGCCTCCCTGTCATGCTGCAGCCTCATGTAATGCCTGACAAAAAGATTCATCGAACACCCGGGTAGTACATGCTCTTCAGCATCATGTTTGCGTTCTCGCTGTGTTGAGTGCTTGTCATTTTCGCACAGAAAATTCCTTTAAAGTATGGCTTAGCCCACTTGTGTCGCACCTCATAAATCTGTGTCAGGAAGGGGTGATCCTGCACTCCGTACTTCTCCATCAACAATGACCAGGCTTCCTCAAACTCGTCGGTTGTCAGCATGTGGTTCACCACCTTATGAAAGTCGGCTCTGAACTCACTCTTCTTGCCATACAAAGGACCTAAGCTTTCCTTTGCTTTCTTCAGTCGGTGTACTGTCCCAGGCAGCACATTCTTAATTGCCACTTCCATGGCCCTGCACTGGTCAGCACGCACCAAAAGTAAAAAAATGGATTACACATTGGCACCCAATAGGTTATGAAAATTATCTGAATTTGCAAACGTTCCCCTAGAACGAATAAATGCATTTGGCTAGGTACCTGTCAATATGGTTCTCGGTGCCTTCCCCCCCCCCCCCCACCCTAACAAACTCTCCGAAAACCCACTTGAAGCTTTCTGTTTGCTCGTCTCTTAGCAATACTCCGTCTAAAATTACACTCTCGAAATGATTGTTCACACCAACAAATAGACCGAATGACATGTCGTACAGGTTGGTCCTGTAGGTTGTGTCAAATGTAATCACGTCCCCAAAAAATTTGTACTACATACGACTCCAGGGACGGAGGAAGGGGGGGACGTGCAGGGGCTAAGCCACCCCCAACAAATTGATTTCCTTCATAAACTCACTTATAATCATGCTTATAATTAGTAGTTCTAAACTATTTCGCCCCCTCCAACTTGATTCCGCCCCCTCCAATACTGAGTGCTGGCTCCGTCCCTGTACGACTCGATCCATTTGTCCACATGAGATTTTTTATCCGACTGCCTGTGTCAGCCAAAACTACAGCTACAATACTCCTGTAATCTGTGTAAAAAAGATACTCCTACATATACCGGAAATCCACTTTGCCTCCCGAGCGTAGATGCTCCCGAAATCCTGTTCCTTCACTCACGTCGAGATTTGTGTCCAGTCTTCCCTTCAGAAATTTTCTACCGTTCCCACGCGTCAATGATGACCACGAATTAAATGACGAGGCCGTGTCGAGCACCGGCGGGACAGATGCGTGGAACTAGCTGTACCATCCTGTTCCGCTAACATTGGATGCCCGACGTATATCTAGATCAGATCTTATCCCCTCGCTTGTTTCTCGGAGCACTGAATCCCCCACCCTCCTCCACCGCCACCGACGAGATGTTGTCGTCTGCATCATCTTCCCAAGCTCCGGCGCCACAAGCAACTCCGCTCCACGCCCACCCGCCACAAGACATCCGGCCGTGCTGGAGCGCGACCGGCAGGGCCCCGACGCCCGCGCGCCGGCGTGGTGGAAGTTCTTCCACTTCGAGCTGCAGCAGGCGCTCGTCGACGCCGCTGACTACTCCATCTTCGGCGCGGTCTACGCGTTCCAGCCGCCGTGCCACCTTCTCGACCCCGCGGCGGCCGCCAGCGCGCCGCAGTACGTGGTCGCCTTCCGAGGGACCATCACCAAGAAGGCTTCGAGAGCAGCTCCCGCTTCAACATACATCACGATGCAAACCATCCGCGTCTGGTTGGGCGGCCACTCGCTGGGGTCCGCCATCTCGATCCTCGGCGGCAAGGCCGTGGCCAGAGCGGGCTTCATCCTCCCCACGTTCCTATTCAACGCGCCGTTCCTGTCGGATCCCGCACAAGAAGGTGAAGCAGGGCATCCGCATCGCCAAGAGCTTCGTCACGGCCGGGGTGCCCACCGTGCTACAGAAGGGCGGCGGCGGCAAGGAAGAAGCCTTCGCGGCGCTGGCGCGGTGGGTGCCGGACGTGCTCGTGAACCCGGCAGACCCCGTCAGCGCGGGAGTACGTGGGCTACTTTGAGCACCGCAGGAAGATGGAGAACATCGGCGCTGCGGAGATTCTCACATACATCTGCCGGAAAGGATCTAGGTGGGGTGTTTGATTCTGAGAGCAGCCTCATCAGTGTAAGTCATCTCCGTCGGTCTCTATTACTATGCTTCCAAGCCCGCGAACACCGACCTCAACCATGATTTCTGCACGCAGGCTAGCAGCTACCATTTGTTCGAGTAGCAGGAGGAGTATGTCGTACTCCTTGAGGAGGTGCCTGATGCTCCGCCGGCGCCCATCCCTGTCGCCCAACCCCAAGATCCACTGGCGCCCATCCCTGTCGCCGCTCCCCCACCCGTCGCAGTACCGGCAGCACCCCTCGCTGCCGCTTCTGCCCGGCCTATTGCTGCCGCTTCTGGCGGCCATGAGCCCATAACGATGTCGCGGTAGCCGCTCTTGCTGAAGGTCGCCCGCAGAAACCCACCATCCCAAGGTGCAGGACCTGCGCATGCGCTCCTGACATAGCCCGGATGAGTCTCGTTGTCTCCTTGATCAATTTGCTGCTACAGTTCTTGTTCTCAGTGCTGTGCTCGCCGTGCTTATAGACTGATATGGCCAAAGAACTAGCCGCTCCTGTGTTTGTGTATCAGACTAATCAGAGGCTTGGCCAACTGCACTGTCTAGGCGTGCAAAATGCAGTCTATGTATCGAGATTACTGCTCCTGTGTTAGTGTGATCAGTGCTTAGCATAGTACACATTGTTAGGGGTGTTCGGTGCTTAGCAGAATGCACTGTCTATGTGTCCAGATTGCTGCTCCTGATGTTACCTTAATTATAATGTGATGTCACCTTAATTATAATGTCGTTTTTGCTATTTGTTGACTCCACTGTCTGCTCTGTTTTTGGCTGGTCGTAGCAGTTGCGGAACAACTGAAATCGTCGGTAACGTCCGTCCGTCCGACCCGGCTGGCTCACGTGCATCTGTGCTCAGTACTGGCTCCCACTTTTCACTGTGGTAGTTGCAATTGACCGCGCCCCAGTTTTTTACTGCCCCATGCACATGCGGACAATGAACTTGCACACAATCTCAACCGCATTTCCATGGTCCAGATTACAGGAGCACCTGTGCCCGGGCACCAAAACGCCATCCTCTACATATACTCCATACTCCACAAAACTAGGGAACACTATGATCTGGAGTCAAATTAATCGCAAGAGGTGCACGGTGGAAAAAAGATGCATGCAGAATATACTGCATATATTGTGTAATTGAGACTCGGAGAAGTAAACTGAATCCGAAATATTTCATTGATAAATTCATGAGAATGTTTTGAGTGAACTACTGAACCCCCATATCAGATCAAGAGGGTATTCAGAAGTGATCACACAAGTACGAACATACTTTAAAAAATACCTAATGGCAACGTTCAGTAGATACATTCAACCTGTATTTGCATGTCGATATTCAGAAGTGAATATCATGCAGTTATGCTCTGATTGCAATAGTCTTTGATTAGCAGCTCTCCAAATGCTTACATTTACTCTTAAAATAAATGCTTACATTCACCAGCCAAAGGAACGATCAAATTTCAGATGTACTGTACTGCTTTTTAATCTACTGAACTGAAATATTTCTGATTTCAGTATAGAGAAATGTTCTTAAAACAGAAGCGAGGAAGGATGCTCATGCAGGTGCGTGCGTGGGTGATGTAGCGAGAGGTGCATAGTGGTGTGCAGGCGAAGCAACATCTTAAAACAGAAGCTTCAGCTGCCGTGGCCATGGAGCTCGGGCGCGAGCGGCCTGGCTTGTACATGATGCAAACGATGACGGAGAAGGAGGGAAAAGAAGCGGAGGCTCACGGGAAGGGTCTCGGTATATACGAACAAGCTCGAGGAAGATCGGAGGCGGCGAACTGGACAGCGGCGGGCGGTGGACGGCGTCGGGGAAGACGAGCTCGTTGACGAATATTCCTGGCGTTCCACCTCGATTCCTTCCCTCTGCAGCCTCTTAGCCACCGTATCCTGCCTTGTAGACACCGGAACCGGCGATTCGTTGCCTTCTTCAACAAAATCAAAGCTTTGTCGGCGGCAGGGACCCAAAGAATAGAGCTTTGGAGGTCGTCTGCGAGGCAACGGGAGCGCGGCGACGTGGAGGGGAGGGGATCGAGGCTGCGGAGGGAGGGGTCCTCTGGGGTGACGTGGAGGGGAGCGCGGCGGCGAGGGGAGCGCAGAGAGACCATGCCGCGGGAGCGGTTGACTCATTGTCTCCGACAAGGGTGGACTGCGGGTTGAGGAAAAACAAACTGGAGGACGTTTTTGCAAAATGACCACCCGCGACAGTTATTTTTGAACGGTGCGAGTATGTACCATCGGACCATAATTACCCCTAACATCTCGTACCACCGGAACAGAAAAACGTCTGTCCACGTGGGACGCGCCGTTCGCTGGGACGGCATTTATTACGTACGTACACGCACCAGGCCATGGTATAACGTGATTTCTATAATTCGCACCTCCCTGACAGCACCGCATCCCAACACATGAACCAATGGTGCAGATTGTATGTTCAGCTGGACGTACCACCCGAATCGCCGCCTCCCCATTCTCATCCACATGACCGATGTTGATCTGGACAGAAGCATGGTCCTTCGCAGTTATGATCAGGTTTGTGGCAGAGCTGCAGGAACCAATAGGAAGCAAGTATGAGGAAGGTTTACCACTGTCCAGTGCGGTATTTCACCAAGAACGCAACAATACGTACCACTTCCTGGGGACATAGAGGTCGACCATCTTACCCTCCTCGTTCTCCATGGTGACAACTGGAGAGATGCAGGAACACAACGGCTGGTCATCAAAGAAACACATTCATATTTGGGAGCAAAACTAACGACAAAGGCTGAACTATAACTTTACATACAAATTAAATGGAGAATAAAATCTATCTAAAAGATATGTATTACAATGTTCTAAACTATAATACCCATCAAAATCTATCCAAGCAATCCCCAATTAAGACCAGATACGGTAAGGAAGTGGTTATGATTATAAGATAAACGATCATTCCCAGAAAAACAGAAAGGTCAAACATCCACTGATTCACACGTCTTCAGTAAATCCAACCCAGATGTCACGCTGCCACTAAAAAAATCGTAATTTAGCTTCCTACAAAGGTCTATGAATTACAGAGCTATCTCACCTCTATCGCGTCCTCTAGGAGTCTAGGGATCGAACGGGAGGAAATTCGCAGCAAGCTAAACCATGCACTCACGCCCAAACAATTCTAACCGACGCGCAAAGAAGTTGAATACGAATTTTGTGGGGTCAACCAAACCATCCCCAGAGACATGATTCATGGATAAACTCGGCGGCGAACTGACGGAAGCAGTAGATGGGTTTGGGGAGTGTGAAACCGGACGCCCGATATACCCCGGTTGAAGGAGGAGATGGATGCTGCGGCAGCGACGGCGGCGGCGCGGTGGTGGGCAGGGATGGGGGTCGCACGGTGGCCGGATTTGGATTTAATACCTGGATAAACCCTAGGCCTTGTTTCTTTGGATTGCAGTTTTCGACTGGGCCTTCCTAAAGGCCATTGGGCCTTCTCTTCTCTCGACAAACCTATGCCCGAATGTGCTGTGCTGAACGGAAATCACTAATTAAAGGGTTCGCTTCGCAAAGGTAAACACGCGCGCGTTGTGGTCATGACAAGTGTCAGGTTCTCCTTTTACGCGGTCCCGGTGGGTGTTTGCATGTGTGACAAGTGGCAGCATGAGAGAATTTTGGTGGGTTTTCTTCCCTTCTCCCCGTGGGTTTGTACCGCATTTATTTCGTGATTCGTTTTTTAAAAACGAAATATCTTGAAAACCGTTTATCCGAATTATGAACTGTTTTCACTGTTGAGCTCCTCGCGTCGAGATCTTCAAAACTAGATCCCATGTTGATAGGTTTCGATGAACTTTTTTTGTACAACCTGTTATGCATAGTTGTACAACATGTGTCTGTGTAGTTGTACAACTTGTGTCTGTACAAACTGTGTTTGTGTAGTTGTACAACCTGCGCCTATATAGTTGTACAACTTGTGTTTGTACAATCTGTGTCAGTCTAGTTGTACAACTTGTGTTATGTAGTTGTACAACCTATATCTGTATAGTTGTACAACCTGTGATCTGTACAAGATGTGTCTACATAGTTGTACAACATGTGTCTGTACAACATGTGTCTGTCTAGTTATACAACATGTGTCTATTTAGTTGTACAACATGTGTCTGTACAATATGTGTCTGTCTAGTTGTACAACATGTATTATGTAGTTGTACAACGTGTGTCTGTGTATAACCTATTAGTTGTACAACCTGTGTCTCTTTAGTTATACAACTTATCTGTGTAGTTATACAACTTTGTGTTCCTGGTATGTATAGTTGTACAAGTCTGTGTAGTTGTACGCCGTACACGTTTAGAGACCTCTGGTGCTGTGCATTGGCTATTCCCTATATTTTGTATATCTCTTTTTTCTAATTTACTGATCTGTGTGCTGTGCTCTGGCTTCTCTGGAACGAGCATAGTTCCTTGGAACGATCACGTATGTCACGAGGCTGTCCCGTATGCCGTGGGTGCTACGCGCGCCTTAGCGTTCGCCGGCCGATCGAAGGAAAGCGACATGGTCAAGTTCGCTTTTCCTCGTCTAGTCTAGTTGCAGCTCACCACGTGGCGGCAACAGAGTCGTGCGGGACGCACGGATCGACCTTCTCAAAGGTAACCCTCTAGCTAATCGCACCCGTGCTGAACCTCTAAAAAAAGTGTTGTGCTGGATTTATTTTATGATTTTATTATGGTCTAATGTGGAAAAAATACCGACGAAAATAGTGAAATTTGCGAGCCAAGTTGGAGAAAATATAAGATAATTATTATCCAACTCAATGGTCAATGCCAAACATAGTCATCACAGAATGCTCGCCATATTTTTCTGTCTAGAACCATTCGACCTAGTCAATATCTATATTATCGGAATAAATCACTTGTGATTTTCTTAGCGACGTTCATCACAGTTACAAACTACATCATGTGTTGAAGGCCAAGAAACGATTCAATGATGCATGGCGGTAGCAAGGGAGGTAACGAAGTTCAACATATCGATTGACTCGTTGGTTAGATTATATCATTGTTATATAGTTGGATGTCCATTGTTATAACTCCACTACACAAGAAAGTGGAAGCCTTCCACCGACAAAGTCCATTGTTATATAGTTGGATGTCCATTGTTATAACTCCACTACACAAGAAAGTGGAAGCCTTCCACCGACAAAGTCCATTGTTATATAGTTGGATGTCGCCGCACATTGAGAGTGCATCTCACGACCAAATTGTCACCATGTCGCTCTAGAACACTACAACTCCGACTTCACCGCCGCGCCTCAAAGAACACGAGAAACCCAGGTAACATATAGGTTGCCGCGATATTTCCATGGACTTGTAGAATTTGGTATCAAAACCAGCACCTACCCTGCTTTAACATTTGCTAACGAGGCTAACAACAGACAGTTCATGTTCAAAAAAAAAAAAAACAGACAGTTCTGGCATAATTTCCACCAAGACGCTTCCATTAGCCGGTGTGTCACCAACATTGAAACAATCATCTTTTGTACACATACTAGTTGGCATTATAGTACAAATGAGGCTAAATTAGGCTAGAGAATCCTGTGCTCCGGTTGTCATTTGCACACGTAGCACGTAGCCATTTCTCCCAGCTGTGAAACTGGTAGTGGAGCCCCAATCCTACCAACGGCCTGAAAGTCAAACGACATAGTGGCCGCCCACGCCCGTCAAGCTCTCCCCGCGTAATTTTGTTGTTTAAAACCCACACGGCCGTTCTGTTCTTCCCATCCGTCTCACAGAGCTCCCCGCACGTCGAGCTCGATCGCGCAGCTAGCTACCACAACAATGGCACGGCGCGTTCTGCCTCTCCTCCTCCTCCTGGCCGCCGTCGTCCTCGCCGTCGCCGCAGCACCGGCCCACGGCGAGACCATCGAGCTCGGCTCGAGGCGGTGGCTGGAGGACATGGGCGCCATGGCACCCGCCGAGGGACCCGCCGCGGACGCCTACGGCAACGACACGCCGCACATCAGCTACGGCGCCCTGTCCCGCAACACGGTGCCCTGCTCGACACGCGGCGAGTCCTACTACAACTGCCAAGACGGCGCTAAGGGGGGTGAGGTCAACTCCTACAGACGCAGCTGCACCGCCATCTCGAGGTGCCGCAGCTGATCGACGGCCGTGTCGCGTCGCCGCGTGCTGGCTTCTTCGATTTCGGCGCTTCCTTGATCGACCAGCGGAACTGAATTTCTCCCTTTAATTTGCCATACATATCTTCATTTATTTTGCTGTAATTCTTTTGCTGCCGTTGACTCGTGGTTTTTGTGTTAAGATGTGATATACGTGTACTATGATGACTATGAGACATTGAGATTGTTTGATTTTATTGGGCTTGTCCCATTAATTGGTCTAACAAATGCTGAAATCTCAAAGGCACATTCAGTTTGATGCATGTTGTGTAGTTAAAGTAAAAGTGGGACTAAGTTTAGTTAGTTGGGAAAGAGTTGAAGCATATTATAATGTGAGCCGTTCTAGTCTCACTAAATGAGTGAGAATAAAAAGAGTTCATGCGCTCCTCCGCCGCAGCCAGCTCCGCACGTGCGTCGCATTTCGTGAATCGAGTTCGAGTTCGAGTTCGAGCTCGTTTTTGGTGCACACCATCTGTGAGGTGTAAACACGTATATGCATGCTTGACACGTGTCCTGTGATTTCACCGCGCTGCCTTCTCTGCATATAGAGAAGAGTTCGGACAGATCTAATACACTAGCTCGTCCACACTCTTCTTGTCTCCACTACGTAACTCCTTTTGCGGTGTTGCTTCCACGCTTCTCCATCCCGGCAACCACGTGCACGGCCGTCCGGGGGAGCAGTCCTCCGAAACCCCGTCCGTTGAGATCTTGCACTAGGAGACATTCGATCATGTTTTTTGGGAGCGTCTCGGCGCGACTACTCGCTTCCGTCCGACTCTAGCTACGCCGACTCCAACAACTAAGTCAGCGGTTCGTCTGCATCATCGTCGTCGCCATGGCCGACTTCGAAAACATAGCTGTGGTGGAGACCTTCTCGGTCAACATGTATGTGCTACTTCTCTGTCTGGTTGCGCTAGTAGTTGGTATGAAGATCTTCTAAATATGTCTATTTTGTCGTATGTGATTAGATCTGCTAGTTCATATGTGATGTTAATTTCGGTAATTAATCTCATGTGAAAATTGCCTAATATTTGAACAATCCAAAAATTTATATCTTTATGCAATTTTCTCCACTTGGTTTTGTTGCTGCGTTGAAACCGAGTCTGTTGTTAACGGGCAATAATTTTAAGAAATGACAGAACAAAACACCTTGTGGCTCACTGTGGTGGGCGTGTACGGGATTGCAGCTGGTTCTCCCAGAGGTCCGCTTACTCTTGAAGAAGACAAGGCGTTCAGGTGGGCGCCTTCCTAGGTGTGCTTGGAGACAAGGTTGATGCATGTCTGCATATTCGGAATGCCAACTAACATTGGGATTCTAAAACTGTAACTAGCATGTGTGTGTTTACATCAAACTGTAACAAACACTACTAGGAAATAGGCTATCAGTGGCGCACCGAAAAAAACTGTAAGCCGCCACTAAATTGTATTTCTGTGGTGCATATCTACATGCGCCACAGAATTCTCACATTTCTGTGGCACATCCACACTATATGCGCCACATAATTCTCAAAAAAATCAAAAAAAATCAGGAAAAAACAAAAAATGAAATAATTTGGAAAAGCTAAATATTTGAATTTTTTTGGATTTTTTGAACTTATGACTTCCCGTTAGATCACCCATCCTCAAATTGCTCCAACCCAAACACGCTTAACTTCTAAGTTATATTCAATTCAGCTACCCTTATAATACTAAAGTTCTTATTGATATAAGTATCATATCAATCCTCTTAAGCCTTGTATGTGTATATATCTGTATAGATGTGTGTGTAGTTTATGTGTGGTATGTGTATATATGTGTGTTTTTAAATTTCGAAAAAAATAAAAAACTTCAAAATTTTCAACAAATCCAAAAACTTCAAAAAAAATCCAAAAATTCAAAAAACTTCAAAAAATAGAAAAATCCAAAAAAATAAACAAATCCAAAAATTTAAGAAAAATGTATTTTTTAAAAAAAAATGACAAAAAATAGTTTTTTAAAATATAAAAATTAGTTTTTTTGAAATTTCTAAAAATTTAGAATTCCTCGAATTTTTATTTTTTTGATTTTTTTAAAAATACATTTTTCTTAAATTTTCAAATTTTTTGGATTTGTTGATTTTTTTTGGATTTTTTGAAGTTTCCTAGATTTTTTGAATTTTTCTGAATTTTTTGATTTTTTGGATTTTTTGAAGTTTTTTGGATTTTTTGATTTTTTTTTGTTTTTTTGGATTTTTTGAAAATTTTGAATTTCCTTTTGAAACTTTTGTGGCGCATAATCTGTATTTCTGTGGCGCATATTGTGGGATGTGCGCAGAAATACACATTTCTGTGGCGCATGCGGTTTTCGTGCGTCACAGAATTCGAAAATTTCTGTGGCGCATGCAAAAATATGCTTCTGTGGCGCATGGCTATTTTGGTGCGCCACAGAAAGTGGTTCCACCTATAGCTGTTTTCCTACTAGTGAAATTTGAATTCAATTCTCGAGAAATGCTTGGCCATATAAGATTGGGTTCGTTGTGGCGGAACTTGGAGGGATGCAATAGTACAGTAGTAAAGTGGACAAAATGAGGGCAGTCATGATGAACTTTGGTGTGGTGCAGAATGGGGGAGGTGCTGCAGAGTTTCCGGGGCCAAGCTTTCCAACCTAGCTAGATACTAATTACGGTCAATATTATCCACCAACTACAGTTTAATTGAAATTGTAAATTACCAACATTACAAATGTATGTATGCTTAAAATCAACTGTAAGTATACATAACACATAGGCAACAATGAAACTAACAGAAACACACACTCTTCCCCAAAATCCTTGCTTGAGAACATAGAGAAATTAAGAGATAATCTAATCACAAAATAACAAGTAAAACTTACAGCACATACCAGCCACAACTACTGAACATATATCGCATTAGTGAGGATGCGGGCGACCCCCAACTGGCGAATGGATCCGTCGTTGGCCGCGGCGCTGAAGAAGATGTACCCGTGATCCGCCCACTATGTACCCCATGAGTTTTTAACGATCCAGTAAAGGTCGCCCAAATCGTCGAAGTCGTAGCCCATGATCAAGACGATGTGGGTGAGGGTGGTGTTGCCCGCCCCATAATAGACAGAGTCGTGAACCGTCGGATCCCAATGAATGAAGTCCTCGTCCACCCCGATACCCATGAGTATCGGCTGGTGCGACACCACCAACTTCATATTCGTCGCGTTGAACTGCTGCATATTAAACCAGCCCGGTATATTCGTGGACCAGTAAAACCCGCTAGTGTCGCAAATGGACTTTACCCTTGGTATCGGTACACAGACGGTATACCGCCCACCTTCTTGATCAGAGCAAGTGACCTATACCTGTTGTCGCCGCTGCCATCACTGCGTTGGTCAATGTAGGGGGAGGTATAGTCCAGGAGGAACCGGGCGAGAGCGAAACAATAGCCGATTTTGTCTTGATGGCATCATGGCCATCCACCGCAGCGGCTATGGCGAAAGCCCAGCAATCGCCGCAATCACCCCGATTCTTGACATCAATGACAACATTTGCATACCTCCGGTCGTAATTGATGGGAAGAGCTAACGGGCAATCGTTGTGCGTGGCGGCGACGAGGTCGAGATTGATGACGGTCAAACCACATATTACATAGGGTTGTTTTCCTAAAAAAATCAGCATAGGGGGGGGGGGGGGGGGGCTGGCCCCCTACCCACACCCCTGGCTCCGTCCCTGGTCATGTTCCTTTTCATCTTGGAGAGCTAATAAGGCTGGCATGCACCGTGCGTTGGAATGTTTGAGTGTGGGCTGTGCGGGTGCCTGCCTGGGCGTGCTCTCTTTATATATCCGCCAGCACAAATGAAGGTGATCAATGCTGTGATAATTGATACTCCTGCTAAACTAGCTTTGTAATTATTGTCTTCAGTTTATATTCCCAAACTTTCATATAAACTATTTGATAAAACTTTCCAAGCCACGACGAAAAGATTAATATTTCTCAAAAACATTATACATGAAATTCATGGCCGAAGTTTTCTCAAAATAGGTCCCCATATACCTACAGATGAGAGTTTACTCCAAAATACAAGTTTTCACACTATATACCCAAACTTTCATATAAACTATTCGACAATTAACATTTCAAGCTACGACAGAAATAGTTATATTCTTCAAAAAACATTATACAAGAGTTTCATGGCCGAAGTTTTCTCAAATGGAGTCTCCATATACTTACATACTAGATGATACCCCGCGCGTTGCTGCGGGACATTGTATATAATAATTTGTTTTATTGAAGTTTACAAACTTATGAGCATAAAAACGAGAAAAAACGTAAACAGACTCGAAAAAAAGGAAAAGGAGAAAAAAGAGAGGAGAAAAGGACGAGGTAGGAATGGGCCGGCCAGATCCGCGAGACCAATGACAAACTTATCATTACCCCAAACTTATCTGACTGATCACTGGGGCCAGGAAACCACTACGCCCCATGTCACGTCCGTACACGGCGGAGCTTGCTGCTCGACGTTCACATCGAGTACTCATGACAAAGGGCCCGGGCTGGTAGCGCAGATTGGGACCACCCACCAGTGACAGCCGAGGGAGCAAGCTCGAAAATTCACCGCGTCGCCGTAGCCCTGGCGGCGCGTCTTTTCCGCCAGAATTAAAATCCGCATCTGGAGAGGAAAAAGGGCACGAGGCGTAAAATACCGGAGTAGAAACAAACAAACAGCGGCCAGCCAGGCAGCTCCACCACCCTCCCGCCCGCCCCAAAACCCTAGCTAGCCCCTCGCCCCCGCCCCGCCGCGGCGCTCGCTCGGAAGCCGCAACCCAGCCTGCCGGACCCGGGATCCCGAGCTCTCCGGCCCAATGGCGTCGCCGGACATGTTCCCCAACGTCTCCTTCTCCGACGTCAACGCCGCCGCCGCCGAGGAGTCTGGCGGCGGCAAGGCCGTGTTCGGCCTGGACGCCGCCTCCGGGGCGGCGCGCCTCAGCCTCGTTAGTACCGGGGCCGAGCACGAGCAGGCGGTGGAGATCGACCTCTCCGACGCCCAGGTACGCGCCGCGATCTCCGTGATTTGGGGGGAGAGTCTGTGTGTGTCATTAGTATGCGTTTGGAGAGTAATGTGTTGGTTGGGTCTCTCGCAGATGTTTAAGCTGGGGCGGACGGAGTGGCTGTGCGTGAGCGGCGAGACGGAGGCTAAGCCTGGCGTGGAAGAGGTACTCTTCCGGATGCTTGCTTTGTTGGGTTTTAATTAGTTTTGTGCTTCTGTTGGATGTACCCGATTTGAAAATGTGTCGTGCTCGGTTCGACCAATTATCTGTTCTGAGGATTAGTTGATGCCAATCTAGAGAAACAGTCAATTTCGTGTAAAAATGCTTCAGTGGAGTTTGGTGAATTCAATGGAAATATTACTATACTAGTTCTGTAGATGACATGGATATTGCAGTTTGCGTTGCATTTTGTATTTTGAAACACTCTATTTCCTGCACATTTTGTTTTAATAGCGACTTAATCAGTTCTAGATGAAACCGTACTATGATCTAAGCATGCCTGTTCTAAATGTGCCTCTTTAATATAACTTCACATTCATATGAGAAAAGCAACAGCTCTTGACACCCTTTTCCTGTTTGCAAAGGACTGGTGCTTCCTGCCCTGAAATAGGTAGAGCCTAGTAAAACTCTGATTTTTTATTTTTATCTTGACATGGTGTAAAGATGGATCCCTGCTGTGTAGCACTTCTTTGTTCACACCCTTTGAATGCCTTACTAAATTTTCTTAATTTGGGCTATACATTAGAACTTTGAATTTTCTTGTATTACATATTAAATGGCTTCATGTTAACTCTCAATTCTTTGAGGCAGAAATTATTTTCAAGAGCAATTAAGGTTGTTCTTAGGACAGAATCTGAGAGCAAAGCCTTCTCTCTAGCTTTTCAACGATGGAAACAACAAATGATTAGTGGAAAAGCTGGTTCGTTCTTTAATTTCTTGTTTCAGATAATTCTCAGTGTTAGTTTTTAGAGTCTCGTACATGACATTAGTTATATCTCTCAATCTGGAGTAAATAAAGGTCTCAGTAGCTTCCCACAAATACAAGTGCCTTTAATTATACGTACTTACTAACACCGTGGTTTGATATATTATCCTAACTGTATTATCCGAAGAATACCAGCATGTCATTTTTCTTTAGCAAATGGACTAACTTTGCCTGTGTCTGTGGCTAGTCTGACCACCCCCCCTGTCATCCTAATTTTACTTGTAGAACTTGCACCTTTTAGTGCTTAATATGCACAACCAGTTCCATTGGAGGATAACTAGGATTTAATAAACGAATCTAAACCGAGCATGATGGATTCTACTGCATGTTTTTTGGAAGATGAACTAAAAGTACACATATCTTTTGTAGATTTTGCTTCTGCTTGGAAACTGAGAAATAGAAGTGACTCATTCATCTAATAACTTATGCCAGAAATGATGCCACAAAGTCATTGTTTATTTTTTCTACTGCATGTTTTTTGAGAAACAGATGGATTCTACTGCATGTTTTTTGGAAGATGAACTAAAAGTACACATATCTTTGGTAGATTTTGGTTCTGCTTGGAAACTGAGAAATAGAAGTGACTTATTCATCTAATAACTTATGCCAGAAATGATACCACAAAGCCATTGTTTATTTTTTCTTTGGTGGAAACACAACTATAGATTTTTATGTTCATTATATTGCTGCTTATCTGCCAGGTGAACCCTTGGAGAATGGATCAATAATGGTTTCTAAAAGCAAATTTGATACGAAAATTGAGGCATCATCTGCACAGATGTATTTCCACTACTATGGCCAACTATTACATCAGCAAAATATGTTGCAAGATTTTGTGAGGACAGGTCAATATCTCTTTGAATTACATACTTAACTAAATCTACATCATATATGAATGTAAAGAAATCTCAACATACATTTTGAATTGAAGTACCCAGTTAGGGATTCTGCTATCAACATGGCATGAAACTCACCTTCTGCATAAATATAACAAGTGCACATTCTTCCGTTCTAGGAACATACTATGCTGCTGTAATGGAAAACCGATCCGACTTCGAGGGTCGGGTTGTGGTTGATGTTGGAGCTGGTAGCGGTATTCTTTCGTTATTTGCTGCACAGGTGCGGTTTAAACTTCCTCATGGGCTCTTTCACTTCTGTGTCTGATAACTTAATATGTGCCGTTTTCCACGTTATTCTCAGGCTGGTGCTAAACATGTGTATGCAGTCGAGGCATCTGAAATGGTTGAACATGCCCAGCGGCTTATTTCTGGGAACCCATCGCTCGGACAACGAATCACGGTTTGTTTTATATCAGTTGGATTGGATATGTTTCTTTTTTTATTACCCTTTTCACTCGAATGAAACTATGTGTTCCCTTCCTAATTAGATCATCAAAGGCAAAGTTGAGGAAGTCGAACTTCCAGAGAAAGCTGATATTCTGATTTCTGAGCCTATGGGTATGGTTCTCTTTTAAGTTCTCTGGACTGTTCTATACTTATGCTGATCTGTATGCCTACCTTGTATATCTTTTAGTGATGTTCAAGGCACTATCTGTATACCGTTGATACATTGAGAACTCCAGTGTTTGGTCTTGACCTCTTGGCCTCTTGGCTCTAAACAGCATGTCCTAGAGTACATTATACTTTCAAACGAGTACTAGATGTTCTGGTTTTGATTTGTGTACTACCTTGAAGACAATTTGATCCATCAGTTTATTTTAATCTAGTTGAAAGATAATAGAGCTACTTAGCAGCTGTCCAGTAATAGCAGGATGACATACTTAACAATTGGAATACCCTTACCTTTCTGAAATTAGAAAATTGAACAGTAATTAAGACGTTGACCGGTCTTTGGAATGATTAATATATGACTAAAATCATGTATCAAGTTTTGGTCTAGGCCATTCTTTGTAGCACAATTGTCTTGGTTCATCTATATGTTTTTGATCAATGTCTTTGTGTTCTAACATTGACTTGTATACTCGTTATTTTGAAAATAATAGAATCATGATTTATTCTGTTTCTGAAGTTTGTATTTATTACTTAGAGCTACATTATTCTGTAGGAACCCTTTTGGTGAATGAGAGAATGCTAGAGTCCTATGTTATAGCTAGGGACAGATTCCTTGCTCCTGGGGTAAAATGTTTCCAACAACGGGAAGGTATGTTTCTTATGAATAATTGTTTCATAACTCTGGATAATAGTAACTTTTGTCATCTGCCTCCACTCCACTTATTCGCTGGTTGATTCTGCATTTTCTAACTATTTGTATCATTATTTCTTGTGCACTTAATTAATTGTTCTTTAGCAGTTTTAGTTGCAAAAGAGACATTTGCATTAGTTGATCATCCTTCGTGGCCTCATGGACAGCCCAGTTTTGGGTTTGGGCAAGAACTTTGACCCACAGGCGTGAACTAAAGCCAGACATGACCAATAACGAAATATAATTTTGAAAGTACGATAGTGTTTTGGAAAAGGAAAAAAAAAAAGTTTACGTGCTTGGACTGGGCCAGGTTTGAGACTTTGCAGATCTGGCTTCAGGCCCAGCTTATGGATGCTTGTTGAAAGTACTAACAAGTTATAAGCAAAATTAAAGAGTGGATTTCATTGTACATGCATTCAGTTTGGCAGCATCTGTATTCTGGAATTATCATACACCAATAGAACTGATCCTCTTTGGGATGGATTGAACTATGTTTAAATTCGGTGCAATTCTGGAGTTAAATTGTTTTACAAGCTTTTTGACTCAACCTGACATTTTATTAAATGATGAGCTTGCATGCATTTTTGAAGATCTAATTAAAAGTTTCTCACTGCTGCTCAACTTCTTCAACATTTTTTAGGATTCATATGGCTCCATTTTCCGATGAATACCTTTATGTTGAAATGGCAAACAAGGTACAGTCATTTGCTAGTTTTACCCTGTATTATCAAGTGCTATTTGAAGCTTTATTAATCTCATTATGTTAACTTAGCGAACTAAAGCATAATTACTGAGGTCTACTTGTGGTGGTGTATTTACTTCTGTGTTCTTGTTATGCATAGTACGTGTCATGAAGCTTCTGTGTTCAGTATTTTGCACCTACGTGGGCGGTTGGCGTGTGGGGGCCTAATTGTACCATTGCAATACTTTCTAGGTAGGGGTGGTGCCTAGGTTTTAGCTTCAAGCCCTGTCCGTCATTGGTGGACATCCTTGGCATATATATACTCTAGAGAAGAGAGGAATGCGTGGGTCTCTATGTGTTTATATATGGCCAGCTAATGATAAGAATCCCAAACATGTCCAACAGCATATTGTTTATATTTGAAGTTACAAATATGTGTCCCTGTAATTTTCATGAACTACACGTGTGCTAGTCTTTTGTTTCTATATGCTAAAATGATGCAAAGTATGAGTTGCCATTCTTAATTTTTTCATATGTCCAGTATGAAATAAATGGCTACACAATAACATCTGGGTCTTAAATACTCCCTCTATATCGCAATACTTGTCATCCTACCTTTCAAATTTTGTTCCTATCATCATACCAAGCTTTTGCTCTTTTCTTTATATATCCCGTTCCTAGTAGTGTCATTTTACTAGGCGGATCTACCTTCCTATGAATAACTATTCCCAGCACTACCACTGCCCAGCATTATTGATCCTTAGCTTGTCTCAAGTGTGAGGTGCATGGTCCACTAATGAGCAGCTAACATCTAGAAAGAGTTATCAGGCTAAGTCAAAATGGAAAAGGGTCAATATGGTCTTTTTCATTTGTGCCTTGGTGGAAGTGCAGGATGACAAGTAATATAAAATGGAGGGAGTATTTAAGACCTTGTGAATGGCAAGAATCCTTAGCTTGTACATACTTTATTATGTCATGGTGCTGCACTGTGATCAGGATGTGCCCACACCCACGAACTTCAAAATGTAAAGCTAATATAATAAAACAATGTAGTTGTTCTGCGATAGGTATCCCTCCGTTTGGAAATGTAAGATGTCACACTTTCCAATATTTAGCTTTGACACATAATTACTTCAACATGCAGATCCATGATACAAAATGGTACAGCTGGATTCGTTCTCATCACTCTTTTCAATGATATCCATTTTGTTTGGTATACTTCATATATTGGTTGAACTAATTGTTGGTCAAAGCTAAATCTTGGGAAGTTTATAGCCTTACATTGAGTGCGGGGCTTACTTTTTATTTGCGTTTGTTTTTATTGAAAGAGTATAACCTGGTGCAGTCGCCATTTTAGTCCAGGCATCTCTCGTTTCTGGTATCTTATTTTGAGTTTATGTACTTGCAGGCTCTCTTTTGGCAGCAGCATAACTTTTTTGGTGTTGATCTCACACCCTTGCACGGGTCAGCGTTCGATGGATATTTTTCACAGGTGACTACTATTTGACCTTACAGTTAGTAGCATTGTGTTTGCATTTCAACTTGTCTGCAGCTAGCTATGGTAAATTGATCGTTAAAATGGGTCATTGTATGTTGTCTATAATTTTCTGTTCAGCTTCCTCTGTAGCATGTGTCCTCCTGCCCTATAGTTTACCCTGGAACTGTGGCGCCATTCAGAGGGTCACTAGTAAATAGTTTTATTTGGTCCTGTTTGTAGTTAATCATTAGTTTTGCCTCCATCATGGATAATTTAGAGCAGCTTCTTGCCTCATCTTTGCTTGGAAAGAACGTCTCCACTCTGTTTTTAGACACTAGTATGGTAACAATAGAACATTATTGTAGCAAGTTAAGTTCTGAAATGTTTTGCTTTCTGTTTCTAACCAGTTAATTGGTAAAGTTAATTGTGTTCTGTTTCTTGCGGATCTCACAAGTTACCCAACTGAGATGAACAAATCTCTAGCTGCCTCCTTAACGATTTTTGCTTGGTTCTGACAGCATGGCATTACTAAATCTGACTTATTTCTGTATTTTGTATATGACCCAAGAATGAGTGCTATCCATGCGAGCGACTGTTTCGTATTGACAAATATAAATATTTTGTAATTCTTGTGCAGCCTGTGGTGGATGCATTTGATCCAAGATTATTGATTTCTCCAGCAACACATCATACTCTTGATTTCACTAAAATGAAGGTATACACTCCTGCAGATGACATTGAAGTTACATGCAATTTTTCTTGAAGTTGTTTTGGTTTGTGCAAATTGTGGGCATCATTACGTTCCTTTTTCAGGAAGAGGACCTTTACGAAATGGATATTCCTCTGAGTTTTGTATCCTCTATTGGCACCAGGGTGCACGGGTTAGCTTGTTGGTTTGATGTATTGTTCGATGGAAGGTCAGAATATTTCTGTGTGTAGCATTGCTTTGTTCTGCTTATGCCATCTTCAGTTCCTTATTCATTTCTCTGGGATTAAATGTATGGTATTTGTAATGTAGCACTGTCCAGAGATGGCTTACCACCGCTCCAGGTTCCCCTACGACTCACTGGTACCAGTTGCGATGCGTACTTGCTCAGCCATTGTACGTTATGGCTGGCCAAGAAATAACAGGCCGACTTCATCTTGTGGCACACAGTGCACAAAGCTACACAATATACTTAACAATGTCAGGTTGGACACCCTTTTATTCTTTTGATATCACTACTATCTATTGCTTTTGAATTCTTTAAGCTCATGGTTCTTGTGCTCTCTGATTCTTTTTTGAAGCCAAAATGTGGGGTGTGGGTGCGGAGCAAGGCGGCATCCTGCAGACATCCACAGCCAAACTTGAACTGAAGGAGCCATACTACAGGTTGTCTCAACCACAGCAATATATGCCACAAGAGCAACAGCAGCCCTTGTCATCTTTGCAGGCGCAAGTAAGTTGTTCCTGTTTTTTCTGTTTGTGTTTCTACCTACATTGACAACACTAGAATAGGATAATGTTTGGCTAAACCAATGAGCAGCAGGACCTAAGAGACCAGCTTTTGATTCCTTTTGGGATTCTAGCATATGGTCAAGTAGTTGAACATTATTAGCACTTTTGTCGCCAAGGCACATAATCTATTATTCAAACATTCAAAATTGTTTTGTTTCCACTTAGTATTTGTTCTGCAAACAGGGATCTGGACAGCAGATGCAAGATGGGCTAAGCCCTGGCATCACGGTAGAACAGGAGAGAGACTCCGCGGCCTTCACTCGATAGGGCAGAAACCTGAGGTGCATGCTTTGCTCCCTGCAACGAGCTCATGTCTGCACAATATGTTTCTGCTGGATGCTGCTATGTGTGGCTGCCGATGGCCATCAGCGCGTCTAGTGTGGTGGAGATAATTGTGTCAAAGTTGTGCAGCGCTGTAGCTAATTGTGCTCGCGCTTGCCCCCCTATTTAGTGTCAGAAAACAATAAGAGTGTATCTGATCGGAGGGAAGTCGAAGATAGAAGGCATCTAACAGGGAAGAAGGTTGTATGATCTTATGTATTATTATTCTATTATTCTGATGAGGTTGTGAATGCTTTGTTGTGAGTTTAGTGTCACTTTTTTTTCAATCGAATGTAATGTCTTCTCTTAACAAAAGAATATTGTTTGCTGTGAGTTTGATCCGCTCGCTTGAACTTCTCAATTTGAAGGTGAACCTAGTTGAAAATTTTCTGTGCCATATACTATATACTAGAAGCATGCTCTTTCTGAACATGTCAAACATTTCTCTCGACAACAAAACTACGAAATTAAGCATCTCATCGGCTACTTGTTCCTGTAATGGTGGCAGTTTTTAGGATAATATTCAGTCGACTAGTCCCTGACATGACTTCAAATTCTCGGCTGAATGTGCAGAAATTCTCTGCAGAATGTGCTGAAACTGGAGACCGGCGATCGGGATGCGAGACGGCGCAGATGCAAAAGCAAAACCCTCTTGCGCTCGATTCCTTGTCTCTCTGACTTCTCCTGCCTCAGTGCACCGCCTCGCCGGTGCCGCTCGAGTCTCGACCTCTCCTCTCACCTCGCTGGTGGGTGGTGGCGGCCATGGCCATCAGCGCTCGCGCGACGATTCTCTGCACTCTTTGCCGCCGCCAATGCTCCGGCTATCCGTCGTGTTTCCCGGTGAGTTCTCATGCTAAAGTCCAGTCGGTTGCTACAGACCGGGATCTCCACTCAGACCAGGCTTGGGTTTTTACTTCCCGTTCCGATGTTTTGAGTTTGCCAAGGCAAACGGGGATAACCTTTTTAGCTGATCCCATATGACTCCCGAACGCAATAAAAGGGGCACATGAATGGAAATCGGTTTCAGTCGTCACTGATGGTACCATCTTATTTGTGTCGGATGCTAAAATTCATATTTTGTACTCTACTGAAAACTCACTGGCCAATCCCTGTATGATTCCTACTGAAAAGTACGCTGCCGAGCCGAGCGAGTTATACGGCTGGACTCTAGACTAGCTACACGCCTACACCATTATCATGGCCAATTTGCACGCAACGAGTTTTGACTGTTGAAGTTCCCCTGTTAAAAAAAAAGTTCCCTCATTTTCAAAAAAAAAAAAAACTGTACCAACATATGGAGGCCCATGCACATGCGATGCAACGGAGGAAACCAGAGACCAACGCATCCACACGCCCTCTTCCGTGCAACCGTGCTTAATTAAACAGACGTAATCAACGCCAGCTCTAATTAGTCCCACACTGCTAGCACATTAACACAAATACCAGCTTAAATACGTCGCCTCCACCATTCTGTCAGCCAGGGAGGAAATGACAAATAACCACCACAATTGGGGCTAACTTGTCTGAGACCACCGAAATTGAGGCTAGGGACACAAACCACCTATCTTTGGGGCAGATGTGTGACAAGTTGCACTGATTTCACAGATTAGTGCTGTTAACAGGATTTCTGACCGAGCGGACCCACTGCCAGGCCCACGTGGCAAAGAAAAGGAAAAAAGAAACCAAATCGGGGACGGCGGGAGGTCAACGCCTCCAAGCTCCGCCTCCCCTGCTTCTCGTCGGACGGCGCCGCGGAGACGGCCGCGTCCGTGCGGGAGCTGCTCGACCCGGCGGACGACGAGGACGACGCCGCGGAGACGGCTGTGTCCGTGCGAGAGCTACTCGACCAGCCGGCAGACGAGGACGGCGCCGCGGAGACGGCCGCGTTCGTGCGGGAGCTGCTCGCGCAGGCGCCGCGGAGACGGCCGTGTTCGACCAGCTAGCAAATACCCAAAATCCGTGGCCCGGCACACGCACGTTGGCGTCGGAGCAACGGCCGCGCGCCCACAGGACCTGGAGCCGAGGACGGCCGCCGGCAGCCACACAGGCGCACGCGCGCCGCATCACCAGAGCAGCTCCCCGCAGGCACGAGCAGCAGCAGCCGTCCTCCTACCTCCTCGAGCTCGCCGCCGCCGATGACCTCGTCGCCTTTCGACGCGCCATGCACGGCGTGCAGGAGGACAACCTCTCCCTCGTCGCCTCCTCCCCCTGGTACGGCCCTTCCCCCAATGCCAGCGCCAGGGCCCTCGGCCTCCACCTGCGCACGCCGCGCCCCTCCCCGCGCGCTGCCCTGCTCCCCCACGGGTGCGCCGCCCCTGCTCTTCCCCACGCCCACCATGGGAGGGAGCGGAGCGAGCTGGGCGCGAGAGGGACCTTGCGGGCGGTGGAGCGAGCTTGGCGTGAGAGGGAGCAGGGCAGGCGGCGCAGCAAGGGGGCGCGAGCGGTAGAGCATAGGAGGGAATGGGAGGTGGGGTGGCCGGCAGGTGGGAGGCGAGCTGGGCGGCGGGGTCTGCCGGAGGTCGGGGACAGGGAGGTCGGGTCAACGCGCAATATTTTTTTTTATTCTTTGGAGATATTTTTTATTTTTTCTGTTTTGTTTTTGCCACCTAGGCCTGACAGTGGGACCGCGCGGTCAGAAATGCTGTTAAGACAACTAAAATTCAGAATCAGTGCTCCTTGTCACACTCCTGCCCCAAAGATAGGTGGTTTGTGTCCCTAGCCTCAATTTCGGTGGTCTCAGACAAATTAGCCCCAATTGTGGTGGTTATTCGTCATTTCCTCGTCAGCCATGCCTGGTAGCGCGCGCCTGTTACTCCAGCTGTGGAGGGCTAAAGAGTTGATGATAATGGGTCGTGAGCTAGAAAACCATGTGAAAGCCCGCTCGGAAGGAGGGAAATAGAAGTCGTAACAACGCCCAGTGTGGTGGTTTACGAGCGGGCTTGGCCCTCAGGTCGCGGCCAGAATAAGGCTGGAAGGGCAGTGGCCTGGGTGAGCCATGGGCGTGGCGGCGACGCAGCAGCGGAGGAGCCGGCGAGGGCAGCTGCTGGCGGCGGCGGATCTCGCGCTCGCGCCGAAGCCGGTCGAAGTGGGGGGTTTCGACCTGCATCCGCGGTCGCAATCCGGCTAAATAGAGGCTCGCCGCTTCGTTTCACGGGCCCCCGCAAAACGTTTGCGGGCTGGGCTAATTTTGCAGGCTCTGTTCTGGCCCAAAAACTACACCAACCCGTAAACTCGCCGGAGTTTTGCGGATTTGAGTCTTTTGTGGGTTCTGCTAGAGATGCTCTAAGGGGATCTACCTGAGGGTTTCCACGGAGAATGTTTCCGAAGGGTACGCCGTTACACGGGTAGCTTAGTAGGTGACCAAGCTGACCAAAGCCAGCTACGTGGTACATGGGCTCGCTCTCAACCCACCTTGTCAACTCTTTTTTCCTTGTTCCGATACATTTACAAAACGTTTGTCAATTTAGATGATTGTCTACGACTTCTCGAAAAAAGAATAAAGATAACTGACCAACCTACTTAATTATATTGTTTTTACAGAAGTCACCCATAGGTGGCAACGAGAACCAGAGTAAAAAAGTTAAATATCACAAAGCTATTACACATTTGTCAACAAGTCGAAACATCAAAATACCACGACAAGCTCATACACTTCCTTTAACTCTTTACGGGTCACTTCTTTGTAGTTTATCTTTCTCTAGGAACCGAATTATAGACCGTGGTCGAAATAAGCTCCGGTGAGGATAAACTATTTCTTAATGACATGCCATGCAAATCTTGCATGTTCTTAAAAAAAGGAGAAACTATTGTTCCCATTTTATTTTCCAGTTTATGGAATATGAGGTTATTTCCCGTGTTGAGTGCCATAAAACTTTAGTTGTGCGGTTCTTAATGGATAATATAGTTGCATATTACTGTTTGACCACAAAAGTGAGAAATACATAATTCTAAATATCACCAAGAGCAAAATTGCAAAAAAAAACATGGTGTCAATATGAGTACAACTTAGGATCAAATGCACTTCTCATGTTTGATCCATTCTTCATTGCAATATAATAGGTGCTTCATTTTAGAAGTTCATTGCCATCAAAATTCATATATAAACTTCACAATACTTAAATGCAGGGCTTCTCATGTTAGCTACTATGGGATTTTCAATGTTCCATAGCTTGTTTTGACATCTTATAAGAGTTTGGTGTTGGTTTGCTTCATATACACTAAAGACATGTTTTAATAGTCGTGTGCTGCATTTGCTGCATGTTGCAAGTTTTTTCGTGTTGTTGCAGATCGTGGCCTTCTATTTTACATACTTGCAATGTTTTTTTTCTTCTATTTTACATGTATATGTTATTTATTACACGAAAATAAGCAAAAAAAAACACGTTTTCATGTCTCCAAGGGCAATTTGGACAATTCACCCGTTTACATCCAAACAACTAGCTGAGCATCTCTAGCAGCCTCCCTATAATCCCCACCCCCCCCCCCCCCCCCCCCAATTTGCTAAAAACTGCTTTACTAGCAATTCGTCCCAAAGGCAGAGCTCCAACGCTGTGTATATAAGTGCCCCCTTCCCCACAATTTTTTTTAGGAAGCTGAGTAAAACTTCCCATCCAGTTCTCATATTTGCCAAGTCTAGAACCAACCCCAAAAATCCCCAAAACGAGCACGGGAGAGGTAACTGACCGCGCGGTGAAATTTCACAGCCGCCCCGGCCACCGCCCTACCACTTATCGATAATGGCAACAGTGTTGACAAAGAGAGCTGGCCGCAGAGACATCTGATTACCCGTGGAGATGGTGGTCTGGCTGGTCCCCATGAGGCGGTTGCGGGGTATGCAACACATCGCCGGGCGAAAGTCTTGCCCTAGCTGTCGGCCGGGGCCGACGATGGCGACGCCCTCTGACGCCGTGTCCTCCTTGAAGGCGTCGTCGTGGCGGTGCTCTTGCTGCTCCGCCCGGGTTCTCCGGGGGAAACACCAGATCCCGCATGGGATCGGGCAAGGGGGGCGCTTCGGCGTCGCTTGCCTCTTGGGGCCTCGCCTTGGATGTTCCACCAGCCAGGGGGAACAGTGGAGTCAGCTGGTGGTTGGCGCCGGCGAGCCTTTGTCTTCGGCTAGGGGGTGCGCGGCCCTGGGGCCGGCGTGGATGTCGGAGCGGCGGCTCCGGGTTTCGTCTTGCGTTGAGATCGTCTCCGCCGTGTTAGTGTTGGCTATGGTTGCTAGGGCGTCATGGTCGTCGAATCGTTTTGGGGCATGGCCTTGGGGCCGGCGTGGATGTCAGAGCGGCGGCTCCGGGTTTCGACTTGCGTTGAGGTTGTCTCCACCGTGTTTGTGTCGGCTATGCTTTGCTAGGGTGACATAGTCGTTGACTCGTTTTTTGAGGCGTGGCCTTGAGTCCAGTGTGGTGTGTTGTGTTGTATGATTTTCGGTCGGTTTCCCTCATAAATTGTCCAACTCTTTTTGACTTTATTAATCAAAGGCATTGCCGAGGTTCGAAAAAAGATACCATCTTATTTGTGCCGGATGCTAAAATTCGCCTTTCTTACTCTGTGATAGATTTCACCATGGATCTCGGAACATGGCCAGCAGCATCCACAGAGGTAAACCTCGAGACCCCAAGGAGGCTCCTCAGCGATCGACGATTTTCGGCCGTCGGATCGAACAGTTACCGCGTGATCTGCGCCGTCCATTTTTTGTGGCTTACTTTTTTTTACTGCCCATACCACTCACTGCCGGTGGGGCGAACGTCGCCGGTCCCATTTGACAGCCACACAGTGGGTCGCGTGTCCGTTTTTCGGTCGCAGCTCCTTCCAAGCCTCTTCCGTCGTGGTGTATGTTTCTACAGTGCTGGAGCCTTATCCATGGTCCCGACTGGGGAGAGGAGCAGCGCTCGCGGTGGAAAACGGAACCCTACCCACCACGCGCGTTCCCTCCTCTCCTCCCAATCCCCACCTCACCATCTGCGCCGCCGCCGACCCTTCCATCTCACGCTTCAGCCGGCCAAGTTCGGCCTTCCCCAACCCATGGCCTCACCCATTCGTCGTGCGCGGCGCCTTCACTGCTGCTCCGGACCTCGGAAGAGCGACTGGAGGCTAGCGGGAGCGGCACAGCGCCGTCACGGGGAGGAGCAGGTGGTGGAGCTCCGCTCGTCCTACACCTTCCGTGGTAGGAAGGCGGCCGGCTTGGCTCTCCACGCCCCTGCCGTGCGTCCCCGTTCCCTGTATTATTTCCTTTTTTTTCTTCTTGCTCTCTTTTTTCAGTAGCGGGGGATTGCCGGCCGAGGCGGCATTGCGAGGCGTCAACCAGCTAGAGGAGCGGGTGATGGAGCTTCGTCCGTCCTGCACGGCTTAGATGCGGCGAGTTCTTCCACCTCCTCATCAAAAAGGTACCTTCCAAATCCTAATCCGTGCTCTCTCTCTCTCTAGATCCACACATTTTTTCAGCTCATCGTGGACTATAATAGCCGCGGTAGGAAGAGTCGGCTGGCTGGGCTCTCCACGCCCCTGCCGATTTGTCGCCGGGAAGAGCGGATGGAGGACAGCGGGAGCGGCACAGCGCCGTCACGGGCCGTACCACCGCCGGGAGGAGCAGGTGGTGGAGCTCCGCCCGTCCTGATGCAACGAGACTACAGATTCTTCCACCTCTCTCTCTCTCTCTGCCTCTCTCTCATGTTGCTTACTAATTCGTTTCTCCATATCCAGTTTGCAGGAAGTGTGTTGCATCCACTGTAGATCAATCCCGTCCACCATCAAAACCAATCGACATCTCATCAGCAAAAGATGTATTTCTGTATTTTATTGTGGTCGCTGGGTTAGGTTTGTGGCCAGCCCTTCCTCGATTTGCTCTCTTTATTTGAGTTTTTTGCAAGGTCGTCCATGTTTCTGGCATCGGACAAATTTCCTTGATGCTACCCGTGGTGACCCTGCAATTAATTACCCCACCATGTGCTTATGTTATAATGTCTATTGCATGCAGTCCAACTGTTCGATGAAATGCGAATAAGGCTTACAGGATTGGTCAAATTTGCGTATGTACGTATTCAGGTAATTTTTGCTTTTGGTTCTGGACTCCATTTTTTTTGCAGTGGTTCTTTTCCCATTTATCAAATGAATGAAATTTGTATTTCTTTTGATGAAAACAGTAGTTTGTATTTTACCATCAGTAGATATGTTTATGGATATTTGATGGTCGCACTAAAACCTGCAGTATGTGAGCAATTCATACTGAATGTTTCGGTGCACTATGCTTCTATGTGGTCTAATTTGTCAACTCCTTTTTTCTCTTACATTTAAGAAGGCAGTGCTGTACCTCACGGTCTCTCAAGATCCACATCTTTTTGCAGTAGCTCACGGTGGTCTGCAAGTGATATTGCAGGTAATAAATTTTTGATTCATTGTAGCTCTTTTTCTGTTCATATTATTTTTTTCCTTACTTGATTTATTGATGATGTAGGTCGCCTTCAAAGAAGAGGCCAAGCGGCCAGGCAGAGCTGCTGGTAATGGTGGTGCTACCACCAGATCTCACATCTCTTTTAGTTCCTGTCCATAAATTATTTACATTCTTCAGAAATGGATCACTTTTTCAGTCTCAAGATCTATTAAGGTTAATTCGCTCAATATATTATCAGTAGCATTTTAGGTACTTACTGTTAACCAATTTGTTCAAGATTATATGCAAATCTCAGCCTTCTTGTGTGGTCTGGAGGATAAGTTTACGGTACACTGCTCATTCAATCCTCACAAGATTAAATTCCCAGAGCATTTATTTGTTGATAATTAAGGAAATGGCACTCTATTTTCGGTTATAGGTCTCTTTGTAAAGAGGATTTTGTGTGTCCAGAAATAATTTAATCCACTCCGCATGAATTTGCCTGGCATCGGTCAATTAACCATGCATCTTTTCATTTTCCCCAGGTGGTGCCGTGCATTGGTCAGTTAACTGTGCCTCTCTTCTTTTCTCATGGTTGTCAGAGGATAGACCTGGGATATTCCTGTCAAGATACACATTTGAGGTTTGTGCACCTGCCATATTCCTACTATACATGTGCACTGGATCAATTACTTTTATGTGCCAACATTTCCCCCATTTTGAGCTATTATTTTTAAAAAGGGTGATCATATGGCCCTCCAAAAATAAATTAGTCAATGTTTTCGAACATGGCCTCGGTTTGTGCTTGATTTGGCAGCCCTTTGTGCCGAATATAATCCCCTTTTGCCCCAAAATATTTGATGCCAGCTGTATTGAAGTGTCATATCAACTCAACATTAATGTGCATTTAAAGTGATCAAGCTGGTGTGTTATAGAAGGGGATGTTGTGTATTTTTAATGCAGATTAACAAGTTCATTATAAGTCAGTATACACCTTCCAAAATAATAACACTGAGATATATGTGTCTCGTGGTTTCACTACTTTGGTTTGGCTACAACTGAGACTAAATTTGGATAGGTAGAACAAGCATCATATTTGTATGCAATTTGTCTATAGTTAGAGGAAATCAGATGGTCCACGCCATTTAATCCAGTTGAGAAAACAGTTTATATATTTTTTCTAGCTTTGTTCCATATGCATTTCTTTCACGGTAAACCTGCAGTTGTACCTCTATTGCCTTATTCACTATATAACTTGAACATTATTGTTGATTTCAGCTAAAACAATGTGACTCGAGGAAAATCTTTGTTTGATACATGTGTAAATTTCAATCTGACGGTTTAGTCTTCTTTTGAAGCTGAAATATCAGTCTTTAGTATCTGAGTTCATCAGCTTAGACATGCAAGCTCCATTTGTTGTTTCATGTGATATTGATAGAACCTATCGAGATGGACCTGGAGTGAGTATGCATATCTGAAGACCAATGTTTTAAATTGCAGGTTGTATGACAATCGTTCATTGTTTACCAAATATATATGGCTTGGCATATGAAACCTTTTTGGTATTACAGGAAGATCTATTCATGTAAGTTCGCCTCTGTACTTTGCTTTCCATTCCACTTTGTGTTATGGAGTCTCTAGATCTTGGTTACAATTTCAGTGCCTTTAAAAGTCTTGCCAAATGTCAATGGCCTTCCAAAGTTGTATAATATTTACGCCAAGTTGTTCGAGACTCGTGCATCAAATAATAATTCTAAGATTTAAGATTTAAGTGCATCAAATGTCAATGGCTTTATATGAATTAGGATTGCTAGATTTTTATTTATCTCAGCGTGTTAATTGTTACATTGCTTCGTTTCTTTTCTTAATATGGGTCACAAAATCACCTTTGCTTTTGTTTCTTCCAGGTGTGTTGCTATTGTGAGCCGGTGCCACCTCTGTCTTTCCGTCAGGTATAAAACTCTCTGCTCTGTATTTCCTTATTGTTGGTTTTGTGTCGAACACAAATGAGCATTGGCTCAGGAATATTGAATTATTGATGGTGATGTCCATCTCCAGTTGTGTACCTGAAAGTTCCTCAGTAAAGAAAGAGGCATAGTTACAGGGCTGAGTATTTTCTAATTGAGCTAGCCAACTAACTAGAATTTATACCGGTTGGACTTAATTACACCCAGCCGGTCATTTAGCCCTCAGAACTGCGTAGTGGTCATGCAAGCAATGTTGTTAATACCCTGCATACATACCAACATACCCTGTATATTTTTTTGATTCACAGGGAAGAACCTCCTTGGTTCCATTACCACCATGAAACCTAAACATTGTCTTCCTACAAGCCTAAAACAATTCTGAAAAAGGAGTAACTACACAAATCCATTTGTTATCAGGAGTAAAGAACTACATTTATAGATATTAAATCAAGCATTACGTTCGATGCATGACACATGAGCCACGTGTAGACTAAACAAGACTTTTTTTAAGCACCTCTGCACTTATTACCTAGGTTACAAAGCATCAATAGTGGGTGTTGCAGTCGCAATGTGCTTTCGTCTGTTTATTTTTGGAAGCTAAATCTCTATTTTCGTCATGCTTGACAAGATCTGTTTACTTATTTTGCTTCTCTATTACTACTACCTTCCTAAGTGAGCTCAGATGTGCACATTCTTATTGCACATCTGAGCTCACTTAGGAAGGTAGTAGTATGGCATAAACCTGCGTGCCCTTTTTTGCTTTTGACTCTCACTGCTCGACAAAAGTTTACCTGCTCCATGTAAGACCTGATGATAGGTTTTGTTGAGTTCATCAATGAAACTGGGGATATAGATCCGTGTTTCTCTAAAAGGTAGATTGGTGGATCCGTTAGCTTTGCAAAAACCATGTTGATTATTTGTTTGAGTTGTGCAATATACAATTAAGTAATAAATGGATGAAACCATTGTGCAATTCTTGATCTTGGAAAGCAATGTGATCTAGACATTTCTTGCTGGACTGTTTATCTACTATGTACTATTGTTGGAACCTTCAGATTTTTCATGATGAAGGTGTTCATAGATGTACATGCCATTGAATGTATTTGTCCAGTTTTCTTAGCATTCATTTTTTATTCCTATTGTTCGTCATGTGTGAACTTTCTGTTTGTACCCTCCTATTAAAGTAGTACCCACTTTCTGGATTTCCAGTTACCTATTGCTTCTGTATGGTCGGCGACCGTTATCTCCGAACCATATATTTGTGCCTATATGTAACATATTTCCCTACTCTCATCGCTTATATGTTATATATTACTTTTGCCATTTGGGATTGCTTCGCAGGCTGGGATATTTTTTCATAGGCGATATACTCGAGCCTGGCCAACAAATCAGGAGATCATTTGAGGCAGCCTATGGGAGAGAGAACAATCTCGAATGCAATCTTGACTGTCCTTATTGAAGTAGATAAGGCTTGCTGTGACCTTCAGCGATTTACCACAAGCAACTAAGGAGATCCTACAAAACTCAGACTCAGACTCCATTCGGTTGTAGTTTTGAATCATGCCATGATGCAAATAGTGCACTTGGTGATGAGCTGATAGATAAAACCAACCATTGAATTCCAGTCTACGGTCTTGGTTTCAGACACAGCAACTCTGGGCTTTGCGTTCCTGCAAGCACCTATATTTTGCTCTATGCATTGGTTGGTTGCCTTACCTGCATATTGCTTAAAAGCCAGTAAATTCTACCATGGTTTACAAAGCGTCCGCTTCAGGACGCCTAAGCGACGCCTAAGCGTCAAGGCGCCCCCCCCTCCGCTTTGGAAAAACGCCCGCTTTAGGCGCTTAAGCGTCCAAAGCGCCCGCTTAGGCGTCGCTTAAGCGCCAAAGCGCCCCCCCATCGCTTTGAGGACGCTTCACGCTTTGTAAACCATGAATTCTACCCTTACTGTTTATAGCCTTATGTGTGTAAGCTAACCTTGCCTATATGACTGTCTACACCAGAAAACTTATGTATGTAAAACCTAATTATGGATCTGTGTTATGTTTCAGTCTGGAGTTTGCCAGTAGCTGATCATATTCTCGTGTTTCTTCTACATTTTACAGGCCAACTGACTTTTGCTTGACCGCCATAGACTAAATGTATGCATGGTTAATATATTATCTAGCACATTATGTCCAATTTACTACTCATATTTTGTGGTATACCTTTTTATCCTTTGGTTGAGCAGAGGTAAAAGAATGAAGAGGAGCAGACCTCCCATGCTATGATGCACCCCGACTTGAAGCGCAGCTGCACACTCCACAAGCTGTCGACTATGAAGACGTGTGTTGCAGATGCAAATTGCTACATGCCATGGACTGAAAGGTTTGGCGCATTTAGCTTCTGTTTTAGATAGAGATGGATATTTGAGTTCTTTGCTGTAGGTTTATGTTGTGATTCTATTCATGTAGGTTTATGTTGTGATTCTATTCATGCGCAAGGATCTGTTGGACTTTGATTTCACTGTGAGGTGAGTTATTATGATTGCATGATTACCTTCTTTTCTCCTTGACTTTGCTTAAATTTATTTCTTTACACTTTCAAAAACCTCTTTTACTAGCTTGCTTGTGTGCCTTTTGTATGTTTGTTGTTTTTGAGTTCGAATATCCTAAACCTATAATATGTGGCACTGCATTGTCAATTATAAAACCGAGTATGGCCCTACAGTTTGCTTCTGTGAAAATACGTGCTCAACAAGGATTCACTTTTTGATGCTTCATGTTTGAATGTACTGAATTTTCCAGAGAATAACTTCTCCCAGAGAACTGAAAGAATGATGCAAGACAGTAAAAGAGGTTTAATTGAATGATGCATATACTATTTGTCTATTTCAGATGCAATTGTTGTAACCTGAAACTGAGGGGCTTTAGGCATGGGAGATCAGCGCATCGGTGTCCGTCAGCGGCACACATAGGTTCGGTGTTGCAAGGGCCGATTTAAAAGTCCACTATCACATGCTTTGTTATCTTTGGGGTATGTGTTTTCCTTGCACAGTCCTGAGTGTTATATTTAAAGGGGATTGAATTTGTAGAATTTGTTATTTTGATTCAGCGTATATCTTTGAACAATAAAGTTAGTTTTAAATAAATCTGATGCTTATGTGTCATATTTTTCTGAATTCTCCTTTTTTTCATGTGTGTTATGGAATTTCTACTCAAAACTACTACTCTGGCACCTCCATTTACACTGACCAATAATTCATACTGTACTCCCTCTGATTGGAAATAATTGACACATATTTGTCTAAACACGGATGAATCTAGACGTTGTGTAGATACATCCATATTTTGACAAATATGTGTCAACCATTTCCGATCGGAGGGAGTATAATATAATTACCTATTCTCTCTGATGACTTAGTTGATCATGCCATGTTAATACTATCCCTTTGTAAGTTGTTAAGTATGTAAGGTTCATTTTTTAACCCACTCATTCATCTTTGAAAACACATGTTCCACCATTTTCGACCTACAAAACAATCAGTAGAATGAGCCTTTCTATCTGGAAGGTAGGTTCCCTACATTTTTGTTCATTCTTAGCTATTTTTAGCACACGTCGGCTCCTAAAGCCCATCAGAGCTTAGCCCATGGATTTTCTAATTTCTTCATTCTCTTGCTAATTTAGTTGGTTTGTCTTTGATGCCTCTTTCTTATCATTGCCCTTTTATTTACATTGTAGTCCATGGTCTTCTTATCGATATGAAGAGTGTTTTAAAGAATGTGTAGGGCTGGTTGCCACTTTGAATTTGTCTTGAATCCTTGTGACCATATATATGAAAATCTATATACCTATTGTGAATTGGTGTCTTATTTATTTATATCTTCTGAAACAAATATAAGAAGTTTATTTATCCCCGCTACTTCATATATATCCTCTGATTGATCATTGAATCTATCACATTATCAGCTGTTTATGGTTATTGTATTTAGTCGTCAGACGTGTCATTAATGATGCATACCATATCGTTGTACCAATCAATTACCAGTGTCAAAGGCGGGTGTCTTATATATGTGAACTTGTGTGTATGTAAGAGCATTGTGCTTTTATAGTAGTTATTTCAGCACTATTTATAGTAGTTATTTCAGCACTGTGTCATATTTATGATGTTCATCATACCGTTTGACAATTTGAATACCAGTGATGATTGTAACTGTTGTAATGAAGAACATATCTATCCTGGAGACTTCTTGCTGTAGACTTTGTATATGTAAGAGCATTGTGTTTGCTATAAACCTATAATGCCACTATGTATAATAGCTATTGATGATCATGTAATATTAAAATGTTTATCATGACGTTTTGCAAATCGGAAATCAGTGTCAACGGCGGGTGGCGCGCGGCAAGCCGCGCCAAGGAATCTAGTAGTGGAGTAAAAGGCAGTGTTGACAAAGAGAGCTGGGCTGCAGAGACATCTGATTACCCCGTGGACGATGATGTACCCCCTTATTGATATATTTCCCAATAGCAGCCATCGTGATGGTTCTGTATACAGGGGCACAGAGGACGACTGGAAAAGAAGATATCGTATTGCTGACCGTAATGAGAGTAAGTCAGCAATCTCTTCCCCTATTTTATATTTGTCACTACAGAACTTTTCCAAGTCTTATTTTTCAAGCTATACGGTGCAAACTTTTGAGATTGTGCAAAAAAGAGCAGTTCTGTTTTCAATTAATTTCCAACTGTAATAAGACTTGTATTTTTATATGAAGCTCGGCTGGAGGCAATGATGTTTTCAGATCCCAAAGATTGCTTCATGTATAAAGGACGTTGCGCATCACACTTAACTCGTCACATGATCCAAATTTTGTCATTAAGGTTGGCTAAAATTCCTGCCGAGCATGGGTCAGTCCAATTGTTTGGATACATAGCAGCACGCGGTTATCTGGATACATCACTTAATTATATCGTCAACTTTAGCAGGGATGATCCCATCATCGTGGAGCAGGTGTGCACATCTATACATGTCTGCAATTAGTTTTTGAATAAGTCTATTAATAACCCATCAAACCTCACAAAATTGATTTCATATGTTTATAGGCATGAATGATCCCATCACTACATTCTTTTCTCTTTTCATATTCTACGGGCTTATTTAATCAAGTATTTGGATTGAAACAAAACCAAATAAAATTGCTGGGGCAGATTTCCCTCTCAAACACCATTATCTTTGTTTGATATGCTACAAAAAATCTTGGTCATCAATCATAAAACTACTAAAGTCTAAATATTTCTACAACTGAAACATCATAAGGAAATTATGGATATTTCTTACTTTAATTTGATTCTGCAGGGTTCTCTCATCGACATGGCTGGCCCTAAGCGAGGGATCAAATTTACCGATGCTATTCTAATTGAATATGACATGAAGATAAAGACATGCGAACATGAAAAAGAAGATCTACAGCTGATCGATGGTGTATCATACTTACATGAGGCCAACACAAATAATTGCATGCCATTCACATTTCTCATCCAAGGTGATTGTGGCGCAGTTGACGTAGGTGCATCACGCCTTTCCTCTGCAGTTGAGGCGACCATATAAGTTGTTGTATCACAAGTACAAACCGGTTTCAGTATGCATCTCGGTTGTTTTATCAGTGGGTTCCATGAAGAAATCCGGCTCTTTGATGGTGTTATCCGTGATTCACATTTTTTTAGATAAAGAGTATATATTAATATCGTGGAGATACCAATTACACACAGCCTCTGCAACAACGCATTGCCCTATCGGAATTACGGATGCACACAACCAAAAATAGAAAGAAGAATTACAAAAAACAAAAGTCCCGCTGCAGCGATCTATTCCTTGAAACAGCAGCACTAACACCACCAAGACAGCACCAGAAGTCCAGCTTCTCCATAAGCAACGCCTCCATGAAGGAAACCGTGCACAAGCATCGTCGTCACCCGATAATAAATCATAGGTTTTCACCCTGAAGAAAGTCCTCGCACTCAAAACAATGCCTTCAACAAGGACATTGCCAGGCACAACCAATTAAGGGCAGACCTTGGATCTTCACCCTGAGGCATAAGACTTTGGACTTCTCCTGTGCAGTCGCCCCCACTTACAAACCGCTGCTCAAGGTCACGAATCACCCAGCCAATTCTTCATCGCCACGAAGACACAAACCACCATTGCTAGTTCCCACATCCCGCCTTTCATGACATTCTCCGCCAGCACCATGGAACGAGAAAGCGTGCTCCATAGTATTAACAGCCAGCAGAGCTTCAAAGCACTCCCTCTGAAACCAAACAGTCAGATAAAAACATGGGTGCGTCCGACCGAATACCACCCGATCCAGGAATCTCCAGGCATGAAACACCCAATGGAGTTCGCCGACGGAGCCTTCCGAAACACGACCGTTCAGCAAGTTCGGTGGGGACCAACATCCGTTAGATCTTCATCTTGGCGCGAATAAGAACCAAGGACCACCGCCATTATTCTTCAGCCTTGCAAGCCCTTACGCCGCAAGGCCACTCCCAGCAGAAATGGCAGCACCGGAGGAGGTCAACCAACGCACAGCTTAAGGGTCGGCGTGGCCAAAGCCATCGCCGGACCACCCGTATCGCCGGCCCGAGCTGGAGCCCGTGGCCCAGATCGGATCTGGGGCCCTGATCAGAATGACCCCGATCCCGTCCACCATCTGTAAGACGGAGGACAGGCACCGGTAGCGCCCCACCGCCTCGACGCCGCCGCGCCGCCGAGAGATCTCAGACGCCGGCCAGACGACCGCGTCGCCCTGTGCCCGCAGCTAGCGCCTCACCGCCTCCGTGAGCCGTCGCCGGGAGGCACCTCTCCTGCCCACCGTCAAGGACGGGATGGGCGCCGCCACCGCCGCCAGGGCCGGCAGCAGCGGCGACAGGGGGCTGGGATGGTGGGTGGCTGCTAGGGTTGAAGGGGAGGTGGTCGCCTCCGGAGCCGCCTAGAGGGAGGCGACCCGGGAGGGAGGGAGCAGTATTTACAATCATGCATGACAAGCTCCGACCATCCGTGAGTCACATGGCTTAAAAATGTCCGTGTTTGCTGTAGTGGAGGCTGCTGAGATGGAATTGAAGTTCAAGTTAGCCGCTGACTCATGCATCCCTGCTGAATATTGTTGTTCATTCGAGGCAACCAAGCATAGGCGTTCTACTCAAGATATAAAGACTGGTTCTGCATTATTCGCAGTGAAAGTGACTTGGTCTACTTTAAAATAATTGTAACTTTGTCAAGGACAAAAAAAAATTGGCTCTGTGATGAGTGGGCCAAGAGTAGGCTAAGAAGGTAAGACAGTTTAATGTCGTGGGCATGTGGTAAGATGATGACTTCAAGTGATTTGATGGTAAATAAAAAAACCTTACCAGTTAGGGTTTTGTCGTCCCGCTGGCGACCCAACTGGTGAGTTCCTATCCACGGTCCACCCCGATCTCCGTCTGAGTCCCGGCATAATTCCGGTTCCGTACCCTTCTAGGAATTGTCCCCTCGAGCGGGTATAAGACTCGTCTGTTAGGGTTTGGTCCTATGAAATTCCAATCTACAATGTGAGACTTCAGATCGTTGGTAAGCGGTGGTTCAGTCAAGTTGCTCGAGACAAAATCCAATGAGGGTGCGGCAAAGCTCCCCGGGGAACTGGATGTCCTGGAGGGCTCGTCGCCACGCGAAGAATCAAGTGTACGCTCGTACTGGTACGTCCATGATGATGGGCATACGGGTTGAAGAGGAAAAGAGAAAGAGAGAGCCGAGTCCCCTCCTCTGATGGCCCTCTTATTGAATGGCTTTGGTCCTTTATAACTTGCCCAGTCGGGACTCCTGGCCAACGGGTACCGGAGTTGTGACGAACCCGACATCGGGTAGGAGGCCAGGGGTAGTTCCTGGCATTTGTGGATTGATTTCTCGATGTCAACGCAGTGGTGGTTGCCGCGCCATGGGTCCGAGACCACGTGACTACATGCTTGTGCGGCTAAAGTGCGTCAAAAACTGGATATGCAGGATTTTAGTAACCACCGCCCACAGATGACGGCGAGGAGGGCGCCTCCGCACAGTAACACGAGCTTGCAACGACAGATGGGATAAAAGACTCAAGGTTGGGGGAAATCAACTTCGGGTCATAGGAGCATATACTCCCATTGTTCAAAAAGGCATTTCAAAATGTCACAAAATTCAAAAAAAAAAAATCGGCTGTTTATTCCGACATTTTATGTTTGCACACAAAATTTAAAGAAAAAAAAAGACATTGTGTGTGTCTTGTGTTAGAAAATACATAAAAATATCTCACAAAAAGGAGTGTTGTAGCACCCCCAATTTGTGTTTTTACACAAGCCACATAAATTGTCTTTTTTCCTTGAAACTTGATGCCTAAACATAAATGTTCATATGTACACCCGAATATATATTTGGATGTTTTTGACATTTAAAATATATTTTACATAATGTGAGTATCTACTCTATGAATCAAAACATCACCTCCCAAGGTTGGGGAGAATTCATAAGTGAGCCCTATTTTCAATGAGAGCAAGTCCGACATGATGTAAGATCTGACATGTGGGTCCAAAAGTGTTGTATGCACTGACGGAAAATGAGACAACCCGAGGAGTGTTGTAACAGAGCAGAGAGAAACTTGTGATTTCAATCGCTGAAAATGGCAAAACTGATATTAGAGGCCATATAACCCTTAAATAAAGGCGAGCGTAGTTTGTCAGCTGATATGCAGGAATTAAAAGCCAGGAATGGTTTGTTTTTTCTTTCATGTTGCAAACACCAGTCGACTCTGTAGCGGCACTCTCTGACAGTACCAGCTGCGTGTAGGAGTTAGCTTTGGCGGTTTGTCTATTGTCTAGCATCATCTGTTGGAACCAGGTTTTAATTAGTGGAAACCATGGCGATACGTCGATAATCTACAGTATGGCAAAGATCTGTTTCCAGCACAAAGTACCGGATCCAATCTGACACACGTGAGCAGGCGCACAGGCACGGCGGTGTGATCAAGGCGCATGAGCGACGAGCGTGCTGTCAACGGAGTTTCCCCTCACGCTGTGCTAGCTCGGGAGGTGTTTCTCGTGGGAACCGGGAAGATGAAGAAATAGGCCGTAGCCACGCTATATTAATATAGCAAATCACCCGATACAATCAACAGACACGAAATGCTGGGCCGGCAGCAAACATACACCCAAAGAGAAGAAAAGAAGAAAACAAAAAGGAGACATAGGCGGTTTGACTAAGCGACGGTGACCCGCAACCGCTGCGTCCTCTCCGACGAAGTACCACCACGCTTCTAGCACCGGAACGACGAGTACCAAGCAGCACCTTCAAGAAGGAAAACCATGCTGCTGCCCGGACCAACGCACTGGTCCTAAGGTTTCCCCCGGTACAAAGGGAAGCGGATACATGGTAGCCACGGCGCCGCCACCCAGGGGCGGCACCGCGTCGGTGTCGGATGAACCGACAAGGATTTCTCCCGAAAACCCTATCCACAACCCTTGGCGATCCGTAGCACAGGAGGCCCGCGAGGACGAGCCTCGACACCACCCGACAAGCCGCCCACCAACATGCGCCAAAGCGATTCCGAGGCCACCAACGCCGTCTCCCCAAAGTAGACGTCACGAGGTCTACAAGACGAGGGCGAGGAGAAGTATGAACCGGGGTCAGCAGTATCACGGCGCGCGCGAGGGAACAAGCTCCACCGCCAAGGACGGTAGTCGACCGGACGCGGCAGCAGAGCAAACCAGTCACCGTCAGGTCTGGCCGGGCCAACGGGCCCGTAAAGCCCCCTCGGGGCACACCAGTCCTAATAGGGTCCGGCTGGGCCCGTTCTAGGCGCGTAAAGCTCGCCGCCACGCTGCAACAGGAGCCGCCGTCACCGCTGCCCCCAGCAACCTCTACCTCACCGTCAAATTGCAGAACGCAACCCGGAGCAGGGCGGCCCGCCCGGACCCAGATGGGGCCCGCCGGGCCCAGATCTGGGCCGCAGGGCCCAGCCGTCATTGCTCCCGTGCGCATCGCTCCACTGCGCCGCCCCGCAGCAGCGAGCTCCGCCGCCGAAACGCCACCACCCGGCCAGGCCGGACCACCGCCGCCGGAAAGTCACCGCCCCGCGCGGTCTCCTTCAGGCGCGGGTAAAGGAGAACCGCCGCCGCCGGCACCGCCCGAGCCTCACTCAGCGGCTCGCGCCAACGGCGGCGGAGGAGAAGAGGGGAGGCGGGAGAGCGGGGAAGGAGACGAGTCGGTGCCTCGCCGGCCGTCGCGGGGGCGGCGAGATTAATTGTTGTTTCTAAGAAATTCTGGAGCTTACTGTTCACGCAAAGCCGCATGGTCCGTAGAGCGTCCTTCTAGAAGCGTTAGAGCATCTCCAACGGACGCGCTAAAGGGAGCGCACGCTAGAAATAACTACCTTATGGCTCGCGCGGGGCGAAATCCGAAGCTCCAGCAGCCGCGGTATAACGCACGCGCGGGAAATAGGCGCCAGCGCGCGGGCAATTGCGGCATCCACCGCGGTTTATTTCGTGCGTCTTCTCGAGCGCGCGGGGCAACGAAATCTTCGCGTGAACACCACCAACTGTCGGATCTGAAAGCTCCTGGCTCCCGCGCCGCCGGCCGCCGCCGCCCGCACCTCTTCCCCCTCATCTCCGCCGCCCGCCGCCGCCCCCCGCCGCCCGCACCTCTTCCCTTGGTCGCCTCCGCTTCCCATGGACGCGCGCGGGTCGCCGCCGCGGTGAATCGGACGCCGTCACCGACGCCGCCAACAGCGCTGCCCCGACTTCAGCCGGCGGCCGCCTCTACTTCCTCGCCTCTACATCGCCCTATGCCCATCTGGGGAAAAGTTTCACCGCCGGCCATTTCTTCCTCCGCGCCCGCAAGGTGTTTGAGTTAACGCCTAGAAGGTATGTTCGGTTGCCTCAAAATTTTGTATGTGTGGTTGAATTTGTTTGCGCTATGCGTGTACATTGTAGATGAGTTTAAATTTATATTTGTAGATGAGTTCGTCATATGATTCTTCGATGAAGAATTTGATATTGAACAGGAGGAAAACATCGCAATTATCTTAGCTATCCGAGCGAGCAAGAGGCCAAACCATGGTGGTTCAGTGTTTGGTCGTCAGAAGTTGAATAGGGATAGGATTGATGCCCACAACAGATTGATGAGAAACTATTTTATTGAGACTCCCACATATCCGCTTGTGTGATCATGCACAATATGATCATCGAGAATGAGCGTGTGCTAGATTTAGACTATACCCACTACGATTTGATGGGACATCCGGTTCAAGTGAGGAGGATGGCGGAGAGAGTTGTCCGCTTTCTTACCTCTTACCATGCCATTCGACGTACCGAGACACATGATGATCTTCAAAAGGATCTATATTCGTATTTGTTGTATTGTTTGAACTATTTGTTGTATTGAACAAAAACTATTTGTTTGAGTTGTAATAATAATTGTACTATTTGTTTATTGATTTCAAAGTGTGTGTTTGATCTTCTTGGTCTATGTTTGATTGCAAAATGTTGTTTACGCTCACCGTGCGTGTTGGAGCGGTGATTGCGGCGCCCAAAAGTATAGCGCGACTGCTAAACCAAAATACCCAACCCACACGTGAAAACGCTATTTCGGCGATGGACAATGTTTTTAGCGCGGGGCGCCGTAGAGCGTCCGTTGGAGATGCTCTTATCGTCGGTTAGAAAAAAAAGCGTCATCGTCTGCAACGACACCATGCCATCGGGCGGCGTACCCGACGCTCCACGGCGCCGGACTCCGGCACCACAGCCGTCCATCCTCCTCCAAAGCAGTTGCACAAAACTCCAAACCGGGACCAACGTCACCTATCTCACGGCGCACACGGATCGACGGCGAGACGAGGAAAGAGAAGAAACCGCCGGTAGCTAGCGACGTGGCCCTCGTCCCAAACCACGTGCCCCTCACGCCAACGTGCCGGCCCCGCTCCGGAATCCGGACTGTTCTGGCGACGACGGACGGCCCCGATCAGACGCCCGCCCCATCGCACGGCCCCGCTACGCCCCTCGCCGCCTATGTAGGGGCCCCGCCCCTGACCCCCAGCCATTTCCTTCCTCGTTTCAGCCAAGCACCACCACCAAAGGGGAAAATCAAAATTCCGTCTCCTTCCACAAGGTTCTAGAACCTCCCCGCGTTCGACCTCGATTCGCGAGCGATGGCGGAGCCCAGCACGCAGGTGACGATCCCTCCCCTCTCCCTCGCTTCTCGGCTCGATTCGGTCCGCGGTTCGTGCTGATTTGGTTCGGAATTTGGGTTTCTCGTTTGGTGTTGGTTGCAGGAGAGGCCGAGGCTGAGGCGGCTGGAGTTGGTGCACGTGGCGGCGGCGCAGGCGGCACTGTGCGTCGCGGGGCTCTACGCGCTCGCCAGGGACCACGCCGGCCGCTCCGCCCCGGCCTCGACGCCCTCGACTCCGCCGTCAGGGGCGTCTCCGGCCCCGTCTACGCCCGCTTCCGCGACCTACCCCTCGACCTCCTCGCCTTCGTCGACCGCAAGGTACGCCACTCCGTCCAGCACACCACTCGATCTTCTCTGCGACAGCGTCGATTAGTCGGTACGGCGACGCACGTTTCGCGGCGGCGATGTAGCGCGTTTGTCTCGCCGGTATGTTGCCATGCTGCGCACGGTAGCACGGGAAGGCGGTGTTGTGCGCCGCTGATTTGTTGGTTAGCGGTCCACAACCTCTGCAGGACGCCGTAGGGCCTAGTTCGGTGGCTGACCTGTGCGGTGGAGAATTCCCCGTGCTGGTGCGTATAGAATCTGCCTCTCGAGATTCCTCTGATTCCGGCACTGGCGGAGGCTCCGAGGTTGTGGTGGTGAATGAATCACATGCCGACGCTCGTGGAGGGGCTGAATTTTGTTCGTTTGCTGTAGCGATCCAGCGACAGTTGATGTACTAAATTCCAAGCATGGTGGCTCTCTCTTTCTGTTTGGCAAATTCCGAGAACATGGTGTCTGTCGTGTTGTTGTTGCTAGCACTAACTCGCTTGCACGCTGACGATGGCAGGTGGACGGCGCGGTGGAGGAGCTGGACAGGCACCTCCCGTCGACCCTCAAGGCGGCATCGGCCAAGGCGTACGCGGTGGCCAGGGAGATCGCCGACGAGGCGCAGCGGTCCGGCTTGGCCGGCGCGGCCCGCGCCGTTTACGGCAAGGTGGAGCCGGTGGCCAAGGACGCGTACGGGAGGATCGAGCCGGCGGCCAAGGACCTGTACGTGCGCTACGAGCCGGCGGCGGAGCACCTGGCCGTCTCCGTCTGGCGCTCCCTCAACGGGCTGCCGCTGTTCCCGCAGGTGGCGCAGATCGCCGTGCCCACCGCCGCCTACTGGTCCGAGAAGTACAACAGGGTGATCGCGTACGCGGCCCGGCAGGCGTTCCCTGGTGCCCGGTACCTCCCGGCCATCCCCATCGAGCGCATCGCCAAGGTCTTCGGGGAGGCCGAGTCGCCGCCGGAGGACAAGCCTATGGGACTTGACGAGACCGTCGGGGAAGGGTCGTCGGAGTCCAAGCCTACGGGAGTTGACGAGACCGTCGAGGAGCCTGCGCCGGAGGCCGAGTCGTCGGAGTCCAAGCCTATGGGAGTTGACGAGACCGTCGAGGAGCCCGCGCCGGAGGCCGAGTCGTCGGAGTCGGAGGCCAAGAACTAGTAAATGAGGTCTGTATCGCCCTTGGCCTGAACTGAATAAGATATGGGGCGAAGAAGGTGTACGGGTATCACTGGTTTAGTTTCTTCTTAGATAATGCGTTCGATCATGGATGACTGATGATGATGGTGAAGTACTACTCCACTAGCTCTGCTTTGTGCTGAGCATTATATTCCCCTTGCCTGCTTTTGTACAATGCTGCTTGATGTCGCCATCTCTAGGTTTACGGGTATCACTGGTTTAGTTTGGTGAAGTAGGTCATCTGTTCCATTGGCCACCTTTGTGATCCTTGTGCTAGGTGCCGTCGCTTGTTTCGTCAAACTAAACCGTCAGCAGAGTTCTGTTTTGGTGCGTCGTGTTTTCCTCCGGGGTCTACGGGGTCCGTCGTAGGCATTTTAACGTCGCCGTGCCATACAGTTACAGGTCCAGCAGGAGGCCAGAGGCGCTCCACCTCCACGGGCGACGTTCAGTGACGACGCGCGCGGTTGTCACTTCACCAGTTGCGCTCCTCCACGGGCCATTCGCTGCATGCGTGGGGACGAGGTCTGTTTCGTCTGCATTCTCTCCCTGTGATGCTGGAGTGCACTACGGCGCGCGGCACGTACGGCCTTCAGTTCGTCGTATGGACTATGGCGTGGACAGCGTACGGCACGGCAAAGCAACAGGAGTCACAGGACAATGCTATCTCGCTGCCCAAACGAAAACACACGTACAGTAAAATTGCTTTCTTATGGCCCTTTGTCAAGAACAAAGTAGGAGGAAAATGCCGCATTTCCTATATACGGCCTCTTCTTATTGGGCTCGGCCCAAATTTTGCACGTTCCGCTGATGCAGCAAGGCCAACCCATGGGCTAAGTCACAGATTTTCTTTCTTCCTTTTGTTTTAATACTGTTCAGATTTGAACGGTTTTTTCAAAATCTGAACAATTTAAAATTTGAAGATTTTCAACATCTGAACAATTTTAAAAATGAATAATATTCAAATCTGAACATTTTTCAAATAAATGAAATTATAAGAATTGAACATTTTAAATCCGATGTACATTTTTCAAATCTGATCATTTTTTGAAAATGAATAATAGGCGGGAGCTATTCGCGCCCGCGATACGCGTAATATAGGACTTCCCTATACGGCCCGTAGCGGCGGACGCCTGAAGGATCAAACAAATGGACCGGTCGAGACGAGGTAAAATCGCAAGAGTTTTGTCTTTTTATGTTTTTTCCGTTTCCTTTTACTTTTCTAGGGTTTACAACTAATTTAAAAAAATCAAATTAAAAATTTCCGGTTTTAAAAAATATATAATTTTAAAATATTAAAATTTATAAAAAATGTTCAATTTGAAAAGATTTATGAAAAAAATAATTTAAAAATCAGATTTTGCAAAAAAAAAACACTAAGAGAAAATAAAATGCAAAAGATAAGAAAAACTGTAATGGACCGGCCCACTGCTGCTCCCGTGCATGCGGCGCGCGCCCACTAGCACAACGGGCGTCATATATCACCTCCCCCTCCGTATCGTCCGAGGTGACGGATGTGCCAACTATGCCGCAATTTTTTTTTGCAGAGCTACTCTCGTTGCATTACACGGAAAGCAATTTTATTTCATAAACAGGCGGGACATTTTTGTGCACCAGATGATAACAAGCACATTGCGTAAGAAAATTTTAAATAATAAACATATGCAAGCATAGTAGAATTCACACTATTTTTCCCGTTGGCGATCAGTGTCAACAATGTTGTTTCAATACCATGTACAAAACATGCACACTTTATTAAATTTTGACGTGACACATAATTTCGACAATGAACTGGTAGCGTCATTGGTTCACTATATACTCTACAAGTTTCTATAAAGATGGTTACTCGGTCATACACTAGAAAGTGTTATTGAGCCATTTGTTAGACCGTACTACTTTTTACAGATCTTTACCAAAGATAATTATAAATTATAAAGATTACGCATTGCAGTGCGCAAAACATAGTTCTCGAACAAACTTTTCTACAAAATACAACATAATATCTTTCGATGAATACTACATAAAAAAACAACAACTAATATTTAGTAATATTGAAAACCATTTTGGTTTAACTCTGAAAACAGATGTGGAATTATACTTGTAATACTATAACATGATAAAAATAACACTTAACGAAGTATAAACGTTCAATATAAAATGTATTCATTTTCATTCACCTCTGGCCTAAATTTTGTACACGTGGATGTTTGACTGGTTGTGTATTAATCACAAATTGCACTAGGTTACTCTGTATCTGAAATGCTATTTGTTCTTGCCTGCTACTTTAAACTGAAGCACATCATGTGCTACAAATACTCGTAAAAGTGAACTATGCCTGTTTGGGGCAAATTTAAGTGAATAAATAAGAAAGTTAAGTGGAGATCATCAACATTTAGATTTTAATCTGGAGAAACACTTCTAAATTAGTTGATTTTGATAATTTGATCTATGTCGTCAAAATTCATTCGAAGTTGATAAAATTGTAAACATCTATTGTCATAAGCATATAATAAGCATCATTTTAGTTTCATTATTTGAATGCATATTTCTTGAGTAAGTCCTTTATTGTACTTTATTATTTTTTAGAAGCGGGAATTCATCAAGCAAACCCATCAAATTTCATTACCTTACAAGTACAAATTTTTTTCGTGAAGATCTAATTGATTATTTTTATCAAAGTACTTGCAATCTACTATCTTGCGATACCGTCTGCATCAAAGAAAAATATATGTTATAAGTTATATGACATGGATCTTGTTGATTGACTGATGGAGCAGTCGGTGAACTATCATGGTGGGTAGTTTGAACCCCTTGTGTGGAGGCTGTCAAGCCACTGGAATGCGGGCTCGATGAAAGGACAAGGATGTCGCCTATAGGTGGGGTGGGGGGTGAATAGGCGATTTAAAACTTTTCCGGTTTAGGCTTGAAAATTGTGGAATAAAACTAGATGTTTAAATTAACAAGCCAACAACCTAAAAAAAAACTAGGCTCACCTATGTGCACCAACAACTTATGCTAAGCAAGACAAGTAACAAGGTGATAGCCATATAGAAAACTTCAAGCACGAAGGCTATCACAATGTAAAGTGCATAAGTAAAGAGCTTGGGTATAGAAATAACTGAGGCACGCGGAGACGACGATGTATTCCCGAGTTCCTCCTTTTTAGGGGAGTACGTCTCGTTGGAGGGGTGTGAGTTTCAAACTCAAGACGCCACAAATGGCCTCACCCTATTCTCCGATAAATTTTGCCCAAAAGCTCGGTTCACCTTCCACTATTGATTTCCCTTTTGGGCGGAAATCGAGTCCCTTATAACAATCTTGAGGCACAACCCACAAAAGGATTGGGAGCTCCCAAGTGACCACAAAAGGCCTCAACCGCCACAAAAGACATCTAGGGTCCAAAGACCCAAGAGTAACAAGCTCACGAACTTTAACTTACACGAATTCTCGTGGAGAGCACAAACCGATGCACAAAGCAATGACAAGAACAAAAGAAGTGCTGAAGTCCTTCACTCTCAAATCCCACCAAAAGCAACTAATGCTTGTGGGGGGAGAAGAGAGGAAGAACAAAGAATAACTCAACAAATGGAACTCCAAGATCAAGATCTACTAGGTTCCCCTCACTTAGAGGAGGAATGGATTGGTGGAATTGTAGATCTAGATCTCCTCTCTCAAATCTCTCAAAGATATGCAAGAATCATGAGAGGAATTGAGAGAACTCAAAACTTTGGAGGTCAACAATGGAGGATGAGAGAGAGTGCCAAAGTTTAGGAACCATTGGGGAAGAAGACCCCTTAAATAGGTCCCCACTAAATCCAACCGTTGGGGGATTTTTCTGCCAGAAAACGAGAGCCCGGCCTCGGCCCGGCAAGGCCGGCCAGGAATCTTTTCGAAGGCTGGCTGAGGCAGAGTGGCCGGCCTTGACCCGGCCTTGCGTCACAGGAGGCCGGCTGGGAGGCCGAGACGGCCGGCCTTGGCCCGCCCTTTGGCTGTCGAAGGAGGCCGGCCAGGAGCCTGAGGCGGCCGTCCTTGGGCCGGCCTTGAGCCCGGCCTAGGCTGACCAACCAGAGACTTAGAAGAAAACTGCAATAACTTTTTCGTTCGAACTCCAAATTAGGTGAAACCAATTTTGTTGGAAAGGTAACGACAAGAGCTTTCCTACGAAAATGGGCTAGACCAGAAAATTTAAGAACCATAAATAGAGTTAAGTTAACACACATGGGAAGGTGTGGAACTTTCCTCACGGATAAACCGATAATATTTCCAACATGAAAACACAACAAGTTTTTCATCCGGACTCCGATTTTGATGATCTTTGGTTTGTTGGAATCGCAATGAAGAGCTTTACAAGATCATGCATAGAAACATCATAGTCCATCATGTGAGGAGGAGACCATAAGGAGAGAGTTTGACATCTCTTAGAAAAGACGCACCGGTAAAAACTCCAACATAAAAAAACGCAACAAGATATTCATGAAATCCGTTTTTGATGCTCACATGGATAAAAGCCAAATAAGAACCAAGAAAGATGATATGCCAAATATGCAAAGGTTTGAGTTCTTCACAAATATGAGATCAAGTTACTCACTTGAGAGTCCCTCTTGATAGTACGCCGTCTATCCTATAACCTGGTCTCTGATACGTCTCAAACGTATCTATAATTTTTGATGTTCCATGCTGTTATTATATCAATTGCTACATGTTTTGGTTACACTTCATATCATTTTTATGCATTTTCTGGGACTAACCTATTAACAAGATGCCACAGTGCCAGTTCCCTGTTTTCTGCTGTTTTTGGTTTCAGAAAATCTATTAAGGAAATATTCTCGGAATTGGACGAAACAAAAGACATCGTCAATAATATCACGAGGAGATCACGGAGTCCAAAGGGGAGTCGGAGCAGACCCACCAGGGGGCCACGCCACACTAGGGCGCGGCCCAGGGTGGGCCCGCGCCCCCTATGGCGTGGTGGCCCCCCTCGGCCACCGACGCCGCCTCTTCGCCTATATATTCTCCGCGACGCGAAAACCCTATTACGGTCGATCATATTCCACGAAAAGTTCCGTCGCGGCCGTCATCGTCAATCTCAGATCGGAGGAGTTCTGAAGCTCTTCCCGGCACCCTGCCGGAGGGGAGATCATCACCGGAGGGCTCTACATCACCATGCCTGCCTCCGGAGTGATGCGTGAGTAGTCCACCCCTGGACTACGGGTCCATAGCAGTAGCTAGATGGTTGTCTCTCTACCTTGTGCCTCCATGTTTAGATCTTGTGAGCTGCCTAACATGATCAAGATCATCTTATTGTAATGCTAGATGTTGTGTTTGCTGGGATCCGATGAATATTGATACCATGTTTATTCAAGTTGTTTATCTATGTGCTCTTGATCTTGCATGCTCTCCGTTGCTAGTAGATGCTTTGGCCAAGTAGATGCTTGTGACTCCAAGAGGGGGTATTTATGCTCGATAGTGGGTTCAGTCTCTAGATATCTGGATCAGTGACAGAAAGGTCTAAGATGGTAGATGTGCTGTTGCTACTAGGGATAAAACATTGGTGCAGTGTCCAAGGGCACTTGTATTGATTACATTACACACTTTACTTCATGCAATAATCTGTTGTTAGCAACTTAATACTGAATGGGATGCGGATGCTGCCTTGAAGGTGGATTATTTAGGCATAGATGCTGTTGGAATAACGGTCTATGTACTTTGTTGTAATGCCCAACTAGATTTCATAGTAGACATCTTGGCATGTATTGCATTGTTATGCCCTCTCTATTTGTCAATTGCCCAGCTGTAATTTGTTTACCCAACATGCTAGTTATCTGTTCTGAGAGAGACACCACTAGTGAACTGTGGACCCTGGTCCAATTTCCTCATACTGTTTACACAACCTGCTGCAATCATCTGTTTCCTGTTACTTGCTGTTTTTCCTGCTGTTTTCCACACCATACGTTTAACTCTTTGTTTCTGCAAGACCGGAGAGATTGACAACCTCTCTGTTTCGTGTTGGGCAAAGTTCTGGTTTGTGTCTGTGCAGATTCCACGTTGGTGCAAGCTCCCTAGCGCCAGGGGGAGTCAACATCAACAACCTTCCGATAGATCGTCAAGTCCTACTGGATTGATAACCTTGGGTAGATTTCTCAAGGGAAAACTTCTGCTGTCTACATCATAACCTTCCTCTTGGGGTTCACCAACACGTAGCCATCAAGCTGTTTTCTGGCGCCGTTGCCGGGGACTTGGAGGCTATTGGAAAGGGGAGTCTCTCAGTTCCAATCTCTTTACTTTGTTTTTTGTCTTGTTTTATTTTTGTTTTGCTTGCTGTTAAAAATCAAAAACCCAAAAAAAAAATTCCTGCATCTAGTTTTATTTCGGTTTGCTCATCATGTCTGGTTCTTCTTATTTTGTTTCATCTCCTGAGGTTGAGGTTCGAACTTTTAAGCAACAAGGGGGAGAAAGTTTAAAAGATGCTTGGTACAGAATTAGTAATGCTCATCATAGGTGTGCTAAAAAACATTCCACTACAATCCTTCTTAGGAACTTTTATGTTGGCATTACCAATTGGTATAGATATGTTTTGGACACTTTGACAGGGGGTAACTTCCTAGGAACACCTGCTCTAGAGGCTAGCTACATCCTTGAAAGTCTAGTAGGAATACCACCTGTTAATGAAATTAAAATTGAAGTCTCTCTTGAGGATGTTATGAAAAAGCTTGAGGTTGTAGAGAATCTTCCAAGTATTGATGTTAAGCTTGAAAAACTACTTGAGAACACTGAAAATTTGATAAATCCTTGGAAGATCTTAATAAAAGAATTGTTGCTCTAGAAACTTGCTTTAAAAATCATGATCAAAACTCTAGGATTGAGGAGATAGAGGAAGTCATTGACACCATGAGTAATACTTTTTCCTCTTTCAAAACTAAGAAGCAAGGGTATATTCTAGATAAAGGAAAGAAATTCATGTATGTACCTAAGGGGCCTAAACCAAAACTTTCAACTTCTGATGTGCTGGATAATGGATTTTATGAATTTACTAATAAAGCTTGCAGTGGGCCTCTCAAGTTTTCTTCTCAAGAACTAGCTAAAATGAAAACCCCTCTTGTTGTGAATTATGATTTATCTGAAGCTTTTGGGAACCTTGATGTTTCTGGTCTTGACAATACTTGATGCATCTCTTCATGCCTAGCTCAAAGGCATTAAAGAAAAGCACTTCTGGGAGATAACCCATGTTTTTATTTGCTGTTTTTGTTTTCTTGAGTCAAGGATGCTTGTTTACCTCTGTAGCAACTCCTTTGTATCTTTTATTTGCTGTTTTGTTGTGCCAAGGAGAGTTACTAATGCAAAGTTGGTTTTTATTTTCGGGACTGCATTGGGACAGATTGCTGTTCGTCACCGTTTAATTCAGTAGAAAATCAGAAAAAATCGAAAAATGCTGAAATTTTTGTGCATGTTCCTGATGATGTTACGCAACTTTCATTATTTCAAAAGTTTTTCATCTGAGCATCGTAAGTGCCTCGAAAAAATTCGTCATACAGACTGTTCTGGTTTGACAGATTCTGTCTTTTATTTTGCATTCTCTCTTTTACAAGTTTTTAAGTGGTTTCTTTTCGTGTAAAAGTGCCCACTTGAGCCTAGTAACAGTGGCTAATGTTTAAAATAGTTGGCTTGTGAGTTTTGTCTTTGCTAGAACTTTGAAGTATTATCTTTTAGTGCACTAACCTGCTAATGAGAAAAGCTGTTAAGTTTTGGTGTGAAGGAAGTTTTCAAGTGTTGATAGAGGAGAATGATATTACATGATCAAGAAGAGTGAAGAGCTTAAGCTTGGGGAGGCTTACCTCCCCAGCATATTTCAAGAAGACTCAAGCATCTAAGCTTGGGGATGCCCAAGGCATCCCCTTCTTCATCTACAAATTATCAGGTCATCTCTAATGGTGCTATATTTTTATTGCTTCATACTAGTGTACTCTTCCTTGGAGCGTCAGTGTGTTTTTGTTTTCAGTTTGTTTTGTTTTGTTTGCTGTGCTATACTTGTTGGATCCTAGTATTCATGTTTGGGAGAGAGACACGCTCCACTTTTTCATTAGAATACTCTTGTGCTTCACTTATACTTGTTGAGTATTCCTGTCTAGTTGCTGTTATTGCTGTTAGCTCTCAGTTTTTCATACATCTCTTGTTAGAGCTTTCAGTTTCTTTTGAAGAAAGTACTCTCTTGCTTCACTTATATCTGTTTGGAGAGTTGTCAAATAAGTTGATTGGTGTTTGGTTGGACCAGAAAAATGCTATGCATGTGGTAGTGGTATAAAATGCTTACATGAATCTTTTTAGATCGTTGTCTTGAGTAATTTGATGCTTGCCAATTGTTTTGAGCTGTCAAGTAATTAATGTTTAAGCTTGTGCATCATGTAAGTAATGGCTATTAATGAAGAACTACTATAAGGATTTTCTGCTATAATAATCTGTTGCATATTGGAAGTCCATAGTAGTCTAGATAATTTTTGGATGAAGGCTATGTGTTAACAAGGAAGACAGTGGGAGTCTATGGTTCGTCAAACCTTGTGTTTTATGTACACTCTTGCTATTCCAGTTGATAATGATGTTTGCTTATAATAACCTTGCTAGCCTAAACTCTGTACTAAGAGGGAATGCTTCTTGTACATCCAAAACCTTGAGCCAAATCCATGCCACCTGTGTCCACCATACCTACCTATTATGTGGTGTTTTCACCATTCCAAGTAAATTTCTTCATGTGCTATCTACTAACTACTCAAAACTGTTACATTTCCTTTTTGTGTCACTACTTGAAAAGCTCATAAGGACGTAGTAGTGAGATTTGTCATCTTCCATGCTAATTAATTTACAAGGATTGGCAGCTTCATCTGCTTCTCCACCTTTTATTTTGCATTAAAGAGCTGGTTAGTCCACCCTATAAATAAATAAATAGACACTCCTCCATGGTGAATGTTGGTGGGCACCCGAGGATTCGGTTAGCCATGGTTTGTGGAAAGTAAATGGTTGGGAGGAGTGTCACCAATAAGTGCTTGTTACAAGTGCAGTCCTAAAAACTCTCGGAACCGCTCTAAAAGTTAGTTAGCCATGGAAGATGACAAGTACCTGCTATTTGATTTGTTGACACCTGTATACACCATTACCTTACAAAACAATATTTTATGCTCTCTATATGCCTTCGGGAACTACAGCTCTAGCACATGATGTTAATCCCTGCTTCCCTCTGCGAAGGGCCATTCTTTTACTTTTATGTTGAGTCAGTTTTCCCACTTCTTTCTGTCTACTTAAGCAAACATCATTGTCAACTCCAGTATAACAGTTTTTACATAACTTTGTGTTTGGTTGATCATATTCTTTGCATTGACATTATCTATATGATATACATGTTGAAGCAAAAGCTGAAGCTATTATCTTCCTTTGTGTTGATACAAACACTTTCATGTTGAGAATTATTGCTGCTGTGAACTAACTATTATGTTAGACTATTATATCTCTAAATGTTTTATAGTGTTATTCATGAAAGTTTGCACTTGTGTGATCACTTATGTTTACTCTTTATTTACTTGCTTGCAAACTATAGACCATTGGCTTGGATCACTTCATTCAGATCATGTGCATTACATTGTTATTTGATCAAAGATTGTGTTGGTAGCATGTCACTTCAAAAATTATCTGTTTTTATCGTTTACCTACTCGAGGACGAGCAGGAACTAAGCTTGGGGATGCTTGATACGTCTCAAACGTATCTATAATTTTTGATGTTCCATGCTGTTATTATATCAATTGCTACATGTTTTGGTTACACTTTATATCATTTTTATGCATTTTCTGGGACTAACCTATTAACAAGATGCCACAGTGCCAGTTCCCTGTTTTCTGCTGTTTTTGGTTTCAGAAAATCTATTAAGGAAATATTCTCGGAATTGGACGAAACAAAAGACATCGTCAATAATATCACGAGGAGATCACGGAGTCCAAAGGGGAGTCGGAGCAGACCCACCAGGGGGCCACGCCACACTAGGGCGCGGCCCAGGGTGGGCCCGCGCCCCCTATGGCGTGGTGGCCCCCCTCGGCCACCGACGCCGCCTCTTCGCCTATATATTCTCCGCGACGCGAAAACCCTATTACGGTCGATCATATTCCACGAAAAGTTCCGTCGCGGCCGTCATCGTCAATCTCAGATCGGAGGAGTTCTGAAGCTCTTCCCGGCACCCTGCCGGAGGGGAGATCATCACCGGAGGGCTCTACATCACCATGCCTGCCTCCGGAGTGATGCGTGAGTAGTCCACCCCTGGACTACGGGTCCATAGCAGTAGCTAGATGGTTGTCTCTCTACCTTGTGCCTCCATGTTTAGATCTTGTGAGCTGCCTAACATGATCAAGATCATCTTATTGTAATGCTAGATGTTGTGTTTGCTGGGATCCGATGAATATTGATACCATGTTTATTCAAGTTGTTTATCTATGTGCTCTTGATCTTGCATGCTCTCCGTTGCTAGTAGATGCTTTGGCCAAGTAGATGCTTGTGACTCCAAGAGGGGGTATTTATGCTCGATAGTGGGTTCAGTCTCTAGATATCTGGATCAGTGACAGAAAGGTCTAAGATGGTAGATGTGCTGTTGCTACTAGGGATAAAACATTGGTGCAGTGTCCAAGGGCACTTGTATTGATTACATTACACACTTTACTTCATGCAATAATCTGTTGTTAGCAACTTAATACTGAATGGATGCGGATGCTGCCTTGAAGGTGGATTATTTAGGCATAGATGCTGTTGGAATAACGGTCTATGTACTTTGTTGTAATGCCCAACTAGATTTCATAGTAGACATCTTGGCATGTATTGCATTGTTATGCCCTCTCTATTTGTCAATTGCCCAGCTGTAATTTGTTTACCCAACATGCTAGTTATCTGTTCTGAGAGAGACACCACTAGTGAACTGTGGACCCTGGTCCAATTTCCTCATACTGTTTACACAACCTGCTGCAATCATCTGTTTCCTGTTACTTGCTGTTTTTCCTGCTGTTTTCCACACCATACGTTTAACTCTTTGTTTCTGCAAGACCGGAGAGATTGACAACCTCTCTGTTTCGTGTTGGGCAAAGTTCTGGTTTGTGTCTGTGCAGATTCCACGTTGGTGCAAGCTCCCTAGCGCCAGGGGGAGTCAACATCAACAACCTTCCGATAGATCGTCAAGTCCTACTGGATTGATAACCTTGGGTAGATTTCTCAAGGGAAAACTTCTGCTGTCTACATCATAACCTTCCTCTTGGGGTTCACCAACACGTAGCCATCAGTCTCCCACTAACACCATGAGACCGGTAAAATAGAAACCCTATCAAGATCATACCTTTGCCTTGCGCATTCCACTTGAGCTAGATGAAGACGATCTTGACTTCCTCAAGTTGGAACACCTTTCTTGATTGTGCTTGCTAGCACATGCTTGATGAAGACTTCTCCAATTACTCCCACATACTCCATTATGGAGAGCCTTGCTAAGCTCCACTTGCACTTCATCTTCTTTTCTTGATGTATATGATGGATTGGAGATAAACATGAATGTTCACTCAATCTTCTTTTCCCAAGTCATGCTTGCAATAAGCTCAACTCTAGATGACCATTCTTCACATAAACCCTTGGATAGAACCTTGGTCATCATATAATCTTCTAGAGTTCAACACATGAATTTCAATCTTTTACCATGGACAAGATCTATAAGGATATCTCAATGCAAACATTAGCCCATAGAGATTGTCATTAATTATCAAAACCACACATGATGGCTTATGCACTGTCACTCGACTACAGTGGATACTACTATTCGGTTTAACAACAATTGCCTTCTTATGCTCAAGCGTCGTAGTGACCGCGCTGACCTTGCCATCGCATGCGTAACTCCTTCTGCGACCTCCACCGTCACACCGCGCCGAACTTGTTTCAAATGTGGAGTTGAGGCAAGTTTATAATGTAAATGAGGACGTAAAAATAAGTGACAGTACACATGTAGCCAGTGATGCAATGTAGCTCACCAAACATGAAAAAAAAAATAGAATTCAGCCAACCAAATAGGCTACATAACATGCGTCAGTCCTTATTTTCGAGGACCAGCAGAGTTACTGTTGAAAAAGGGCAAAAAATACATGAGAGTAACCAAACAGCCCCCAAATCCCTTCCCGATCCTAAGAGCAACTCTAGCAGATGCCGGATAATCCCGGGTACGATTTATCCGGTACGAGATGAGCTCGGCTAGAACAGATACAGAATATTCATACTGGATATTCAAACCGAAACATAGATTGCAAGTTCGCGCGAGAAATCGACGAGGACACATAGTCAACAGTGCAATAGAACCGAAATTAAAGTGCGGTAGAACATAAATTAAACTAACTTAAAACTGAAAATGAAACCCTAGATCTACGGCGAGCTTCTACGGACGCATCGGCGATCTCCTCCCCGGCGTCGGCCTCGACGTCGACCTACGGGTCGATGTCGAGCTTGTTCTTCTCGGCGAGCACGCGCATCGCGCACGCGAGCTCCTGCTCGTTGACCGCCGCTATCAGGCGCTCTGCGGCCCCGGGAGCTCCGGCCTCCAACGCTGCCGTCGCGGCCCTGACCTCCTCGTCGGCTCTGCGGACGCGCGACCACGTCGGCAAAACGTCGTCGGTGAAGCGGCCGAGGTGGATAGTGCCACTTCCGCGCTGGCCGAGGGTCACACGGTAGTGGCCCGCCGGAATGGAACTCGTCCTTGAAGTGCTGGGCCGGCTCCGGACGCTTCCTCCTCCGGCCACCGCCGGAGCTGCGCGCCTCCGCGTCGTTGGCCCTCCCCGAGAGGAGCTGCTCCCAGAAGCGGTTCTTGTACGAGCCGCGCAAGCGCGAGGCATTCGAGCGGCGGCGGCGGGCCTCCTCGTCTTCCGGTGGAGAACGGTCTCCGCCGCCTCCTCCGCGCCCGCCGGAGCCGCGTAGGGTCGAGCCCGCCATGGATCTGGTGGTTGGAAGGGGAGAGGAGGTGCGACGCGGCGTGGATTGCTCGCCGGAGTTGGGAGAGGGTTGCGGCGGCGCTGTGCTGGGTGCGGCGGAGGGGTTCGGTGTTGGTACCAAATCGACCCCTCCGTTCCCGCTATATAGTGGATGAGACACCGCTTATCTGGCGGGCCGGATAAAATTTTCTGGTCCAGCCCATTTTTCTGATTCAGTTGCTCTAAACCCCACCCACGCTAAACACCTCCGTTTCTACGCCGCACCTAACACCCACCCGTACCCGGTGCACAGCGCCAGCACAGGTCACCGTCACGCGGCCCCTCGACGGCGCACACGTCTCGTCTCCTCTCATGAAGAACCGATCAGTCAGCCGGCCGTTTTCTTTCCTTCCTTCCGTAAAACGTACAGTAAAATTCCCGTTGACGCGGCCGCCAGCTCGTCCCCACCCTCGGCGCGTATAAATAAGCCCCATCCGTCCAGTCCACCACCAACCACGCGATCCGTAAACGGAAACTAAACCCAGCCCCGCCCCGTGGTGGTCGCCTCGCACCGCCCCGTCGCCAAATTACGATTCGACCCCCGCCCGCGGCGGGATCCGCCGCCCCCTCCGCGGCGCCCGCGATGGTCGACACCAGGCGGAGCTCCGCCAAGAAGCGGTCGCCGCCGCCCTCGTCCGAGGACGCCTCGCCGTCCACGCCCCCGCCCCCGCCGACCGCGGATGACGCCTCTGCGGCGGCCAAGTCCCCTGCGACCTCGGGGAAGCCCCGTGGCCGCCCCAGCAAGCGAGCGAAGGTCGCGTCCCTCCCCGTGCATGTGGAGTCCCGTGCATGTCCCCTATGTCCGTATCTTCGGTTTCGGCAATCGATTGATCTGATTATTATTGCGGATTGTCGTGCTGGTGGCAGGCCCTGGACGAGAAGACGCCGGCGGCGCAACCGTCCCCGGCCGAGACGACGTGCACGCCAAAGGCATCGGGCCTCGTGATTAACAGCGCGCAGTTCACCGTGCGGGCCATGGACGGGGCCGTCGCGGCGTCGTCCACGGTGTCGAATACGGGAAGTGCGTGTTGCTGTTTGTGTTCTGTTCTGTTCTGAGTTCACGGTTCCGATACGGGGGCTAGGCTAGGGTTTGGTTTCGGTTGGGAGAGGTTTTCTCATTGCCCTGTTTCTGCTGGTTCAGCGCGGAAGAAGAGGACGCCGAAGCGTCTTCAGCCGCGAGAGGAGACGACGGCTGCGGAGGAGACGACTGCGGAGGAGATGACGCAGCGGAAGACGAGGACGAAGCACACAGGGGCGGACGGCCAGACGCAGACTCTGGCCTGGGCAAGACTGATTTCCCAGTCTTCTCTGGTATGTTGCTTAGGACAGCTCCGTTGATGTCAGAGCATTGCTTCAATTCTGTTTCATAGCAACTGTTGCAGCCTATTGAACTGGATAATTGACCAGACGATGCATAGATTTAGTTGGCAACACAGAAACATTATGTGCTATTGGAGCTGATACTAGCTTTTCTTCGAAATGGAGCAAAAAACTGTTACACCTCAAATTCTCAACAAACCAGAGAACATAGGCTACCTATTCTCGTTTAGCTACTGTTTGCTGGCTCTGTTCATTGTCTAATTCCTGTCATCCGGTTGACATGCATAATGCATTCACCAGAGTTCATTAAGCATCATGATTCTTGAATGTGGGTTTTGTAATCTTGTAGTAGTAACTGTGCAGTCATTTTAGATTCATCATTCTGATATTTATCTTCAGTTTTTAGCCTACATAACTATAGGCTTGTTGTTGTCTGCCTGCTCTAATTTTAGCCTACTAGGCAAATGTAATGCAATGATGCTAATCATTGCCACCGTTACCATTGTGTCATTTAACGTCTTTCAACTTGTGTAATCATTTGATTTTGTAAAATCTGGAACTCTTCTTTTTTTGGTTTTCGAGTAGAAACATCTTATGTTACTCTGAAAGTTCATGGAAGTTGATTTCGACCATTTGAGTGCACTCTAATCTAACTCTTATCATTCTGAATGACAACCTGAGCTAGCCCAGATTGGATGAGTTTTTTCTTGCATTTGTATACCACTTTTACTTTAAACAATAACATTTCACCATTAAACTTCTTTTGAATTGTTGACATCTTCTTTTTGCATCCAGGGATTTGCCTTACCATTTTGTTGATTCTCCACTTAGTTCTGTAGTATTAGTAATTTAGTCTTAACATCTGTTAATTTTCAATCATTGTCTTCGCTCATGATTATATTCTTCTATATGCTGTTCAGTATCCATCGATTTCGATTTATAATACCCATTTCACTGTTGGCCACGGTGGCAAAACTGATTTGAGGCTGTCCGAATCATCTCCCGGAGTTCTTGTTTGCAAACTGAAGCATTCTAGGGTATGGCAGTATTCTTAATTTTATCGATATACCGATAGTGTGTTCTTCCTGCACTCCTTGTTTTGATGTGTTGACTATCAATTTTGACATGTTTACCAGAGGGGTGCTACCCTTGAGGTCTGTTTATCCAAAGCTGTCCATGTGAATGGGAAGACCTTGGACAGGCCTTCTAAGGTTATCTTGATCGGAGGCGATGAAGTTATTTTTAGTTCACTTGGGAGGCATGCTTATGTATCCTTTTTTTGTCACCAACTACTTAATACCTGTGTATGTCACTTCGCAGATATTTCTGGATGTTTTGCTCAAATATCTGCAATACACGGGTTACCTGATTTTTCCATTGGCTCCTTTTGTCACCAACTATTGGTTACTAGCAGCATGTCTGGATGCTTTGCGACTTTGTTTTGTTAATTAAGGCTGGCACTGTTAGGTTCTTTTGCCTCGTAAATGTAAAATGAATGTGTGCTTTCTACAAAGTATAATTATTGCTCAAAACATTGTATATTTATTTATTTAAGACAATGTAGTGAACTACACCAGAAAAAACAGGGCATGCTAACATTGCCCAGATGGTAGAGTGGAGAGCTAATTGGGGCCTACTTATAAGAAACTTGCTTGAGAGGACAGATTTTTTAACTCTACCAAAATATGGCTTTACTAGGCAAAGTTAGATGGGCAATTGGAGGCTTAGCAATGGAGCAAACACATCCTACTTGTTCGGACAAGTATGCATATTAGACGTAAAAATCCTTAACGTCTTCACAGATATTTCAGCAACTCCCGGAGGAAAAATCAAGCACATCAGCTTTTTCTTCCCCATGCGTTGTTCAGCAAGAGCAGTATCCAGTTATCAAAAGCACACCGGATCATTTGTCATCTAAAAGAGCCATATTGTCAATGCCGTTTACTTTTGTAAATGGCCGCCCTCCATTGGTTCCTCATGGTGAGACAGATTCATTTATTTCCCTAATGTCCTAATTCCTAATTTTTAAGATGCTGTGTTCATAGCATTTATAGTATTCAATATAGTTACAAAAGGTAGATGCTAGCAAAACATAAGAGGACTTTTTTTTTGTCTTGTTTCTCAAACCTGGACATCTCTTTTTTGTTCATTAGATACAGAGATAGTTAGCAGTTTATGTAAAACAATGGAGGAACAGGGCCAGTTTTCTTCTGAAGAAAATGTGCCATTTGCTCAACATGAACTGTTAAAAGAAGATCTGAAGAAGGCAGTTATTAGTGCAAGCGATATATCAGAGTCATTTGATAGTTTTCCATATTATCTGAGGTACAGCTCTTTTGTTATATTGTTTCCCATTATTTATTTTGGAGGTATGGAGATGTATACCTTAGTCTGGAGCTTAATCTAGAGATGTAGAATTGTTTGCTTTGCTGACTGCATTACTCTCAGTGGCATCAGAGTCGCAGTTAGATAAAGTACTATTCCCTAACTTCACATGTTGTTCTTATTGTGCGTCTCGTATTATCCTTGATTTTAAGACCTTATAATATTCATTTCGTGGTTCAGATAATAACTTATAACAATCTAAATAATCTCTAGAGGGATGATTTGTCCCCAATTTCTTAGTTTTGTAACATCATAAGGTTTTGGTTGCAACATTACAACTCCAGATTTAGCGGTTCCATCCTGTTATTGTTATGTTCACTTGTCTTAAGTATAACTCAGCTGCACCAAGCGGTCAAAAAGGATATTCTTATCCAAAATTTATCTGTCATTTGTTTGCTTTCAAAAACCTCACCTCATTTGCAGCCTTCCAGATCATCCTTAAAAAACGCTGGGAAAATAATTGCAAAAGCATCTATAGTTGATGTGCTGCAAACGGCTGAGTTGGTGGCCTTGTTTGACACCAGAATCCGTATAAATTTACCATAATTAGTATAAAGTTACCCGAAATTGGCACTAACAGTAATATCAAGCCTATGAACGAGTCACATAGGCTAAGCTTTTGGCATCACCATCGCTGGGGCTTTGAGTCGTGTAATTTGTTTTATCAGTAGCAACCTAAGGGATATGTAATGTTCTAATTTATTTCATCTGTAGTAACACACGGGCATGTAGCTGCTAGTGGGTACTGACAACACAAGTGCAACCTGCTTTCTTTTCAGTTAATTGATTGTTTTTTGGTGGTTAAGAACTATGTTTAATACCTTTTCATCCTTGCAGTGAGAGTACCAAAAGTTCTCTCCTGACACCAGCACATGTAAATTTATGTTGCAAGGAAGCCACAAAGTGGACAAAAAAGATATCTTTCATTTCTCAACGAGTACTATTATCTGGTCCAGCAGGTATCATTTTTACTCAATGACAACACGGATATTGCAGTTAGTGCTTGTAGTGTTGACTAAAAACAATTTACTTTTTCTGTAGGGTCTGAGATATACCAAGAAATATTGGTGAAGGCTCTGACCAAACACTTTGACGCTAAGCTGCTCATCGTAGATTCGTCGACGCTGTTGGGTGTAAGCCTCTTAACCATAGTGATAATGCTTATTCTCTTGCAATCGTTGACCAGAGCCACCACCGCTATTCTTAAAGAAAGCACAACCAGTTATATCTGAGAGAATATGCTTCTTTTTGTGAGATGAGAGATATGCTTATGCTATTAGACTTCAATATTTGCAATGCTTAATTTCAAAAATAAAATAAAATTGTGTAATGCTGCTAGTATCTACTCCCTCCGTTCCACAATATATGACGTTTTAGCATGTGTGCATGTTCACATATATGTAGATGTATGTAGACATGTTTTAGTGTGCATGTTCACTCATTGTAGCATGCATTTAGACAATATATGTGAGAGCTAAAACGTCTTATATTATGGAACGGAGGGAGTATGTAATGCTGCTAGTATGTTCTGAAAGCTTGAACATGTTTTAGTGTGCATGTTCACTCATTGTAGCATGCATTTAGACAATATATGTGAGAGCTAAAACGTCTTATATTATGGAACGGAGGGAGTATGTAATGCTGCTAGTATGTTCTGAAAGCTTGAACTGTTTTCTTTTATATAGTTTGAATATTATAAACAAGCTGTACCACATAATTGTAGTAAATTCACAGTATTGCTACTGTTTAGAAATACATCCAAAAGCTGTAGCATTAGTTAATTTCACCGTAAATTATTTGCCTGACACCTCACGCCTACTTAGTGAACATTAAGATGTAAATTAGATCTAGTTAGTATCTGGTTCTTGTGTAAATTACTCCACTGCTGTAAGTGTATGTTTGCTTAAACGGTTACATAGGAATTGTGTGTAAAAGGAGAAATCAAACAGGTTTTTTTTTTTGACTATTCTCTACAAGTACTAAACAATCTAGATGATCTACAAACAACAACCAGATAACACTAAGCGGCAGGGGGGTCATCTTGTCTCTTTTTTCTTTGGTATTTCGTGAATTCAAATGATTTGGAACTGTACTACATTTCATCTTTTCAGGGACAATTGTCAAAGTCAAACGAATCAGGCTCATACAAAAAAGGTAAGGTGGTCATACCTTCAGTATGAACACTGAATTGCAACAGTCACTATTTTTAGGCTCCTGGCTACTATTTAAGTCTAGATGTAAGTAAGGGACTGTCAAACTGACTATGGTGGCCTTATACTTGTCCTTCGTATTATAAATGCTAGGAGGTTGTAGTATTTGTTTCTTTAATGGAGTATTTTATTGTGGTAATGGCACCACCTGATATAGCAGTGATATGCTTCCGATGTTTTGTTCAGGTGATAGGGTGAGATACATTGGTTATTTGCAATCAACAAGGATCCTTGAAGGACAAAGGTGTGGACTATGCCTTAAGATTGTTTTTAATGTGCATCCCCCTCCACCACATGTGAATGTTCCAAGATTTTTTTGATGTATTTTTTGTATTGATTACTTGGAGTACCTTCTTCTGGTATAGCAGTTCTGAGTAGTAGGAGGGTCTACAGACGGAAAATTATCTCTATCGTGCAAATGTGGCAAACCTATTGTGATTTGTGAAACATATGAATATGATGGACCTGAGTTGCTAAAGAGGGATGATTTAGCACAGTTTGGAATGTAGGATTCTCAAATGAATTTTGTAGGAAACTGCTCATCCAGTGAGAGTATCTGTTTCTTTTTGTATGGAATTCTTATGTTCCAAACAGGCTATATGGAAAAGTAGATCTGATGCAAGAATCATGAGAAATCATCCCTCACATTTTTATTGAACAAAAGAATCAGGCTGGTTTGAGTTTCTTCTTGTTGGTCTCATATGTGAGGATGAGTGGTGGTCGCTGACTCGCTGTACCATATGGCTTTTCTGAATTACTCCCTTCGTTTCTCAAAATAAGGCGCACACTTTTTTCTTTAAAAATTAACTTTGGCCAAACATTTGATCATTAGAATGTTGAGTTATGTGCCACAAAAAATTATACCATTTGAAGCTTTTTTTAACGTGAATCTAACGATATCACTTTTGTATAACATAAATCATGTATTGTTGGACTAATTCTTGATCAAAGTTGAATGTTGGGAAACGTGCATGCCTTGTTTTGAGAAATGGAGGGAGTACTACCTATAGTTTAGATTCTATCCCATTGTTTGTAAATGACCTCTCTTGATTTGCGGTCATTTATACAATCTGCAGAGCTCCAGAGTATGGTTCACAGGGTGAAGTGCGACTTCCTTTTGAGGAAAATGGATCCTCAAAAATTGGAGTCAGATTCGACGAACCGATTCCCGGTGGCATTGATCTTGGTGGCAACTGTGAGGTTGATCATGGTTTCTTCTGTTCAGGTGTTTTTCTTCCCTCTATTGTTCTTATATACTAAATATTTTTTAACTAGATTGACTTTTGCCCTTTATTGCTGTTTTGTTAATTTTGGTAACGGCTGATTTATGTTTATTTGTTTTCCAGTTGATTCTCTGTGCCTCGATGGTCCAGGATGGGAAGATAGAGCTAAACAGCCATTTGATGTAATATTTGAGGTTTGTACGGTTTTCTCACCCTTATTTGGTCAATATTTGTGTTCTTTTCCTATTACTTAATCGGATTTTCTGCAGTTTGTTTCCGAAGAAAGGGAGCATGGTCCTCTTATCCTATTTCTGAAGGATGTTGAAAAAGTGTGTGGAAACAGTTACTCATACCATGGTCTAAAACGTAAGCTTGAAAATTTTCCAGCGGGTGTTTTTATTATTGGGTCTCAGACCCAGACAGACACTCGGAAAGACAAGGTACTTATTGTAAAGATTACCTATACCCAAATTCTTAAGTATCCATTTAGCTAACAAAGAAGATGTTTCTACATGCAGCTAAACAACGGGTCTCCTTTCCTTTCAAAGTTCCCATACAGCCAAGCAGCAATATTTGATCTTGCGTTCCAGGTGCCTTTTCTGGCTTTGCTGAAAGTTTGCAACTTCAAGTGTGCTCACATTAAGGCACTTGTCCTTCTGTTACTGTAGTCCATTATATTCAGATTTTGGCGAGCTTCATCTGGTCGCTACACATTAAATTAGGAGATTTTGTAGAAAGGACCAGGGATTTTTTTTGTTCTGAAAATGGGAAGTAGATGCAGGAGATGGTGATTTTCCCTACTTATTGCCATGCTTGTGTAGGAACTCCTCCGTACTACTTGTCTACAGTCTACACCACATTTTCAGCTTAGTATACTGAAATAGACATTTCTGATTGTATTTTTATAGCTTATTATCCTGCCCCCTGTATTATTTTTCTTACTAGGACCCATTTGATCCATGGTTTTTAAGGCGGTAAGACGTCCTAAGGCGGAGAGGGGGGCGCCTTAGCCCCTAAGCGTCGCCTAAGGCGGAGGGGGGGGCGCCGCCTAAGCGTCGCCTTACGGACGTCTTAAAAACCATGCTTCGATCAATTAAATTATGGGTTTTGTCATAAATTGCACTGCTTTGATTTACTACACTTTTTGTTACATTTTTATGTATTGCCCATGCAGGATAACTTTGGACGGGTGAGTGATAAAAACAAAGAGGCAGTGAAGACTGCGAAGCATGTCACTAAAATTTTCCCCAGTAAAGTGGCAATACAGCCACCACAGGTGTGTTACTTGTGTTATTCAGGAATGGTATCTACTTGGCAATGTGCTTTCCTTGTCTTAACTCTGAAACCATGCTACAGGATGACTTGGAACTCTCACAGTGGAAACAGCTATTAGATCGTGATGTCGAAATTCTAAAGACAAAGGCTAACATTTCAAAAGTCCAGTCCGTAAGTGATAATAAGTTGTCTGCCATTCTGTATGTTTTACCTAATACCTCGTGATTTTGCTAATCTCTTTTGCAAATGGATGCAGTTCCTAACTCGCCATGGTCTGGAATGTGTTGATGTAGAGACAACACTATGTGTTAAAGATCGAACTCTTACAAACGAATGTGAGTAAAGTCCTACATGATGTTTCTACCGTGTATAAGTTAGCCTATGTAGCATCATCATATGTCTACAATGTTTGCTTCCAGGTGTCGATAAAATAGTCGGTTATGCTTTGAGTCATGAAATTATGAATTCTACTGCTCCAACTCCTGGAAATGATGTGTTACTTGCTCTTTCTGGTGAAAGGTTTTTTCTGTAACCTTGTGCACTTCACAAAGTTGTACCAGAACATTCTGGTCATCTGATGTTTATTTTACGAAAATTGTTATATTTCAGCCTTCAGCATGGGGTTGATTTGTCTGAAAGCATGCAAAATGACCATAAGAAAAAGAGCACAAAGAAATCACTCAAGGTGAGTTTTGTCTTTTTAATGGGAGAGATCACCTCATCTATATGACTAGACATGACCATGTGCAGCCTGGCTCAATTTTTTTGCTGAAGCCTGCAAATAAGCCAGGGTGAACTTTAGTTTCACCTTTAAGATTGATACTAAGCCACGAGTAAGAATAGTAATAAAGTAGTATATGGGGCTCTGGGCATTATCATTTCAATGGTGCCTTAGTGACTATGACTTATGTACATCTTATGTCATTGTTAGGATGTTGCCACGGAGAATGACTTTGAAAAAAGGCTTCTTAGTGATGTTATCCCTCCAGATGAGATAGGTGTTTCCTTTGATGACATTGGAGCACTAGAGAATATCAAGGACACTTTGAAGGAATTAGTGATGCTTCCATTGCAAAGGCCAGAGTTGTTCTCCAAGGGACAACTTATGAAGGTAGAATACATTCTCAAAGCATCATAATTTTTGTTTGCTATTCTCGAAGTTGCTCCGCATGTTCCTTCTGTGAGTCATCTGTTTTACCTGTAACAATGTATCCTTGTTTTGCCATTTTTTTCTTCAAGTAAGATCTTCCTTTCTGCATCTATTGCCTATCCGTGTTGAGTGGTTCTGTAAAAATCGTAATGCTGTCCAGCTATGGTTTGTCCGTTATCTCTGTTGTTTTGTGCTTTCTAATATTTTTTATTTATTTTGGCCTTATGTGTGATACCTTTGTGAGCATTTTGTATATAATAGATTTTCTTTTCATGTGCACTAGTTATTTCCATTGTAGTTTCTAGTTAGTATCATTCATTCCCAAATTTAATTAAAAAAGCATCAAGTATCCCATCGAACTGTATAAAGGAATATCGCTGCTGGTATCATATTGGTTTCTCATACATTCGTTTCTTACTTTACTCTGTGTTCAAATATTGTTCTTATTGTTCCATTTGCACCAGCCATGCAAGGGAATATTACTTTTTGGTCCACCTGGTACGGGGAAGACCATGCTTGCTAAAGCTGTTGCAACAGAGGCTGGTGCTAACTTCATCAACATATCAATGTCAAGCATTGCCTCAAAGGTTTTCCCATAACAGACACACTCATCCAGATTGCTCTCCTTTTTAGTGCTACATTTTCTTACCTGTAATTGTAACAGTGGTTTGGCGAGGGAGAAAAATACGTGAAAGCTGTATTTTCACTGGCAAGCAAAATTTCTCCTAGCGTGATTTTTGTGGATGAGGTCAGTTAAATTTCTTCCATCGTTTTTGATGATATAATTATGATTCAACAAGCTAGCATGAAACTAGTTTGGCTTACAATGGAGAATTGCCATGCCCCCTGTTTTGTAGGTTGACGGCATGCTGGGTAGACGTGAGAACCCTGGGGAACATGAAGCCATGCGTAAGATGAAAAATGAATTTATGGTGAACTGGGATGGTCTGAGAACAAAAGATAAAGAACGTGTGTTGGTACTTGCTGCCACCAATAGGCCATTTGATCTTGATGAGGCTGTCATTAGGAGGCTCCCAAGGAGGTAATGGTCATACATCTTTATCTTTAAGGTCTATATTTCAACAAATTAATGCAAATGCTGGCACTGGCATACCAACCAGTCAATAACGCTTGGGAAACTGTTGTTTAGATTGATGGTGAATTTACCAGAAGCAGCCAATAGGAAAAAGATTCTTAGTGTAATACTATCCAAAGAAGATTTGGCAGACGATGTAGATCTGGAAGCACTGGCCAACTTGACTGAGGGGTATTCAGGCAGTGATCTGAAGGTATTTGATTTTTACGTTGAGATATTTATTTTTATTTGATTTTCTTTTAAACAGATAATGATTATATTCTTTTTGTTGACAACTTTATTTTTTCCCCTAGAATCTGTGTGTTACTGCTGCACATCGTCCCATAAGGGAAATCCTTGAAAAGGAGAAGAAGGTTAGTTTTATTTCTTGATTTATTGTACTAATCCCCTTTGTGTTCTGTCAATACTCAATACCACTGATGAATAGTCTCATATCTTGTGATTTCACTCGGTGGATCTAATTTAATCAATGCTGTAGAATCTCTTTTCTTGTTGCACAGAAGAACGGTAACATAATTTGAATTACCAAATCATGTGTTGACCAAATCGTTAGTATTTTAATATGATTTATGACTGTCCTTGTTAAGGCTACATCAGACCTCCAATTTATCAATTTGTGTCTACTTGCAGGAGAGATTGTTAGCAGAATCGAAAGCAAACCATTGCCTCCTAAGTATTCTAGCAGTGATGTCCGTTCCCTAAATTCGAGTGATTTCAAGCATGCACATGAGCAGGTAAATCTTACTGCTGTTTTGATCTATTTCTTACCCTGACCAAAAAAGGAAAAGAAGGGAGCAATTTTTTATGCAACTCAGATTCGATTGCACAAGTAGATTTGATGCCGTATTGCCTGTGAAACTGATGGAATGCTCTGTTCATATTCCAATATATAGCAACTTCTGACTAGAGGGGCTTAGTTTCAAGATTAGAGAGTATGTAATGCCAGTATTGATATGTTCTGGGCTCTAGCATTAGAGAAACATATTCTTTTCTTCTTCTAGGGTACTAGAACATCTTCAGGTTGTTGTAGTGCGATTCTAACATAACTTGCCTCGTTTATAGGTGTGTGCAAGTATATCATCCGATTCGACAAATATGAACGAGCTTATTCAATGGAATGACCTCTATGGCGAAGGCGGATCTAGGAAGAAGACACCTCTAAGCTACTTCATGTAGTTTATGCGTAGTCTGTGTACATACACCAGAAGAATTAGCATGAAGCGACCAAGATAGACAAATGAATAGCTCTCTTGTCGTCCCCCGTTGATAGGTGATCGTCGAGTTTATTAGTTTCAATCTTTATTGATGTCAGTTCGAAGTTCCAACGAAATAGTAGTATAGGGCCGATTTGGCCCCACCCTTCTCTCCCATCCATTCCAGACCTTGGAACTGTCAAGCCTGTATGTAGCCTGCATCAGCACAATCGGTTAATTTTGTGATTGCGGTCAGTGCAAACTCATTTAATCAAGACATGGATGCTGTATGTTCCTCAATGATGGTTAAGTCTACTACCTTGCCTGTTTCGACATTTAGAATTTATAAATCTCAAACAAACATCAATTGAAGTTTGAAGTAAATTATGCAGAACGACAGGTAGGTCACGCTGTTGATACTAAGATTGAACTAATGGGTAAATCCACGTTGATATTGTTTGTTTGTTAGACCTCCTTTGCTGCATCAAACTTAATTGTAAACCAGGTCCCATCTGTTATGTTTTTTTTGTTGTAAAATCTGCCTCTAGGTTAAACTAATGGCTCACCTGGTCCCCTGCAAAACTATCTGGAAGTCTAGCCCCAACTCAGTACAGACGGCGCCATAGTTGTGCATGTCGGCGACAAGACATTTCAAAAGACGCTCCATGGGTTCAGAGCTGGTTTGGTTTGCCGCTGGCCTGTACAAATTCGTTACCGTCCATATTGGCGCCAGCTGTGGGTCAGATAGTTTTCCTGGGGCTAGAGGAGGAGTTGGTTTTTTTTTTTTTTGCAACACAGTACAACGCAGACGCTCACATATACATGCACACATTCACCCCTATGAACGCACGCACGCACAACCTACCCCTATGAGCATCTTCGAAAGATTGAGCCGGCGATCGGGTCTTGAGATTGACAAAGTCACCATAGGCGCCTCGCTGTCGACGAGAACGTCGCCTCCCACGGAAGAATATTCCGGCTAAATGAGAAACACCAATATCAAATCTAGGATTTAAACTCTGGTGGGCTGGGAGTACAACCACCCTCCTAACCATGTTGCCACAGGAGTTCTCAGGAGGCATTAGTTTGATCAAGCCAGATTTGGTAAAAAAAACTCTGCTAGTTTTTCGAGAGACCACATGAGGCATCATCAGTTCGGTCCGGGCCAGATTGAAAAGAAAAAAACTCTGTTCAGTGCACACTGGCATCAAAATTAATCGTAAGCTAGGCCCCATCTGTTATGGGTAGGCACACACTACGATTTTTTTTTACGCCACAAGTTGTAGTATCTGATCAGACACACAACCACGCACACCACACACACACCACACGCACACCACTAGCTGTGTACCTAATCTAGACCTACAAGCTATACCCAACTTGCCTGCCTGGTATGGGATTTTTTCCCTCATGTGGCTCACAGGCGAGGCCAAAGAGTCATTTATTGACGATGCAGAATACTATTCCTATTGAACAGTACCGTCGTACACTGTTCTTATTGAACAGTGCACCCTAGTGAGACAACCCGAAAATGCGCTCCTGAGGAGTCGATCCCGGGCGGGCAACCTAGCCACTTCTAGAGCTTGCCACTGAGCTAGAGCTCAGTCCTCGCACACACTACGAACTCGTGCAGTCACGGTAGCTCAGACGAAGAAAGAAAAGTTTCTATTCTTCCTTTTGTCTTCACATGGTGTGATTTTTTTTTTTTTGAAGGGAAGTACTGCGTACAATCAAAGAAAATACAGAGAAAGCTCACACACGCAGTACACGACGCCCGTACACGACGCACGCACAACAGCAGCGACCGCTCCAGCCGCCGCTGAACCACCAACGCTCCAGCCGCTCCCCGTCGCCGACGACCGCCGGAGAAGAAGAGGGCAGGAGAAGCCGCAACCAGGAGAAGAGAGGACCACCTTCGTTGAAGACGACCGCAGAACCCACTCGCCGCTCAGCGACGAGACCTTGCTCGATGAATAGACACGGCCAGGCCACCCCGATCTCCAGATCCGCCGCCGGCCGCCCCCGGGACAGCCCAGCCGCGCCAGATCCTCCACCTTCCGACCTTCAACCCTGCACGAGAGACAAGCACGAGCGCCCCCAGAAGGAGCTCCTGTACAGAACCCGGAGACTTCGCCGACGATGGCGGAGCAGACGCCATCGAGGCGAGGAAGAAGACCCGGGACCAAAAGCCAAAGCATGGCCGCCACCACCGCCACGACGACCAAGCGCAGCCACCACACCACCTTCACTACCTCCCCAGCGACGCCGCCGGAACGGGGAAAGGAGGGGAAGGACATAGCCCTATACACCGACGCCTCCGCCACCGTCCACAGAGCCGCCGCTTCGGCACGCACACCTAGAAACACTAGGACTAAACTACACGCACGGACGGGCCGGGGCTCCCCCCACCTCACGGCGCCGAAAAACGGCGACCGGAGGCGGAGGGGAGCAGCGAAGCCGCCGGCGAGACCTCGACGCTTCTGGGCCTCCTTTCCGCCTCCTTTCACTGTAGCAGGGGAACGGATAAGGAGAGCCTTTTGTATATGCTCGTATTTTATACGTCTGACCTCATCACATGATGTGATTCATTAGCCCGTAAACGAGAACGAGCCCCATGATGAGCGAGTGGTCGACGTCGGGCTCGACCACCAGCGCGAGCACGTCCTCCCCCAGCGCTACCCCGCCCGCCGTCACCTTCCTCTTCACCTCCGCCACTACGTGCTCGGTGCCGGCATCGACGATCCTGCAGCACGCCCGCTTCCCGGCGCGGCACCCGCCGTCGTCGTCGATCCTGTACCGCATGGCGCGGCCGGCGTCGCTTTCGAACTCGCACGGCGACGACGACGGGCGGCGGCTCCGCTGGAAGATGCCGCTGCACGGCCGCGCCACCTTGAACCACGCCCTTCGGTCCTGCTTCCGGCCGCTCCATTTGTACCCTTCCCACTTGCCAAACGCGAGCTTCTGCATCCACAATCAAATTATGCCACGATCAGTTTACATGAAAGAAACGGGATGCTTCTGCATCAGCTTGGATACTTCTAGCTTTCTTTTCTATAGCTTCCTACCTTTTTGTGTATGTTTACGATGATGTTGCCGCGGAGGTCCATGAGGCAGATGTTGTCGCTGCACCTGGAGTCGTAGTTGTCGACGCGGTAGACGATGAGGCCGTCGGAGTCGTATACGGTGCAGCCCCGCCCGTTGAGCACCAGCGACTTCAACCATAGAGTGAACACCTTCCTATTCTCGCCCCTGCATGCTGCCGCCGTTGTTGGCGACGACGAAGACCACAACGGTGAAGAGTGCACCCTCGCCATCTCTTTCCCCGAACTGCTAGTTAGCTGCCTGCAAACTATACTATCTCTTGTGTGTATGGGCTATGGATAGTTGTGTGATCTGGTTAAGCTAGGGCTTGGTGGTGTGTGATAATATAGAGGAGAGGAGGGAGAGAAGAAAAGTGCAAAGTGCAAAGTGCAGGCTGACGTGGTTGGTTCGTCTAAAATATATGGAACGGAGGTGGACAAGTCGGGATGATGCTCTTTTAGGGGGTAGTACTAGTTAATCAGAAACACATTTATGCCATGATTATCAAGTTGGGGCGGCAATTAGGTGGTGGTCAATGCATGTTCAAGTTTGTGTGCTCCCTGCAGTTTGTTATATGAGGATGATGTGGGGAGAAAGTGACAATGCTACTAACATAGCTAAATATGGTGTCATGTGCGACGCAGGGGCCAGAAGAGTGCTCTCTTTAGTTACATATAAAGAAAATAGGGGCGGCGCCCAGAGGCCAGAACACGGACATGTGATGTTAGTACCATAAACTTTCAGGATTTACCCTAAAAAACATTCAGGGATTAGTGTGTTAAATTCAAAAAAACATAAGGGTTTCTAGACATGAAAGTCCGCTTTAGCCACCGGCTTTGCATTCTTGTCCACGACGATGCTTGATGTTCCACACATGTTCAAATGGATGTAGCAATATAAGGATCGTTGTTGCCTCGAGATCGAAAAGGAAGTCAGGCCAAGAACCAGGAGGCGGCTAAGTCTTTCACGTGTTGAGCCATAATTAAGCAAAGATGGAAACGAAGTGTGTGTCTGAAAATTCTTGTGTTTCTTCCATTCCAAATAAAAGTTTCCCACGTTACCAACAAGAACAAGGATTTGAATTATTGCTTTGAAGATATGCATTTTACAGCAACCCACCAATCATTCATAGGAATCTCCCCAATCAGTCGATTTTGGTTGAGATCCGAGATCCTCACACAAGTCGCAGTCATGGATGATACCCTAATTATGTAGTGATAATGGACAACAATATGAGTTGTAGTTACAATTTATCGGACGTGGGCAGCGATTCAAATTCTATTCTTGAGGAGCTTGCAACACCTAAGCCGTCCACTCTTCGTGGGGTGACATACAATTTCATATAGTTTAATTTGTTCACATCTGTCTCCAGTCACACTTTCGGATCCCGCCCACGGTATCGCCAAATCTCATATTTTGAATGCTCTTCGTGACAAAACTAGGGACAACAAGCCGGGTGAGGTGGTAATGGTATACGGCCTAAGAAGTGAGCACTGCTTTCGCTGAGGCCCTCCTCCCGGAAGGGGTAAGTTGCTTTTCTATCTCGCGAACAAGCACCAAAACCAACAGCAGGCGGCCAACCATTTCAGCACAAGTCAAGTTCCCCAGCTCAAGATGGCCCTACTTAATTATCCTGGAACTGTCTACAAGAAACATGAACTAGAGGCGCTGACGGTGACAGGCATATTAACGGCCCTTCGTATTTCATAGGATCGGACTAGCTAGATCAGTAGCAAGAAAAGTGCTTTCAGTTCTGGAAATCAGATTGGAACGGTACGAAGCAACGAAGGATACTTAAAAGGCAATAATGCCTTTGGCATATAAGTACTTAAGAGGAAAACAGATCAGTACTGGAGGTCTAGTCAGCTGTAGCAGGCGGGACGCAGCACTCGCGCCGGTCGTCACCAAAGCGAAAAAGCGCACACATGCTTCCAAAAAGGAACTGATTTTTCCATCCACCGCAGCTGATGGTAATGGCTGATGATGCGTGCGTACTTGTATACTATGTTAATCTGTAATAGTAGGTCGAGGTCCATCATGCGCGAGCTTATTCAGTACAGAGTTGCAGATAAGCAACATGCGTCTATCGTTGTTAAGTACCGACTCCTACATTGATCTCATTGTTTTTATAACGACCGAAGATTTGCACCCGAGTTTATGTTATGATAGTGCGGGATGATTCGTATGCTATTTGGGGGAATTGTTCTTGTGCTATGATTCTAAGAGTAGTATTACTTACCAAGCTCATTTAATCTTTACTTCTCGCTGGGATTAGTTCTTGTTTGTGTCTATTATCATTCTAATTTTGCCAAATTCCTAATTTGTAGGTGTCGCAAAACTTTTTATAATTTTTGTCCATGTTTGTATCCTTTGAGCGCACACCCATAGACAGTGACAAGCGGTTTTATCCTTTCTTTGAATACACAAAAAAAAAAGATATGATAGATTCAAACCACAATTGCAAAAGTAAAAACTAATATGCCAACCCAAATAATGATCTTCACATACTTGGATTTGGTTCTCTTGCGAAAAGCGCGAGTTGCAAAATGTGAACCATGAAAAGCGGAGGACTAATAACCCTTGTGTTAGAAATGGGACTCTGTAACCACTGATCTAACTTGGTTTACGTATCCCCACCTACTTTATCATTTAGCGGCCATTTAGGTGCCTTAGCTGGTGATCCAAGTTGTTTCCCTCTCGACGATGAAGCTTATCTTACCGTAACGAACAGAAACATGGACAACATCGAAAATTCGTAAAAAAACAATAGCTTAGTAACTAGTTTGAAATTGAAATTCTACTTATAAAAATAGAACTTATTAAACATAAATTTTGCTGGATATGTCTAACTAGACGATGCCTTTAAGTAAAATATATAATTTACTAAAATTCCTTTTATTTCTTTAATTCACAAATCGATTTTCCCAATAGGATATAATAGAATGGATTCCAGTTTCTACAATGGGTTCAAATAATTTTAATTTGATATGGCTTGGGCGAACAATCTAGTTTAGTACATAGAAAATACCATTGATAAACATTTATCAATGATTTGTTTTTAAAATCGATCAACTTGGAAATTAAGTTGCCAAATATATATACGAGAAATAGTCAGTGCTCGTGCTCTTTGAATTTCTAAGTTGATCCACAAATAGAGATACCCGACAGCACAAAACTATATCAGACGTCGTTGTTGCTTCTCGGCTTAAGCATTTTGCTTTGTAACCATGATTCTGTGCTCCTGAACCTTTTAATTAATTGGCAGTTCAGTTCTTTGTTATTGACACAATTAGCAATCGACTGTGGTTGCCTTGTCAAAGTTGAGGTGCCTATGTATTCAGTGCATGGTTCTGACGGAGATTTTTTTTACATGAGTTCTGACGAAGACATCGTAGGTCGCTAGCCCTCTTCATTCTTAGCCCGTTGAGTCATGCGGCACATCACGAGGCGGCTTAACTTGAATTAATCTATTCAAGTTCTGATGAACCAAAAGCATGTGCTCGCACTGCCCTTACATGTCATTGGTTTGAGATGAGTTGGCTGAATGCCTGCATAGGCATTGATTTTTTTTTCTTGCTTCTAGAAGTCTGCCACTATGAACAAAATGGTAAGTCACGCAGTTGAAAAGTTCTTGTCCTAACTTAACATAATATTCATTCAAAACAAATATCTATTGTGAAAAAATCACTTCATTTTTTTGAAGATTTGTAGAAAATTGCCTTATCTTAAAACTTGATTTTTCATTTCTTTTGACCGACAAAATAACAAAACAGAGGACGATGGATTGATGACAATGCAATAGGATGGAGAAACCTCAACTGCAACGAGTAACAAAACTCTCTAAGAGATACAAAAGCAAGGTCAAGGACCTGTGAACTAATCGTCTTGATGTTTCATATTTTTTCTTTTTCTGCAGGAAATTCTTGTTTTGTATCTTGATTTATCTAAAGATTATAAGCAGGGTGGTCGGCGGCATACTAGACAACTAAATGATGCATAGTCGACGCTCTTTGATGCAGAGGTTGGGCTATGTACTCTGTTTTGGAAAAAAAAAATCTTCGTAAGCTTTCGTAAATATACTGATAATATTACTCACACGTTCATCATTTAATATATACTTACAACAATTATTTCATGGCGACAAAAGGTACACCAATTACGGTTAAATTCTTATTAGATCCATTTATGCTTCATGTGTTAGTACTGTTACCAAGTACGAGCTATTTATCCTGATATTTCTTTCATTAACGTATGTCCATCCATAGCTAGTAATGTACTTGAATCAGTTCAGGCGTATCAAGAATTTATGTATCAACTTATTAATTTGGTCCAATCGAAGGTTTATTTCCACGTCGTCACCGCCGGGTCGATAAGCATGACCGCAACCGTAGCTCAGTCCGCGCCGATGGCCAAAACAAGTGAGTTAATCAGAGGATCTGGTTTAGTGGTGTGTGCAGGGTCTCCTTTTAACTTGTTCATAACACTTGCTTCCTACTAGCTCTGATTAAATTAGCTAAACAACATTTGCGTGCAACTGGGTTAGTGGCCAAATTAATAAGTTGATACATAAATTCGCAGCACTATTTTCGTGCCTCCTCGATCTGGATATGACCGTTCTGCTTGTTTATCCTATTCCTATTATTTTATTTATCTTGGAAAGAGATAAAGCTAGCGGTTTGGTGAAAATAGCTAGGATGAAACCTTACAAGCAGCACCTTGCCGTTTTCTAAATTCAATTTTCTTTTCCCCAGTACATGCTAATTCATACATTTGTAGTGTTCTTTGTGGGGACTTCATACATTTGCAGTTTAGTGCTGAAAATTAATCATGAAAAAACTGGGGTTATTCAACAACAACAAAATCTTATCTCTCAGGACGATGAATGCATAGGATAAAGGTATCCCACGCATCTACCTTGAAGAATTAGTTTCCCCGTGTCCTGGTCCTTAATAGAGAATAATTTATGTCAATATTCAAGATATGAATGATTATCTTTGGCACGACGATGAACATAAAGAAAATTCTTCGTTGCTGTATGAATGTGACATATATCCAACCTGCCCCACTTGTGGTGTGAATTTGATCCTGACCATTGTAACTTGGCAAGTTCTCGCATAAGGCTGCTCACAATGGGGAGTAACTTAGACTAATAATATAGATATTTTACTAATCTAAGTTACTACCTCCATAATGGGGAGTAACATGTGTGTAGTGCCATATTTATTAAGTTGTACACTCATCTTGCATTGAAATGTGTCATGTTACGGTAACATAGCTAGTTATCACTGTCATCTCTCTCCTCATTAACTACCCGCCACGTCAGATTTTTTGCCTACGTGACATTGATGTTACTACTCATGTTACTCTCACTGTGACTAGTCTAATGTAATTGGTTGCTCCCGCGTCAATGTACCAATCGATATCCACACTACCACAATCGTCTCTTGATGGTGGATTGACCGCCGGAACTATAATCATTAAACTGTGGCCCATTTGTTCCCTGAATTGGCCCACGCCTCTCTAATTGTGGCCCTCTAGCACATTGAACCCCCCACCCCTACCCCCAAGGAGTTGGCCCAAACTACGACACTGGTCACATGCAAAATAGTAGTCATACAAATCGTCCAAATTAAGATACTGCTCAGATTTAATCATTGTTGTGTTGCCACAAAGCCATTTTAATCATTTTCTTGTGTGGCGAGGATATAGGGGACGACATAACTTCACCGTCAAGAGGCTTGTCGGTAGTGGTTCTCATACCTGTCTTTATTCGCCCAAAGAAGACATGCCTCGTCATGTTTTCCTACTGGGACTATGCCACCTGAGTAAGGAGTTGGACGACGTGCTCCCAAAGAAGACATGCCTCGTCATGTTTTCCTACTGGGACTGCCCCAGCTGAGTAAGGAGTTGGACAATGTGCTCCTTGGACTGGGAAGAGAAATATGCATCACAATTTTTCGAGTAGCCTCTACACTTTTTAAGCTAGCCACAACTTAAATCAGCACCGCCCTTGTCATTTTTGCGAGGAGGTAGCAAAGGACATATTGATATTGGGCAATCCACCGTGCATATAGAGGATTGGGGACCTTCGACTCATTGCCCTCCTTGTCGATGGTGGTAATCTCCTTTGGTAGTATTAACTCTATCCATCGAGGAAGCCGATCAGTTGCGCACCTCGCACTGCCGGTAGGTCTTGGGCTTAGCAGATCAGAAACTTCTCCCTACACAGCTTATTAGAGCCCAATGAAAAGACGGACACCATGCCATGGAGATGAAGGACGACGAAGGATGACATGTCGATCAAGATTGAAACTATCAGATGACATCGTGGAAGAGACAAAAGCTCTAATCCTCGCATATGGTGTATATTTGTATGCACGTGATTACATGGTTCTCGTTCTTGTAGTACACTTGACGTCTGTAACAATACAAGGAGGTAGTGAGATTACAAGAGATAGATATGGAAAACTATCAGCTAAAGTACAATATTTAACACATGGTACATCAGGATGATATACGTCTAGAGAGTACAACTTGAAAGTACACACAAACAACCAAAGAAAATAGAAGAAAAAAATATGAAAGAAAAAACACCATGCATCACGGGGAGGGCTCCCAAGGCCCAAACCACCTATGCAGCCCGCGTGACACGAACATATGATACAAATTACATGGGCCTCCACTACGTTCAAAGTCAAAAGCCACCACTAATTCGGCACGGCCTGGCCCTTGCCGCAGAGCCGCGCCATCCTCTGGAGCAGCGCGGCGATCTGCCGGTCGTCCCCGTTGTTACGCGCCACCACCTCCTGGAGCTCCCTCGCGCGGCGCCTCGCCGCCTCCCCCTCCTTCCCGTTCACGGTGACTTGCACAGCTCGAGCCACTTCCTCCGCCGTGAACTCACCGAACCAGTCCTGCTTCACGCGCGCGGCCGCCGCGCCCACCTCCGCCGCGAGGTTGGCGTTCAGCGGCTGGTCGATGTGCAGCGGTAGCGCAACCATGGGAACTCCCGCCGCCATGGACTCCAGCACCGAGCTCCACCCGCAGTGGGTCAGGAACGCGCCGCAGGAAGGATGCGACAGGACGCGCCGCTGCGGCGCCCACCCCTCCACCACCATCCCCCGCGCCGGAGCGAACCCTGGCGGCATGGACCTCGCCGCGCCGCGAACGTCGTCCTCGGCGCCTGGGAACCTCACCACCCACAGAAAGGGGACCCCGGTCAGCTCCAGCCCGCGCGCCATCTGGCTCTCTGACATGAAGAACTCGCTGCCGAATGAGACAAGCACCACGGAGCTCGGATCCTGGCCATCAAGCCACCGCATGACGCGCTCACCACCGGCGTGATCTTCCTCAGATCCACCACCTTCGGTTAGCAACGGTCCGGTGGGGACGATCTCCTTGCCGATGAGCTTGGAGAGGTAGTCCATGTACTTCCGCTCGATGTCTGCGCACGTCTTGACAGCCACCAACCCAGACGAGCGCTCTAGGCTAAGAGGCAGCCGGTCGCGCTTGGGCACCAGGGCGGTACCGCCGTCGTCGCGGATGGCGAGCAGCTCTGTATACCTGGCCTCCGCGTCGGCACCGCCGAGGCCGATGGTCTCGAATGGGAAGGCGCTGGGCACCCGGTCCCTCTTGAGGCAGTGGACGAAGAAGGCCGTGGCGGCGGCGCTGCAGGTGCTGAAGTGCACCGCCGGAACCCCGCGCGCGGCGGCCTCGAGCGGCGCCCAGGGCCCCTGGTAGAGGAGGAGGTCGACGGGGCGGAGGTCGTCGAGGAGCGCGCCGAAGCGGGGCGCGGCGAGGTCGCAGGCGCGCTTGAGCACCGGCATGAGGCGGGCCGGGAGGCGCTTGGTGGTGTGCAGCGCCGGCGGGAGGTCCGGGAGCGCGGGGAGGTGGAGCTCGACGAGCTTGATCCTGTCCGTCTGGTGGCGCGCGAGGGGCGCGAGGTTGGCCGGCGTGGAGACGAGGTGGACGACGACGTCGACGTCTGGGGGGGCGGCGGTGGTGAGGCGCCTGGCCAGCTCGAGGAACGGGTTGATGTGGCCGTGCGCCAGCCACGGGAACATGACCACGCGCATGCGCTCGCGCTCGCGCTCCGCCTGCGCCATGGCGATCGATCGGGGGACGAGCTGGGAATGTGGCTACGTACTCGGCTACCGGCACAGTGCACCTATGCGTTGCGAGACTGGGAATCTGAGATGCTGCTACTGCTACTGCTACTGGCACAGTGGCAGGGTTTATCGTGAGAGTGATCGTGTCCCGTGTGTGCACTGATGACGCGGGCGAAACGTGCAATGCAGAGAGATAGCTAGCGCCACGCGCGAGGCTCCTAGAGGTCAGGCATGGGCGCGCAGATCTGCTGCTTCGTCATGAGAGACACGTAGAGAGGCGTAGGCTACTTCCACTACGTTCCATAGATGCCATTGGGTACAGATGGCGCGCGGCGTCACAGGTTCGTTTTGGTCTTCTAACACATCACCTCCCCGTCGTGCCATTTTTTTTTTGAGAACTAAGAGATTTCATTTATTCATCAGCAGGATTACAATCATGATGGAGCATTGGGGCTAGAAAGTCGGGGATGAAATTCATCCATAGACATAGCCTTCTCGCGGCGCTGGCTATTTTAGCACAAGGAGGAGCCGCCTCATTGACGTCCCAACTCCAACAGACGCGTTATCAGCGTCAAATTAGCGTTTTCGGCGGCGCGCGGCTGCCGTGTTGTGGTCGCGCTATTTTTAGTGCGCGGAGTAGGAGGTTTTCCAGACGCGCGAAAATAGCGTGCCGCAAACACGTTTTTGCATCTTTGCAGCCTAAAAAACTAGATCAAACAAACAAAAATAAATAGACTACAAATAGAAATTTTCTGGGATACGACGAACACATGATCAACTGTCGGACTGACACATTTGCCTAACACACACGGACACTAAACTTAACACTAGACACACACGAACACACACACGAATACACACGAACACATCCCTAGAACTCCATCTCCTCGGAGTCGTCCGAGTCATCGGAGATGTCGTCGTCAGCGCCTCCCACCTGGGATCGTTGGGGGCCCAAGTAGGGTGGCTCAGCTGCTCCATCGCCTCCTCCTGCTTCGCTTGCCGCTCCGCCCGCTCGGGTCGCTAGTACTGCTCCTCCTCCGCGGCTTCGCGCGGGTGGCTCGCCCGCCACTGCACCACCGCGCGCTCGTCCCTCTCCGTGACAAGGTTGAGGGTCGCTCGGCGGCGGTCCTCGTCGGTGACGAGGCGTGGCGGCGACGCCAGATCCCGCGCCTGCTGCGCGTTGCGCACTTCCGGGAAATTCATCTGGCCGCGCGGGCGACCGAGGCTCCACGTCGCCAAGTCGTAGGCGTGGGCGGCCTCGTGCGTCTCGAATGTGCCGAGGGGGACGCGGTCGTCGCCAGAGCGTATCTCCGCGAAGAAGGTTCCGTTCGGGCGTTCGCAGACGCCGCGGTAGCCGGACAAGCTTCGGCGGTGCGGAGGCACACTAGTAGGAAAACCATTATAGGTAGGTTGTATTCTGTGGCGCACCCCTAATTGGTGCGCCACAGAAATATAATTCTGTGGCGCACCTGGCCTGGTGCGCCACAGAAATGTGACTTTCTGTGGCGCACGTGGCCAGGTGCGCCACAGAAATATGACTTTCTGTGGCGCACCAAGCCAGGTGCGCCACATAAAGTCACATTTCTGTGGCGCACCAGGCCAGGTGGCCACAGAAAGTTATCCAGGGGCAGGTAAAAAATTGAAAAAAACAATTATGTGGCGCACCAGGCAGGTGCGCCACAGAAAGTTAACATTCTGTGGCGCACCAAGCTGGGTGCGCCACAGAATCTCATTTTTCAAATCCCACCCCCTCGTGGATCGCCTTTTTTAGTCTTGCAGGAATTAAAAGAAAATGAAAAAAAATTCAAAAATTAAAACCCTTTGACATGTGGCTAGGTATGAGTGTCTAGTATGTGTAGAAATTTTGAAATATGAATTTTGACCTTTTCTGCAACAAATGAAAAAGAAATCTTTGTACGGCCATAACTTTTGCATACGACGTCGAAATAACGCAAATAATATGTCAAAAAAATCGTGAGAAAAATCCGAGTTCGAATCCACCAGGGTTTACCCGGTCAGCAATTCACAGATTTCTCAAATTCAAAAAGAAAAAAAAAGTTATTTCACACAGACGAGTTTTCGCAGCAAAATAAAAAAATTCAAAAAAATAAAAAAATTCAAAAAAAGACACAGAAATGTATAACAAAGAAGATTGTTGAATGTTTTTTAACTGTTTCAACTTTCTTGAATTTTTTAGATTTTTTAAGTTTTTTGAATTTTATTGAAGTGTTTTGACTTTTTTGGACTTTTTTTGGATTTTTTTAAGTTTTTTAATTTTTTTTGAATTTTTTATGATCTTTTGAAACTTTTTAATCTCCTTTTCAAAGTTTAGAAGTTTTTGAAAAATCTGAACTTTAAAAACGCATATTTATAACACATAGCTAACATACACACATACAAGACTTAAGAGGATTCATATGTTATATATATCAATAAGAACTTGAATAGCACAAGGGTAGGTGAAGTGGGTGGAACTTAGAAGTTAAGCGTGCTAGGGTTGGAGCACTTTGAGGATGGGTGACCGGAAGGTGGAGTTCAAAAGATTCAAAAAATCTGAAAATAATTCAAATAAATAGGATTTTTTATATTATTTCATATTTTGATTTTTCTGATTTTTTTGAAACTTTTTTTTGCAGTTTTTGAATTTTTTGAAATTTTCAGAATTCTGTGGCGTACCTGGCAGGTGCGCCACAGAAAGTGGATTTCTGTGGCACATGCCATGGTGCGCCACAGAAATAAAAATTTAGTGGCGAGGATTCTGTGGCGCACCCAGCAATTTGGCCGGGTGCGCCACAGAATGTTGATTTGGTGCGCCACTAATAGTGGTTTTCCCACTAGTGGCAGGGCGGCGGCGCGGAAGCAGTGGAGAATTTTCACTGCGCGCGCAAAGCGGTTGTGTGGCGCGTGTCTGTCCAGCGCGCTGGCCGCGCCGCGCCATATATACAGCGGCGCGCACCGCTTTGGCCAGCGCGCGCCCTTTTCCCGCGCCTACTTGCCCCAGGCACGGTAATAATCTGTTATTTGGCGCGCGTGACCCATTTGACACGTCTGTTGGAGATGCTCTAACATAGTAACATACAAAAGCTAGTAATTTTTTTTGAAAGCCTACGTATATTTAACAAGATACGACGTACAGAGTACAAAGTACATGAACGAAAAACAGCACACCATACGTAGGGGATACAGAGCCAGAGCAAAACGCAGCAACTCCACCGGCGTCGAGGACGAAGGCCGCCGTCCCCCTTCTCACCGCGCCCTGAGAGCACCTTTCTTGTTGAATCGTGAAGGATGGCAGCCACTTCCGATCTTCCATTGTCATCAGCTTCCCACACATTAACTAAGACTTAGGCATCAGTTTCTATAGACTTTTCGGTAGCCTTGCTCCATCGCGAGGATGGTACCATCTCTAATCACATAAGCCTCCGCAACCATAGCATTAGGACGTACCATCTTTTCGGACGCCAATATCACTTTTATTGTATTCATCATGTCACAAAGTTTCACCTATAGACTTGACGTACAGCTAAAGACATACAAAAGGCAAACTCAATGTTGGCAGCATTAATAGGCTGAATTCACCCAATTTGAACTAGCTACTGTGCATAGTTATATTTGCCTTATTTTCTAAGTTGTGTTTGGATCTATATTCGACTTTTGGTGAGAATTGTAAAGAGACTATCTGTGTTGTCATCTTTTCTTGAAAAATCCACCACCTTCATGATGCGGATACATTCTCCAGCCCTCTGGGTTGGACCTTTAATCCAAAGTTGGATGATCAAAAGTGTACTGACATGCCGACAATCTAACATATGCATGCAATAGCGAGCGATGTACCACGGGAAAATATCATTCCACTTTATTTGACACTATTCAAATACTGTCCTCGGCCACTTATTTTTAGCAAGAATACATCCTCAACATTTTTCCTCATCTCACTATCCACCATATTAACTATTTTCCCACCCTAGATTTCGCTGGATTTTCCCAAATCCTAACACATGGAAATTACTATAGATCAACTAAAAGCAAAGGATGAAGAAGATCAGTATAGAAATCTTTTCGCTTGCGCCTCGGGATCTTACCCTTTCAGATATCTGGGTATTCCGATACATTTTAGAAAACTCAAAAATGGTGAGTGGAAACCTATAGAAGACCGTTTTGAGAGGAATCTCGCTAGTTGGACAGGAAAACTTTTATCTTATGGAGATCGCCTAATTCTAATCAATTCGGTTTTGACAAGCCTATCCATGTTTATGCTCTCTTTCTTTGAAATACCAAAAGGGGTACAGAAAAGAATGGATTATTTCCGGTCAAGATTTTTTTTGGCAGAGTGATGGACATAAACGTAAGTATAGACTTACTAAATGGAACATTATTTGTAGACCGAAAGATCAGAGAGGGCTTGGGGTAGAAGTTTTGGAATTGAAAAAAAATGTCTTCTATGTAAATGGCTTTTTAAAATTTTAAACGAGGATGGGGTTTGGCATGAGCTGATCCAAAATAAGTATCATCATTCAAAGTCCCCTTTCGACTCTCCTTTTTGGAAAGGCCTTATGAAAGTCAAAGAGGACTTTTTCAAGAGAGGATCTTTCACTATAGGTAATGGAGAGACTACCCGATTTTGGGAAGATGTTTGGTTAGGGACCTGACCTCCAGCTGAACAATCATTATTCGTCTCTGTATAACATAGCCAAACGAAAACAAGTTTCAGTGGGTAATGTTATGTCACAAGCTCCTCCATTAAACATAGGTTTCAGGACGGCTTTAACCGGAGATAAATGAACATCATGGCTTCATTTGGTTAATCGACTGATGGATGTTCATCTTTCCAATCAGCCTGATAGTTTTAAATGGAATTTGACTACATCTAGAATGTTTACAGTCAAATCCCTTTATCTAGATCTAATGAATGGCCATACACGGTTCTTAAGAAAATACATTTGAAAATTGAAAGTGCCCCTGAAGATTAAGATTTTTATGTGGTTCCTTCACCGGAAATTGCTTCTTACCAAGGATAACCTTGCTAAACGAAACTGGAATAGTTGTAAAAAATGTTGTTTTAGACGAAACAATACAACATTTATTTATAACATGTCCATTTGCAAAAATGGTTTGGCGTATTGTTCATATGGCTCTCAATGTAACACCTCCTTATGATATTTCGAATTTGTTTGGGAATTGGTTGAGGGGTGTCTCCAAATAGGATAAAGTACTGATCCGAGGTTGAGTTTGCGATCTGCTTTAGACCATATGGAATATAAGAAATGATTATATTTTACAATGCAAAATCTTGTTCCTTCCTAAAGGTTATACCAATGGCTATGTACTGGATCCGTATGTGGTCTTACCTACATTCAACAGACAAGCATCCCGAGATGGTTTCTGGGTGCAACCGACTGGATATGGTTGCACGGGACTTGTACACCCAGTTCAGCTGGTGTTCTGATTTTAGGATAACATGTTAATGTAGCGCCATTCATGTTTGTCTTTATGGCTCATTCATGTTTCGACTTTGTGTGATCCATGAATTTTTGTAATGACTGATTTTTAATAAATTAATAAAAGTCATATGCATCAATTCGATGCAGAGGCTGGAACTTCCCCTTTTCGAAAAAAAAAGTATAGTCCAGGCTACATTTAGCCTTTTTTTAAATTTTGAAAACACAATTTTATAGTTTCAAAAAATTCTCAAAACAAATCTAGATAATGATAATGAGTTATTCTTCCAACATGCAAAATATTAGTTCAAAATACTTTGTATTTTTAGCCACACAAAAAAGATAAATCTGACAAGTTGGGGAGATTCAGATTTGTGTACTGTTCACTACTTAAGATTTTCACTTTTGTCGTTTTTACACAGAATAGAATACAATGTATTTCAAGTTAAAAGTTTGCACATTGATTGAATACATCATTGTCTACATCTCTATTACTCCCTCCGTCCCAAAATAAGTGTCTCAAGTTTGCCCAAAATTAGATGTATCTAGACATGTTTTTATGTATAGATACATCCACTTTTTGACAAACTTGAGACACTTATTTTTGGACGGAGGGAGTACTAATAAAAGAGCAAACATTATCTTTTATAAGTGCACCCCGTCTAATGTACACATAACAACACGAACCAAGTACAGTCACACGATCAGGCCCAATTAATTAGATCTAACCGTCGATATAGAAGCGAACCCTCACCCGAAGTACGTTTAGTAATTTGAGTGGCGGACGAAAACTCTGCCAGCCGAAGTTCCGCCCGCGTCCGCACATGAGAAAAAAAAAGGCTAAGATAACGGGAATCAAGAATCAATGCCGATTGCCCTCGCCTCAAACCACGGCAGTTACCATGTTATTTGGATCGAGCTATAGGGAAAATCTCTCTGTAGACGGAGAAATAATTCCGTGCCCCAAATCTCCCCCGAAGGCGCTGTCGCCGCTACTCCTCTCCGCCTTCGCGACGAATCATGCCCGACACCACAGATGCCAAACTGAGGTACTGAGAGCCTGAGAGGCGGGCTCGGAAACCAGTTCGTGCCCCTTGCCATGGATCGCATCAGGAAGCTCCTCCAGGACGACGAAGTGGATGAGATCATCCACCGAAGTGGATGACATCATCCACTCGGCCAGTCAGGCGCCGATCTCGATGTCTACATGGCGGTGCTCGACCGCGATGCAGAAGGCAGGGCCAGCAGCAGCAACACTTCCTCCAAATCACTGGTTCACACCGCCGGTGAGCCCCAGCCCCATTCCCCTCATGGATTATTTCCTGTATTGGCACTAAGTTTGGGTCCTCCCATATTTTCCTCAAAACTAAGGTGTCAGACTACGCGGTTCTTGCTTTCAGATTTGGTACTACCAGATTGCAATTTGAAGTATAGGGTGAACATGGAGATTTTGGACGAACGGGCCAGTCAACCAGTGGGCGCCATGAACCGCGGTCAGCTAGGCTGGGCGCTGGCACCAAAGGTCGTGGAAGCCATAAAGAACCTCGGTAGTGGACTCCACTTTTTTCTTGATTGTTGGCCTCTCTAAAGCTAGCTTTTTTGCAGCTGACCACTTCAACTGAATTTGCTCCATTTGCATTTCATACAACGCTGAATATTCACTGGCAGGTAAACATTTGTTACGCAATTATATCTTTGTCTTCGTGCTTTAGAACACATCTTGCTTCAAGATAGTGCTCGCATGATTGATGCTTCAATTATTTGCTTTCACAGGAGATATCATCCTTATGCTTCTCGAGACGATGGGACATTTGAGAGAATGGAACAAAGCAATAAATATTCAGATTGCATTCTTATGCTTCTTGAGACGCATGCAATAATTTATGTGTTTTGTCTACCTTTTGGTTCAGATATAGTAGAAACAATTGCTTCTTGATTTGCGCTAAACTTTGGTTCAGATTCACCTTTTAGTTTGCTTCACTTGGTCCAGAATTAGAATATAGCAAATAATTGCCATATATGTCGTTATGTCGTTTAAGAAATCACTTCTGAGGTGAGATGCAATCTCAGAGCCCCCCTCCCCCACCCAATCCATCATGTACTCTTCCGTTTGTTTCATCAATATGTATTAAGTTTTTATAAAGCGGCATTGCCCGAAGTGGAATAATCCTCACACTATGTTAAATTGCAGTTGCACACATTTGAATGCTACCCTTTTTAATTTGGTTAAGGGAACATGATTTATTTCTTGGGTACTTATTATATGATATATGAAGCAATATAACTGAAGTGAGGTAATCCTCACAATTTGTTAAGTTGCAAACATGTGAATGCTACCTTTTGCTTATTTGGTACTTATTATATGGCATCATGCAAAATGCAGGTTATGTTTGATGCATACTGGGACAGCCACATTACTGCAAGTGCATTGGGTCAAGGGAGCGCCTGCTGAAGGGCTTCATTTTTTTCATGGTACGCATCTACATGATGCTGGCAATATAAATGATTTTAATCCTGTGTGTTTGATTTCTTCAGCTCAGTCCAATTTTAGTACCACTGTTAACTCTAGGAGAGCACATGTTCAACCAGTTTGCACATTTTAGCGGGGTTGATTGAGATAAGTAGGAACCAACAACTAATGTAAAGAAACACGAGATGAGAAGAAATATGGCAGGTGTAGCCTTGATTTCAGGTGTAAAAGACATACCTATTTGATCCAGTATTAAAGAAAATCCCAACTATTTGTAGTTAACATTATGTTGTTTTGCTAAATTCTGAAATTGACTGCTACATTCCTCGAATATGTCTACAACATGTATATCAAACTGGAAAATTGATATAATTAAAGCTATTTTAGTTGTTTGAGAACTTGAGGTATGAAGATGAGACATTGCCTTCATTATGTCTATGGAATTTGGGTTGCACATGTTTGTTTGAACTACGATGTGAGTTGGCCAAGGTCTGAAATTAAATCTTGGACTTTTTCTAAACATCACAGGGCTAAAGGCTCCCTACCTGAATTTTTCTTCTACATCTTGGACCGGTCATTTGTTAATGGTGTCCAATGACTACTATTTCATTATCTAAAAATAATTAGATGCTAAGTAACTATTATGATTACAAATGATTGTGCCATATCATCATTAATCACATATTTGGACTTTATCTTCAAATTGTAATCACGCGGGGGGATAGATATTGCAACACAACCGCTGATAACTTCAAAATATGTGCAGGAGACTTGAATGACTTTGAAATGTAGCAGTAAGAAAGTGGCTAGCATGCTAGAAGAAGAAGAAAATCAGTCTGTTTTGCAATGTCAACTATGATGACTAGGAACTTGCAAGATGAGGTAGCTCATTGGCACCATCCAAGAGAAATCCTACTTGCTGTATACTTCCGCATCACTGATCAAGATAGCTCCATTTTTGCATTTTTTACCATGTAAGTTGAATATATGCATTGTACATGGACAAATGTACTTGACTTTGCTTGTATAAACCAGCAAAATGCTCCATAGCAATTCTTGAATCGAATGTAATTCTCATTAGTTCTCATTGTATATGGACAATTGTACATGACTTGCTTGTATAATCCAGTCTGGTGCGGGATGGCTCAACCATTAATTCTTCGTAGTCATCTAGGCATGTTTTTAAAAGAAAAACGAACCTTGTTGGTGGGCAGCGTAGCTGGGGATGCTTCTCCATGGCTAATATACTTTCGAAGCATGTCGTGCACAATATTATCTTGGAATCTCGCAATGAAGTGATTACGGAACTGATTTCCTTGCTTGAGTACAACCTTATCTATTGTGCTACTCTTCAGGACTTAATATGAAGTCAATGAGTCAGATATTAATAAACTTTGTAAAATCTAGGAATACGGTAGCAAGTGAGTGTTTTGCAACTCTTGGTACTAAAGCTTCGTGTTCTGGTGTCTTGCACGAGCACATTTCAACACGCGCATGAGGGCTTCTTGGAATTGTTTTCCATTAAAAACACAAGTTAACTCCATGATCCCTCCCTGCTGAAAAAAAGAACTGTGATCCCATCTACTAGCGGCTTGAGAGTTTTAACAAATGAATCACGGAGTTTGACATGTCGGCATAACAATACTGAAGCCTCGTGGTTGCAATATGGCGTTTCCCTAGCTATTCATGTGAGGGGTGCCCGTGGTCGCAGTAACTTAAGAGTAAGTGACACACTATACCACATATATCTCATCGAAGAGCATGTAAAAGGTGCCATTCAGCTGAATCATAAGATTTTTCTTATAGAGACGTGCGTGCACGTGCAAAGCTACTAGTCTAGAAAAAAATAAGATTTTTTTGAAACTTTAACGTATTGTTTTCAAAAATTTCAAAAAAGGGGCTACATGTAGCCCGGGCTACAAAACACCACATTCAGCCTACTTTGAAAAGCTAAAACCCTAAACTCCAGTCCACTCTCCACCAAAACACTGAGCCACCACATTTTCCATGAGTTGAACAACGATGATCAAAATAACTTAATATGATATGTAACTAATTTACGTGCAAAGCCTTTTTGCTGGGTGATCATCGGCAAGAATCTGACATGACTAAAAGAGGAGGTGAGTTTAAACTTACCAAAATCCACGGGGCTTCACCATGCTGCCATCGATGTGGCTCCTCCATCTCCGACGTCCTTGTGCTTCACAACGTTTATGAACGTGCTCTCATGTTGATGTAGTGTTGCTGATCGCCGTCGCCTTCATGCTGCTCTACGTCCACCTCCTAACGGCCTAACAGAGGAGAGGGACTTAATTCTTGCGACACCAATAATTGCAGGGGTTATCTACCACAACGAGATTTTCGACTTAGATTTTGAAAAATACGAGCATCCTTGTCAATTTTACTCTTACGTTTGCACTCATTTTTCGAGTTCGTGGATGAAACTTAACCCAAAACCAAGTTAACGAATCACAGTGCAATTTCCACTAGAAAAAAAAATCCGATTTCACTCTAAAGTTATTTTTAAAATGGTGCATTGAGAAAAAACTGGCTACCTTCCTCTATCATAGTCTAGCTTATAAAATAATGATATGACTTTATAATACGTAGATTATCCGACTTTTTCTGAGAGAGGATTTTTTTTCTCCTGAGTTCCTTCTGATATTAAAAAAATGAAAATAATATTTTGAAGTTTCAAAAAAACTAAAAGTAATTCACGTGGATACATATCTACATATCTGCATACTTTTGTTCCATAATACATTGTGTTCTAAGCTTGTATTCCCTCCGTTTCAAATTACTTGACTTTCATATATCTACATATGAATGTATGTACACACTAGAAGATGTCTACATACGGATTTTGGAACGGAGGAAGTAAGAATAAAAAAAATCATTTTTTACAGACATTATTTTACTTACTACATTTGCCTTTTTGGTGCAGATCATGTATGCAAATATTTTTTTGCTGTAAATTTGGTACATGGTAGACATGTATATGTACTTATATAATTTTTTCATAACTTCTTGAAACGCAAAAAAAAAAATCGATTTTTTTTAAAAGGGAGCACCGGAGCTCACGAGCTAGAAGAGTTTTTGGACTTTTTCTTTGAATTCTTGTAAAGTGCTGAAAAAGCCCAGAACATATGACAGTGATACTTCTATAATTCTTGACAATAGTTACATGAGCCGCAGCAGCCAGCGCGTGTTTATTCTCGACACAAATCGTGTTAAAATCAAAAGCCCACTAATTCGGCACGGCTTGGCCCTTGCCGCAGAGTCGCGCCATTCTCTGGAGCAGCGCCGCGATCTGCGCGTCGTCGCCGTCGTTCCGCGCCACCACCTCCCGCAGCTCCCTCGCGCGGCGTCTCGCCGCTTCCCCCTCCTTCCCGTTCACGGTGGCGCGCACCGCCCGACCCACTTCCTCCGCCGTGAACTCCCCGAACCAGTCCTGCTTCACGCGCGCGGCCGCCGCGCCCACCTCCGCCGCGAGGTTGGCGTTCAGCGGCTGGTCGATGTGCAGCGGTAAGGCAACCATGGGAACCCCCGCTGCCATCGACTCCAGCACCGAGCTCCACCCGCAGTGGGTCAGGAACGCGCCGCAGGAAGGATGCCACAGGATGCGCCGCTGCGGCGCCCACCCTTCCACCACCACCCCCCGCGCCGGAGCGAACCCTGGCGGCATGGACCTCGCCGCGCCGCGAACGTCGTCCTCGGCGCCTGGGAACCTCACCACCCACAGAAAGGGTGCCCCGCTCTGCTCGAGCCCGCGCGCCATCTGGGCCATCTGGCTCTCTGACATGAAGTACTCGCTGCCGAAAGAGACGAGCACCACGGAGCTGGGCTCCTGGCCGTCAAGCCACCGCATGACGCGCTCGCCACCGGCGTGATCGTCCTCCGATCCACCACCTTCGGTGAGCAGCGGGCCGGCGGGGACGATCTCCTTGCCGACGAGCTGGGACAGGTAGTCCATGTACTTGCGATCGATGTCTGCGCACGTCTTGACAGCCACGAACCCAGACGAGCGCTCCAGGCTAAGCGGCAGGCGGTCGCGCTCGGGCACCAAAGCGGTACCGCCGTCGTCGCGGATGGCGAGCAGCGCGGTATACTTGGCCTCCTTGTCAGCACCGCCGAGGCCGATAGCCTCGAATGGGAAGGCGCTGGGGACCCGGTCCCGCTTGAGGCAGTGGACGAAGAAAGCCGTGGCGGCGGCGCTGCAGGTGCTGAAGTGCACCGCGGGAACCCCGCGCGCGGCGGCCTCGAGCGGCGCCCAGGGCTGGAGGAAGTCGTAGAGGAGGAGGTCGACGGGGCGGAGCTGGTCGAGGAGCGCGCCGAAGCGGGGCGCGGCGAGGTCGCAGGCGCGCTTGAGGACCGGCATGAGGTGGGCCGGGAGGCGCTTGGTGGTGTGCAGCGCGGGCGGGAGGTCCGGGAGCGCCGGGAGGTGGAGCTCCACGAGCTTGATCCTGTCCGTCTGGTGGCGCGCGAGGGCCGCGAGGTTGGCCGGCGTGGAGACGAGGTGGACGACGACGTCGAGGTCCGAGGCGGTGGCGGTGGTGGTGAGGCGCCTGGCTAGCTCGAGGAAAGGGTTGATGTGGCCGTGCGCCAGCCACGGGAACATGACCACGCGCATGCGCTCGCGCTCCGCCTGCGCCATGGCGGTCGATCGGGAAATCGGGCGGTCGACGAGCAAACTGGGAGGAGGAAGCTACTGGTATACGGCGAGGCTAGCGGTGCCGGACTTGAAAATTCTTCTACGTGCGGTGGGATCTACGCGCCGCGTGGAGTTTATAGAGGGGGTGGTCGTGTATGGGTTGGCGTGGTGCGCTGACGAGGTACGGTACGTGCAGAGGAGAGCGAGCACAGGTGAGGCTCCCGGAGGTCAGGGGTGGCGGCGTGCGCTGAGACGTGGCCGTGCGTGACACGTAGAGAAGCGTGGCAGGGGAGCGAGGCGCGCACGTGGCGGTCGTCTTCTTCCACTACGTTCGAGATTCCTCTGGATCAGATGGCGCGCGACGGCACCGCCCGCTTCTGTAGCTTGGCTTGTAGGATCTCAACTCACGTTTCATCGTCATTTTCTTTTTCTTGAACACACGTTTCACCGTCATATCTTGAAGTTGTTTTTCGACGAAACCTGTGCCATCGCACCCACGGCATGCTACACCGTATTTAAGCTTTATTTTGGCAAAAAAAAAACTTTCCTTTGTTGCAATAACAAAAACACACACTATTCTCTTAAAAAAATTCACACCTAACGGTTGCTTTGAAGAATCATTGGAGCAAATACACGGATAACAATTCCACTAAGTGCAATTTATGCCTTTAACAAAAACATGTCTGAATCCCCAAATCCTGGACTTCCACACTTTGTCCTCAAATTATGGGTTGAGCGAGTTCACCTCCATGGGGATCTTGAACCAAAGCGTCAAAATGTTCTTGCTCGTGCTAGTGTGTCAAGAAAAAACACAATATTACTTTGAAAGACAAGATGGTTAATGTTGATGAAGAAGAAGATTAGGGAGAAAAGAAACGTTTTCCCGCGAAGACCAAGTACGCTTACATTAAGCATATAGCTCTATCTTAAAAAACTGATTGGCTTAACAAGAAGAACGTCAACTAATGTTGGACTATACACGATTTAGCGATACTAGGATGCCAAATGTCTTGGCGTTGACACCAAAATATGTATTTTAGAGCAATTATTTATAGTGAACTTTTTTATTTGGTCACAACTCATCTTGCCACTAGATATATGTTACTATTATGATCGATAAATCTTTCCATATGCCTATTGAATACTAAAGCAAGGCATACATAAATAGCATGATTGACAATGCAATCGCACTTATGTATATCAAGATTGGCCATGTGATTCTAACATTAACCAATACAAGTTTATTTCTTGTGCGAAACCGAAACTCTTTTATCATAATTGCTTTGTAGTTTAGGATGATAGAAACAATATTTCGTTACAATAGGTTTAAACCCTAAATCCAAGTAAACCAAGGGTGTCATCTCAAGTCCACAAACTAATTTATGCTCCTCAATGTTATTATGTGTTTATATGTGTCATTGTCCATGGTATCCTTAAATATTTATAGAACTTTGTAGAGTAATTTAGCATGAAAAAATCTACTAAATAATGGTGTGCGGTGTTTAAGAGTACAACATGAATATCTATATATGTTATGCTTTCGGTCACGTTATGTTGATGGTGTTGTTTGGTTTGCGTGAGTATTGTGGTCGATTTAATAAGTACCTATAGAACTATTTTTTTCTACTTTCCTTTGTTTTCCTATACATTTGGTGGTGTAAGCGCTGGCGGTTTCTCTTCATGAAAATTGATGATGGGAGGCTCCTTGTTCAAAAGGAAAACCAAGGCGCATCCAATGCTTCATCAACCAACCATAGCGGTCGGAGTTTTTTGGCAAAAACCGAAGCGATTGCTGATTGAAGGTGAAGGGAATGGACGAACTTGAGCAAAAACATACCATCTAATGAAGAATATTGCCCTCTTCTGTTACATAGAACCCCTGACACCATCGCAAGTTGGCAACACCATCCGAAGGGGAAATAGGAGCCATTTTCCCTGTCGCTGACGGAGCTAGCTAGTAGAAACATGTGCTCTCGACGCTTTCAAGGAGATCGGTCGCGTGAAGTTAACATACCCGGTGTAGCACCGCCCCATTGCTTGGTGTCGTTGGCGTTGCCACGATGCGGCTGGTACCCCCACTGTTCAGATTCCGGACAGTGTGTTCATGATCAATATTGGGGAGAACAAAGTGGTTGTGCCTTGAAAAGGGAAAGTGATAATGTAGCCCGAGCTACACATAGCTCTTTTGTTTTTTCAAAATTCAAAATCGGGACTTTTGAGTTTCAACCAATTTGAAACAACAATCCTAAATGAAGACAGTGTCGAAATCTACAAGTGTGAAAATCCTCAATCCAAAATTCTTATTATTCTAGGCTACACAAAAAAGACAAATGTGGGAAAATGTCATCTTTTTTGAACTCACAGCCGAGATCCACACATTGTCATTTTTACTCAGCCTAAAATATAACGAATTTTGAATTGAAAATTCACACACTTGTAGATCATATCGCTATTGACATCTGGGTTTTTTCCCGAATTTTTTCAACCGTAAAGTAAAAATGAAAATGTTAATTTTGTGAATAAAACGAGCTTGTGTAGCTCGGGCAACAAACCGCCTGCTAAATAGCAGCGAGGCAGTTGGTCCCTCGAAAAAGAAAACAGTTGGAACAGCAGGGGATGGAACGCTTCCGGTTCAGGTCTCCTCCCCTCTCGCTGAAGCTGGCCTTCGCCGTCTCGCTCGGCGTCTCCTTCGCCGTCTCCTGCTGCTCCTCCTCCCCCCACCCCTCCTCCGCCACCTCCAAGTCCCGGCCTCCCTCCCCGCAGGCCGTAGCCGCCGACCTCCTCGCGGTCCTCGCCGGCCCGGGCGCCGCGGCGCGGGTGCCGGCCGGGGAGGCATCGCGCCTCCGCTCCTGTCTCCGGTTCCTCTCGCCGGTCAACCCCGCCTCCGTATTCTCCAGGGATTCTCCATGGAGGGGCTCCCGGAAGGTTCTCCTGGAAGGGTGCGATGCGGCTGATAAGGCGGACGAGATGGTGATGTGGCCGCCGGCGCCGGTCTTGGAGCTGGCGCGCCTCGCCGTCGACTCCGGAGGCGACCCTGGCGCGATCCACCGCATGCTAGACCCCACCATGATCCCGGTGAGTGCTCATTGTTGCTCAAATTGAATCCGTGAGTTATGGAATTTTGCACAGTTTGGGTCCTTCAACTTGTGGGTTCAGATCTTGAGGGGCCCGACAACATACTTTGATTGGTACATGGAAACTGGTGCAGTCTGCTTTGGAGAACTCAGTTTGGTGTAGATAATCAGGAAACGGGATACGATATTGTTTTCAAGTGGGTTGTACATCTTGTATGCATTTGGAATAGGCATTGCCACTGCCTGTGCTGCATTGCATATTGGAGCCCAGGATATTATGAGTTCTATTCTACGAGGTTTGTGAGTAGTTTATTGGAGTTGGAGGGAAGAACAGCTGCTGGAGTAAACTGGCATACTAGATGCCCTGTTTTTCTAACTAAACTGGTATACTAATGATGAGTCCCAAACTCTGAGACTGTGGCTTCATTCATTTGCCAGTGCCCAGAATATGCTGTTTCCTTTCCCTAACAAAATCTACCATGGTCTTATTGGTAGGTGCCTGATATTGAGGGATCGCAGAAGAACAAATGCCAGCTCACAAGAACACCCTATGGAAGGCGCTTTGCCAATGAGGTCCGGTTTTGGCTCAAGGTTTTCAGTTCACATTCCTTTTACTTATAGGTCTGGCATTGTTTACATGTTTGTGTTACGACCAGGATATCAATTCCTACTTTGCTTTCTTGTTTGAATTGATTGTTGAACGAGGACCATCAGTTGGATTAAATGTGTCACTGAATCGGTTTGATTTGTTCCATGGGCATCTTTTCCTGGCATCTGGGACAGGAAGGCTTGGGATTCTGTAAGTTATACCAAAATTTCTTATCTTTAGCATTCAAAATTCTTTTCAGTAATTACTGCAGAACAGTTTTATATTCTGAGCCTGGACATGTTTGGCAACATCACAATTTATCGACTTTAGTATGCCAATCGGTACTTACAGTAAGATGGATTATTTACAAATGTAAACTAGAAATTAGATGCCCTTTGGACAAAGAATAACATGGATCGGACTTTCTACGCTCTTGTCAGTCGACTTAAATAGGTAGGAGTAAGCATTTGATTACAAAATTGTGAAAAGATTATTTTTGTTAACAGATGGTCTTTAATATGCCACTGGAAATATTTTTGCCGGTGAAATGAAATTGTATTACATTTACACCTTTAGATTGGTAAAAGTGTAAGTGAGAGTGTGTGAACTGTTGGGTATAGCCAATTAGCCATGATAATTCTTATCTGAAACAGGTTTCACGCCAAAGAATATCCAGCAAGTGATAAGGAATTGTTCCCTTACAATTTGGGATATTGCCAGGCTGGTATGATGTTAATCGGATGCATATGAACTCTTAATCTAATTTTTTGTTTTTGTTTTTTTGTACTGTGTGCATCTGATTAAAAAGTCACTATCTTCAACAGGATCTGATGTACCATATGATGATTCTATGAATTTACGCAACATCCTTTGGTTAGCACCATTGCCATCCAATGACACGAAAGCTTGGTTAGCACCAGGTATGCTTATACTGGCTACTCTAATTTGTTCCTGCTTAAGAGAATTACGAAGTACTGTCTTCAACAGAAGCTGTTCATGTTTCTGCCCTTGTTCCTGTTCAAGAGCTCGCAAAACGGCTTCCTCTTTTGCACACACTAACTGGCATGGCATTTCACGGTCAACATTTGCAATCATACAGGAGTGCTAGTAGTCTTGGATGCACATCCTGACGGAATTATTTATCAAGATATGATAAGGGACTATGTCCAGATTGTACGAACAATATATGAAGGTCTGATTTGTCACTGCACCTATCGCTGTGAGACGAACGCTTATATTGAAAGATAGATGATAACCTTAATTTTCTCTGTATAATCCTGCAGATGATTTCGGAGAGCTTGCCGTTGATGTCAATTATCTGAATGTTGCCAACGCAGCCCCAGCAGAAAGAATTTTCATTTGCTGACAATGACATCCATCCAAAGGATTATTTATTTTTCCCACAGTGTGATTTCCTCTCCGGCGAGCAAACATCAAATGTAGTACTGTAATGACATAATTGCATGTTTGTTGTATGGAGGTGGTCAGGAATTCACTTGATTGTAGAAATCAGTTGGAACAAATCTCACTTTTTGTTATCTTGGGGCATCCAAATCACCAAATGCATCCCATGGGTACGTGGCGATGCTTATAGTCAACTTAAGCACCGAGAAAAATGAATAGAAATTTGATATACTATCTCTGCTCTTTTGTGTACGTGCCTATATCAACAAATCACATAGGTCAAGCGTATGGTCGGGTGTCTTTTTTTCTACAACAAACCTTGTTTATCAAGTACCAACAACAGCTTCAGCTAAAAGAGAGATGCAAATGGAAGATGAGGGATCCTCCGTTCAGGCCAAGGCAGAGTAACCCTCCCGTTTATACCATACTAGATTCTCTGGCGCGGCTTGCCGCGCGCCACCCGCCGATGACACTGGTATTCAGTGTGCAAAACGCTATGATAAACACTATTAATATAGAACAGTATTTACGGATAGCAGCGGCTTTAGGGTTTAGAACGAAGCACACCGCTTTTACATACATATAGTCTACACCAATAAGTCTACAGGATAAGTAGGTTCGCAATTACAACATTTCGATCATCACATAGATTGTAACCATAGGTAGTAAGAGTGCATAGACATAGTAGGCAGTTCGATTAGTAACATCAACACATATATACCACTGGTACTCATAAGTAGGCAGGGATGACTGATGGAGAGGCAGGGCAAACACGGTTGGCCGGATGGCTGATGGAGAGGCACAGTTGATCATCTACCTGAGAACCATATCAAACCATAGCGCATCAAGAAACATCGATGCGCATGGAAGACAAAAGGAGCATCCACATAAGGTGCACATGAGCATTGCCACGACCGGCACTTAGTCTATATTTACATGATCATTACAAAAGCAACCAATAAAGTCTTTAGATATGCAAACTAATAGATAAAGGACATTTGCTTCTAGCTTGCATCACCAGAAGTGTCCGTACCTGAAAAAAGAGCACAAGAATTAAATGGCTCCTTTGCGTGATGATAATTACTCATTAGAATGTCTAACCATTACATGCCCAAACAGCAAGATATGTCTGAACATAAGAGTAAAATCTATGCACAACCAAAAGGACAGAAATGCAAAATGCTAACAGGGCTTGGCATGAATTCCTACACGGTAATGCTAACATCAGGTTCATAGTTTCACTTGGAACTACATCTCATGCACCATACACTCTTTCTGAATACCACAGTAAAAAATATACAATATTACACTATACAGAGGAGCAGTAACACCAATTTCAGGACCACCAAGGTGTTACAAAATCTCTTATAAGACAAACCTGAATACTCGCTATAGTTGCTGTAAATAGCATGAAAAACGAACACAAATATAAAACCCCACGATGGTTCTATTTTGATGGTTGTATATTTGAGTTTACCCTTCTATTTTTTAGGTTCAGGTGATAGTCCAATGCAAAGGCACCATCCTCCATTCTTAGTTGTAAGATGAACACACTAAACCTGGGCAGTAAAAGTAGGGACATGGAAAATAATCCAAAGGAGATGCCTTTGTACTGGACTACAATTTATAATCGACACCATGATACATGACATTAACTAACAACCGGTTATAAATAGAGGAAGGTGGATTTTTTATCTTAAGACGGTATCACGTAATATCAGATAGCTAACAACAATTAAGTAAAGCAAGGCGAATTTTCTCTTTTAGAAGGCCTAATAAAAGTACCACGACGCAGGGCATTTTATAATTAATGGAGAAAATAAAGGTATTAGGACCACTGGATTAGCAGAGTGTGGCAACTTTTCAGGAAATAAAATAGCATTATGATGTGAGTATGAAAACTATATGTACCAAAAAAAGTACTTTCGAATACAATTTATGTGAAATGTACTAACAGCTGCATTTATATACCTAAAACTCTTTTTTTAAATGTCAACTTTGCTTTCCATGCGAGTTGTAGTGAAGTATGTTGAAGACATAAATTTGTGGTTAACTGACAAAAATCTAACTTAGGGTCCTATGGGATTAAGGGTAGTTCCGATAGTCACTCGAAAAAAATGGTAGTTCCGCTATAGTCAAGTACTCTACATCTATGCAATAGTTCCGAAAAAAAATGGTAGTTCCGATTAATGGTAGTTCCTACAGTGCAGTCAATAATAAAATGAGAGTATATAGTTTAGCCAAATATGTTGCATGCATGAAGAAAGCATTGATTCGAGGTTAGCCGGTAAGATCTCTACATCTATGCAAGGACCATATGGAGAGCACAGTAATAGAATTTAAATAATTTTTTCGTGACTATTGAGTCTCTATCCGATGTATTTCTAACAGGTGTCATGGTGGCCTGGTGAGTTGAGCTGCATGAAGCACCATAGAAGATGTGTCAGAACTGAGAAGGTACAAAAATTCACCATCAAGTTTAATTTGAACTGTTCTGAGTGCATATATTACATAGGATATTTTTTTGTCAATTTTAATTTCTAGATCACTCGACTAATGATACCATTAATTTCCTAATAATCCTACCACACATCCTTTTCTCAGTCTAATAACAACCTAGGAAACCAATAGCCAAACACAGATACCATGACAAGCTTGGTAGGGAAAAATCCTTAAGCGTGAGAAATTGCACAGGGTATGGCTAGGTCGATCACCCACATCGCTAACATACGTTTACTGCTGACCCGGACAATAAACCAGGTTCCAGAGCATAAATAGGGACAAAGATTGCATAATGTCCTGTCGGACAAATACCTAAACTGAGTCTAGGATTTCTTCTTCTTGTTGTCAGAGCCCGCCCGCCCCTTTGCAGTCTGTTGCCTGCGCCTACAAACATGGTTCACACAACTTCGTAAAGCAGAGGCAAACACATACAGTTGTTATAGCCACATATATATGTGCTCGTTTCACATGAGTAAAGAACCAAACTACCTCTTATCTGTGCTAGCCGCTGGCGGCGCTTCCTGTGAATCCTGAATCACAAGTGAACGAAGCTAGTTGATGGTTGCAACACACATGAAAGAGCCAAGTTGACCTCATATAATTACAAACAGGTGTATGCATGATGATAACACTAACCTCTGTTATAGCTGTTGAAGATTCTGCCAGCTGTTCTACTTGATCATCAAGAAGAGCAGCACCGACCTGGTATGACATTTAAGCAAATCATAAGAAAAATAGACAGAGTCCAAACTATCAGGACAAAACAGATAGCATGTAGGCACTAACCTTTGCATCCACAACCTGAGGTGTCTCACCAGGCACAACCTCAGTAGCCAACTCCTGGAACAGAGGCCTCTTTGCAGCTGAATCCTTGGTATCTCTCATTCTGTTACACAAATAGATATAGCACATGTATGAGGTCATGCGAATAGTAAGAAAATACATTATTAAGAGGAAATAGTGTCTCTGTTCCTGGACTGCATAAACATACTTGAGCCCAGATGGTTTTACAACGGATGGTGGCGACTTTAGAATAGTTGTTCATAAGAAAGTGCAGATATCAAAAAAGGTCAAGAAGAGAAGAAACATAAGTCATACTAATATATCGAGAATCCTATCGGACAAATCTCATATATGTAACCATTAGTAGTGAGGAAGAACAAAACAGCTATAACCACTGCATTTGTATTCTTTTCTCAGAGCAATGACCTTTCTAATACACAACCACCATTGTGTTTAGAGAACTTTTGGATATAAGTAGCTTAGGTAGAATAGAGTAATTTAGAAATTATCGAGCCTAGCGAGACACTTGATGCCAATTACAGTTTCTTCTTCTTAACACAACCAACCTATAGAAACAAAACCTTTATTGGCACAGTTCAATTTGACATAGCCCATACCGGAACAGTCTAAAAAGAAATTACAGTAACAATAATCAAATGTAGGTTTTATCTACATAAATGCCAGCAAAGGAAGCCCAAACCAGCAGCAGAAGGAATCTAACACTTTAAATGAAGAATTGCTCTCACCTGACCAGTGCCACCTTCAGTGATGGCCGGTGCTTCAGCAGATGCAGTGACAGTGTCTGAGGAAATGTTCTGCTCTAATGCAGCTAGATTTGCCAAAGCAATCCCAGAGGGACTTAACCCACTACCACCGAGTTGCTGCTTGATGCTAATGCCAGGCCAGTACTACGACGGAGAGTAGAAGAATGAGACTGCTTTCCATAAGTCTCATCAATCATATGAACCTGATAAGACGGTTTGTCTGAACCTGGTTCAAAACTTTTTGTAGTCACAGAAACAACAAAGCGGTACTTCTTTGAGATAACAGCAGCTAGTTCTCTGGGAGTAGACTGATCCGTGTGTGCAGACTGGATAACCTCGTCCAAAGATGCACCCTGGGAATGTCCAGTCCGCAACAAACTCATCAGTGGTCTGCCAACTATCTCTTTACCCACCCTGTCAAAGAACACCAGTTCTACTTCACCAGTTCCATCAGATCCAACATAACAAATGCGATACCTGGAAAACACAAACATTGATCAGAGAGAAGGCAAGAAATACACAATCTTGAACAGTAGCTTGGAAGAGAAGATGATTACCGTGGCATTGCGCCTTTGCCAACACAAGTTGCATCAGAACACTTGTATCAGCACCAAATGGAAGAGTTGTCTTATGGCAGGTTGTACATGAGGAAAACCACCACCGTTGAGCAGGACTAAGCTTTGCAATAACAACAGTGCAAAAGAACTTAGTTTTCTGCAAGGAAGCAGCACACTGGTTATAAAAGCAAAGATAGCGCTAACAAAACACAACAATACTATGTTTGGTACATACTTCATGATCCCAAATATCTAGATCAAGCAGTTCAGAAACTGTCTTTGTTTCAAGATCGACTTGGGCGCTGATCTCAGAAGCAGATTGTCCTGGAAGTGCAATGTTCTCGACAGCCGGAATATTATCCTTTAACCTACGTAAGTGAAAAAAAAGACAACTGTCAGGCATAAAATTCACAGTTGCGTGCAAATAAAATGAAATGTACCCCTTGATACATGTGCCATAGTTACCTTGCACGCAGCTCGTTGATCTCAGGTAAGTCTTCATTAATGTACCACCGGCATGGAGCGCTGCCGCTAAGTCCCCTCTGTCCTGTGAGCAGGAGAATGAAAAATAGATTAGAAGAGGATCAGGGAAAAGTTGCATCGGCATTCTATGCGTTTTGATTGATATACCTTCATATGGTTTCACCAAGGTGCCAACAAAAATGGCTACAACTGGTTCCTTTTCAGCAGCCATAAGCAGACTTTCTCCCTCAAAGGCAAGCGCTCGTTCTCCCCACAGGATAAGACTAACTTTGTAACCACTGTGAACAGAATGAAGATAGGTCAAACAGATGTAGATCCAGCAGAGAACTCAGAGCAAGAACATGCAACTTATACTAAATAGACGAACCTTATATCACTCAGGTAAATAACCCTCTTGGTAGATGGTGTAGAACGATAGGCACTGTGGTATTGAGTAGCAGGAGATACACCAGTGATGATACCAAGTACATCTACAGATGATAAAACAATGATAGTAAGCTATTAAAGCTCTTGGTTCCACGAAAAGAAAGAAGAGACCCCATAAAACATAGAAAAGAACAAAATAGATAAGACTCATGGGTACCTGTAAAGTTCTCTGGCATGTCTGAAGGCCTTGGGAGCTCATCAAGTGGAGTCAAAGCATAAGTGCAGAGTGGATAATCCATGATGCTATCATTCATCTCGACTACAGATGTGTATTTGCCGAACCTGATCATGTACTGACCCTCTACAGCTCTGTAGTTGCGTTTCTTTGCATCCACCAAGAACCTCTTTAGCTCATAAACCTTCCCCTCAGAGATCCTTGGATGAATTGGTCAACTAACACCTCAGTTATTTCACCATACATATGGTTTCCCTAAAACAAATATAAAAATTAGTTTAATATGACAACAGGACCACAAACTAACAATAGGATCAACAAAACAAATATTTACCTGAGTGTCCAGAAACACCATGTCTGTGTGCTTTATGGGACCATCATCTGTGGCTCCACGATGCTGCCACAGCCTAGAGACGTAGACCTGAACTGTCCAATGGCGGCTGCTAGATTGATGTCACTCAATGGATTAACCGCCATCTAGAAATAAAAAAGACAGCAAAGCGTTAGGTCAGTAAGTAACTGAAAACTGATACATCACAGCAGATAGAATAAGAGAAAATACATGTACATACATGCACTAATCGTTACCAAAAACGATTGGCTCGCAGGCAACACAAAATACACAAAATCATCAGAAACGTGATTATCCGATAGAACATTAAGTGCACAAAAGACAGACAAAATGTGTTCATCACAAAAGACAGCTGGAAGTAGACATGGGATATCAAACTATATATACAAATAGAGAAGGTACACATCCTACGATGGGTTTGACATATTATCAAATAGCCATCTGTAAATACCCAGCAGGCAAAACATTTATACATAGCATGGAGTAGAACAGAGCAAAGGGAAAAATATGTACAAACATAATTTAGATTTTCACAGCTAAGTCAAGCCAGCGGCCTTAAACACCTCATGATACACAACATTTTTTGTTTGTGAACCACAGGTCTTGTCCTCATTTAGGATTAATATTTTCAGAAACTTTCTAGAAGTCACACGGGACACAGCCACATATAACTGACCGTGTGAGAAAACCGGTGTTTTTAGGTACAAACCAACAGAGGTAAGGGTCTGGCCTTGACTCTTATTTATAGTCATAGCATAGCAAAGTCGGATAGGAAATTGGCGTCGTTGGAGTATAAAAGGCCATTTAGATTTTTTTCGCTGTTAGCTCAATCCTAGGAATGTACACCACATCTCCTATATGTGACCCTGTAATTATAACGGCTTTAATGACACGATCAGCAAGATCCAAGATAATCAGGCGTGTGCCATTGCACAGACCAGCAGATTGGCTTATATTCCTAAGAAGCATTATTGGAGCACCCTTCTTTAGAAACAACCTGTGTCTAGGGAAATTAGGCACATCAATTGCATTTAGAACTTCAGGTGGGTAAAAGAGATCATCTTCTTGGACAGCACCAGCAGGACTAACTTTAGAATCGCAGCTGAGGTACTCTCTACCATCAGTAGGAACCATGTCAATTACATGCGTGTTGATCTCCTCAGCTATATCATTGGTGGGTGCTAATATAGCTCGTTGACGCAAATACATGGAGTCTTGGTAGTTAGATACAAAGTCTACGTAGACAGCATCTACTATGGCCGCTATAGGATTACCGTCTGTGTGAATCAGTAGGTCATCCGGAATATCAATCCAGGTTGAAGTAACCTCAGTACCACGTGCTACCGTTGGTAGCCTTCCCTCCCCAAGAGCGAGTACCCACTTGCTAAATAAGTCAATCTCTTGTAATAAAGAAACATCTGCATTTGGCACAGAGAGCCTCATGTTTTCGGTGAGAGTCAAAACAGTGACAGAACCCCACAAAGGCGAATTTGTAATTGCAGCGTCAACAATCTGTGGCCGAGAACCTCCTGTGACAACAGGAAGTATCTGTCGAATGTCCCCACCCAAAACAACAACGATACCACCAAAAGGAATATCAACAACTTTGGGATTGTCAATTGATAAGATGTCACGTAAACTCCTGTCTAACGCCTCGAAACACACACGGTTCGTCATCAGCGCTTCATCCCAAATGATCAAACATGTTTTCTTCAGGAGATCAGCTAAGTGGGAACCCCTCTTGATATCACAGAAAGAAGTCTCATCGATTTCGATAGGAATTTTAAATCGTGAGTGTGCAGTTCGACCACCGGGCAATAAAAGAGAGGCAACACCTGAAGAAGCAACAGTAAGAACAATCTTTTCTTGCCCTCTAAGAAAGGAGACAATGGCATTCCATAAAAAAGTTTTCCCAGTCCCTCCAAAGCCAGAAACGAAGTAAAAACCAGACTGTTGCTCCAACACACAGTGAACAATCGTTTTAAAAGCAGAACGCTGATCATCATTAAGCCTACCAAATAGGAAAACTGCCTCTTTTGCAAGAGCAGCTGAATCATAAGCCATCTCTTCCTGAATCATTCTGTTCTCATGAAAAGGGCCACTGCAAGTTGTCCTCGGCGGCAAATTAAAGTCTCCTATCCTAGAACCATTCTTGACAAAAACCTCACCAAGCTCAGAAAGTAACAGGTCTCTAAGCTGTTCATCGGGAACAACATAATCTTTGCCCAGAGCCTGCCTAATGCTATATTGCATATCATCGGCCAAAGCAACCCAGTTTCGCTCAAAGAAAGCCCTTTCATCAGTCACTTCACAATGAATAAGCATGGTCACAAACAGCTGCCGCAAACGTGCCCCAAAACCCCAGATGACAGCTTCATCAAAGGCACGATACCACTCGGTGTCATCTCCCAGAAGACCTCGAGCAGCACAGGCCGCCTTGAAAGTAGGAAAAGTTTTATTTTCAAAGGTTCTAAGGTCCGCATAAGACCTCGCTCCTTTAACAATCATGAGAAGTGTACGCAAGTAATAGAGCTCACCAGCAGTTGGATGGACATAGTAAATACGGCCTATTCTATCACACCTTCCACGTTCATGCCAAGATCTAGTTTCTGGATCCCATGTCCACTGTGTTGGGAAATCACAGTATGTTAATGATCTAGCATGAGGAAATAATGTATTGGCAACAAACCACTCTGTAAGCATTGTCTTTCTCAAAAAATCATTGTCAACAATCTTAGTGAGGTCAGTATCAGCCCTGAACATAATAACATTCATATCAGGTGTGTGCACCGGTAATCTTTCAACAGAAGGAGTTTTCCCATGTATGGTATAACCATAGATTCTCCATAACGCGTCGTACTCACAGATATACCTACACCGTACATACTCTCGAACCTCATCGATGTTGACAGGTTTGTTACTGTCCTCAGGGACACCCTTCCCTTTGACCCTCTCTAGATACACATTTGAAAAATCAGCACCTTTAGTGACATACTTAAATAAATATTTCATGACCTGAGTTTTGTTACACCATTCAACATTCATGTGAGCTTGATACTTTTTTAGCAGGGCCATGTTATACGGTACTACCCATTGGTTATCAAGCCAATGACCATTCTTAAACACACGCCGGCCATTGTCACGACGTCTATAAAGTGCAAAACCATTTTCATCTATAACAGTTTCTGGTTGAAAACTCTTTGGAAAATGTTTAGAGCAGAGCCCTTTTTGCATGCAAACACATTTATCATTAAGCACACCACAAGGACCATGCATCATGAACTCAGAAACTAAAACATAACCAAGTGGATCCTCTAGAGGATCTGGAATCTCAGCAGAAATGTAAGAATCAATAACCTCTGCAGTCACCTCAACGTCCGGCTTGTCTTGCCAGGTGAGAATATGAGCGTGTGGAAGCCCTCGCTTCTGAAACTCGACCGTATAGAGAACTGCAAGAAACAAAGGTCAATGAGCACACCACAAACATGTTGAGATCATAATCATAGAAGGTAACTAAAAAAAAGGCCACAAACAGTACCAGCCTTTACAGGACCATATGCACGACCAGATTTAATATCCGCAAGAAACTCCTCAAGTTTCATGTTATAAACCCTAACAACGATATCAGCCCTATCAGAAGGCTTTTGCCCAGGCTCAAGCAAAAGGGCTTCAGTTATTTCAGGCCACTTAGGGTTACAGGTGAAGGTAGAAAAAATGTCAGGACAACCATGAACACGAGAAACAGCCAAAGCATCCTGGAAATTTTCTTGGAAATAACGGCGACCTCCAATATGGCTAGAAGGCAAGATGGTTCTTTTACCAACAGCTTCACCGTCAACAAACCCTTGACCAACAGCGTCTGCGATACCCTGAAAGTGGTCACTTCTAAGCTTGTCCTGGTTTCTAAGGATGAACCACAAACGTGCCTCATCAATGCTAGCCCGTGCATCAACAACAGCTTGTGAAGACAGGAGGCCATAACACAAATAAGGGTTGGACTGGTCCAGTCGGTAGCTACACACAAAACAGTAGTAGTCTTGCATAGTCAAAGTGTTACGTGTACCGCCTCTAGCAACTACGTCACCAATATAAGGGATGTTCAGATGGAAACCTCTTTCAGCAAAAGGGAACAACAAAGGATATTGCAAAGACATAAAAGCAGGATGTAAAGAACAAATTTGTTGCAAGCCTTCTTCTTTGTTGTCGATAATAATATCACGGGAGGTTGCCTCAAGAGTAAAATCACCAACAACCAAAGCTGCCAGTTCAGTAGTTGTTGGCAAATTATATTGAGGTCCATCATCATCACGGGGACCAACCAAACGTATAGTGACAAGTTCATCCTCATTGCCTTTTATCCGTTCGCTAGCTGTTCGGAATGTCTGTACCAAAGGGTTACAGGCATTAAGCATAGCAAGCAAACCAGCAACTATGGCCTCATCTAAGTTCGCATTGGTATCATTGTCTGGATTCACAGCATTGATCCTATTGTGAACCTCATTACTGGTGTCATAAATATACAGTTCAACATACTTGGGGCTTTCTCTCTCCCCGTCAAACCTAGGTGAGTCTTTTTTCTTTGGCACAAGAGACCCCATCCGATGAGAGACTTGGCCACAGATTTTAAAAATATTGGGACCACGCGAGTTGTTGATTGACCGATCAATGTTGGCGCCCATGGAAGTGAAAGCAAACAAACAGTTATACTGTCGAATCTTGGAGACAAAACGTTTGGCACGGCGGTTACCATTAAAACGTAGCAACTTAGCCAGGAAAGCGGGTGGTTTCTTGAAGGGTGGAATGTAGACCTTTCCACCCTTGCAACAAAGGCTATAGAGGACACGCCGTAGAGGGACAGAAGAGGTTGATTTAAGACGCTCCGCGAACCAAAATATCGCACCACAGAGCTGACACTGAAACTCGGGGGGCCAAAGTACGAACGTCCTGCGTAAGACACTAAACACACCAAGCACAGCAAACACACCTTAGATCAACAAAGGGCTAAAAAAATTAGGAAAAACAATACAAAGACCAAACAGATTACCTTTCAAACTTTCACAAAAAGCAACACTAAAACCAGTCCAATCATCACTCAGCGGTCCTTCGATAATATGTTCTACGGTGAAAGATTGATGTACCGAAGCAAGTGAGAGAAGAGTGGAAGGAACAAAAACGACACAAACAAAATTCAATCGGAACTACAGAATCCACACCTGCATAATTAGTCCGTTTTAAGTGAAGCCTAAGCCTTCGCCTTTCACGATTTATCTTAGTGATATTAGCATTGAGAAAAGGAAGCCAACCGTCCCCTAGATTTCAGAACAAAAATAGAATCAAGACAGAAGAAAAACAGAGGCACAAGCATAGAGAAAAAGTTTTTTTAGAAAACACATACTCTTTCTCTTATGAGCTGGCAAACCAGGCGGTGGGCGGGGAACCCAATCAGGAGTCACGTGCAGAGCTGGGCGTCGCCGAGGCGCCATAAGAAGCAGCACTAACAAAGGCAAAACAAAAGGCACAGCATCCTGACATGGACATCAAGAGAAGGAAGAAAAGTATCAGAAAGAGGAAACAACAAACACACCCTGAGGAGCCTCCTTGGGGTCTAAAGGTTTAACCCTTTACATTAGAGGCTACAAAATCCAGCAGAGAAACAAAAGGCTACAAAACAATAACATCACAGGCAAACGATCAAGATCTCCATTATAACTTCTCCAGCATTCATAATACCCTAAGCTTCAAGTAGCCTCCTCGGGTCTAAAGGTACAACTCTTTACATTAGTCATGACCATAATTTGTAACGCCCCTTCCACCATGAGACACCATAAGCCTGTCCTTAAGACAATAATCACCAAAAGTGGAAGAAACAGTTTTCAGAAAAGAGCCGCAGCACAGAAAGGAAGATGATATACAAATGAAGTAAAAAAGTTCCAGAACCAAGAGAAACAAAGTAACTACATGGGATCCACCTCTCACGAATCACACCTAGGATAACACAGCCATTATTAGGCTTCATACATCTTCCACAATCAGGGAGCCTGAGGTGTGTTGTTGAAACATAAACATCAAACCAAACAAAAGAATTAACAGATGGCCCAGAACACCAAGATGGAGGATGGTCATAAACAACTAAACTAAATAAAGTTGAAAAGCAACAAGAAAAGTAAATAGGCACAGAACATCTATTTATTGTAAACAACATTATTATCAATAAGAACCTCTTTTACAACCATGAACTGAAGAACCCTTGTTCCCCAAGAAAATACTTCAAATGTTACACACAGACCCGAGAAGCTGATTACATAGTATTTGCCACTGGACCGCACCTGTGCCATCTACACTACCAGTAGCAGAACTACAACCCAGGGCACTAACAGAACGGGCTAGCGAACTCGCAAGTAATACAGCAGATCGGGCAATTTCCCTATAAGCTAGCATACCCTCATAATTGTAGTCATGGACTACGAACCCATACAGAGCCTGTAAAAACCGGATGGCTTGAAAAGCAGAATCTTCATAAGGACAGCGTGAACCAACAGAGGCACGGGCCCAAAAAAAAGGCGCGCGGGCCTAGCTCCCTCTAAAAGATGGACCTCAAGCTCCACACCTCCAAGGACGGAGCCATCGCCACCTATCTCACGGAGGTAGGAATGGGATGGCAAACGACATTGTGAAGCAACGATCTCCAGCAAAGCAACAGAGGAAGAGCACACAGCGAACATCCTGTGGTAGATAAGTAAGGAAACAAACGGGAAAACACACACCCCAAAAGTAAAGAACACCCGTAAGACTAACACATATTGACAATAGGGAACATGTACAACAAAGACATAAATAAAGGAAGCAAAATAAGAAAATACAGAATAGCATCTATACCTGACAGAAAGAACGATCCTGACAGCACCAAAACACCTGGAAAATAGGAAAACAAAGGTGATTCTGTCACACATATTAAGAGATACAGACAAATATCCACATAGAACACACAGAAGCCACTTGTATGACATCCAAGGATAAACAGACACAAACAGAACAGGCTAATAACCATCACAATCACATGAAAACTATCATGTCACCATAACCCCAGAAATAGGGAGACAGCTAGAAGAAAGCTACTTTATTTCCATAGCTAATCACAAGCAAGAAGAAACCACTATCTACATGAATCCAAACTAACAAAAGAAGAATAAACAATCTAATGCTAATGTGGCCATCAGAATATAAAGGGCACTTCTATGTGTAATGGATCTGAGTACTAAATAGAACCAATTAAAAAGGCAAGATTAAAACTTTCAGACATTCCCCGTGGCAACAAACCTTAGCTTTCTCATTTGAAATATTTGCGATCGAGTCTAATATGGATTTTGCCGCAGTAATTTCGCTCATCTTAGTGAACTCTGTACCATTTCTAGCTTAAATATTTGTTAATGTTATATACTCCATCTATGTTCAAGTTTGGCATGGCCATTATATATAATGGATATACGGTTTGATGCCAACATTTGGAATAAATTACACATCAACAGCTTGCTTCAGATATGACTGATAATCTAAAAAAACACCGGCACATAGAACACACAGAAGCCACTTATATGACATACAAGGATAAACAGACACAAACAGAACAGGCTAATAACCATCACAATCACATAAAAACTATCATGTCACCATAACCCCAGAAATAGGGAAATAGCTAGAAAAAGCTACTTTATTTCCACGGGTAATCACAGGCAAGAAGAAACCACTGTCTACATGACCCCAAACTGACAAAAGAAGAATAAACAATCTAATGCTAATGTGACCATCAGAATATAAAGGGCACTTCTATGTGTAGATGGATTTGAGTACTAAATAGAAGCAATTAAAAAGGCAAGATTGAAACTTTCAGACATTCCCCGTGGCAACAAACCTTAGCTTTCTCATTTGAATTTTTTGCGATTGAGTTTAATATGGATCTTGCCGCACATCATGATATGCTTGAATGAAATTCAGACCAACTGGTCAGTAATTTCGCTCATCTTAGTGAACTCTATACCATTTCTAGCTTAATAATTTGTTATTATATACTCCATCTATGTTCAAGGATATACGGTTTGATGCCAACATTTGGAATAAATTACGCATCAACAACTTGCTTCAAAATATAACTGACAATCTAAAAAAACACCGGCATCATGTACCACGGCTTCAACTGAAACACGCACAGATAGATAAAGCCCACCTCTATCGACAGGAGGAGCACACATAGGTGAGCACAACATGCATTAATATGTAAACCCCGCATAACTGAACCCCACATGTACTTATATGTAAAACATCAATTGCTCATCACACATCTGACTACATCATTAATATGTAAAGCACCCATGTGTCCTTCAGGATCCGAACTTACCAGAACGGACAACAAACCAAGCAGCAGGATTTCAGGAACAATCTTCACGCAGCGACGACCTGCAACAAAAGCAAGGAACCCTGTCAACACGTATAGCACACATGACCCAGCCCCACATCCAGAGACAACGGTTAAACAAAGAACAACAGAAACGTGAGAGCCAAAAACAGAAACAACGGTAAAAGAAAGAATATCAGATCTAAAAGAAAAACCAGATTAGGAAAGGCTAAGAATAGCAAATCAACAATGAACAGACAGCAAAAGAACCATCAATCAGAAAAGTCAAAACACAGGAGAGTTCCAAAAGGGAAAAGCAAAAGAACCATCAAAAGCAATAAGAACATCCAGTTCAAAGACAGAAAGAGAAACGAAGGAGGCAACAAAAGAGCAAGATCCATACATAACCAAAAGGATAAGAAACAAAACAAAAGCAGAAGGAAACCTCGTACCGAAGAGAAACGACAACGAAGAAGAATAAGATCAGAAAATGCCAACAAACCGGATAGCACGTGCGACAGGAACGGAAAAAAGCAAAGAAAATCAGAGCCTCACCTCAACCTAAACCACAGCTCCATGCCTGCATAGCTCCAGATTTGGCCGGAGATCCTCGAGGCGGCGACGGATCTGAAACTGGAGCTCGCGCACGAAACAGCAGGTGAGAGGAGAGCAGGAAGCGAAACCGAGGGGGAAATGAGGCGTGCGAGCTGCTCTCCCCCAATCGAGGCCAGGAGTAGGGCGGGCATGATTGTAGAGGCGTACCCGGCGACCATGGAGGTGTCGACAGCGAGGGAGACGGCAGCACGCTCGGTCCACCTGCGTGGAGAGGAAAAATCGATGCTACCCCTGGCAGTAGATATTATCACCTTCGTCGGCACCCACGTTTGGCGCGAGACCAGTCGCTCGAGCGCATCACCGAGGACTCCACGCGCTGTTCCTCTGCGAGGCAGGACCAATGCTGCGTCGACCCACTGTCAGTGAAATAAATAAGCAGTAAAAAAAGTGAGCCAGGAAATGCACGGTCTGGATCGCACCGTAGCAGCTCGATCCAATGGCCCAAATGCGCTGAGCGTTGAGAGGCGCCCCAAAGGTCTCGAGGTTTACCTCTTTAGATGGATGTGACTCTTTTCAAGAGTACGTGGCTGAGTACCAAGTTGCAGCGACAACCTAGTACAGTAGTATTTTGCATTTTGGAAAATAGATCAGGAATAATAAAAATAAGCTGATGATCCCCAGCAACGTGCTATGAACATGGAAACGTAAGAAGCGGGGAAACTTTCATTCATGGAACGGTAGAGGTGGCATATTAGTTGTAAATTGATAGATGTATGACACCAGAGACCACGGATTCAGCTTTGATAATCATACGGTTTACACGTCCGGAGAAGGAGCAACAAGAATATATACATATGGATATGGTTTACACTTCGGACAGATACATAGGATGGGGCAGAGAGGAGGGAGCAGTCCAGCGAAATTGTAGAGACTACCCACAGATCACAATGTGGAGTAGTTACTTATGAAGGTCGTGGCACAAGCAAGCAATAAGAACTGAAAAATCTTTCTTTTAAGACCTCAAATACAAATATTATTGAAATAATGTCTCATTGCATCTTGGCAAATGCAGCTATATAACCATAACAAGATGAACTGAAACAAGGACGAAGTTAACATACGCAAACCACATTCCAAATGCCAAGTTTCAAGTTAACGTACATCAAGATCTTTAAAGGTGGAACAAGGATGGATCATACATGATGTGCATGCAGCAAGAACAAGGGAGCAGAACAACCTAATACAATACATCATTATCTTTCGACTCAGCTATTCTCGAAGCTGCTAGCATGTTAGGCATGTCTTTCGAGTAGCTAAATTTGACAATACAATCGAAGAGTTGCAAAGTAGTTTGGCAGTAGCATATTTTTCTTATAGCTGCTACTAAGCTCCTTTCCTGATTCTCCTGTGGCCTTTTCTTTCTGCGGCAGCAACGGAGGAGGAGGAGGAGAAGCAATAGAAAGAGGCTTGGGACTAAAAGGACACTTAGGACTCAGCTTAGGACTAAACGGACGGGTAGGACTAAAAGGCGGCGACTTAGGGCTAAAAGGCCGTCTAGGACTAAATGGAGGATACTTGGAACTAAATGGAGGCGGCGTAGGACTAAAGGAGGAGGATGTGCGAGCCTGTCGATTCGGATGCTGAGGGGGACGCTGTCGCTGGACAAATACTCTTTCTTCACCGTCAAGCACTTCACCTCGCCTAGTGCCGGCGTCCCGTTGGACATGTTACACGCAATAGGAAATCAACGATGAAGTTAAGCAAGATCAAATCAACGGGGACACAAGATTTTAACGTGGAAAAACCCCTCCGACAATGGAGAGGAAAAAAACCACGGGCGCCAGCCAGCAATACTTCACTATTTCGGGTGAGGTTACAATGCGGGGATTTACAATATGTGGCTTATCCCAAACCGGCGGCTTACATGATGTATTTATAGGAGCCCTGACCTAACCTAGGTCGGTAACGTGATCTCCAAGTCGAGTACAACTCGAACCGTACATAACTCGTATACAACTCGTACCGTACCGCGGGGCTGCCGCCCCCGTACCCCCTCCGTGCGGCCGCCACGGATTGGACCACGGTCATAAGCCAACTTCTGACTCCGGGGCGCTCCGCTCTCCTTCGTCACAACTGGCCTTTATCAGTATATACGAATTTGGATCATCACAAAATAACACTCCACCTTGAGACAAATTCCATCTTGTAGCATGACACGGACCTTTACCCTGTAACAACAAAGAAACATACTTTCGGCGCCAACTAGCCTCTTGGGCTAAACAGTTATACCAACTAAGCTCGAGCAAAGCTCAAACTTAGCAACAGGAACCGGCTTTGTCATCATATCAGCAGGATTATCATGAGTACTAATCTTGCATACCTTTAATTTACCTTGAGCAACAACCTCTCGGATGTAATGGTATTTGATGTCAATGTGCTTTGTTCTCTCATGGAACATCTGATCCTTAGTAAGGTATATGGCACTTTGACTGTCACTGAAAAGATCAATGCAAGAATTATCTCCACAAAGCTCAGCGTACAAACCTTTCAACCAAACAGATTCTTTGCAAGCTTCTGCAATAGCCATGTATTCTGCTTCAGTGGTTGATTGAGCAACAACAGCCTGCAATGTTGCCTTCCAGCTCACGGCACAGCTACCAACTGTAAAAACATAACCTGTAAGGGACCGTCTCTTATCCAAATCGGCAGCAAAATCTGAATCCACATAGCCAACAAGTCCCTTCTCAGTCTTGCCAAACTTCAAACATGCATCACTACTTCCACGTAGGTACCTGAAAACCCACTGAACAGCTTTCCAATGCTCCTTACCAGGATTAGCCATATATCTACTAACCAGACTCATAGCATATGATAAATCTGGACGAGAACAAACCATGGCATACATTAAAGAACCAACAGCACTAGAGTATGGAACTTTGGACATGTACTCAACATCTTCATCTGAACTAGGACATTGCGAAGATGACAACTTAAAATGCGGAGCAATTGGAGTACTAACTGATTTAGAATCATGCATGTTGAAACGATGAAGAACCTTTTAATGTAATTTTGCTGACTAAGAAATAACACACCAGATTTTCTGTCTCTAGTAATTTCCATACCGAGAATCTTCTTAGCAGCTCCAAGATCCTTCATCTCAAATTCACTACTCAATTGTTTCTTCAAGGTAGTGATTTCTTCATGCTCTTGGCAGCAATCAACATATCATCAACATATAATAACAAGTATATAGGCGATTCATCAACAAACTTAATGTACACGCAGCTGTCATATTCAGACCTCTTAAAACCACGTGACATCATAAAAGAATCAAACCTTTTATACCATTGTCGAGGGGACTGTTTCAAACCGTAAAGGGACTTCTTTAGCTTGCACACGAAATCCTCCTTACTAGGCACTATGAACCCTTCTGGCTGGTCCATGTATATCTCCTCCTCAAGTTCTCCATGCAAAAACGCAGTCTTTACATCTAACTGCTCAAGCTCAAGATTACGCATAGCAACAATACTAAAGAATGTGCGAATGGAACTATGCTTAACAACTGGGGAGAACACATCATTATAGTCAATTCCAGGTATCTGACTAAATCCTTTCGCAACTAACCTTGCCTTGAATCTTGCGGGTTCAGTAGGCGTGAGACCTTCCTTTTTCTTGAAGATCCACTTGCAACGCACGGCCTTTTTCTGCTTGGGCAGACGCACAACTTCCCATGTGCCATTTTTCTCAAGTGACTGCATCTCTTCTTGCATTGCGGATATCCACTTCACGCGGTCACTGGAGCCAATTGCCTCCGTATAAGTGGAAGGCTCATGTTCGTTCTCCACCTGTTCTGCACAACTCAGAGCATAATTAACAATGTTACACTCTTCAATTAAACGGGTAGGTCGAACAATATTTCTCCTTGGCCGATCAACAGCAATGGATGGTTGCTGTATAACAGGAGGTGAGGGTGGCACAATTTCCTCCTCATCAATTTCAGGTTCCTCCTCATTAATTTCAGTTTGCTCCTTATTCAGGTGCTCCACCTGCACACGAACCTGTGGTTCTTCCTCAACAGCAAAATCTGGCACAATATCAGTAGACAAGCTATCCCAATACATGACAGATTCATTAAAAACAACACTCCTGCTCATGAATGCCTTCTTAGTTTCAGGGTTCCACAACTTATATCCTTTTACTCCAGAACCATAACCAAGAAATAAACACTTAATAGCTCTAGGCTCTAACTTTCCATTATCAACATGAGCATAGGCAGTGCAACCGAAAACTTTCAGTTGTGAATAATCAGCTGTCTCACCAGACCATACCTCAATAGGAGTCTTCTTGTCAAGAGGGATGGATGGTGACCTGTTTATCAAGTAGCAGGCGGTGTTGGCAGCCTCAGCCCAAAAACGCTTGTTCATGCGAGCGTTGGACAACATGCAGCGAGCCTTGGAGATGATCGTCCTGTTCATCCGCTCAGCTACACCATTTTGCTGAGGCGTGTACGGGATGGTGTGATGCCTGACAATGCCTTCCTGCGCACAATAATCATCAAAGTCATGCGAACAAAATTCGCCACCATTGTCAGTACGAAGCAATTTCACCTTCCTCTCAGTTTGCCTTTCAATCATAACTTTCCACTCTTTAAAAGCAGCAAAAGTAGCATCTTTAGTTTTCAGGAAATAAGGCCAAACCTTTCTAGAGTAATCATCAATGATAGTAAGCATATACCGAGCACCACCATAAGAGGGCTTACGTGACGGCCCCCATAAATCAGCATGTACATAATCAAGTGTACCTTTCGTGGTATGAACGGAAGCATTGAATTTAACTCGTTTGTGCTTACCAAAAACGCAGTGCTCACAGAACGGCAACTTACTCATATTGCAGTCCTTCAGAAGTTCTCTCTTGACCAATTCTGCCATCCCCAGTTCACTCATATGTCCAAGTCTCATGTGCCAAAGGTTAGTTTTACTTGGATCATCTTTAGTAACAGCAGCAGCAAAAGTACTAGGCAGAGTGCTACCTCTAAGAACATATAACTTGGCAGAATTCATATCACCTATCATGACAATAAGTGAACCTTTAGATACCTTTAGGCGTTTATCCCCTCCGGTATACTTGTACCCGTCACAGTCAAGGGTACTGAGAGAAACCAAGTTTCTCGCCATGGTTGGTATGTGTTTTACTCCATCCAACGTGCGTGTCATGCCATCATGCGTCTTGATCTGTACAGAACCGACGCCAGCAATGTAACATTTGTTATCGTTGCCCACACGCACGAAATCTCCTGCCTGCACAGACTCATAAGAACTGAACCAGTCTTTGTTACAGCAAATATGAAAGGAACATGCAGTATCTAGGATCCATTCATCAGCACGAGTAACACACGCAGAAAACACAGCTAGACAATCACCATCAGAACTTTCACCAGCAACCACATCAGCCTCAGCAGCAACAACATCAGCCTTACCATTACCGTCAGTTTTCTTCGGTTGGTAGGTACCGTTCCTCCTCTCCTTGTTCTGCACTTTCCAACAATCCTCAATAGTATGATTAGTTTTCTTACAGTACCTGCAGAACTTATCTCGTCCCTTGGACTTTGAACGGCCTCTGTTGTCCTTGCTCTTGTCTCTGTTGTAGTTGTTGTCTCGCTGTTCAGTCCTGCCTCGAACCTGCAACGCATCGCCGCCTTTGGAGGACGACGTGTCAGACTGCACCATACTCTTCATCTTTTCCCTTGTTTGCAGGGCCTCATAAACTTCCGCCAGGGTTAGTGTATCACGGCTTAAGAGTATAGTATCTCGCAGATTTGTAAAGGAACTAGGCAGCGAACATAGCAATAGAAGAGCTAAATCTTCATCTTCATATTTTACCTCCATCGACGCTAGGTCGGCCACGATCTCCTTGAAGATCGACAAGTGATTCATCACCGAACCACCTTCTTGCATCTTGTGCGTAAACAACTTCATCTTCACGTGCATCTTGCTGGTTAGATCCTTTGACATGCAGATCGATTCCAGCTTGAGCCACAAAGCTGCGGCGGATTTCTCCTGCAGCACCTCTTGCAAGATATCATTAGATAGATGAAGCTGAATTAATGACCAAGCCTTACGATCCTTGCGTTTCTCATCCGGAGTCCAGTCTCTTTCGGCCTTCTCTCCGAACGCATCTAGCGCCTCATCAAGATCCGATGCTTGTGAGAGGATCGCTCGCATCTTCACTTGCCACAACGAAAATCTCGTTTTGTAGTCCAGCAACGGCAGATCAAACTTCATCGATCCCATCGCAAAACCCTAAGCTGCAAAACCTGGGCTCTGATACCACTTGTTACACGCAATAGGAAATCAACGATGAAGTTAAGCAAGATCAAACCAACGGGGACACGAGATTTTAACGTGGAAAAACCCCTCCGACAATGGAGAGGAAAAAACCACGGGCGCCAGCCAGCAATACTTCACTATTTCGGGTGAGGTTACAACGCCGGGGATTTACAATATGTGGCTTATCCCAAACCGGCGGCTTACATGATGTATTTATAGGAGCCCTGACCTAAACTAGGTCGGTAACGTGATCTCCAAGTCGAGTACAAATCGAACCGTACATAACTCGTATACAACTCGTACCGTACCGCGGGGGCTGCCGCCCCCGTACCCCCTCCGTGCGGCCGCCACGGATTGGACCACGGTCATAAGCCAACTTCTGACTCCGGGGCGCTCCGCTCTCCTTCGTCACGAACTGGCCTTTATCAGTATATACGAATTTGGATCATCACAAAATAACAGGACAGGGAGCTGCTCTTCATCACCGGCGACTCTAGCGTCTGCCTTGTGCCATCGTCTGAGTGTTCCACGGCAATCTTGTACGAGAACTGCGGGGCATGCTGCCTTCCGCACGGATGCACACCAGTGACACCTCCACCTCCGCACCGTGGTCGCCCACGGACACCAGGAACATGTTCCCGTGCCGGTCAGCCTTATCCTCCTCGCCATCGCCGACGAGGACGTGCCAGGGCAGGGACAGGGGCAGGTTGAGGACCCCCGGCTGGCCGTAGCGGATGACGAGGATGGTGCGTGAGTGGTCTCCTGAGATGTGCTTGAGGAGCTCCTGCCGGGAGCCAGAGAAGTTGCAACGCTCCGGGCACCCGCATGGCGCGCAGGGTTTAACATTTCGTTTTCCTAATTTCTTTCGCACCTCACAGAGATTCGCGAATTTCGAGAAATCAACGAAATTTCGAAGAAATATTTCAAAAATCTCGGACAGATTTATACTCTGACGTTCAAATTATTTGCAAAAAATAAAAAAAGGGGTTGCAGGAATCGAACCCAGGACCTCACAATCAACTACATACGTCCTCAACCAGCAGGACAGAGGCTAGTATTTGTTTGTAAAATGGTATACATCCTTTTGTAGTATAACCCGTTGGGTTTATTCAAATTCAAACGAAAATTTCGTCCGAGATCATATTTTATCGCCCTTTAGCGAGAATCGTTAATTTCGCGAATTTCGTTCGAAATTTCGACGTAATTATTTTCACTGATGTCGCGTACTGGCACGTGAGCCGGTGGTCGGCAGCCTCGTGGTAGACGACATAGCCTGGATCGCAGCCGTAGCTCTCGTAGTCGCACGGCAAGAAGGCCGCGGCAGCGAATGCCTCGGCGAGGGTGGAGTGGCCGACGGGGCAGCCGCAGGCCTCGGCGTGAACACCGCGGCACGACGAGCACACCAGGTGATCCGCGTCGCACTGCAGCATGGGTGGGAATCAAGGAACAAAATTGAGACTTGGAAGGAAAGAGGATTGACTGACTTGGTTCGATTGATCTCACCTTGAAGATGGGGTGTTTGAGGGGGAGGTGGCAAGCATAGCAGTCCAGCATCTCCGCCGCCATGTGCACCATGCTAGCGCCCTCCACCTGCTGCGGCTGCGTCTTCATGGTATCTTCCACCGGCAGCACTCCCTTTCCGCCGCCGCCCTGGCTCATGTCTACTCGTTCGTGCTTTCGGTAAGGCCCAAGCTAGGTTCAGTAGAGCAATGTCTAACACACAACTGAACTGTCACTGAATGGCATGCAAATGATATGCCATCTCGTCATATACTCCAGCCCTGGTTCCACATTATATGCAGGATATGGAGAGTACAAAGTTTACTAGCTACTCCATACATGTCAGGTTGCACATTATATGGAGGATACTGGGTGTCAAGAAAGTTGCTACCCAATTATAGGTTTAGTACACCATTGTATAACACACAACTGGAGAGTCACTGAACAGAGATAATAGCGTAAAACTCCTGGTTTTCATACCAAATTTACGGATTGGTACCGGTCCGTGTCCCAATCGCAAAATCATACCACATTTTACACTAATTTTCGCGGAATGCCCAAATGACCATCTGAAGCAAATTTCGACAGCGTTTCTGACATCCGTGTCCCACATGCAAGGTGACGAGGGAAGTAGGGCCCACTTGTCAGTCCAATAATGAAATAAATAAATCTGAAAAATCCAAAAAATCAAATAAAACTGGAAAAAAAATAAAAATCTGGAAAAAAAAAATCCCGAGTACTCCCGTGTGTGTTGCCGACTCCGGTCACGCCCCAGCGATGCCGCCGACGCCAGGAGCATGTCGCCATCTTCGTCTACGCGCCCTCGCCGTGAGGCAGCCGCCGACCGCAGCGACGTCTTCGTCCACCAGGCGGGGTCGGAGGGCCGCTACTCAGACACCGCGCGCCTGGCCGCCGCTCGGACTACGTGCGCCTGGCCGCCGCGCTCACGGCCGTGCGCGCCTGGCCGCCGCCGGGCCGCCGCTCGGACGACGTGCGCCTGGCCGCCGTGCTTCCGGCCGTCGCGCCGGGCCTCCGTGCTCCCGGCCGTGCATGCCTGGCCGTCGGACGCCGCGCTCCCAGCATCCGCCGCTCGGATGTCGGTGGGGTCGGAGGGCGGCGCGGCGGGTCGGAGGGCGGGCGGCGCGCCCACCGCGGCTTGGAGATCCCCTGGCTGGGTCGGAGTGCGGCGGCGGGCTTGGAGCTCTCATGGCAGGGCGGCGGGGTCGGGAGGTTGCCTCCAGCAACCTTTGACTTTTTTCCTTTTCCTTTTTTTTCTCTTTTTTATTTTTTAATGGACTGATAAGTGGGGCCAAGTGTTAATTGTCCTGGCGTGTGGACCCAGTATGTCAGGTTCGCTGTCAATTTCGCTTCAGATGGTCATTTGAGTATTCGGAGAAAATTAGTGTAAAATGTGGTATGATTTTGCGATTGAGACACGGACTGGTACCAATCGGTAAATTTGATATGAAAACCGGTAGTTTTACGCTATTATCTCTCACTAAACACAATGCCAATTGCATGCATCTCGTCATATACTCCATGCCTAACTGCACATAATATGCAAGATACTGAGAGTAAAAAATGTTGGTAGCTACTCCATGCCTGGTTGCACATTACATGCAAGATATGGAGAGTACAAAAGGTTGGTCTACTGAATGCATGTCAGGTTGCACATTCTATGGGGGATATGGAGAGCACAAAAACTCCATGTCAGGTTGAATATTATGAACTCACCGTGACCAAAATATGGGCCCGGCTCGAGCTACCTCATCAACGCAACATTTTGTCTTGTACTCCCTCCGTTCGGAAAAGGATGTCACAAAAATGGTCTATCCATTTTTGTGACATCTCTATAGACCATTTTTGTGACATCCTTTTCCGAACGGAGGGAGTAGAAATTATCGCCTTCCATCTATTAAATGGGTCTAATGATGAAGTATACATTACCAGAAAAACATGGCAATAATTTTCAAAAATAGGAGTCATTGTAAAAGTTGTATCAAAATAATATCCAAACCACCCCGTCCCATCACCATCGACATGGTACGTACCTACAAGCCTACAAGTGTCAGACCAGTCGATGGAATCAAGCAATGATAAACCAATCTTGTTCTTTTTTTTCGAAGTGAGGATACATCAGCCGAGCATCTTACAGATAAACCCAGAAACAAAGGAAAATTACAAATAGGTCCTTCTGAGCTCCGGCGTCTTCTTCGTCGCGCAGCATATTCTGCCAGCGGAACCTGCCGCCATCTCCTCCACTTGACCTTGGACTAGGAGGAGCCCTCCGGCGAACAGGAAGTCGACAGCACTCGGCACCCAAGCGCCTCCATCCCGCACCACGACCGACGCCAACTCGGTCAACGCCATCCCCACGGAGATCTTCAAGAATCGGCTCCGCCATCACGAACTCCGGCTTGAGGGAAAGCACGTCGCAGCCCCGAGGAACTGCGAGCGCGCTACAGACGGCAGATCTGCCTAGAAGCTCCACCGGAGCCCGTAGGGTAGAGGAGTGGACCACCGCTGACAAAACCAACCCCGACCACGCCGCCACCACCACAGCGCCGCCGGCACACCACCCACGCACACCTAGGCTATATACACGCCGGGATCCGTTGATTCCCCATCCTCCCGCCGCCGGAGCGGCCGCCGGAGGGCGGGGAATCCGACGAATCGCCGGCGGCGAGCTGGTCGCACGGGTTCGCCTCAAAAATCGCCTCCTTTCAGTGTAGATCTGCTTGCCACTTGAGCAAACTTGAGATTTAGTTACTATGCGTCCATCTACTGATTTTGACTAATCAAGTGGAATGGAAGTCATAACAATTTGCTTGCTTGTGTTGACATAGGTGATTGTGAAGATTAGGTTACAGTAATTTCTTGACTAACAGACATAACATGTACTCCCTCCGTTCACAAAAGGATGTCTCAATCTTTTCTAACCTTTTGTGAACGGAGGGAGTAGGAAGATACTCCACTCTTTGCATAACATGTATAAAGATCAAAAACAGTGAAAATTTTAAGGGAAACATAGCTCATGTGTTGGCACTGAGAACGAGGAACAATCTGACCAATAGGGAAACTGGATACAATCCAACTAAATCGATGGAGTTCATCGATGTTACCTTACAGTCCCTTGATCTTTCAAAGGATTAAGGTCACGTTAAACCGCCACGCCTGATTTGTAAATGGCAGAACCCTCCTAGGGGTGTTGCCAAGCTCAATTCGAATGGAGCGATCCAGTTTGATAGTTATGTGGCGGCATCTGGTGTTATTGCGCGGGCTGGTATTCAGGTATTGCCTTCCGGGGTGTGCGAGGTGCAAGGTCTACAGGGATATTTCTGACCCCCTTATCTTTTTTTTTGAACAAGGAGCGGCCCAGAAGGCCTGGATACCATTACTATTTCCAGCGGCGGGTACATTTTACATTAGGGACCAGAAGAAAAACAGAAATTACAACCAATCCTCTAACTTTTACATAGAAAACCCTACACAGAAAAAGAGGAAAGCAATTGGGTCCTCCATCGTCGACATCATCCGAAACGAGAGAGCTCCAGCCGCGGCCGTCTTCCTCCGCGCCGGGGACTACGCCACTTGACCTGAAGAGGACATTGAGCGCCACAGCGAGCTCTGCATAGGGCCTCCGCATGGAGGTTGAACAAACGCCGGGAAACTCCAGCGAACATGGCCACCAGCTAGCCTTCAGAGTCGGCCGGCTACAGAACGCCGCCGAGATTGTACTCCAGAATTCGGTATCACTACTCCAAGACAGCTTCCTATCAACATCGCGCCTGATATTTTGCTTCCTCCCAACACCTCCATTGTGAGCAAAGGAAGTCGAAAATACCTCATCCATCAGCAAGATCAAGCTGCCAGCTTCCGGCCACCGGACCTGAATAACAAGTCCGTCATCGAACTCCATGCTCCCGCCACGAGCCGGAGGAGACAGACTGAGAAGAGATTTGCAACAGCAAAAAGGAGAAGAACATGCCTTATTGAAGAAGGAGTTGTGTAGTGCTTGCGTCGCCGCCGTCTTCGCCTTCCTCCATGGAAGCACCACCGCGAGACGTAGCAACATCACACGGAGTCGAGCCTAGCCAGAGAAGCTCCACTTTAGAACTCCCATGCGTACCTTATTCAGAGGGATGCGCGAGCTCGTCAGCCACCCTTGCATCACCGCCTGCCACAACCAGAGTGCAGCGTGGCAGAAGAAGCTCACTGCGCGGCGAATCTGGCCGCCGAGATCCACCGTCCGACCCTCAGCAACTACGGCATAGAGCCAAGATACGGCATAGCGCCAAAGCAACAACCTACAACTACAAGCTAGTCTACTTCTGTACAGAGGGGGCCGGCACCCTAGATCATCTCCACACCAACCAGCAAAGGCGTCGGCGGCAAGAGCGGCCGGATCTGGCGACGATCGGTGGTGGACTCTCAAGGAGCAGAGGCAGAGAACGAGAGGGAAAAAAGTAAGAACTGTCTGATCCCCTTATCATCGAAGCGCTTGCTTTGCGCGACTCCTTTTGAAATGAGCGGGGTTTCGACCAAGTTATCTTCAAAGTTGACTGTGCGGTGTTTTTTTTTTTTCGGTGTTGATTCAGCACTAGATGAATCAAAAGAATGGTCGTTCTGTGATCAAGACTATCTTAGATGAGATTGGCGAGCTAGCTTTTTTTAATCTTCTTTTAGTATTGTGTTTGTCTGTCATGAAGCTAACGAGACAGCCCTGTTGCGCAAAGTATGCAGCTTTGCAGGTGGGTTCATTTAGAATGCTGAGCCACCGACATTTTTAATTCACAAGCTAACCAGACAGCCCTATTGTGCAAACTATTCCCTCCATCCGGAAATAACTGTCACTAAAAATACGACACTTACCACCTATATGAAAGAGGAAAGATTTCACGCCCTCTCCGCACCCCACGCACTGTAGAATATCTACAGTGGTTACTGTAAGAAATCTACAGTAGCTACAGTACAGTGGTGGGGCCCACACGTCAGCGACATAGCGCACCGTCGATTTTTACGAATAAGCACGCGGGGGGCGGAAATTCCATGTTCTTCTCAGAAAATTCGGTTTCAGGGACCTGTTTGCAATTTCGTTAACACACGGGTCCTTTTCCGTAAAATGACCGCACAACACCCCTTTCCTCCTTCTCCTCCCGCGGCACTCCGGTCGCCGCCGGCGCCGCCGCCACGCCCCACCGTTCTGCTCCTCCTTCTTCAAATCAGCGCACACGGCGCGCGTCGCCGTGGCCGCCCCTCCATCCTCGCCCAGTTTCACGTCCCGGGACGCCGCGTCGCCGGCGCAATCGTCCTCGCCGTCCTCGGCGGCCGCGGCCGCGGAATTCACCGTCCGCGACGCTCCCGGCACCTAAAGGCAGCGGCGCCGCCACCTATGCCTACCCCGTCTCCACGCGCACCCGACGAGCCCGCGCACGCGTCGCCGGTCGCGGCGTTTCGGCGCCGGCGTCGAAATCACCGCCGCGCACGCCGCGGCTGCTCCGCCCCGTGCTCACGTCGGCGTGACGACGCGGAGGGCCTGGACGGGCCAGCTGGGCCGCCTGTTGGGCTGGGCTGGCTGCCTCGCAGCTGGCTCGGCCCTTTTTCTTTTTCCCACCTTTTTTTTCCAATTTCCGTCTCAAAAAAAAAAACAGCTTTCCAAATACAAAAAATTGACAAATGTTTTCACTACCTTCGGATGCAAACTCATTTCAAAAAATAGAACTATATTTGGTCACGCAAATTTACGTAACATGTTTGCGATATAACTAAAATGTCTCTAGCTATGTACTTACATTCACAAAAGGTTGCTACATGAATATTTCCGGAAAATGCAAACACACCCGCTTTAGCTACGGACTGCTTTCGAACTGAATTTCAGCTACCAATAGATTTGTTAGATTCTCAAAAAACTGATATCCCCCCCCCCCCCCCCCCCCCCCCCCACCACATAAAATATTGTTGCAGTTTTTTAAATAAAAAAGCAGTTTTATTTAAACCCCCACATAAAATATTGTTGCAGTTTTTTTAAATAAAAAACATCACGAAAACTAATATAGCTTCCTATATAAATTATGAAGCTTCTGCCTTTCATACACAAATTACAAATAAACAAATTCTAATTCACCACATATATATTTTTATCACCTTTTCCCAAAAAAAAAACTATTCCAGCCATTCCCAAATATATTTTACGTTAAACCTGTAAAATAAAAATTCTATTTATAACTTAATCAAACCAACTATTTCTTACAGAGAAACCACAGTAATTTATAACAGCAAATTCATCTGTCTTGAAAAAAACACCCATATATTTCGAATAACAATTGAGCAAACGAAATCAGATAAAAGAAATGTGAACTAAAACAATAACTTTAAATCTATCCGATCACAAAAAAAAACTATTTATGCCACATGATCAAATTCCCAGATTGAAAACTTCAAAATTTTCAATGTCCCACAAATCTGAGCATTCCAAAAAATAAATAAAAAATAACAACAGCTTCCCACTTCCGCCAAATTTAAAAATTCAAACATATTGTAAATGGACATCTCCGAATATATCCACTAGAAAAATACAGGTACATATCAAAACAATCAGAAAAAATACATGCAAACTACTTCTGCTGAATTTTTTTCCCCAAATATTCAAAATTTTGTCACCATTTACAAATAATTCACATGCATTATTTTCCTAATTTCGATGAAATATCAACACTGCCGTACAAACATGTCTGAACATTTGAAACTGCTAACTATTTTAATACTCAACGAAAAATATATAAAAAAATGCTCATATAAATTATTATCTACTCACAACAAAATAAAAAACATGCTTACAAATTGAAATTTCGCCAACATTTGATCGCATTTTTCTGATATTCCATAAAACATAACGAGAATGCTCATTAACAAAAAACGATATACTTATACCAACTTGCAAATGTATTTCAAGCTTTCAATTTCGCCAACATTTTTTACACCACACGAACAAACTTCCCCCAACTGTGGAATCAAATTCAACTTAATTATACTGATTTCAATTACATATTAACGCCAAAATACAAACATTTCCAAGCATTTCAACTCACTGAATATTTGAATACTAAACACAATATAACCAAAATTCACACCAAAAATGTTACCTAAATAGAAACATGTTCCAACATATCAATTTGGCTAACATTTTTTGTAAATACAAAATATATATATTGCACACATAATAAAATCACAAAGGGCGTGCCGTGACGGCACGCGAAATATAACTAGTATTTCCTGAAGGAGGGAGTATGTGTTGGTGAATTAATAAAGCTGGTTTACCTAAAAAAACCTAGCACCAAGAAAAAACAACAGAAATTCGATATACTATCTCTGCTATTGTGTACTTGCCTATAAATAACAAATCACATAGGCTGAGCTTATGATATAGTAGCCTCTTTTACAACAAAACCTATATTAAGTACAAACAACAGTTTCTTCTTCAGCTAAAAGAGATGTGCAAATGCAAGGCGAAGGAAGAGTAACCCTGTTAACGTTGTACTCTAAGAGCATCTCTAGCAGAGCCCGCAAAATGCGAACCCGCAAAACAGTTTAAGGGTCGGGGAACGCGCGTTTTTTGGCTAGAAACGAGGCGTTCTGTTTTGAGGTTTGGCTTTGCGGTTTCTGCTCCGCCGCGTCTCGTTCAGAAACTGTATATGCAAAACATGAAATAGGCATGAAAATATCATAAAAACTGAATAACAAATAAATAAGAACTAAATTATAAATATTCTTATTACAACAATAGTACACTATGAATCCTCATCAATAATTTATTGCAATAAAGTTTGAATCACACGAATTAAACAATAATTCAACACAAGAAACGTTGTAGAATAAAAATATTGTTTGAATCAAACATGCTTCAAATGAATTTAAAAATTTGCTACTGCCCATGCCGCTGCCAGGCGTGTTCAACTAGGTCTTTCTGCAGCTGGGTGTGTTCGTCTGCATCCTCTATCTCACGGTAAGTCTGAAGAAAAGCTCTACAGCGTCTCCACGTCAGAGTCGTCGTCGGAGGACTAATCGGAGAGCAAAAACTCCTCCTCTGGGCGAAACTCCATCTGAAACGGGTACCGCATATCACTACCGGAGTACTCCGTCCGAAAACACAACAAATCGAGCGGAGATGGACTCACCGACAGATCGGCGGCGGCGGCGGCGCAGATTTGGCCGGAAAGTGGTCTCCACGGGCGGGGCGAGCCGGAAACCGGCGGCAGGGGACGTCCGCGGCCGGGGGGTGTCGCGTGCGGCGGGGCGCCTGCAGATGCGGCCGGGAAAAGGGGCGAATCGCAGGCGGCGCTGGCCGGAAAGTGGTCTCCACGGGCGGGGCGGGGCGAGCCGGAAACCGGCGGCAAGGGACGTCCGCGGCCGGGGGGTGTCGCGTGCGGCGGGGCGCCTGCAGATGCGGCCGAGAAAAGGGGCGAATCGCAGGCGGCGGCGCTGGCGTCGGAGGCGGCGACGAGATGGGGATGAAGCGCGTGGTGAATACTCCCTCCCGCCAACCGTTTTCACGTTATACAGGGCCCCTCTGTTTGGCGGCGAAATCTGCGAATTTACCGTTCCGAGGGCCAGATTCACGGGCCCCCTTAAAAACTTTTACGGGGCGGTCAGTTTTGCAGGTTCTATTCTCCGCGTTTTTACGAGTTCGAATCCACATCGGGCGGTTATTTTGCGGGTTTCGGCCTTTTGCTGCTAGAGATGCTCTAATGCCATTTGGAGTGTTTCAGAACTGCAAAAGCTAGACCATATGAGTCTACACGTCTGAGTAACCAAGTTGTAGCAACAACCTAGTAAAATCATACTCACTCCGTTCAAAAATAAGTGTCTCAAGTTTGACAAAAAGTGGATGTATCTATACATGAAACATGTCTAGATACCTTCATTTTTGAGCAAACTTGAGACACTTATTTTTGAACGGAGAGAGTACTATTTTTTATTTTGGAAAATAGATCACAAATAATACTCCTCCGTTCCTTGTTATAACCTTGTTATAAAGTGTATAGTTTTACTGAAAAGTCAAACTTGACTAACTTTGACCATGATTTTAGAAAAAAAACTATTAATATTTCGAATACTAAGAAAATAAAATATGAAAATATATTTCATGATGAATCTAATAGTACTGATTTGATATTGTAATTGTCAATAATATTTTCTAAAATCTTGATCAAAGATAGTCAAGTTTGACTTTTCAGAAAAAACTATACACCTTATATCAAGGAACAGGGAGTAATAAAATAAGCTGATGATCCCTAGCAACGTGCTATGAAGATGGAAACCTAAGAAGCGGGGAAACTTTCATTCATGGATTCGCTTGTTCTATAGCTCAGATTCATTGACTGTTGCACCCTGATATTACACTATAGACTAGGTGTTCCAAAGACAAGCATGAACTTGCAACGACAACAAAACATAATTTCCCTCCTTGGACCAGATACTACAAACAGCGTGACAGGTCACCTCAACCCAAATTGCATAACAGCTTCACACAAGCAAGACAGCATTGATACAGCCATCGTTCTCCGGGTTATTTGTGACTTGGGCGTATTTACCTGCACAAACAAGAAACATTGGTTTATGGAACATGTCTTGACGCTCAGGAAAGAGCAAAAGAGAACTTTTTGTTAACAAATGCCTTACCCCAAACAACTTTTCCAGCAGGGGTCACACAAGCAAGACAGCATTGATACAGCCATCGTTCTCCGGGTTATTTGTGACTTGGGCGTATTTACCTGCACAAACAAGAAACATTGGTTTATGGAACATGTCTTGACGCTCAGGAAAGAGCAAAAGAGAACTTTTTGTTAACAAATGCCTTACCCCAAACAACTTTTCCAGCAGGGGTAACAAGACCAAGTTCGCTAACATTCACCTGAGTGAACATTATTATCATAAGCACCAATAGGAAAAAAGATTTTGCAGAATTAACAATGACAATCATCTTTGTTGTAAGCACTAACAGAGAAAGAGTATATTGGCTATAATACTGATGCAGCGGACATAAGATTTCACATGGGCAAAATGTTTTCCGTACCTCAATGATTGTTCCCCTTGTCATAACACCAAGAGAAGTGTACATTGGACCATTTGGATTTTTCTTCACAGAAATTATGTCGAGGTTGAACGTGCATTTCAATTCAGGGTGGGTCACATGAGCTTTAGTGAAACGCAGACCAGTGGGTCGAATGAACCTTTCATACTTTGGTGGCTTCCTGGTAAATCCAGGACCAACAAAGGTGGCTTTAGTTACCATTCTCTTCCACTGCTTGGCTGCATAAGTAAAATTGTATCAGCTATTCTACTCAGTGGAGAAGAAACAGTGTATGGAGTGGGTGCTATTGTTCATGAAATGTTCATAAAAGCAACTCCAGACCAAAAAAAATACGAGAGTTAGAAGATAAATCAGTTGCATTGCAGCACACTGCAATTTTAGCAAAATATACAATCGAAAATGGCGAACAACTCAAGGAATTACAAACATATGCAATGCCCGTATAAGAATGCATGACGCATAAATTCCTAATGCCATATCATGACTTACTTTTCCTCTTGCCCGTCCGTAGAACTTTGAACATCTCTTCTTCAGCAACAGGTCTGACCTGCAAGAAGATATTGTGGCAGTAATTAGTCGAGTGGGAAACCACCAACTGTTAAAGCAAGCATATAACAACAGTTTGCAATGAGAATTACCTTTGGCAAAGGAACGTCCCATTTGCCAGCCTTTTCCTTCCTCTTTTGCTTAATTGTGTTGCTGAGAACCTACACATTACGAGAAATCATCAAGCAATGCCAACAGGGTGGATGTATGTCTCTGTAAGTGGTAGGAGCAGAGCGTGTACCTTGGCACGCTGCGTCTGGTCACGATCCAGCAGATACGGAGGGATGGCGCCCTCTTGAACATCATCGTCGACCTTCTGACGGGATGTTGACTCATCATGCATTTTTAGGCTGCAAAAGAACACATCGAGTAAGTCCCAGATAATGTTAACCAGATACGCAGATTTACAACATTAGGAAACCTACTTTTCATGCTAAATGTCTCCTATCAAATTAACAATACATCATCTATCTAAATGAGATAAGGGACAGAGAGTTGCTGTCCTTTGGCTCTAAAATGTGTTCCTACATCAACCATAGTATTAATCAAACATCATCTCACAATGTCATGGCTCCTAGTCCTAGTCATATTATCAGTACATCATGTGGGGCAGCAGCAAGCAGTCATTCTGAAACATCAAACGAGAGCACTTACGTCTTCTTCAGCTGCGCCTTCTCGGCATACCGCTTCTTGGCGAACCTCTTCCCCTTAGCACCAAGCAGCTGCCCACAGACCAAAACACAAAACGCATCAGCAAACGGAAACACACGAAAACACATCTGAAAGGGGGACTGAGTGTATCGCATCAGACGTTTCGGGCCTCCTTGGAGTTCTTCTTGACCGCGCGGGCGTCCTTCTTGCGCTTGCGCTCCTCGTAGTCCAGGCGCCTGCCATGGCGCTTCTGGTGGAGCTCGATGTAGTCTCCCTGCGGCTGCAGCCAACTCGAACGCGGCGAAAAATCAGCACAAAATCACAAGAGAAACCCGTGAGCAGAGCGGGGGGAGCTCAGGACGGATCAAATCGGGAGAAGATGGGAGCACTGGGAGGCCTGGACGGAGGCGGCGGGGACTTACCATGGCGGCGAACCCTAGAGCTGGTCGGGGTTCGGTTGGGGAGGCGGCGGAAAGGACGGAGAAGAGGCGTCGTTTTGGGGTTTATAGGAATCCACGGGCCTTAGGCTTGGACATGGGCCTACACAATTTGTCCGTTGGGATAAGGAACTGTATGGCCCAGAGCGGCCTGCTTTGACAACACAATTTGTCTGTTGGGATACTCGATCGACGCTCTTCGCTCTGATTTCAAAGTTCCGATCATTGGTAAGTCAAAAAAAAAAGTTCCGATCATTGGCCAAAATTTGACTTCCTCTCTCCCTTCACTTTGAAAAGATATTCTAGATATTTCAATACGGATTAGATATGGATCAAAATAAGTGAATATACACATTAAATACATCTAAATATGTGTATTTTTGAAAAAAAAAAAGGTAGAATGCCTTATAAAAGCCGGTGATCGACACAATGTGAAATGAAGGTATCTCGGCAGCGGTAGCTGCAATTTTTGAAGAGGATTTTATCTTCGGGCTTTGGGAAGATCTACTTGAAGCACTGCCATAGTGAAGCCAACGGCTGGCACATGAGCTACTTGGGCATAGTTTTATAAAGAGTGAATTCCACTTTTATCTTCTTGTTATGCATTTGTGATACTAATTACTCTATTTAGTGAAAAATTGTATAGATTAACCATTCTAAAAACTGTGGAACCTACTTTTCAGATACATTTTTTCGTTAGAAATATCAAGACAACGACGGGAACATATGTTGAAGAGAAGACTGGACATTATCGCCGATGATGTCCTCCGATAATTACATATTTTGACGCGCCACATAGATCTTAGACGTCCATCTATTCTAACAAATAAAACCGTGTTCAATTTTTTTTATATGGTGTAATTCTGATTTATTTTCACTAAATATAAGTTACAAATGTGGGTTAAAAGTGGAATTCACTCCGGAAATTCATAATGGCACCCGAGCTCATATGCTCCCGTTATTTTCGGGAAAATAAAAAAATAGAAAAACTTTTCAAAAAATTCCGAAAAAAATCACAGGTAAACATGAGTATGGTACACACGCCCGTGATTTTTTTCGTAACGAAATGACATCGTGGCCGCCCTGTGCAAAAAAGACAAATTTCTGACTGAAATGAGATGTCATTTCGTTACGAAAAAAATCACGGGCGTGTGTACCATACTCATGTTTACCTGTGATTTTTTTCGGAATTTTTTGAAAAGTTTTTCTATTTTTTTATTTTCCCGAAAATAACGGGAGCATATGCTCCCGAGCTCCAAAACTCCGCTCTTAATTCACTCTTTTATTAATCATGTTGATTGTTCTTGGGAGGATGACCCCCCTACCTTTTCATTACCAAAACATACAAACGATGTAGTAAGTGTGTTTTTCAATCAATAAAGGTCGCCTAATGTCTTTCCCTAAATAAAAAAAGTTCCTGCGACCACAACAATAAGTCAAACAAAACCTAATTTAGACTCGACCGAACACCCCGAAGGTAGACATGATAAATCTGTACCCCAAAAACAGTTTATTATAATTTCTAAAAATGCTCCAAGATTTATACATCATCTACTGTTGGTTAAAAAGTTTTGATTCAGGTCATCTCGAAAAGCGGCAGAAGGTACACAAGAACTCCTTTGAAGGCTAAAAACAGATAAACATCTCACTCGAAGTGAAGAGGCTCAGAATTTGAATGAACATATATTCTTTTCTTTTTTTTGAGATTAAAGAGCTTAAATTCATAAAAACAGAGACAAGTACAGATCAAACACACGAACGAACACAGGATCAACCGAGAAGAAAGATGAAAACACCAGGGAAAACCACCCAACTAAACCAACACAAGGAGCAGCAAGAACCTCTAGCCTAAGGCGTTGTGAACCACTACAACCACCAGCCACAGGGCTGGATCTAACACGATGAACGATCGTCGGTCGGCGCGACGCGCCGAGCAATGAACATATATTCTGACAACGCCACTTCTCCACAAAAAAGGTCATGCTCTTGATTTACACGGGTATGCAGAAGCAGAGACCAAAAGAAGAAAATTGTTGGTTACAGGATACAAATTGTACAGTCTACACAACAGCAAACAGATGGAGCTAAAAAATTCCATACGAAGCTACCTAGCGACCTGCACCCAGAAGCTTCATTTCCCTAGCGCTAGCTCTTTGGCGAGGTCCCGTGTAAGGCTGAGGGCTAGAGTGTTATGCCATGGGAAAAGGGTGCGGGTGACCGGAAGTTTCCTCCGAAGATCCTGTGACCAAAGACATGATCAGATTTCACATATGTGGAACAAAGCATAGGGAAAGATAACAGCGGTAATCCAGCGTCATAACTATCACGTAAACGTTAGATTATTTACTGTCTCGGCATACCTTGAACGTTGCGTCGGAGAGATTCAAGTATGATTCCTGTGTGCAGATAGAAGAAAACAGCATTATTTCACTGTATTAACATCTGATGGGATTAAGTACACAACATATAGGTTCCAACCTCAAGAGACGAAAAATATTTGGACTCCTGATGGCGAATGATGCTAGCTACTGAGTGCGCAGTGTCTTCAGGCGTCTGAAACAGAAGTAATATAATGTCAGAGGCATGGCTAGATTTTTTAAACGTGACAAAGATTTAGAAAGGACAAAGAAAGCAAACAGGGGTCAAGCATACTGAAGGCAGCGACATAAATCCTAAAGCATATTCAAGGCAGCACAATAAATACAGAGACGCATCAAAATGGGTCAATGACACAAAGATGTACATATCCTCCAAACCTGTGAATGGTGCGAACACACAAACTCCTCAACCTGCTAGAAAAGAAAAGAACTAAGAGGGAAGACAGTAACCATGTCCCACCCTTTCTGACTGTTTTAAATGCCAGTCATGAGGTGAACTTGCAAGTGGCATTTCTTTTTACAGAATCCAACAAAGAAAATCTGGGAGACGAAATATGCCATAAGTTCATCATTTCCCAAAATAAAGATATATAAAGCTAGGTTTTGTATTGGAACAGGTTGCATCAATATAGCCTCTGTAACTGAAATCACATGAATCTGTCCAAACCAAACCACCAGGCACCAACCAGACATGGTAAAGTCAAGATGAGATTTCTAAGGTCCTGAATACACATAGATGAAACACATACTGATTTACATGTGCAGGAAAGTTCGAGAAAACAATATTATCAAACAATGGAACAAAGTTTCCCTACAATTCATACTAATTGCTCAGTGGATCCAGTGCCACAGCCGAAGAACTAGAGCAGCGATGCAACAACCAAGTAGAGAGCTTCAGAGCCTGATAACGTATTTAATGGTAGGCCTTGTTTAAGGTGATTAAACACCAAGTTCCGCAAAGAAACTTTGAATTTGAGTAGGCCAAAATTATTGCATGAAATAACCTGCAATAGCGTGGAGTCTTTGCGATCAACGTCAGTATCCAGCTGCACATTTCCCTCTTCGAAATAATGAGCACCTACCTGGTGACCATAGAAATAATCCTTACAATACAGAAGATACTAACTTTACTTACAGTAACATTAACTAACCATGACTTTTGCTTCAGCTAAGCAAAACATCTAACCTGTATCTTTCCTTTAATTTCAACAAGTTGAAACGCATAACTGAATTCCAGAGTCCAAACAGAACGCCAGCTACCGTTGCTGGATGACACAATATTAAGTTGCCTCCATCAGACAGACACTAAATGATAAGAAGATCAAACCTTAAGGAGCATACTTTGAGTGTTCTAGTGACAGATTCTGTGAAACAAGTGTTCAGATACAGCACAAGAACTAAACCTTAAGCAAGTAAAATTCAACAAACACCAACGCATTCTAAGCAGATGATAAACAGTATAGCCACAAACCATATGAAAGTAGGTTCTGAAGGAATGCATTCAAAAGTCAGAAAGTAGGTTCTGAAGGAATACAAGGATGCTAAGATAAAAACTAAAGTCTCTAGAAACACTATAAGCAGGAATCTCAACTATGCTGATGGGGAACTGGAAACAAAAGGACACTTTAGTGCTAAAACAGTACCAACAGAACGGTTAGGCATCATCATAATCAAGACCAAATTCACTGCTCGTAGGTGCAGGACTAAAGTAAATAACATAATTTCTTTATGACAACAGAAAGGTAACAGACGCGAGTCAGAAAACATACCAGAAGTTTTGTGGGCTGCGTCTAGCAGCGGAAATAACTACTGCCAAACCAAAATCAGCACCTGGTTCCTCTATATCCTTTCCGCTGGTACAATAAACGGCACACACACCTTTTGGATAAGCTTCACCGACGTATTTGGACAATTCAATATCTATAGCATTCCTGTGTGAAATAAATAAGTACAGATTACTCACTACCAATATAATACGGGCAATGAAGAAATGAGCAATACAAAGTAGCAGAGATAATATATACCTAAACTCCTCTATATATGCAGAAGGAAGCTCCTCGTCTGCAGCAGGCCTCAATTTTGTACAAGTCTTTGCACATAAGAACGAAACAAAATGAATTAATTCATGTAGGAACTCCAATCTTTTAAGGACAGGAGAGAGTTAGAACAAAATTCCATATCCAATTCTGTGGGGTAATATTAACTAGAAAAGCATAATACTGCTGGTAGTGTTGTTTGATGCAGTGTTTAAGACAGAATGGAGAAGTCGTTTTTCATGTTTCTGCTTTTGAGCTATTTCATTTTCATGGAAGATAATATCGTAAGAAACTGACTCAAATCCAACTGGTTCTGAAACATAAGATTATTCAGTATCATTATGCAATTAATTCCTCGGTAACAATATGAACCAGCAACAGAGAAAAGAGTGGATCATTTACAAGCATAGCTCAGCTCTGAACTACTATACTATGTACAATTATACACTACATCGTGTCCATATGACATATTCATCATGAAATATGTGATTCGTGCAGCAGAATGCAAAATGGATGACAGATCAACCAAAGATGACCTCGGTCAATTCCTCAACGCCGCAAGTGTAAGACTAGTAATACCATCAAGCTCAAGATGCAAGGCATACTTGTTGCAGATATGCATCTGCTAAATCCACTGCTCTTTAAGATGAGTGAATATTTGTTCAGTAGCCACTGACTTACTGTACATTTTCTCATGCGTCAAAATATTTTAATAGGCATAATAAAGCAAAATAAACATGAGCAGTACGTATCAGGCACATTCTTCAGCAGTTCAGCACTACCTGCTTAACATGGTCCACCGTAGCAACTTGGGCAGTCCTAGGGTCCAGATAGTTATTCCTGTCAAGCTCCCCATAAGTTGTGATGATTATCTGCAGGCATATATCAACACCACTTAAATTCAACATTCGACAGATAAGGACCACTCAAAGCATGACACCTTCTCCATGACTATGAAAACTGAAAAAGCACGCGAAAAAAAACAGTGGCCAATCCAACAGAAAATGCTCCTACACCACTTATCACATGGTCAAAGAGAGATCTACCAAAATGTTCCATTCCAGTACAGTTCTTCAGGTTCCCGGGCCTAGAAATCCAGGGAATCGGGAAAATGGCCTAAAACGCCAGATTCGTGGAGTCTTAGCTGCTGTTTTGCGAACTATCGTGAACATGAATATCACTCAAGTAATCGACGTTATACGTAGCCTAGGTCTCTGTACTCTAGCAGAAACGTAGCTCCGTCGGAAGAGGGAGAGGGAGAGACTCACATCGCCGCTGCGGTCGGGGAGCTCGAGGGAGACGAGGTGCGCCTTGTTGTACTCGGGGTAGGCCTCGGCGGCGGCGGCCTCGTACACGGCCTCGTCGCCCAGCAGCGCGCGCACATCTGCACAAGGCATTCGAGCGGGTCAATCAAACAGACGCACCGCACGGGAGTCGGGGACGGCCGCCTAGATTGCGCTACACCTAGGGATCAAATGGGGGCGGCGGTTGCCTTTGGCGACGTAGTGGATCTCGCCGGCGGGCGCGTTGGAGAGGAACCAGACGGCGATCTCCCGCTTCTGGCCGTCGCTGAGCTGCTCCTCGCCGCCGTCGTCCGACATTTGGTGTGGGTGGGGGCGAGGCCGATGTGGAGTGCGCGGAGGGGGAGGGGTGGGGGTGCGGGAGAGAGGGATTGATGGGTGGCCGCACGGGCGGCACGTGGGAGCAGGCGGGCGGCGGGCGGGTGGTGGTGGCTGGCCGTGCCAGTTGACGATGGTCGCGGTACACTGCTGATCGGACGGACCGGGTTGGAGGTTTCTTGTGTGGAAGGATTTTGATTGGGATTGATGAATGTTGGAGATTTTTAGGGCAAATGGAGATGAAAAGATGTAAGTGGTTTGGAATGAGGCGGTGATTTTGGTAGAGATTTGAAGTGCGATGAGGGGAAATGTAGAGTTAAAAAATGGGATTTAATGTCTCTTTGGTCGGCAAGATTTGAAAAACACTAATATGATGTCATCTGCATGAATTAATACTACTACAAATTTGTGTAAAAAAAGGATTTTGCTCTCTTTCACTCGACTGTTTTTTATTTCTCCGTCAGTCTTATCTCTGTGCGTCCATTTTCTATCAAGATTTGTGCTGCTTCGCCCAGCCTGGAGCCGACGTGCGTGTTTGGTTCGTTGCCTACCGGTATGGATTCGGGGCGGGTTTTCGGCCTGTTTTCTGTTTTTTGTCTGGATATCTCCGTCTCCGTGCGTTCCTCACATCGTCTTTCTCACACGTTGCTATCCTGACTCAGCTCGCCGTCCTGCTTGCCGCTCGCCCCGTCGGCCACTCCGCCCGCCCGACCTGCCGCCATGCTGCCCCTCCCCCCCCCTGCTTCAGCCCGAACAGCCGCCCTGCTCGCTGCCCGTGCCACCGGCCCAACCCGCGGCCATGATACTCCGCTTGGGACGTCAGGCTGGCAGCGTGCCGATGCGGAGACGACAACGCGGCGGGCGGAACAGAGGAACTTATCCAGAGTCAGGCCATGGCGGAGATCCGCGGCGGCGAAGGAGTGTGGAGGCGCCGCCGTAGGCGTTTCAGGTGCTCCCTCTTGTTATCTCAGCTTCCTCGTCAGTTTCGTACTGTCGCGTCTCCGCGTTCGTTGTATTTTTCAGTCGCCGGAGGAGTGTTTGCTTGCGGCGTGTTGATGTAGAGGTCTTGTGGTTTAGGTTAGTTGTCGTTGGCAGCGGCCGAGCGGCGGCTTGATTGGTCTGAACCCCCGCAGCTGCCCCGTCTGCATCGTTACTGATTTGAGCCCTTTGCCTGCAGCGTTGTAGATTTTTGGGGATTTTCTGCAAAACTCGTCTGAATCGTCTGAGAATCTGTCGTGTCTCGCTTTAGGTGTTGTTGATGCGTGCATGGATTGGTGTAAGAATTTCCTTCAGGGTGGGGAGGGACTCCATCCTATGTCTGAGCTGCGCATCAGTACACATTTCTTCTCTGTTCTTATGTTAGTTGTACGTTGTTGGACTGCATGGTATGATGTGTTGGAGTGGCTAAAGGTAGTATGCAAGTGTTCTTGTTTGTGGGATTGTGGCTGATTTATGCTACCTATATTACATCCTATTACATTGTTCAGCTTTTTGGGTTTGTTGATTGTTTTGTAGTATTTTTGTGCTAGTTTTAATTCAGACTATACGTGTTGTAATTAACTGCATATTGTTTTTTGTGCTGTGTAGATCACACCCTCAAACCACTGATTATGGTGGTGAAAATTTTGATGTGGGATATAGAGAAGGTTATAGTATCTCCACTGATATTGAAGTGAGTTTGTCAGTTTGTCACATTTTTGTCTAATACCTCGCTATTCACGGTTTCTAATTTGTGTTATGCTATCATCTGTTTAATGGTTCTAGGCTAGACAATGGAAGAAGGAATACTGAATTATTTCAGCGATATTTTCAGTTTTACTGCAGTGCTACAGTTTTGTCGTGATTTCAAACCATCTCTTTATAGTATAATTATCAATTTTTTGCTTACATACACGCATTATTGCTCTGGTTGTTGCATGTCGTGCTTAGTTTTTTTGAAACTTCATTGTCTCTGAATCTCATTAGATATTAGATATATATATATGACGATTAGGTATATGTCTCCATCAGATATAGGGATGTTCAGTATAGCACTTGTGGGGGGGGGGGGGGGAGAGATGGTGTTGTGGATTTTTGGTCGTTCCGCTGGTCCATCATATATATGTGTTCTCTGTTTGCATCAACTCTTCGTCAGTTTCGCATGAATTATTCATTTTTGTGCTTCTAAAAGCTAGCTACAATAAATCAATAGCAATGTTTTACTGTTCGAAATGATTCATTGTGACAACCAATATCTTTTTTCTCAAAACCGCATGCAATTAATAATTTACATTGTCTTTTTTAGCTCAATCTTTATCCTTTGCCCATCTTTTGCTCCATGGCTGTCTACATTTGTTGTTTTTGCAGGTGCAAATTAGCCTCGCAGTTCTGGCATCTCTCCCGGATCTTGAACGAACTTTGGTGGGTTCTCTGTTGTTGCCTTGTTGACTGTCAACTTTCTTGTTTTGATTCTTTTTTGCCGATTGAGGTCTTCTCGCTGTTGTCTTTGTCTTGGGGTGGTCCTGCCGAGTCTTTATGTGAGCCCTGTGTGCCTGGTCAAATTTATAATATGATCAGTATTTTTGAAATAGTATATATCTTTTTTGAATAAATTTATGATACTCACCTGACTCATTCTTCTTTTTACGGGTCCTCTTCGGTTTTGGTAGGTTGTACTCCTTATCTACGTTTTCGCAAGACTTGATAGTGTGGCCGAACTGCCCACAATGGCTGCATTTGTAAAACTTCCCTGCCTTTATAGCTTCAACTATTGTCATCAACTTTGGCCTCCCTTTCGTGTGTGCATCGTCTGGGTCTAGCAGTTCAATTGTCGCGTTATCTTTGCCCCCAGCAGATGGGTTTGCAAAATTTGATATTGTCCTTGTTTTAGTTGCATCGAAGGAAATGATTGTGGTGATGAATATGTCGTGTCAAATTTTCCATTGAGCAATCCTGTGAATGTAAATGTGTTGTGCTGCATCAGTTCATAAATGTTAGTTTAACTGTAGCATTTGTTAGCTCAATATTTTCTGTGTACAAAGTTTTACAATTCACATGTAAAAACATGTCATCGCATCTGAATGTGTCAATGTGTCCAATGTCACCATTTTTGAATGCATCATCATCATCCTGCGAAATTTTATTCAGTTATAATTAGAAATTTTATTCAGTTCTAATCTCTCTCTGTGTGTTTCTCTCTCATTCTCTCTCTCTCTCTATTGGTCTCTCTCTCTCTATGTTGGTCTCTCTTTCTCTCTGTGTTGGTCTCTCTCTCTCTATGTTGGTCTCTCTTTCTCTATGTCTATCTTAATCTCTCTGAATTTCCTTCGTCTCTTTCTTTCTTTGTTCTCAGTCTTTCTTTCTCTCAGTGTCTCAGTGTATAATTGTTGTTTACAGATTTCATTGATTCAGTGTCTCAGTGCCTCAGTCTCTCTTTCTCTCATTGTCTCAGTGATTCAGTGTCTCTATCACTCAGTGTCTCTATGGTTCAGTGTCTCAGTCTCTCTCTCTCTCTCTCTCTCTCTGTTATATTAGATTCTTACATTTGTCTCTGTATACTTTCTCTCTATTTTTTGCCAAATGCCTCTCTCTATCTCTATTCATGTCCTCTCTCTCTCTCTATTTTGTAGGGTTGTCTTATTCTCTCTCTCTTTCTCTCTCTCTCTCTGTAAATTATTCGATTCTTACATGTTTGATTATATGCTACCTTGTCTCTATACTCCGTCTCTATTTTTGGCCAAATGGCTCTCTCTATCTGTATTCGTGCCCTCTCTCTCTCATTTACTTAGGGTTGTCTTATTCTCTCTCTTCTCTCTATTCATTATTTAGGTTGTCTATGTTTATTATTTAGGTTGTCTTATTCTCTCTCTCTCTGTTATTTGGGTTGTCTCTCAATTTTTTCTATGTCTTTGTAGATAATATTTGTCAAGTTAATTTTTCAGTTTGGCTATGTCTGTTCAGTTTTGCTATGTCACATAGTGCAGCACATTGGATTGGTGATTGTTTTTCTTCTTCTGTTAGCATTTGGGCTTACTCTCCTGATGCATCTGTCCGTTTCATGTACTAAAGGAGTGATGTATTTTGCTTTTGTTGGTTCTATATTTTTGCAGCGCATCCCCAAGGAGATTGTCTCAGTTCTTAACATTCCTAAGGCGGGAAATGCACTTCTCATGAAAAGTCTTTTTGGTGTCAACCATAGGGGATCATCATACTACACGTGCAAAGACGGAAGGGATTTGTTACAGGAATGGATGGACAAAATTTGCTAATCAGAATGAACTGGGCCATCGGATGGATGTGCTGATCCTCTTTCACAAGAACGACGGCTTCCCGATGATCACGTTTAATGTTCTTTAAAACCTCTGAGACCTCAGTATGGGGAGACATGCCAGTATGTTTGTAATGCTAGAAACCATCTATGTTTGTGTTTTGGCTCCTAGTCTAGTTTGTTAGCTGCTATGTCAGTTTGTCTATCTTAATGCATGAACGATCTATATGTTGTCAGTTCTGTTTGAACCTTGTCTATTTCAGTTGGGCTGCTATGCCATTTTCATCCCAAATGCCTGAACCATAAATGTGTTGTCGGTCTATGTTTGCATTATGCAAGAAACTACTATATCAATCACTGCAACAAACCTCTATATGTTTGTTTGTGTTTTTTTTTTCAAGAACCATTTTTAAAATGTTCTAGTTGAACAGGAACATGGAAGCATTTTGCATAGATAGTTGCATTTTTTCATCTTTCTTTTGTAGATGATTTATCTGCACCTGGTAGGACTGTTGTGTGATCAACGTGGTGCTTGTTTTGCTCCTACATCAAGACTGCTCAAACTGCAGTACCTGTTCCTAAATGATGAAAGAAGTTGCGGAAATTTATTGGACAAACAACAATTTGACTGAAATTGAATTGCACGGGAGGGAGTTCTTCAGAAACTGACCTCCATCGTCGGACTTGCATTGTGATCAGGTGAGTTTCTCTGGTATATGGGGGCTTGACTATCTGTTCCATCCAGAGGTGCTATCTCCCCTCCTCCAGATATCTGTCTTTGGTGTTCTATTTTGTTCTAATGGTGGAGACGGGCGACCTGATTCTCTGATGTCTGGGGGCGGCTGCAGCTGGAAGAAGTAGTGCGTGCTTTTCCTTTTTTTTTTTTGAGATTCAGTGCGTGATTTTCCTGATTAGGTCGGGGACCTCGTTGGCCATTTGGGCCTCGTTTCTGTTGGGAGGCCTTTGTGTGGGGCAGTGTTGGGTTTGGGTCGGGCTACACAGGAACGTTAGTGTTTTAGTCTGCCCTTTTTTCATGCGCGCGGGAATATGATCGAGGTATGGGAGTGGGCTACCGTGGTGACGTGTCTGACTCATAATTGGCGGAAAATATGACTGACCCCGAAATAGAAATCAGTCGACTTACAAATAGACAGTCCCAAAAAAAACACTACCACAAATGACGCCATAGGAAAAACATTGGATTTTTTTATAGAGATTGAGTGAATGACATTAGTTTCAGAGATATAAATACACTTCCCAATAGGTAAGCTCTTGCAAACAATCATATTGAATGCATATAAGTTTTAAAGAGTTCATACGAATTGAAATCACATAGAGTTTTTATGAAAATAATTTCAACGAGATAGATACTAACTTATTCCTTTCAAGGAAGCAACATTAGAAACCTTGTCTGATAAATGCTCTCTCTCAAAACAAATAAAATACTGATTTAAAATTAGTCAATTATTTAAAAATAATATATTTCTTTAATTTTCTATCATTTAAAATACTGATTACAACTCTGACAAGCCCGTGAGTGCGATAAAATAGTCGACCTATTTATACTGAACAATTTTACTTACGTGTCCATTATGATGGCAAATCTTAGTGCTACCTTTTTTATTTATGGTAAAATAACATAGTGTTCTAACTAGTAGATTTATCTCTATCTTATCTAACAACATTATAACATGAGTGTGTTAATAATATTGTATCTTAAAGTTTAATTATTTATCATTAGTACTACACTAGATCTAAAATAAATCTACACTTATAAACTGGTTTTCTTCGAAATCGACGAAAACAGTATAAATATGGCATAATCACATTTGTTAACAAATTAGTTGGTGCTACAAAGATAAACTATGGAGCGTTTGAATTTATTATAACAAGTTTATAAATGTACTTATAGAGGATTTGACAAAGTATGACTTTAAGATATATCTCATAGAGTTATAGATACTAGAATTGTGTAGCTTGGTGGTAACTAACCGAAAATTGTGGAGTGTGTAATCGGTACCTGCAAGTGATTTGTTCTCAAATCACTAACCTTACCGGTAGACCTGGCTCATGTTTTGACTTATCCATGGTAAAAATTTCCCCACCATCTTTTTCAAGATTTATAATTTATATCCTCGAGCATGTGCATAAGAAAATCAGCTTCCGGTCTAGGATGTGGTGTTTTTTCTTTGTATACTTTCGACATAGAGAAGATCAATGTAGCATGTCTAAATTACGCAAACCAGCTGGGAAACCAACAAGACTTCATTCTATACTGTCGAAAAAACAAGACTTTGTTGTAACCACCTAAAACCAATTTAAAGCCATTAGAAAACTTAGATTTTATACGTAATATCACAAGAATTAACTATTGTACGAGAAGGTTGGATGTACGACTGCTACATATCATTGTGTGTATGGTGGGTTGGGCTTATGTAGACGACGGGTCATAGGCAGGTGACCTTATGGCCCTGGCCTATGACCGGCCAGACTCCATGAACTTTCATCTTTGAGTTCCACCGGAAAAAAATGATCAACTAGGCTTGGAATGAACTATAGAAGTATATAACCTTATGCTAATTGCATGTGCAATGAAGGAAATCAGCATTTCATGATAATAATTGTGATTTAATTTGAACAAACTTAATTTTCATCATAATTTTGTGAACATCTATGACTGTCAAAAAAGGTCAAGCTCGACGAGCTATTCGATTTCGGTTCGTTCTGAACTCGATCCCTAACGAGAGCCGAGCTCGACTCTCGACCTCGAGCTCATATAGCATAATTTCCATTTGAATACATGTCTAGATAATTTTCCCCGCTGATATTGAGCCTACTTGAGTCTTGGAGAACATTTTTTAAATATAAGTGAACATTATTTTTCTGATGGTGCAAAAAAACTCACTTTTTTAGGGAAACAACTAAGAATTTGGACGTTTATAAAGACAAAAGAGTTCGTTTTGGCGGTTAAATTACCATGGGACATCGAAGTGTTGTCGGCTAGGGATATCGCCGTCGTCTCGTCTTCCTAATTTCAAATCCTCGCGTCCGGTGGCGCCGCCTCCCTCCCCTAAACCCAAGATGTACTACGTTTTCGCTCCTCGTCGCCCCTGGCCTCCGCCAACCTAGTTAGGATTCCCTGCCCCCCCCCCCCCCACCACCCCAACAACATCCTAGCACACAGATCCCCCACCCCACCCCACCCCCCCCCCCCCCCCCCCCAGCAAGTGGCCCATCGCCATGGGACATTGAACCAGTGTACGCCTTCATGGGGGTGGGACCTATACAGACACGTCAGATCCCCTCCTCGTTGTCATCCATCATAGTTTATGAGTGTTTCAACTCCTCATTCAAGTTGGGTAACTCCACATGCTACTCCGACATGTGGAAGGAGATGAGTGTTGACGATGATTGATATAGTATGTATTTTTGAAGCAAGAGTATCGTGTATTTCTACGTGTTTTGTGAAAAATTAAGCAGAGGGATTATGAATTAAATGGTGTGGATCATATGCCATTATTTATTTGGCGGATATAATGTAAAATTAGATAATTTTCAATACTTCATTTTAAGTATGCACATAAAGGTATTCGTGTCCAACCAACCCCATTACATGCATATGATTCAAAATTTTATATTTAACGCTATTGACAATACATTTCATGCTTTTCTTTGTTTGTTTATTTCTCCTATGCAATTTTGTAATGTATATACATGCAAAAGTAGTATAAAATCCATATGCAGCGAATCACCTTCTATTCACTATTTCTACTATGTATATAATTTAATTGTGTGACAAGAGCTGACGACCCGATACTATTGGAGATCTCGTTAAGAGAAATATGATTTATGACACAAGACTGCATTGTTTACTGTAGATGAAGATCAATACAAGTTTATTTGTTAGATAACATATTATTTTTTCATAAGCTAATATCTTACAATTTTTTACAGGTCAGTTAAGTGAATAAACTCTTGATTATCTTCACACACATAATTGAAGTTGATTCATCAAATCGTGACTAACACGTGTGGATTTTTTATTCACTCATTTGAAATTATATATTTATCTATTTTCCTTTTATTTAAAACAATAATTAAAATTTTGACAAGCCCGCGAGTGCGAAAAAAGAGTCGATCTATTTATACTGAACAATTTTACTTATAATCCATTATGCTCGTAAATCTTTGTGCTACCTTTTGATTTAGGCATAAATTAACACATGTCCTAACTAGTATTTTTGCTCTATGCTATCTAACAAGACTATAACATGAATGTGTTAGTAATGTTGTATCTTAAAGTGTGATGATTTTTGTAGCGGACCTGCACTTAAAAATTGGCAAGTCCCTGTGTATAGTGCAAATCACTGGATCGATTCGTTTGCACACACAGTCTAAGATGAAATATCACAACAAAGTATCAATTATTACACGTGGATCCAGTACTTAGAAAAATATCCATTACAAATTGCATAGCACGAAGCTAGCTTTGAAAGAGTAAAGCAGCGGAAATTTATTCTTCATGGAGTCTACATCTTCTTCATGTGCCACAGGCGAGCATGTTGGTTGCAAACTCGAAACCCTTAACGTAAACTCACTCGTCGTCAGAACAATCTGCAACAATTAAAATTTTGCAACAGAGTGGGTCAGAACCATTAAAAATGGAACTGGCAAGTGACACTTTGTGGACACTGGAATAAATCTAATAACCTATATGCATATTTGGCTGGTGGAGTTCAAGGCTAATTTGCGTAAAGCCAATTTTTCCTAACACTTTTGGAAATCTTTTATCTAGTTGAGACAAGTATGGCATGAAAACCATAGTCTCCTCTACCCTTGTTCACCCTTCATGTTTTACTTCAGAAGTTGGAATGTTGGGATCCTCCGTTGACGTCCTTGATCAGCTGCTCAGAATTGTCCGTAACCGGGGACACGGCTAAGTACTTAGTTTGACACTCTCGAGAGGTTGTGCACGTTCACCATTAGACTTAACCAACCCAAACTATCCCCACACTCCAATAGTTATAGGGGAAGAAGAAGAAGAAGAAGGTTAAGACGAGATCCTTCAGAAGCATTTTCTCACCCCATACCGGCCTTACGCGCTCCACCTACAATTCTCTACCACCACCTGTCAAGCCGGGATGAGTCCACACAACTTATTCGATCAAGACAGAGCCCATATGACTAATGGCTGCACTGGAAGCAATCTTCACTTGGAGTACTTCAAATCCCTTTGTTCCTGGGTGGCCATCCACAAGTGCACTCTCAGGTGAAAACCCCCACATACCATGGTCCTAAGTATAGTGAAAACTATCTTAGGTGAAAACCCCCATGAACATGGTCCTGAGTAGCCACTCAACATAAACAAAGCAATACCAATTCCACCCAGGTGATTCATTAAACTTAGTAGATGTGTACTACCTCAGGTGATAACCACCACATACCATGGTCCTAAGTATAGTGAAAACTATCTTAGGTGAAAACCCCCATGAACATGGCCCTGAGAAGCCACTTAACATTTTGTAAAACTTTCTTCATTTTGCATAGCTAAGCAAGTCTACCATGTTATAATAGGATTCTAGACAAACTAGTATAGGGGTGCTACTCTAAACAGTTCTAGCATAGCAATACTAATAACATCTACACATGCTTAAGGAAAATACACTAATCATGCATAGACAAAATAGTAGGAATTTTATGAATGTGCCACTTGCCTTGGCAACAAGGAGAGCAGTAGTAGCAGTTACAAAAGTCTTCGTTTCCCTCCGAAATTTCTAACACATAAAACACAACAAATAAACAAACAAGCATAACAAAAATACTAAGGAAAAATATGACATGCATGAGATGCAATTAAAATCACAAGTCAATATTTTTCTAACTTCTCTAATTTTAATAAATCATGCGTGAGTCAAAAATGCATTTAACACACATTTTTTTACGAAGACAAAATAATTAAAACAATTCCCAAAAAGGGAATAAACACTATGTCAAAAATAATCCTAAACAAAATACTTAGCAAAATAAGAGAGAGGTTTTTCCTAGGAGGAGTATAACTATACAAATCCAATGCAATAGGATTCACTCAAAAATAATTTTTATAATAAAAGATATGCCAAATTTACTCAAATAACACATTTGCAATTTGAATAAATTTAAATTTGGCAAAATATAAAACTAATTTAGCCAAACTTTTCTAAAAGTCAAGGGCTTTCCAAAAAGATTTTATTTGCAAAATTTGGACTTATAAATTTAAAGTTATGCCAAAAATACTCAAATCACTCATTTGAAATTTGAATATTTTAAACATGGCAAAACATAAAACTAATACAGCCAAAAGATTCTACACGTCGAGAGCTTTCCAAAAATATTTTATTTGTAAAATTTGGATAAACCAATAAAAATTAATGATAGATCTAAGTTACAAGGACTTTTCTACAAAACCGCCAATAAAAAATAGAACAGAAACAAAAATCTCCTCCACTGGCGCTGACGAGGCGTTGACCGCTGACGATGCTGATGACGAGGCTTCGACGTGGCTGCTGACTCGGCGTCGACGTGGCTTGCTCCGATTCGCCCGTACCCCTTCGCATAAGTCATCTAATCTACACCGTACGCTTACGATCTAACGGCCTAGATCAAACTGACCAAAAGAGAGCGGCGCGGCCGGCCGGAGTTACTCCGGTGACCGAGCTCTGCGGTGGCGCCATGACCGGCGTTGATCAAATTGCGCAAGGAGCGGGGTTCGGAGGGGATTCTGTTACCAGAAGATGCGGGAGGTCGAGGCGGAGTCGATGGTGCGGCTGTGGATGTCGGGGAAGCTCTGTGTGGTCGATGATTCCTTGCCGGAGTTGCGGGTGCGGCGGTGAGATACAGTCAAGCACGGCCTCATCGATCTGGCGTGCAATTAAATCACGGAAAAATCACGACGATGCGCAAGAGAGAAACAAAGAAGATGGGATAGATTGGAGGGCTCGAGGTCGACGGTGCTCACCGGAGTTCGAGAAATAGGGCGGCAGCAATGGCGGACGGTGGCGGCAATTGTGGGCAGCCTGGAGCCGTTCGGACTAGGGTTTTTGAGGGGAAAGATCGAGGGGTTTGTGGGGGTTTATATGGGCGAGATGGCACGGTAAAAACGCGTTTAAAACGACCAAATTTGATCCGAAGTTGGGATTGCGTCGGGCAGATTTCTTAGGCTGGAGGTTGGAGGCGATGACATCATTGCGTGCGTCACTCTGAGGGACCCGCCTGGCAGTGAGAGAAAGGAGAGATGCCGGGCTGGGCTGTTGTTTGCTGCGCGCGCGAGGGAGAGGAGATATGGGCTCGGCCCAGTTTGCTCTGCCTTTTTTTCTCTTTTTCCTCTTCTGTTTTCTGGTTTTCTAAATAACTTTTGAAATATAAATCCAAATGGATTAAAACCAATTTGAAAAATTTGTAAATATATGCTTTATCAAGGTACACTATTGGGTACCTTTTGCAAACTAATTCAAAATAGAAAAATGAAAACAAGGCAAATCAGAAATATTATATAGAGCATAATATGCCCTTTATGACATTTTCTCAAATATGTTTTCAAGTGGAAATATAATTCCAACTTTTGAAAATTCAAATGCAAAAAGACAAGAAGATGATGCATGTATGCATGATTTTATGTTTTCAAAACAAAATACATATAGTTTTTCAAAAGTTTTTATTTTTCTGATTTTTCAATTTTTTGAAAAATTGGGATGTTACAGACTACCACCCTTAAAAGGAATCTCGTCCCCGAGATTCGAGAAGGCTAGCAAAAAGGTTGTGACTGTATGGCTACCACCCTTAAAAGAATTTTTGTTGGTCGTGGAAACTTCGAAGTGGATACTCGATTGAGAACGTACCGTTCACCATACTGGGCTCATTATAGTTTCCTTCCATATGGATATGGTTCACATATCCTTTATCGAAAGGATTTGGCTTGGCAGTTTCTTCGGCCCTTTTCTTTTCTGGGCACTCATTGGCATAATGGCCCTTGTTATTGCACTTGTAGCAAAGCACTTGGCTGATATCTTTCTTGGGTTCAGGATTTGGGCGGTGCTGTCCATTGTTATGATTATGGCCAGCATGTCCATTTCCTCTGTGGCCTCCATTGTTTCCCTTGAATCCACCATTATAGTTGTGATCATGATGCTTGTGGTTGCTTTCTCCACTATGGCGATGACCATCATGAGAAAAATGTTTCTTGAACAAGGGTTCAGAATGATGTTTGTTAATACCTAGCTTCCTCTTCCTGCTTTCAGCCTTCTTGATGTTATCCTCCAGTATAATTGCTTGGTCTAGGAGGGCCTGATAGTTCGGAGCGTAAGCGACTGACAAAGGAATCTTCAGCTCGTCACTCAGCCCTTTGAGGAATTTTGCCTTCCTCTTACCATCAGTGTCAATGTCCTCAGGAGCATAATGAGACAATGAATGAAAGTCATCCATATACTCCTTAAGACTTCTGTTTCCCTGCCTCAGGTTTCAGAACTCTTCTTGCTTCAAATTCGTAATGCCCGAGGAGATATGAGCATTACGAAAGCCATCCTTGAAGTTTTCCCAGGTTAGGTTGTCCAGAGGGTGAGTGATCTGATAGGTTTCCCACCATTGGGCTGCTGGTCCCTCCAGTAGATGGGAAGTAAACCTCACCTTTTCAGGGCCGGTACACTCACAAGTTACCAGATCTTTTTGCACAGAGCGCAACCAATCATCTGCCACAATTGGCTCAGTTGCATTGGAGAACTTGTTAGGCCTGAGCCTCAGAAATCTTGCAAGCCTGTCCACTTGGGGAGGAGGTGGTGGCGGTGGTGGAGGTGGCGGTCCATTCTGATTGGTCATGAATTGAGCCATCATAGTCATCAGCTGAGTCTGTGCTGCAATCATCTGTTGAAGCATTGCATCGGTGTTGTTGTTCTCTGGATCACGTCGGGGAGGCATCTGTGGGTTTTAGCATAGATGAGCAAAAGATAGACAGATCTAGGAGAAATATTACTACCCATACAAGCAATTAACACAATCAACCAAATTCGTGAAACTCCAATACATCTTTTGAGAAAACCGAACTAATCATTTTGGGTTGAAGCACCCCAAGGTTATGAGAAACAAATACGATGGTACTGCCATACCACAATTTGATAGGTCAATACATCATCAACATCTCGTTATTCTAATAAAAGGTGGTCTAGTCTATCTCCTTCTTGAGTGCATCGAGTTCCTCCTCTATTTTCTTGAGTTCATCAAGATACTTCTGGGTGTTGTCAAGTCTAAATCAAAATCTTGCTCCAAGGTACTTGATGGCCTCCCATGCTGCACTTCTTGCGGAATCAAAGAATGATGTGTGGAGTATTGGGTTTGTGAACATGCAGCAACCTTTGGTCTTGTGGTCATCGTCTTTGCGCTTGTATATATGGAGTTGAACCCACCAGAACTCTTGACCTTCATCCATGAAAGGAAATCCTTTGTATAATGCTTCTCCTTTAAATCCCAAGCTCTTCATGTTATCCTTAAGAGCTTTTGGAAAATCAGTCTCACATTGTAGAGTCATGGTCATCACTGGTCCTTTCTTGATGGATTCGATGAGGCTGGTCATCTAAAAATAAGAGAAGACATTTAGAAAATGAGTGTCAGATGAGAGTATATGAGAAAGATAAAATGAAAAGTTTTGTTTTTAGCAAACTGAATAAAAATAGATTTTCAATACTATGGTCAAACCTATTTCTATCCAAACTTAGGGTTTCGAACCTACAGGCAACACAGTGCTCTGATACCATCTGTAGCGGACCTGCACTTAGAAATTGGCAAGTCCCTGTGTATAGTGCAAATCCCTGGATCGATTCGTTTGCACACACAGTCTAAGATGAAATATCACAACAAAGTATCAATTATTACACGTGGATTCAGTACTTAGGAAAATATCCATTGCAAATTGCATAGCACGAAGCTAGCTTTGAAAGAGTAAAGCAGTGGAAATTTATTCTTCATGGAGTCTCCATCTTCTTCATGTGCCACAGGCGAGCATGTTGGTTGCAGACTCAAAACCCTTAATGTAAACTCACTCGTTGTCAGAACAATCTGCAACAATTAAAATTTTGAAACACAGTGGGTCAGAACCATTAAAAATGGAACTGGCAAGTGACACTTTGTGGATACTTAGTGGAATAAATCTAATAACCTATATGCATATTTGACTGGTGGAGTTCAAGGCTAATTTTCGTAAAGCCAATTTTTCCTAACACTTTTGGAAATCTTTTATCTAGTTGAGACAAGTATGGCATGAAAACCATAGTCTCCTCTACCCTTGTTCACCCTTCAAGTTTTACTTCAGAAGTTGGAATGTTGGGATCCTCCGTTGACGTCCTTGATCAGCTGCTCAGAATTGTTCGTAACCGGGGACATGGCTAAGTACTCAGTTTGACACTCTCGAGAGGTTGTGCACGTTCACCATTAGACTTAACCAACCCAAACTATCCCCACACTCCAATAGTGATAGGGGAAAAGAAGAAGGTTAAGACGAGATCCTTCAGAAGCATTTTCTCACCCTATACCGGCATGACGCACTCCACCTACAATCCTCTACCACCACCTGTCAAGCTGGGATGAGTCCACGCAACTTATTCGATCAAGATAGAGTCCATATGACTAATGGCTGCACTGGAAGCAATCTTCACTTGGAGTACTTCAAATCCCTTTGTTCCTGGGTGGCCATCCACAAGTGCACTCTCAGGTGAAAACCCCAACATACCATGGTCCTAAGTATAGTGAAAACTATCTTAGGTGAAAACCCCCATGAACATGGTCCTGAGTAGCCAATCAACATAAACAAAGCAATACCAATTCCACCCAGGTGATTCATTAAACTTAGTAGATGTGTACTACCTCAGGTGATAACCACCACATACCATGGTCCTAAGTATAGTGAAAACTATCTTAGGTAAAACCCCCATGAACATGGCCCTGAGAAGCCACTTAACATTTTGTAAACTTTCTTCATTTTGCATAGCTAAGCAAGTCTACCATGTTATAATAGGATTCTAGACCAACTAGTATAGGGGTGCTACTCTAAACAGTTCTAGCATAGCAATACTAATAACATCTACACATACTTAAGGAAAATACACTAATCATGCATAGACAAAATAGTAGGAATTTTATGAATGTGCCACTTGCCTTGGCAACAAGAAGAGCAGTAGTAGCAGTTGCAAAAGTCTTCGTTTCCCTCCGAAATTTCTAACACATAAAACACAACAAATAAACAAACAAGCATAACAAACATACTAAGGAAAAATATGACATGCATGAGATGCAATTAAAATCACAAGTCAATATTTTTCTAACTTCTCTAATTTTAATAAATCAAGCGTGAGTCAAAAATGCATTTAACACACTTTGTTTACGAAGACAAAATAATTAAAACAATTCCCAAAAAGGGAATAAACACTATGTCGAAAATAATCCTAAACAAAATACTTAGCAAAATAAGAGAGAGGTTTTTCCTAGGAGGAGTATAACTATACAAATCCAATGCAATAGGATTCACTCAAAAATAATTTTTATAATAAAAGATATGCCAAATTTACTCAAATAAAACATTTGCAATTTGAATAAATTTAAATTTGGCAAAATATAAAACTAATTCAGCCAAACATTTCTAAAAGTCAAGGGCTTTCCAAAAAGATTTTATTTGCAAAATTTGGACTTATAAATTTAAAGTTATGCCAAAAATAATCAAATCACTCATTTGAAATTCGAATATTTTAAACATGGCAAAACATAAAACTAATACAGCCAAAAGATTCTACACGTCGAGAGCTTTCCAAAAATATTTTATTTGTAAAATTTGGATAAACCAATAAAAATTAATGACAGATCTAAGTTACAAGGACTTTTTTGCAAAACCGCCAATTAAAAATAGTACAGAAAAAAAATCTCCTCCACGCTGGCGCTGACGAGGCGTTGACCGCTGATGATGCTGATGACGAGGCTTCGACGTGGCTGCTTACTCGGTGTCGATGTGGCTTGCTCCGATTCGCCCGTACCCCTTCGCATAAGTCATCTAATCTACACCGTACGCTTACTATCTAACGGCCTAGATAAAACTGACCAAAAGAGAGCGGTGCGGCCAGCCGGAGTTACTCCGGTGACCGAGCTCTGCGGCGGCGCCATGACCGGTGTTGAGCAAATTGCGCAAGGAGCGGGGTTCGGAGGGGGTTATGTTACCAGAAGATGCGGGAGGTCGAGGCGGAGTCGATGGTGCGGCTGTGGATGTCGGTGAAGCTCCGTGTGGTCGACGATTCCTCGTCGGAGTTGCGGGTGCGGCGGCGAGATGCAGTCAAGCACGGCCTCATCGATCTGGCGCGCAATTAAATCACAGAAAAATCACGACGATGCGCAAGAGAAAAACAAAGAAGATGGGATAGATTAGAGGGCTCGAGGTCGACGGTGCTCACCGGAGTTCGAGAAATAGGGCGGCAGCAATGGCGGACGGCGGTGGCGATTGTGGGCAGCCTGGAGGCATTCGGGCTAGGGTTTTTTAGGGGAAAGATCAAGGGGTTTGTGGGGGTTTATATGGGGGAGATGGCACGGTAAAAACGCGTTTAAAACGATCGAATTTGATCCGAAGTTGGGATTGCGTCAGGGCAGATTTCTTGGGCTGGAGGTTGGAGGCGATGACGTCATTGCCCGCGTCACTCTGAGGGACCCGCCTGGCAGTGAGAGAAAGGAGAGATGCCGGGCTGGGCTGTTGTTTGCGAGATATGGGCTCGGCCCAGTTTGCTCTGCCTTTTTTTTGTTCTCTTTTTCCTTTTCTGTTTTCTGGTTTTTTAAATAACTTTTGAAATATAAATCCAAATGGATTGAAACCAATTTGAAAAATTTGTAAATATATGCTTTATCAAGGTACACTATTGGGTAGCCCTTTTGCAAACTAATTCAAAATAGAAAAATGAAAACAAGGCAAATCAGAAATATTATATAGAGCATAATATGCCCTTTATGACATTTTCTCAAATATGTTTTCAAGTGGAAATATAATTCCAACTTTTGAAAATTCAAATACAACAAGACAAGAAGATGATGCATGTATGTATGATTTTATGCTTTCAAAACAAAATACATATAGTTTTTCAAAAGTTTTTGATTTTTCTGATTTTTCAAAAAAATTGAAAAATTGGATGTTACAATTTCTCGTTAGTAATACACTAAATCTAAAGTATAACTACACTTATAAACTGGATTTTTTCAAAATCAAAGAAAATTGTATAAAATGACAAAATCATGTTTATTAGCAAAATAGTTGGTGCTATGTAGGTAATCTATGGTTTGTTTGTATTTATTTAACATATCTAAATATCCTTATAAAGGATCTTACCAAGTAGTATGAATTTAAGAAATATCCATATTAGAGTTTTAGATGCTAGAATTGTCTAGCTTCGCGGTAACTAACAAAAATGTGCAATGTGTGATCGGTATCTGCAAGTGGTTTGTTCTAAAATCACTTATGTCAGACCTTACCGGTAGGCCTTTCAAATGTTTGCATATATTTGTGGTTAAATCTTCTCGCATGTTATTCAAGATTTATAATTAGTCGGTGAGCATGCGCATAAGAAAATCATTTCCTCGTCTAGGATGTCAAGTTGTTTCGTTTTATTCTTTTGACATACTGAAAGTGCATGTGCCCTCATGTGTGGTTTTGGTAATTAATGACAATCTATATGGACTAATGTTTGCAGTGAGATATCTTTATAGATCTTGTCCATGAAGAAGACTGGAGTTCATGTGTTGGACCTTAGAAGATTATATGATGACCAAGGTTCTATCCAAGGGTCTATATGAAGAATGGCCATCTAGAGTTGAGCTTATTGCAAGCATGGCTTGGAAAGAAGATTGGGTGAACATTCATGTTTATCTCCAAGCCATCATATACATCAAGAGAAGAAGATGAAGTGCAAGTGGATACATGAAGACGGAGCTTAGCAAGGCTCTCCCATAATGGTGTATGGGGGAGTATTTGGAGAAGTCTTCATCAAGCATGTGCTAGCAAGCACAATCAAGAAAGGTGTCCAACTTGAGGGAGTCAAGATCGGCATCAACTAACTCAAGTGGAATGCGCAAGGTAAAGGTATGATCTTGATAGGGTTTCTATTTTACCGGTTTCATGGTGTTAGTGGAAGACCGGGTTATAGGATAGACGGCGTACTATCAAGAGGGGCTCTCAAGTGAGTAACTTGATCGCATCTTTGTGGAGAGCTCAAACCTTTGCATACTTGGCATATCATCTTTCTTGGTTCTTATTTGGCTTTTATCCATGTGAGAATATAGAGTTTGTGTTCATCTCCATACCAAGCTCTAGTTCATCAAAAATGGATTTCATATGCATAACTTGTTGCATTTTTTATGTTGGAAGTTTTGCCGGTTCATCTTTTTATAGAGAGGTTTTACCTTTCTACATTTGGCTTCCTTCTCACATGATGAACTATGATGTTTCTCTACATAATCTCGAAGAGTTCTTCGTTGTGATTCCAATGAGTCCAAGATCATCGAAATCGGAGTGCGGATGCAAAAGTTATTGCAGTTTTCATTTTGTTGTTTGTGTCAGTTTTCAGCAGACCGGATATTCCGGGTCAAATTCAGACCGGAATATCCGGCCCCTAGGAAAATTGGCGAAATTCGTTTTTGCATTGCATTGTGCGGCTCTCTGTAGTCCCCCAGATATTTTGGCCGGATATTTCAAAAGGGGGGCAGATATTCCGGGAAACCGGATATTCCGGTCATCACTTGAGCCGGAATATCCGGCCTCCCTGTTTCCAACGGCTAGATTTTGGGAGGGGCTATAAATACCCCTCCCCTTCTTCTTCCTTTGTGCTGCACGTTTTTCCCCTCTCTCTCCTCCATTGTTGACCTTGGAAAAGCTTGCCCCCTCTCAATTCCTCCCATGATTCTTGCATATCTTTGAGGGAAAAGTGAGAGGAGATCTAGATCTATATTTCCACCAATCAATCTCTCCTCTAAGTGAGGGGAACCTAATGGATCTATATCTTGGAGTTCTTGTGTGGTTCTCTTCTTTGGTCTTCCTCTCTTCTCCCTCCATAAGCATTAGTTGCTTTTGGTGGGATTTGAGAGTGAAGGATTTGAGCACGTGTGCTCTTGCCATTGCTTTGTGCATCGGTTTGTGCTCTCCACGAGGATTCATGGAAGTTGAAAGTTTGTGAGCTTGTTACTCTTGGGTCTTTGGACCCTAGATGCCTTTGTGGTGGTTGAGACCTCTTGAGGTCACTTGTAGCTGTTCGGGAGCCCCCAATTCAGTTGTGGGTGTGTGTGCCCCGGATCATTGTTGTAAAGGCTCCGGATTCCTCCTTGAAGGATTCCGATAGTGGAAGGTGAACTAATCATTTGTGGTGCGGTTCATCGGAGAATAGGGTGAGCCTTTGTGGCGTTGAGATCGACCTTTGTAGTGCCTCACACCTCTCCAACGAGACGTACTCCCCTAAAAAGGAGGAACTCGGGAATACATCTTCATCTCCGCGTGCCTCGGTTATTTCTATACCCGAGCCTTTTACTTATGCACTTTACATTGTGATAGCCTTCGTGCTTGCAGTATTCTATTGCTATCACCTTGTTGCTTGTATAGCTTAGCATAAGTTATTGGTACACATAGATGAGCCTAGTATATTTAGGTTGTTGGCTTGTTAATTTAAACACCTAGTTTTATTCCGCAATTATCAAGCCTAAACCGGAAAATTTTAATCGCCTATTCACCCCCCTCTAGGCGACATCCTTGTCCTTTCAATTGGTATCAGAGCCTGAGCTCTCTTTTTGGGCTTTACCGCCTAGAGAGTAAAGATGTCGCTTAGAGAATTAGTGCACGATCCCACTTTCATATTCGATGGCACAAATTATGATGTTTGGAAAATTCGCATCGTTAATCTTTTTAGGGCCATGGGTCCAAATTTTATTAAAAGGATTGTAGATGTGGGTTTTTCTCCTCCAAAGGATTCCCAAGAATTATCTTTAGAGGATGAGGAAAACTGTCACCTCGAACTCTAGTTTCTAATGGTCTTACATGTGTTTTGAGCGATGTAGTTCTTGCTTCAATCATGCCTTTTCGGAACGCTCATGAGCTTTGGACCAAGCTTCAAGATAAATATGAAGTGTCCAATATTATTGAGGATGATTGTTCTCCCTCCACCTCCGGCCGTGACGAGTTCACAACTTCTTCCACTTCACCAACATGTGATTTGTCACAAGGTAATGATATGGTGAGTGGTGATAGAAATTGCAATGTTCTATCTTTGGACTTAAACACTTCTAGCACTCCAAATGTTTTACATGCTAGTGTTGCTAGTCCTGCATATCATGTAATAGTTGCTTAACTAAATCTCATGATGATATGCTCTCTATGTCTTGTGTGAAAATAATGCTTCCATATCCTCTAGTACTTGTTTGGCTAACAATGTAGAGGAATCCCAACATTTGTTGAAACAAGACATGGACCTCAATGGTGCTTCAAGTACTCTTCACCATCTTTTCCACTACTCACTTTTGCCTTATGGCTATGGATTCAAAGGTATCTCCACCTTTGGAACCCTCTACATCTTGTGATGATGTGGATGAGGATTCTTATGGAGAACATATGGATGTTGAATCCTTAACAAAGAAGGGTGAGATGGTATTTGGTGCTCTCCCCAAAGGTAGCAAAGCTATCCCTCCTCTATGTGAAATCATTACTTATGCTATTAAGAGTAGGGAAATCATTGAGGTTTGGAAACTCAATTTGATGAGAAATGTAAAATTGAGAGAGAGGATGCTATGGAAAAGCATCCTTAGAGAATGCTCTTGAGGAAGAGCAAGAGCTTAGGGCTTCTCTTGAAGAGAGACTTGTCTCGATGAGTCTAATGATCTTATTATTGCTAAAATCATTAAGGAAAGAGATCATGCCCTTGCAAAATATAAAGTGCTTAAAAAGGAAAAAGTTGAATTTGGTGTTGGCAATGCTAGACTAATTGAGGACATAGAGAGACTTGACAAAGCTCACAAGGCTTTAGAAAGTGAACACTCTCTCCTTATCAAGTCTCATGATCAACTCCAAACTCAACTATCTAAAATGATGAGCTTGCCAAGTTGTCTTCTTCCATTTCTAATATTGATGATGCTTGTGCTACTAACTCCACTTCTTGTGAAGCATCTATTTTGAAGGAGAATGTTGAGCTAAGGGCTCAACTTGAGTTGCTAACTAGCAAGTATAGGAAATTGGAAGAAAGTCATGAAAAGCTATCTAGCTCTAATGATGATCTTCTAGCATCCTATGCTAAGCTAAAGTTAGCTCATGAGGCTATTATGTCAAAGGTAACATCTTGTGAGCCTCATGTGGACAATGGCACAACTTCTCTAAATGCTTTATTGCCATGTGCTAGTCCTAGTAATTCATCCACTCAATATTGCTACATCTTGTGATGAATTACTTCCTTGCCTTGTTGCTCTAACAATGAAGCATCTACTTCCTCTAGTTTTTGTTGATACTAACCATGTAGAGGAATTAAAGAGCTCAAGGCCCAAGTCACTTCTTTGAAGAAAGACTTGGAAAAGCGTCATGTTGGGAGGTCCACACTTGACAATGTGTTGAGTGTTCAAAGACGCCCCAATGACAAGAGTGGACTTGGATTCAACTCCAACAACAAGAACAAGTCCAAGCCTATCAAGAAGAACAAGGGCCAAGAACAAGTCAAGGATTCGGCCAAGATTGTTTGCTTCAAGTGCAAAGTTGAAGGGCACCATGTTAGATCTTGCCCTTTGAAGAAGAAGCTCTTAGTGAGAAGCAACAAGGGAAGAAGCCTCAAGTTCAAACTCAAGTTCCTCAAGTTAAAGCAAGGCCTCTTCCCAAGAAGAATCAAGCTACCCCTCCTCAAGTCAAGATTCAACTAAGAAGAAAGGAGGAAGCAATGTTGCTACATATGTGGCCACTTTGCTTCTTCATGCACTAATGGTACCTTATCCAACCCCATTATAATTGATGATGTTTATTCTCTTCGGAAGGATAAGGTTGGCAATGTGTTTGCCAAATATGTTGGTACTCAAAGTGGTGTCAAGAAAAAACCATTTGGGTTGCCAAGCCTATTGTGACTAACCTCTTAGGACCCAACTTGGTTGGGGACCAACAAGCTAAAACTTGATCAATAGGTGTTGTTGGAGGGCATTGGAGACTTGGCTACATCATGAAGAATTAAGGGATCTTCATCAATTATATTATCTCAAGCCAAGTCATTTGGATTATATTGTTCTATCTCATATCCAATGTTCCTCCTTGCGGTAACTTTTATTTAAATCATATATACATTGAAAGTTGCTTGCACCCTTGCATGTGTTAGGTTTTGTACCTTGCTAGTGTTTGTATGTGTTGTGCTCTCTACTTACTTATCTTGAGTAATCAAGTATGTGTATGTTGGTTTGCACACCATTTACTTGTGTTGAGCCTTATTGCTTTTATTTGATATCTTATCTTGTTGGCTCTCTTTTGAGAGATTAATGGACTATCCATTTTGGGGAGTGATATGCTTCGTGCACTTCACAATCCTAAAAATGTGTATACATGAGGAATACCACTTAGTGATGATATATCAATATTATCTACTCTCTATGTGGTATGTCATTCTCATGAGAAATTCAAATTCTATAATGTCCATTAATTATCTCTAGTTGGTTTTGTTTGCCTCTTGTTTAAAAAATGGATTATCACATTATGGGGGAGTAATAAGCTATGTGCATATTACAAGCCTAGAAAATGTGAACATGTGAGGTATTGCCACCTAGAATTGATATTTCATTATCTTATTCCTATGTGGCATGTTGCTCAAACAAGTTCCATTTGCTTAAAATGTTTGTTTCATCTTTTGGATCTTGTTTGTGATGGACGTTCTTGGTACGGTTTTCCCAAATATGTTCGCATATATCTTTTGGGAAACCGATTGCTTCAAGCTACTCTTTGTAGTTGCTTTGCATGATCGCGTGAATATTTGAAGCTATCAAGAATATCTATTTATTAAGCATGGCTTTTAAATCTTATCCTTTGCCATATGCTTATTTGTTGTGAAATTGGTCTTCAATATCATTCCTATATACCACCGAAATATCTCTATATACTCCTTGTCCTTGACAAGTGATACTCATATGTGTGGTGAAATTTGTGGACCATCTTCACTTTGGCTCTTGCTTTGAATTGCCTTATTTTATTGCCAAGGATTTGGTTTGATCTAAATCCTCTTGTCTTCCTTGTATCTTTTGGATCCTTGTTGCTCTACTCAAAATTTGTTTTATGCTTTCTTGAGTAGGAAAAGCAATGATCCCATTCTAGTGCATTTACATTCAAAGTCATACTTCTAGATAATGCACTATTCTTGGGGAAGCTATCCTACATTGAGTAGAACATCATTCTTTAAATTGGTTTTGTACCTTATTGCTTTCCTTGAACATGACTAGTGTTTGAATAATATGTATGGAGAGTGATGATCCCATTTGTGTGCATTTTGTATTCAAATGCAAGATCATAAATAATGCACAAATCTTGGGGGAGCAATCCTATATGCTTTTGAACATTAGTTGTCTTCAATTGGTATTTGATCCCGATGACGTGTCTCTTTGGAAGACAAACATTTCTCGTCTTGGTACTTTGTGCCATCATGAGAAGTGTAGAGGGTTTGGTTTATTCCTTGATGGATTTTCATCAATTGGTATCTTACTTTCATTTGGCATCTTTTCAAAGTGGTATCTTCAATCATGTGTTGATTTGGGTTTTGATATAATTTGGACAATTTTCTTTCTTGTCACACGTGTGTGCTTTCTTGGTTTAATTGGTGTTTGTCCAATTTGTATCTCGTTTGGTTCTTGAAGTCTTGTGCATGCATATTTACTATGTATATCTTATGGCATGCTTACTTTCGTTGATCCAATATATAGGATAAACTCCATCAAATCCTAAATGGCTAAGATGTGCATGAAATTCAATTTCATATCAATATGCACATATTTATGTGGAGTTTGTCCTATGTATTGTAGTTGCTCTAACTACTTTGGACCCAATGAGTTTGGGTACCATGTTGTACTTGAATTTGTTTTAGGTACATCGGAGGTGCATTGGAAGCTTGTCTCATTTACAAGGAAGGTGTGTCACCATGTGCTTATTGGAGCCAAGCTTGGATGATCGTGAACTCTTATCTTCTACATCACCAATGCTATCTCGGTAACGAGTATCTACCTCATGCATACATTTCTAGCTTTCAACCTTGTGTAGGTTGTTCTTGGCATGATTAGTTGCAATTGATGTATTCTTGCAAAGGCTTTATCAAAACATCTTTATTGCAAATGTGAGCAAGCCGGGATGATTACATATCAAGGGAATATATATAATCATTTTATTGATTCACCAATCCCAAATATGTCAATCTAGCATTTCTTCTCAAAGTCTCTCATATGCAATATTGATGAATTTGCAAATTCATCTGCCCTTTGTGATACTTGTTATCTTTCTCGGAGCATCCCAACTATCCTTCTTCCCTTGTGGATATTTTTGATGCTATGATGAGATTGTGTTGGAAGTTCATCTATATCCTTCTAAGATAAAATTGAGCTTTGTGCTATGCTTTTAAGCAATGATCTTATTGTTATATATATGACTTCCACTTGGATATCATGTTCTTCACCGTATGATGCGGGTAGGATCCCGATTTTCATGGATTGAGGGCGGAAGAACGAAGAACATGATGAACACGAAGAACACGAAGAACACAATTGGGAATTCACAGCAAATAGTGGGGATAACTAGCAAAGCAACACGGACGAAATCAACCGGTAACAAATCCCCAAGGGCAGCCCCCGATTCTCAATCTCCAAGCAACCTTACTCTTAGGATTGTTTCTCTCAACGGTCAATCCAACCGTCCCAATAGAGTCACCCGAAGATGAAAGATTGGCAAATAATCGCAACTACAAGAAGAGGCCTTGGAAGTCACTAGAGGGATCTTCTCCACAAGGGGAGGCCTTGATTCATCTCTACATGGGGAGGCCTTGATTCATCTCTTAAGAGGTATCACCATCATGGGCGGAAAAGGAGCTAAGCTCAACTCACATCTCAGCTTAGTCTAACCCTAGAATGGAAGAGGGAAGTGCTATTTATAGCCTTAGTACAAAAGGGGGCGCAGGGCACGAGTGGCCGGCCTGGGAGCCGGCCTGGCCGGGCTGGAGGCTGGCCTCTCTGGCAGGCCGGCTGGGAGGCCGGTTGCCTCGGCTGGGAGGCCGGCCTGGGAGCCGGCCTAGGCCGGGCTGGAGGCCGGTCAGACTGGCTCCGCCACCTCCTTCTTCATGTCGCTTTCTCCTCTTCCATGCGTACGCCTTGGATGGTCTTGAGTCTTGGGCTTCCTCGACATCTCCCTTGCCATCTGTACTCATCGTATCAAACCTAGCATAGAAAGGGGGTAGATGCTCACGTAGTATACCATCCAAAGGGGCACGAAATGGGATCTTGTAGAGGAAAGAGTTCACCTTTGAGCTCAATGAAGACTTGTCATATGTTGGGTTGCTTGACATGGTGATGGTCCTAGGTTGCACTACATCATCTCCCCACTTCAAAAAGAGTCGTCCTCGACTCTTGCTCATCATCACCATGTAAAGGAGGTAGATGTGTTGATCTTGTAATTAGGTTCACCGTGTAGTCGAGCTTGATGGAAGTGATATGGCACCTCTTGAATGTTCCTTTGCCCTTCATGTAACCTACAAAACTCACAAGGAAGACAAACACAACACTCAAAGAGTAGCAAATTCTTGAAAGTCATAGCATGAGCACTTATGTAGAAGGAAGTCACCTTAGCAAGATGCCGATGCGATCTTCTTGCAAGAACTTCCGTCATAGGAAAGCGTGGTTTAAACAACTCATGTAAGCTCATCAAAATGTAGGACCTACACATGAAAGACCAAGCAAACCATGTGTGTGCAAGATAGAGGAGCATATCATCAATGACATGTCCATTCATATTCATTACACCATTAGCACAACACAAATATGTGAAAGTCAAGGCATATGCAAGGTCAATGTGCAAGCAACATCTCATAACATCCTCACAATGTGGTAACACAAAATCTCCAAGAAAATTTGAGAAGGCTATGGTAGTTATCTCATTGTGAACTATATGATCAATATTGCACACAAGACACTGGAAAGAGAAATTTGTCAACATCCTTGATGCAATAAGGGGAGAATTTGGCAAAAACACACGATGAATGATGTCCAACTTTTCAACATGGGTGCAAGCAAACCATATGAAAGAGCAAGTTTTCGAAATATTTGTTGCAACACCAAATGGGTAGAAACCAACACACTCATGACAAGAGATGCTCAAAATGTCATTATGGTTGCAAACAAGCCATTTAAAAGAACAATTGTTCATTATATTTGTTGCAACACATAAATCATTCACATAAAAGATGGGGAAATTTATCTTGCCATAGGGGAAAGCATTATCGCAAACATGTTTGCAAACAAACCAAAACCAAGAGAAATTATTCAACTTGTTTGATGCACAACATGGGAAGGGTATGAGAGCCGGGTTCGATTCATGACTCAATTTTATGCTCTCAAGAGCTCCTTTTGTCAACTCATGTTCACTGGAGGTTGACATTATAGCATGAGGCTCAATGCACATGAAAATCCAAAGAAAGAAGTTGTGTGCATGGTAAATGAACACATCATCCATCATGAAGTGTCTCTTCATTTGCACTTCACCAAACACACCAAAATCAAGTGGAATGTATGACATATGTGGATGGTTACTATGCAAAGTGAAGGATGGAACAAGGTCCATAAGAGAAAACGAACAATCTCCAAAATGTGAGAGAGCTATGGGTGAAATCTCATAAGCAAGCCTTTCATCATTATTGCGAGCAACACATGTGAAATTGAAATTGTTCAACATATTGCAAGCAACAATGAGAGAAAAATGAAAACACTTAAAACAAGGCATGTCTATGGTAGAAACATCACAAATGGGTGACTCCACATGATCAACATTGGTTTCAAACAAGATATCACATGGGAATAAGAATGTATCATATGATGTGTCAACAAAATCATCCATAGCATGCAAGCAATCATCATTTGATCATGTCCACTAGTGGGATCATGGTCACATCAACACCCATACCTTTGTTGTCCTTCTCATGTGAAGTAGGTGTTGAAGTAGGGGCCTCTATGTGGCCGACCCGTTCATCTTGATGTAGGCATGTGGTTGCATCATCATCATCCATGAAACGTAGTACACAATGAGAGAACACACTAGAGGAAGGTGGTAAGTTGTTAGAATGCAAAGTGGCCTCACTTGACCTATCAACTACCTCTCTCAACTCATGTGGTGTATCACTCATTCCCTCAAAGTAGAAACACTCAAACTCACATATGGTGGAGGCACTCAACTCACTCTCACCCTCACACAAGTGGGCTAAGTGGCTTTCATACTCACATGTGATTGGTGCTATCTCATCATTCAAGCACATAGGGGTATGCTCGATGTTCTCAACTCCATACGCCTCCTTGGTTGAAGGGAAAATCCCATGCTCAACCTTCTCGACCCCATCGCCTCCAAAGGTGCATGCCATAGTTGGGGCATCACCCAAAGTAATAGTATTGTACATGCTTGCCTCCGTGGTCGAAGGGAAAATCCTATGCTCGACCATCTTCTCATCGTCTTGACCTCCATTTGGGCATTCCCACATCATGTGACCATTGCCATTGCATGTTGGACACAAGAGATTGGGACATTCTCATGGATCATGGTCTTGGCCTTGGCAATTGTCACAAATGAGGTATTCCTCTTGCCATATTGGTGCCAATGGGGCTCGACGATCTCTAGGATGAGGTGGTGGCGAAGGAATGCCTTCATGGCGTCCACCATTTAATCGATGATGCTTTTGATGTTCACTTGACTCGGATCGGTGGTGGTGACGATCATGAGGATGTTCTTGATGAGGACGAGGCTCATGTTGATGTTCTTGATGAGGACGAGGCTCATGTTGATGTTCTTGATGAGTACAAGGGTCATGTTGATGTTCTTGATGATGACAAGGCTCATGTTGATGTTCTTGATGAAGACACGGCTCATGTTGATGTTCTTGATGAGGACAAGGCTCATGTTGATGTTCTTGGTGAGGACAAGGCTCATGTTGATGTTCTCGGTGAGGACAAGGCTCATGTTGATGTTCTTGGCGTGGATGATGCTCATGGTGTGGAATTGGATTCTCCACATGGTTCCCATCATCATGATTGTGGTGGCGTGGCCTTGGCGGATGGCGGTGTCGGTGTTCTTGATTACCATAGTCATTAGCACCCAGAGCACCATTGCCATTGGCCAATGGGTCTCGACCATCTCGACGATGAGGAGGTGGTGAAGGTGTTTGATCACGGCATCCACCATTTGGTTTTGGTTGTTCTTGATGCGCATTGGCATTGTGTGCTCGAGGAGAAGGTGGACGTTCCACTTCATAGCGATGTCGATCATGTTCGTCGTGCCTTGGTATTTCTTGGCGACCATGTTGTGGTTCTTCTTGATGATGACCATGATGCGCTTGCCTTGGTTGTGTCGACCTTGAGGTGCTCCTTGTACATCTTGAGCGTGACGAAGAAGAAGATCGACGTTGCGCAAGGTTGTTGAGAGCTTCGGTCATCATCGCCATTTGCGCATTGAAGTTTGCTTCTTGTGCTTGACGGCGGCGCTCATAGCGGCCTAGGCCATCACAGACAAGGTGTCGAATACCGACGAACTCATTATGTGTGACATAGCCATTGTCACCGTGGATTCCTCCATTGATATCATCATCTGAGTTTGAGCTTCCATTTGTACTTCCCCTAAACATGATCTCAAAAATAAGTGAAATGTGTGGAAATGGAGAACCAAGAGAAACTATATCCAAAGTATAAAGTGGCTTAAAGAAAGAGAATCCGGTTCTCACACCCAACACACACACACACTTATGAGGATAGGAAGGTATGAAGTGGCAAAAGAAACAATGACAAAATTATCAAAGAAACACCAACCACAAATGAGGAGGAAACACACACAAAAGCGAATGATGGGGTTGGGCGACCAAAGGGCGAGCGCTCGAAGATATGCAACCTAACGAAGACTACGTGCTCAAATGTCACACCAACACAAGAAGCACGCTAGCTCAATTGCCTTTTGCTGGGCAACGGATTTGCACAAGTGTTAAACACTCACACTCACTTTGGCGGTTTAAGTTTTGTCGCAACTTACAAGAGATGATACTTGACACTACTCATGTCTTTTCTTTTCTCTTCTCTTTTTTTTTGATTTTTGATGATGATTCCTTCTTCTTTTGCTAGTGCCAAGATCTTTAACGATACACACTCGCCAATACTTGAAGACAATCACTCGCACAAGTGCAATGCCTCACAATATCAAAGAGCTAGTCCGATAGGTCAAGGTACGCGAAAGGAAGAAGGGCTCACAACGGATTATGATGACAGGGAAATGTCGAGTCCTTGGTGTCGTCGTCGCTTGGCATTGATGAAGCGTTGCTGCGAAAGCTTGTCGATGTTGTAGACGTTGATCACACCGAAAAAGGACTCAAACAACAAAGGAGAAATGCCAAAACGAATCGAGGAAAAGATAAATTTTTTTTGCAGGAAGGCCGGCCTAGGCCGGGCTGGAGGCCGGGTCCATCAGCAGGTAGGCCGGCCTGGGAGCCAGTCTAGGCCGGGCTGTCTGCTGCCCGAATTTCCGCGATTTTTGGCGGAAAAAGCAACGATAAATCCCCGATTTTGTGGGGAAATTGGCAAAATTAAGGCTTAGGAATGCAAACAAAGGTGGAGGGGGTCCTAAGGCAACAGATCCGTGGACCAAAACTACCAAAAACGCAACAAATCGACATATCAGCTCGAATCCAAAAAGGCTATTTTTGGTGGAAATTTTCGAATTTCGCAAAATCAAAGAAAAATTTGGTGGATTTGGGGGTGGAAACACAAATCAATCCGTGTCAACCCAAGCTCTGATACCATATGATGCGGCTAGGGTCCTGATTTTCACGGATTGAGGGCGGAAGAACGAAGAACATGATGAACACGAAGAACACGAAGAACACAAAGGAGAATTCGCGGCAAATAGTGGGGATAACTAGCAAAGCAACATAGACGAAATCAACCGGTAACAAATCTCTAAGGGCAGCCCCCGATTCTCAATCTCCAAGCAACCTTACTCTTAGGATTGTTTCTCTCAACGGTCAATCCAACTGTCCCAATAGAGTCACCCGAAGATGAAGGATTGGTAAGTAATCGCAGCTACAAGAAGAGGACTTGGAATCCACTAGAGGGATCTTCTCCACAAGGGGAGGCCTTGATTCATCTCCACATGGGGAGGCCTTGATTCATCTCCTAAGAGGCATCACCATCATGGGCGGAAAAGGAGCTAAGCTCAACTCACATCTCAGCTTAGTCTAACCCTAGAATGGAAGAGGGAAGTGCTATTTATAGCCATAGTACAAAAGGGGGGCAGGGCACGAGTGGCCGGCCTGGGAGCCGGCCTGGCCTGCCTAGAGGCTGGCCTCTCTAGCAGGCCGGCATGGGAGCTGGCCTAGGCCGGCTGGGAGGCCGGCCTGGGAGCCGGCCTAGGTCAGCCTGGAGGCCGGCTGTCTCTGGCGTGTGACTGGCCTGGGAGCCGGCCTAGGCCGGGCTGGAGGCCGGCCAGATTGGCTCCGCCACCTCCTTCTTCGTGTCGCTTTCTCCTCCTCTTCCATGCGTACACCTTGGATGGTCTTGAGTCTTGGGCTTCCTCGACATCTCCCTTGCCATCCGTACTCATCGTATCAAACCTAGCATAGAAAAGGGGTAGGTGCTCACGTAGTATACCATCCAAAGGGGCACGAAATGGGATCTTGTAGAGGAAAGAGTTCACCTTTGAGCTCAATGACGACTTGTCATATGTTGGGTTGCTTGACATGGTGATGGTCCTAGGTTGCACTACATCATCGTAGTATCTACTTTGTGTGTGCATGTTTCTTTGTGGACTTATATCTCATAAGATCATTTTTTTTTGCGAAACACAGTACAACGCAGGCGCTCATATACATGCGCACACACTCAACCCTATGAACGCACGCACGCACACCCTACCCCTATGAGCACCTCCGAGAGACCGTGTCGGCGGGTCGAGTCTTGAGGTTGACGAAGTCACCACGGGCGCCTCGCTGTCGACGGGAACGTCGCCTCCCACTGAAGAATATTCCGCCTTAAATGAGAAATACCAGCGTCAAACTTGGGGTTTGAACTCTGTTGGGTTAGGGGTACAACCACCCTCTTAACCAACTTGCCACAGGCAAGTTCTCACATACATAAGATCATTGTAGCGTGTCTAAATTACCCAACCCAACTGGGAAATCAACAAGAATTTTTTCTAACGACCTAAAACCAATTAAATCCATTAGAATTACATGTATCACAAACTAATTTAAAATTAAATATCGTACGAGAAGCTTGAATGTACAAATGCTACAAATCATTGTATGTGTATGGTGGGTTGCAGGCGGGTGACTTTATTGCAGGTAGCATAATTTATGGAACTTATATGACTGTCAGAGAAGTTTAAGCTCGACGAGCTATTCAAATTCGGCTTGTTTTAGACTCGATTCGAAGGATGACTCCAACGGGGCGACGCATCGAGTCCGCGCGCCTCCGTTCCTGTCCGCGGGGGGCCAAAAACATGGCCCAACAGGGCGACGCAAACGGACCGCGGTCCGTGTTTTGGTCCGCCGCGACGCATTCCTGGCCCAAATTTGGGCCACCGATGCGTCGGCCCCGGACGCTCGCGGAGCGCTCCTGTGTCCTCCCCGTGTCCGCCCTGGCCCCGCGTGTCATTGACCCCAACGGGTAGAGCGGCCACCTACCCGCAATAACTGTGGGCGGTGGAGCTCTTTAAAAGGAGCCGGTCGGGCGAACCCTAGAGCATAAACCCTAGAGCTCTCCTCCCCCACCACAGCGGCCACCACCTCCAACAGATCCACGCGCCGGAATGGCTGGAGAGCCGGCGCCGCAGCATCTGCTGGACCAGGCGGAGCGCGCGCGGCAGAGGGCGCGCGGGCGCCGGATGCCGACCAGCCCGGCATGGCCCGGCATGATCCAGCACCCTGACGAGAGAAGGGTGGCAGAGGCCGCGTACTTCGACTGCATCGACAACGACGAAGAAGAGTACGTGTACGCCGCCGGAGTTGCGGCGGTCGCGGCGGGCAGCGCGCCGCCCGAGCCCGAGCCTCCCATCGGCGTCGGCGGCTGTGTCCCCAGCACCGAGGACGAGGCAGTGCAGACAGCCCACATGCAGCTGAACGCGCAGAGGGCGGCCGCGTTCATGTCCGCAGCGCTCGCCTGCGCCGACGCGGCGGTGGCATCGTGAGGCCAAGGCGGCCGAGGCGGCCGCAGCCGCCGACGTAGCCGACCATGGAGCAGTTATCGACTGATCCAAGTGGTGCGTTAACCCCGCCGGCGTGGCCGCCTATGTGCGGCTCATTTTCCACTAATACCGGCGCCCGCTACGTGTTTCGTAGCTACAAAATGATCAAAAAAGATGAGTCAGCCAGTCCTGGGCTAGCCATGGCCGCGATGAAGGAAGAGCCAGCAAGTCCGTTGCAGAACGGGCATGCTGCGTGACGTTCCTCAAGGCCGGAGCCCCTCTTTGATCTTCCCCCTTGCCGGCCGGTGGTCGGTTATTAATTTTCTTCAAGTTTAGGTTTAACTTTTAGGGTTTAATGTTAGGAGGAATTTCTAGATTTACTATGTAATTTTAGTTTCTAAAAATGTAATCCTATTAAAAAAAGTTTGAGAAAAAAAAGTGGCAAGCGGACTCAATGCGTCGGCCCCGTTGGGCGCAGTGGCCGGAAAGGGGCGAACCTGGGCCGGACGCGCGTCCTGTTGCCGACGCAAACAGACCAAACGCGGACCAAACACGCGTCCGTTTGCGTCGCCCCATCTAAACGATCCGACTCTCAACTTGGAGCTCATATAAGATAAGTCCGTTTGAATACCCGCTGATATTGAGCCTACTTTAGTCTTGTAGACCATAATTGGTTTTTTTTTTGAAAGCCCACGTATATTCAACAACATACCACATACAGAGTACATAGTACAGATACGAAGAACAGAACCAAATACGTAGGGGATACAGAGCATTGGCAAACCACAGCAGATCCACCGGCGTCGAGGACGAAGGCCGCAGTCCCCCTTCTCACCACGCCCCGAGAGCACCTCTCATGTAGAAGAACGCCGCAGAGCTCGTCCGCCGCGCAGCGACGGAAACCTAGCCGATGAACGGGCACGGCGAGTGCCCTCTCACACCTTCTTCTCCACCTTGTCGCAGCCGTCTTCGTCGTCGATGCAGAGAAGAGCCGCCGAGCTTGCCCCGCCCTGAGTTCCAGGCGCCAGATCCGCCGCCACCACGGATCCGGCGAGGAGCCGAAGGACTCGAGCGCCACGCCGGGCCCCGAGCCCCCACAAGTCGAGAGCGACGACGGCGTGCCCCCAGGAGCGCCACCGTCGGAGAAGACCGCCCCGACACCAAACCACCCGCCACCGGCCCCTCCTCCTCCAAGGCGCCGCCGGCGGGATCTCCACCCTACCCTACCATATGTACAGGCCGGTGACGGGGATCCCCACCCTCCCGCCGCCGAAGCGGCCGGCGGAGGAGGAAAATCCCACGCCTCGCGGCGCGCACGCGGTGGATCGACGGAGTCCCCCAAAAAGTCGCCTCTCCACCTGCACAGTAGCAGGGAAGGATAATGTGTGTGTATCTCCATAATTGGTTTTCAATTCATATAAGTGAACATTATTTTTCTTACGTTGCAAACTCACTAAATCTAGTTCAACGTCTCGTCTAAACCATATCAAACACATCGATAATTTAGCCGTTTCCTTAAGAACTTGGACGTTTACAAACAGAAGAGTCAATTTTGGTGGTCAAATTACCATGCGACATCGAATTGTTGCCTGCAAGCTGCAAGGGGATCTCTCTCGCCGCCGAATCGTCTTCCCAATTTCAAATCCTCGCGGCCGTCCGGTGGCGCCGCCCACCTCCCTAAACCCCAGCCGCACCGCCTCCGGCCAACGCCACCCTAGCTAGGATTCCTTGCCCCCCGCCGCAACATCCTATGCCCAGTGCACCCGCGGCCCACCGCCGCCGCGGCAAGAGGGCCATCGACGGCGCTCACCGCACCGACTCCTCGACTCCCCACCGCCGCCGCCACCTCGGCCCGAGTCGCTTCCTCGCCGTCCGCTCCTTCATCCGCTTCGCCCTTGCCACCGCTCCCCACCGCCCCCGCAAGCGCCGCCTCCAGTCCCCGCCGCCCCCACCCCCACCCCCACTCCCAGTCGCCGCCGCCCCCACCCCCAGTACCCGCCGCCGCCGTCGCAGCGTCTTTGTCCCCCTCCACTTCCTTATCCTCCGCTACGTCCTCGCGGCTGGCGCATCGGCCCCTTGCCGCCGCCGGAAGGCCTCCGTGGTAGACATGGGCTGCTCCATCTCGCGGTGGCTGTGGAGGAGCACCGACGATGACCATGTCCCTGACGATGATGCCTTAAGGGCATACATGAGAGATGTCGAGTGGCCGCGGGAGGTGGGAGATCTCAGTGCAAATACGGTTCAAGTGGTCAAGGCCAATGGCGGCAGGAGCGGTATTGGCCATGCGAGCAACATCACACTGGAGGAGGCGCCGAGCTATATGTCTAAAGAGGTAGCCATTTCAATCTCATGGGTTGTGGCGTGAGAAGAAATTAACATGACTTGCTGATATGCACCCACGTTCGCCTGAATGGCGTTCACTGTGACGACGACCCGTGGAAGTAGCTCTTTAAATATCTATTTGTGAACTTGTTAGCTTGAGTGAATTCACCCATAGGACTTGTAGAAATATTCTTTGGATCGCTAGATTTTTGGTCCACACTATGGCCTGTAGCAGCTCTCTTTAGAAGTGGATGATGTTGGGTTCCTAAAAAACTGGATGACTTGCAACCCTAAAGGGTTAGCTCTACTTTTAATTATTGCATTATTGATTAACCTGTTTGTTGTTGTAACTCTTTTTAACTGTTTGTCGCATATAACTCACATATTTCGTACTTGTCTATTTCAGGATCTGTTTGAGTTATTTAAACCTCTCACAGACGAAGAAGAAAATTTGGTGAACAACTCACTCTATGGTAGTGGTCACAGGTACACTTGCCAATCATGCATAGTGAATTTGTTCAGTACTTGTACTCTATCTTGTTAGCACCGTTAAGCATTATTCCTCTTCTGTTTGCAGTGAAAATATAGTGCACGAGCCTTCAAATATTGAGATTACCAGAGAGAAACTATGGTGTTTGAGGCCTCGTGGCTGGTTAAATGACGAGGTGAATTTTCATATTGAAGAACTTAATTTGTGAACGAATAACATCCTGAAGAATATGCTTAAATGATGTTACATTCTTTATGAGCTTGATGCTCCAAGGTTTTTTTTGTATTCTATTTTTGCCCCTTTCAGGTCATCAATTTGTACCTAGAATTGTTAAAGGAGAGGGCGGAAAGAGAACCCAACAGATTTTTAAAATGCCACTTCTTTAACACATTCTTTTATAAGAAGGTAGGCTGATCTGCATTCTTTGCTTTCTAGTACTTCAAAAATGTGGTATTCTTCCTGTGTTTCACTGTTTCTACTGAAGAAAGTTCTGTGATAGGGCCATCCAGTCTTGACTTGATATCCACCCTAGCTAAATGGCCAGTCTCCTTGATCTGTTTATGCATGACTCATGGTTACACAAATTTATGACCCTCTGTTGAATTACATTGCATATGTGGTGCCTGTCATATCATATATTCTTATATCACTGCTGTATGTTGTTCATCCAGTAAGGGTTACATTCCTTTTCTAATTGCCAGATCATCCCCTTGCTATTTGACTATGTGTTAATAACCTTTCTTGTTAGATCCCCCGTCATGATCTTTCAGTGAAGCTGAACACTTATGACTTTCTGAATTTTTGTTCAGCTTGCTTGTGGAAAAACTGGTTATGACTATCAGTCTGTCAGAAGATGGACAACCCTCAGTAAGTTGCGTTATGGGCTTGTGCAGTGTGATAAAGTAAGTTGCTACTGGATCCACTTCTGTTGGTACTAGCCTTTTCTCTTTTACATGTTCATTTCTAACGTTCAACTTACCGTTAGAATTTGGTGTGCAGATATTTATTCCAATTCACAGAGATTTACATTGGTGCTTGGCAGTTATTAACATGAAGGAAAAAACTTATCAATATCTTGATTCTCTTGGTGGCATGGACTATGGTGTACTGAATATGCTGGTAGGCTTAACTGCTGTCTTAGAAATAAAATACTATCCACTTAACTGATGTCTTAGACTAAAAGTACCATCTTCAGGAGCCAAGAGTTATAGATATATCCTCTAGTTACTTCTCTCATTACTTGTGAGAAAATGGTTTTGACAATCCAGTGATATGTATAAGATTTGAGGTGACTGTCTCAAATCATGTGGTACGCATGCCTTGATTTCTCCATGTGGATGGCAGAACTAGCTCGTAGTAGTAGTAAAAAGTGCACTATTATTGTATGACGTATGTATGCATGTGATTCACATGATTAGCTCTGTGATGTAAATATATGAGGTAAATCCGTAAATGTGTTAATTTCATGGTATTAGTGTATCTTATAGACCTATGTTCTTCATAGTCGTCTTTTATCTTTCATCATTTAAGATGTTTGCATGCTTAACTTACCAAGCAGCAAATTAACATTATTATTTTGTTCAAAAAATATCCTTTGGTTGCAATTATAGTTTTCCATTTTTCCAATTATCTCAATATTTGTTAAACCCGAAGTTATGTTTTTCTGTTTCTGTCAGGCTAGATATATTATGGATGAATTGAAGGACAAGAATGACTTAGAGTTAGACTTCAATTCTTGGCGGGAAGTACGAGTTAATCTTCCTTTGCAACATAATGGGTACGCTTTCTTTCCACTCCCTATAGGCCTAAATTCAGTTGTGACTCAAGGAATAAAAGTTTGCTTTTGGCTGTGGCAAACAACTCATATGAAGTGTTAATTATCATCACTCAGTGCATTACTGCATTTTCAACACTGGATTATTCTCTACCTGAAAATTCTGTGTTGTACTTCGGCATTGAATATACATCAATTTGTTTGACGCGGAACTTTCTTTTGTAATAGATGGGATTGTGGTATGTTCATGCTCAAGTTCATCGATTTCTACAGCAGAGGTCTCAGACTATGTTTTGGTCAGGTGGGTATAACAGACTTCTGACTTTCAACTTAGTAAATATGCTTGATTAGTGTCTCTTTGGAGGTGCTTGAGTTTCTGCGAGCTCGGGGATTTTCAGAACAGGCATGCCAAAGGGGCTGATGCAAACTCAAGTGCAAATTGAGAACCACAACATGCTGATATGAGGCTTAATCTCTCTCGCACACCCATATTTAGTGGGCCTACGCGTTTACCTGGTACGATGTGGTTTGATTTGGGAAATCAATTACTCTTTGCAGGAACACATGGAATATTTTAGGAAGCGGACAGCAAAGGAGATCCTGAGATTAAAAGCTGAGTGAAGAACGACCCCTTTATGACATTTACCATGTCAGGTGTTCTTCTTCCATTCCGTTGGCAAAGATGCGAGGAAGTATCTCTGCTATCAACTAGAGTCGTGGTGATTATAAGCTCTAGAAATAAATCACCATGCCATCACAGTTTTGTAGAAACTCTAATTCTTTTCACCTAGGATCTGATTTTGATAGAATAGGGGGGATGGAAAAGAGATACAGGTAAGACAGTACGGCTTGTTTAGAGGTAGAGTCCTCTGCTCACCCCAAGACCATGTATCAACAATTGGAATGTGGAACTAAAGAGAGTACAAGGGCCACATGAATTGTACCTCTTTTTCTGTTATCTAAGCATTCTATGTACTGTTATGAAAACTTAAGTGGGTAATGAGGTCCTCTGATTACAATGTTTATGTTTGTCTTGATCGTTATTGCAACATCCAGAAAAGAACAATATCAATATTTCATCCCAACAAAATGATGCTTGCTTCTGGCAATATTAGCTGTTTAGTGACTTTACAGTAATTAAATAATAAATAGTAATAAATAAAAGACTTAGATAATCATGTCAGTCAGAAGTTTCAACGGTCTGGCATTTCGATTTGGTTGTTGTAAGGAATTTGTTCCTGGTTCTGGAGTAACTTGACCTATTTTTTTGTATTCCTATGAGCACAGACCAACAACTTACATAAAAATTCAAATAGTATGTATTCACATTTAACCATGGCAGGAAGTGACTGAAACATGCGAGAGATGCTGCCTTGAATAACAGAGACCACACATGTCGGCCTCTCTGGATAGCAGACCCAAATTGCTGGTGAAAGATGGCAAACCCAAACTAGCCAAAGTAGGCTGGTTTAAATATAAATATATTTGCAGTTCTATCAGACAATCACCACGTACAAATTTACCCATATTTTACATCTCACAAAAACGACCTCCCATTTACAGACCAATTCATTTTAGCAGGATAGATCCAACTTCATTACACATAGAGTTGCAACCAAGCAAGATCTAGCCAACAACGATGAGAAACCCCATTTTTACCAATAGAATACAAGTTCCATCAGATGCCCAAGAATGCTCTGCTCTGGGACTCCCAATGCTCCTTAGCCAGGCGAACCCGCTCAACTCGCTCCATCTGCATTCTCTTCTCCCAATACTCTGGACAACTGTCAAAAGTTCAACACTGATAAACCAATTACAACAGACATAAGTGTCTTGTTTTTTCTGTCATATATTTGCTCAGTGAGAACTAGTTCGGGTGTACACTTACCTATAGCTTATTAGCATGTTCAGCTCATCCAAGTGTACAGCATTAGGAAAGACCCCAGCCTGAAATTGGAAATTAGTTTAGTCGGCTAGTCATCCCCAAACAACTGTCCACGTCACTGACGGAAATATTTATACCTGTCGGCACAAAGGGCACTTTGATTTGTGATGTGCAGACTTCAGCCCATCAACAATCGTCACCGATGCAGCAGAACAACAACACAAGTAGCAAAATATGTGGCCGCAGGAGAGAGAGACGGGATCAAACATCGTGTCCTGAGAAAAATAAGAAATTACCTAATTTATGTTATTGTACTTAGTAAGAAAATTTGTAAGGTAAAACAGATCTTGGCCTAGATATGAGAAGTGCAAACTGACCAAGCAAATTGAACATGTCAAGCTAATGTCAACGCGCATAGAGTCAAAGAGGCTGCATGAGAGCGTAGGCTGGTCATTGTCAAATGTGAGCGAACAGTCACCAAAGAGCTCCATAGCAGCCTCGTTCTTCTTGCTCCTTCTCAGGTTCATGTAGAAAGCCATTAGCTCAGACAGCCACGGGACTGAAGTATCTCAATGTGCAGGCTCTGGGCTTGAGCTTTGAACTCCTGCCCTTGCTTCGAATAATGAATCTGCAAAGTAGATACTTTTGGTCATTCTTTTTAATTACTCACTGATACCCAGCTGTTATCTGAAATGCAAAGCAGTTAAGAATTTGATAGATTATTCTCATTTCTGGTTAATGAACTTGCTAGAAATATGATAACACTTATCATCATATCTTCTTGAGTATGGTGCCCGTGATTCCTATATGCATTGGCATTTAGAACTTGACTGAATTTTCCTGTTTAAGCCTACAACATATGAAACCTATATGCTTTTCCCCTCAAATGCACGAACATCTAATTTTTTTCCTTCTGTTAATACTGTATCGAGAACTTCTTTCTTCGAAACGGATGTACTTAAATGCTAGTTTTTTTTCACCTTTAAAGAAAATTCATGACCATTTGTGGTTTAAGGATTTACCTTGTCATACTTCTTTAGTATTTTCCTCATTGCCACGGCGTTTATAATTGCATATGTAACCAAGTCCTTGCCTTGTTGTATCAATTGCCCATGGCTCTTGTGGCACCTGTTGGTAAACCACATGGTATATTTCTTGAAACCTGACGCCAAGTGTAGTTCAAGAAGCTTCTTGGCCTTCTCGTTGAAGCAGCCAACAACGGCTGACATCTCATTGAGAAGGGACGAAAAGAAACTCCCATCGCACACTGCATATTTTGTTAATAACGTGTCAACTAGCCAACCATGAAAGGTACTAATATAAACATCAGTTGAACTAGAGTATTCACGATTGCCAGCTGAACCATCCATGGTTTGTTCTTCCTTTTGTCGGCACTTCGCAGCCTTAACTTTAATTTATGATAGATTAGAGAGTTCGAGTAAGAAGAACAGATGCACCAATCACAGCAAGCTCCTTGCTAAACCGAAGAACACGGCACAGTTGACTCTATACTGGTTGGTCCCAATTTAGCTATAGATTATTTTAAGATACTTTACTATTAGATGTCATCACGTTCAGTACTCCGACTCTTAACAATATGTTTTTATTATTATTTGTTAACTGTGCCTAGATATGTGAAGTAAGTAGTACTGTATAATTTATCGCCTGAAGCCATCTCTAGGAGTATTCAGTTTGAACTGATAGTTCTTGGCCCTGTAGTGGTAGCCCAGTGCCGCCTCCATACCGATGTATGGGCTGAATCCAACTACCCTAGTTTATTCTACAGATAGAATCGATTCTATGATACCTTAATCAAATGACTCGGGCTCCTCTCCCAGTTGGTCCTGTGTTTTTTACTCGTAGTAGAACATGCAGGTTTGTCAACTACACGATGTCTGCCTCTTAATTTTTTGATCTGCGTACCTATGTTTTTATTAGAGCAAACGTTAACAGAAAATGTGAACCAGATTGTGAGAAGTTATCATGGATGAGCACTGTTAGCTGAAAAATACTTTGAACGATTTTGGAAAAGCAAAAACAGGCTTCCAGCAAGGACGAAACGGTGTAGCTGCAACGTACATTTTCTTATTTATTATGAGAGGAGCTACACGTACGGCCGTACAGGTTGCGTGCAGAATTTGTCAAGCTGATCACAGCCCAGAGCAAGTAAAATGCCAAAATATTGGCACTGACAACGACCTTGACCCGGTTCTAATTCTCTTCCAGGTTTGCCATTTTGCCAGAGGAGGAATCCTGCGATGACCTTATTCAGAGATGAAAAAAAAGAAATAGTCCTGGTAGCACGAGGCTCTGAATTTTACGTGCGGGTCAAACAAAATTGGCACAAGTAAATCAAGAAAGGAAATCGAAACGGTCGTGATTTTCTCTTACCTGAACAGTGGCCGGGGCACCGGACATGGCCGGTGGCGTCGGAGGACGAAGCTCCTGTTTGGTGGGGCTTGCTGAGGTCGGAGCGGCATTTCTTGAGCATCTTCTTGAGGCGCTTGAGCCCCACGGCGGGGAGCTCCTCCTCCGCCCTGATACCCCTCATGTACGTCTCGTACTTCTTGGTGAACTTCATGGCCGGCCTGCCCGACGGCAAGATCACCAAGGCAGAAAAGAGCCCAGGATCTTTCACCGGACTCCTTGACGAAAATGGTTCCCAAATTTGGGCGGGTCCGGAAGAAGAAATGGGGTCACGGTGCAAAGGCGGGGATTGCTGCTCCCGTTGGATGGATGAAGCACGGAAAGGACCAAGGGAGTCACGTGCTCCCGCGGCTGGTGGACGGATAGGAAGGAAAGTGAGGGAAGCAAGGATCGTTCTCGTGAACTTGCAGCGTTTCGTTCACGTGAAGATGGGGGAGGAAGAAGAATAGTGCGAGTGCACTGCTGGAGGATGATGACGACCCGATGTTTACATGAGCAACTTTGCTGAAACGGAATTTGGATCGTAGAGATAGTTAATCCTTAATATCGTTTAACCGGATAGACGACCACGTACGACATCCCGACGAAACCACGTGGAATCGGTTAGCGAATGAGTGGCGTGCTAGTTAATTGTCAATGTAGCTTAACCGGATAAGCAGTCGGTCCGTGCAAGTGTTGTATTTGTTCACTTCTTTCGTGCCGTACTCCCTCCGTTTTTAAATATAACATATTTTAGATGTTTCACATATTAACTAGGTGCGTACTCAAATTAGTGAATGTATTTATTAAAATAATGTAGATACATATGTAAATTTAGAAAAAACTAAAATATCTTATATTTAGAAACGGAGTGAGTACTTCAGACTCCATTAGAACAAACGCGACAAGCTTCGTATAACGTGGCGATAGCTAAAGTTGGATACCAGCTGAGGAATTTTCTTTTCTTCAATTGCGCTTCAAAAATATTATACGTAGAGCACGTACGTAGGGAGTTTTTCATAATGCAACAGTATAATTCTAAAAACAGCGGATAAGGAGTTGAGTCCGTCTCGTGTACTAGATGCAAGGGAATGATCGAGGGTGCAGTGGACGCATCTTCCCCTTTTCCTGCCTTAGATTCAAATGAATCAGGTGGAAGCTGTGGTTAAGCCAGGCAGCATACTACTGGCGCCTCAACCTGGTAAACTAGATTACCTACACGCGTATTAATAAGAAACTAAGGGTGTGTTCGGTTCCAGAAGCGGACGGAACGGAATAGAACCGTTCCGCACCGGAGGACCATTGGAACCAACACGTTCCTCAAAAGGGAATATCCGCTGAAGATGCGGAACGTACCCGTCCGGCCGGACGAGGTGGAACCGAGCGTAATTAGCGCGCTCCCCTTCGTCTCCTCCCTCGCCTCTCTCCCTCGCCTCCTCTGCCCTGCTGCTCGCCACCGTGCGTCCATGGCGTCGTTGCTCCGCCGCCGCCGTCCATGGCGTTGCTGCTCCGCCTCCAGAGCCTCTCCGCGCCGCCTCCCTTCCCGCATCCTCTGTTCCCCATCCCCGGCGTCTCCGCTCGCTCGCCACCGCCACCCGCCGCAGCGTGCTCCTCCCGCCGCCGCAGCTGGCGTGCGCTATCTCCCCTCGACGGCCGGCGTCCTCGCCTCACCCTCCTCCGCGCCCCCTCACCTCACCCTCCCCCCGCCCTCGCCTCCCTCAACTTCGGCATCTACCGCGGGGCCGCGCATCGGCAGGACCACGCGGCGGGCGAGCGTGCGGGTGCGCGCGGGCGCCGGCGGCGGGCGGAGGAGGTCGCCAGGGCGGGCGGCTGGCTAGGACGGCGGAGGACGCTGCTCGTCGCGCCCCTCACTTCACCCTCCGCGCCCTCGCCGTCGAGCGGCCCCAGCAAAGGCGGCCCGCGGCGGCTGCAGGCAGACCCGGCCACCAGAGCCAGCGGCGGCCAGCAGAGGCGCCGGCCCGCCGGCGACATCACGCCCTCGTCGAGCTCGCCGCGGTCAACGCGTCGCCGCCCTCCACTAATTAATTTGGTTCTAATTTAGGCTCTAATTAATTTGATGTTTAGATTAATTTAGGCTCTAATTAATTTGATTAATTTGATGTTTAGATTAATTCGTTTTGGTTCCGTTCGACCTCTTCCAACTCAACCAAACTGAATAATGGAATGATTCCATTCTTGTGGAATGGACCAAAACCGAACAGATCCTAAAACAGTGGCAAGAGTTGACGATCGAGCACGATTAAAGAATGCACAGTCTGAGAAAATGATCGATTCAGTTCAATAAATTTAGCCTAGCTAACGAAGTCAAAACCTATCTGTCAGCTAGAACTATTTGTACTAAATACCGTTATAAACCACACTTAAACCAAGTTTGTTGGGACGACAGTGTGAATAGTGTCCGGACATGAGAGAGAGGAGCAAAACGCCTATCTAACTGGACTCCCATTCACCTCTATATGTCTGAACTGTCTGACACCCCCAATTCCAGCTCATATTTGGGATGCGTGTCCTGGGTAGTCTGCCACGTCGGACCCGGCCCACCCCGGATCACTTTATATGTAACTTTTTTATTTATTTTATTTCTCTTACTCTCCATCGTCAATATTGTTTTGCTTCACCGTCTAAAGAATAAAGATGGAAACCGAGTAGATGACTAATCAAATTAGGAAACTTACCACTATGGCAGAGTTGTTGTCTAAGGAGCTCGCGAATGCAAAAGAGAAAAGTTCCAAACCACTCAAGGATGATCTCCCGGACTACCTAAATGCGAACTACCCTTTTAAAAAAACCTTCCATATCGTTTATTTGAATAAAACTAGGCCCACGCTTCACTCACTTACTCCAGTTTATGCTATATGGAAAGGTCAAATGGAAGACCACTCTTGTGGAGTTATCGTTGGTTTGTGGAGAATTATGTGCACAAGTTATGTGTAGCCAAAGGACCTTGAACATATGGGACCTAGTGAGATCATCGCTCATCAACTCAACTACCAAGCAAGGCCAATTCTTCACAAGAACATATCAGATGCTGTCTACCTGCGAACCAAGCTTTGCAAGACCACCATAGACATTTGGGACACACTAAAGAAAATTCATGAGGACAATGAAAGCATCAAATGATCTAACTTCGAAAATCTAAGTATGAAAGTATGAATCTTTCTTCATGAGGATGGACAAGACCTTGAATAAGTGTGCATCCGGTTGAATGTCCTTGTGATGAAGTTGAAAAACATATGTGAATATCTCTCATGGTTGGGTTATCATGAGGTTGTCAAGAAGTTCCTTTTCGTCGAATCATGTCGTAGTCCTATGTTGGGAGAGGGTTGTGAGAAGAAACCCGACATGATATGGGTGATTGTGAACTTCTCAAGTGTCGACTCTAGGCACTTCTCTCACCAACGATGGTGAAAGTGGCAAACCAACCAAAGTACTCTGGTTTAAATATAAATATATTTACAGTTCTGTCGGATAATCACTTAAGATTAGATAATTTATTTCAGCAGGACATATCAACCTTCATTACACAAGGAATTCCGACGAAACAAGAGCTAACCAACAACCATGAGAAATGCCATTTTTACAAGTCGAATTCAAGTTTCATCAGATGCCCAAGAATGCTCTGCTCTGGGACTCCCAATGCTCCTTAGCCAGGCGAACCCGCTCAACTCGCTCCATCTGCATTCTTTTCTCCCAATACTCTTGAGAACTGTTGGCAATTCAACAATTCAATACTGATAAACCAATCACAAGAGATGGAAAAGTCTTGTTTTGTTTCTGTCATATGTCTGCTGAACTAGTTAGGGTGCACACTTACCACAAACAACTATTCACGGAACTGATGGAAATACCTGTCGGCACAAATGGCACTTTGATTTGTGATGTGTAGACTTCAGCCCATCAACAATCGTTGCAGCAGAACAACAGCACAAGTAGCAAAATATATGGCCACAACAGAGAGAGACTGGATCAAACATTGTGTCCTGCAAAAATTAAGAAATTACCTATTTTAAGGTTGGTTTGCTGAGTAAGAAACTTTGCAAGGTTAAATAGATCTTTGTTTAGATGTCAAGAAGTGCATACTGACCAAGCAAATTCAACATGTCAAGCTAATGTCAACGCGCATAGAGTCAAACAGGCTGTATGAGAGTCTAGGCTGGCCATCGTCAAATGTGAGCGAACAGTCACCAAAGAGCTCCATTGCAGCCTCGTTGTTTTTTCTCCTTCCTAGGTTCATGTAGAAAGCCATTAGCTCAGACAACCATGGGACTGAAGTATCTCAATGTGCAGGCTCTGGGCTTGAGCTTTGAACTCCTGCCCTTGCTTCGAATAATGTTTTTTTTCATATATATAGTGGCCAGAGCCAGTTTAAACCTCATGTACAGCAGAGATTTTTACAAGGGGGAGGTACATCAGCCATGGAGGGGCTACGGCACGCAGATTTTTCGAACATTCAGACAAGCTACACGGGTTGGAATAATGTACTCCCTCCGTTCTAAATTAATTGACTTCTATTTATCCAAATGTGGACGTATCTATACTTGTAACATGTCTAGATACATCCACATGTGGGCAAATAGAAGTCAATTAATTTGGAACAGAGGGAGTATCTGCAAAGTAGATACTTTTGGTCATTCTTTTTAATTACTCACTGATATCCACAACTGTTATTAATTGAAATGCAAAGACAGTTAAGAATTCATTATTTTTTCTCATTTCTGGTGAATAAACTCGCCAGAGATATGATAACACTCACCATCATACCATCTTGAGTATATTGCGTGCGATTCCTATATGCATTGGACTTTAGAACTTGCTGATCTTTTCTTTTTAAGCCTTAACATATAAAACTCATATTATTTTCCCCTCAAATGCACGAGCATCTAGTTTTTTTTCCTTCAGTTAATATTGCATCTAGAACTTTTTTTCATTCGAAACGATGTATCAAGAACTTAAATTCCAGTGCTCTTCACTTTTAAATAAAAATGCATGACTATTTGAGTTTAAAGCCATACCTTGTCATACTTCTTTAGAATTTTCCTCATCGCCACGGCGTTTATGATTGCATATGTTACCAAGTCGTTGCCTTGCTGTATCAATTGCCCATGGCTCTTGTGACACCAATTGGTGAACCACATGACGTATTTCTTGAAACCTCCTCGAAACAGGCTTTCGCCCCGCTTTATAAATAAAGCCAAACGGCCAAACCGATACATAGTGATGAGGGAAACCTCTTACAAGCAGATCAAAGATAAACTACAAAGCCTAGGAAGCATCAAGCCTGCGAAGAGACGAGGCTAAGGAAACCGAAGCTCCACAACAGCGCCTTCAAGAAGGTAACGACGCAAAAAGCGCTGCCGCCGCCAAGATCCCAAAGATCTAGGGTTTTCACCCGGAGACATGCGGCAAGAATGGCCACGACAACGCCCTCATGAAGGTCACGACACCCGCAAGCGTCGCCGTCGTCCGCGCCAAAGCGCTGGGATTTCGCCCAGAACCACTCACGCCACCTTCGGTACCTCAAACCAACACCAATCTCCGAGCCGAGCTTCCAACACACGATCTGGGCGCTGCCACCACCAGGAGTCCCCGCCGTCCCCTCCTTGCCACCCTCATGGACCAAAGAGACAGACCATCACCACCGCCACGTCGTCCCGCCGTCGAGACGCCCCGTGCAGTCCACCTTCCTTCCGGAGCCGCCGCCCCGGCATCCGCAACCTCAACCCCGTGGAGTGACACAGGACCACCGCATGACCGAGGAGTCGGAAAATAGGGGCCGACGCCAAGTCCACCTCCGCCTGGTTCAGATCCAGGTAGCAGATGGACAGCAGTCGCAGCCAACCGGAGGGGATCACAGTCCTCCACCGCCAATGGCGGACGCCGACCGGACGCAGCTGAAGGTCCCGTCAGGCCCAAGATCAGGCCCGGATCAGACCCACCTGGTCCAGATCTAGGCCCAGATCAGGCCCGATAGGTCCCTCTGCCACGCTGCAGCGCTGTGGCCGCTGCCGCCATCCCTCCACCAGGCCGCGCCGCCCTGGCCCTCTCCTCCACGCTGAGCCCGTCGCTGTGGCCCTTGTGCCGTCCACCGGGGAGAGGCCGCTGCCCCGCACCGAGGAGGACGTCGCCGAGGACGCCGCTGCCACCGTACGCGCAGAAAACACCACCGAGCCGCCACACCGCCTCTGGCCGCGCCGGCGTGCCCTCGGCCGAGCCCGCCGCCCCACGAGGCCACCCCGGCCCGTGCCGCAGTCGCCGCGAGAGGGGAAAATGGCCCCGCCGCCGCCAGCGCCCGGGCTTAGCCCGGCGACGCCAACCGGCGGCGGCGAGGCGGGAGATCGGGAGGAGCAGGTCCCGGCGGCGGAGAACTGGGGGCTCTCCCTCGTTGCCCACGGGGGCGACGCGGGAGAGGGAGGTGGGCGGGAGGGGAGAGAGAGGAGAGCGGGAGCACGCCGGCGGCGTCTAGGTTAGGGTTCGCGGGAGAGAGAGCTGCGGGAGGGGAGAGAGCTACCTCAAGATATCTCAATAGCCACTCGGCAAACTATTTACCAAGTGTCCACCGTATTTCTTGAAACCTGACGCAAGGTGTAATTCAAGAAGCTTCTTAGCCTTCTCGTTGAAGCAGCCAACAACGGCTGACATCTCGTTGAGAATGGATGGAAAGAAACTCCCATCACATACTGCATATATACTACCTATATGAAAGACCAAGGAAATGGCGGCCTCTCCGCGCGCGAGCCACTGTAGCTTAGCTACAGTGGTACTGTAGAAAATCTACAGTACTTCAGTTCCTCGATCTCAGCCGTCGCGCGGCGATCGAACGCCCCAGACGAACCCACGCGCGCTGATTTGCAAAAAGGCCCCTCGCGGCCGAGAAATTGCCCCGCGACCCAGATCACCACGTTCAGAAGGACCAAAACGTAATTACACGAAACACCAGGAACCTTTTTGCAAAACAGCCACAAATCCCCCTCATCCCGTCCTCCTCCCGCGACGCCGCCGTGCTCGCCGCCGCCACCGACGCGTCCCGCCGCCGCGCTGCTCCCCGCCGCTCAGATCCGTGCCCACATGCGGCTCCGCCGTCCACGCCTCCATCTTCTCCCCGATGGGCGCGCCCCGGGAGCCCGCGGAGGCCCCGAATTCGTCGCGGCCGTGCGCGGCCGTGCGCGCAGCTCTCCGCCGCGTCCGCGGCCCGCCGGCGACGCTCCGGCGACCTCCAGCCAGCGGCGCCGCCCGTCGGGGCTGCTCCACCTCCAGGCGCGTCGGGCGCACGCACCGGCGCGTGCTGCCTCGCGCTAGCGCGCCGCCGGCGTCGTCCTCGCCGCCGCCGCGGCTCCGCCCTCCCATGACGTCGGCGTGACGCCACGTCGGGCCTGGGCCAGGCAATTGGGCCGCCACGTGGGCCGGCCTGCCGGGCTGCTGCGGTTTTTCCTTCCCATTTTGTTTTTGTTTTTTTTTCTCCTTTTTTTTTGGTTCTTTTTTCCCCCCTGTTTTCTGATTTCCAAATATTTTTGCGATTTCCAAAATACACGGTATTTCAGATACAGGATATTTTGTAAACATGGCAAACAAATTTCAACCCCATACACGACGTCGCAGTGGGCCCGGCCTGTCAGATTCCCCCCCCCCCCCCTTTCGCAGGAATTCCCGCAAAATGGAAATTCCTTACAAGTGGGCCCCACATTACTTACACAATTCCCACAATTTGACAAATACTTTAAAGTCGCCAATTTCAAATCTTTCCATCCAAAAAAAATGTAAACAAAAAATTCCAAATGGCCACAAAAAATAAATATGAATTAACTATGCAAGTGGGCCCCACATTACTTACACAATTTCCACAATTTGACAAATACTTTAAAGTCGCCAAATCCAAATCTTTCCATCCAAAAAATGTAAACAAAAAATTCCAAATGGCCACAAAAATAAATATGAATTAACTATGCCAAAATGAAACGATATTTAAGCATTTCAATTTGGTAAACATTTGGACATTTGGAAATAACATTTCCTCATAAGTAATCCCTACATTACTTGGACAGTTTCCAGAAATTGATATAAACAGTTGGGAATCGACAACTTCAAATCTTTCTATCCAAAAATTATGATAAATTGTTCCAAATGACTAAAATAAATAAATACGAAATACGCACGGCAAAATAGAAAAAATACGCATTTAAATTTGGTAAAAAATTACAACAAATCCATATGCACTTGCTCCAGAATGGTAATTCGCAGAATAGCGATCTTCAAATTTTAAAATTTCATCTTCCTTCCAAATACCACTATTTCCCAGGCTTTTCGAAATCAAATAATTCACAGAGAACAAAAAACTATAAATGTACCCCTTTTCCATATTTCCGTTCATCCAAATTCAAGCACAATTTAAACATGGATATTTCCAAATTAATTTTTTCTGCACCTTTGTTTACAACATATATAACGGGTGCGGCGTGACGCCGCACTAAATATTACTAGTATTTTGTTAATAATTTATCAACCATGAAAGGTAATATAAACATCACTTGAACTAGAGTATTCACAATGCCAACTGAACCATGTATGGGTTATTCTTCCTTTTGTCGGCACTTTGCAGTCTTAACAAAAAAAAAATGCCCCAAAATCGAAGCAGACTAGAGAGTTGGGTGTCAAAAGAACAGATGCACCAACCACGGCAAGCTCCTTGGTAAACAAAGGACACAGCACAGTCGACTCTATACTGGTTGGTTCCCAATTTAGCCATATAATTTTTTAAGCGACTTTATTAATACATGTCATCACGTCAGTCCTTTGACTGTTTACAATATGAACATTTTTATTTGTTAGCCGTTCCTTGATAATTGATATGTTCCGTATAGTATCCAACTCATCTAAAGAAAAATATGTGCAGGAGTGTTCAGCTTAGAGGTAGCAAGTACAATGGCTCTCCGTGCCAACCTGTGTGCAGAATTTAACCACTATGTTTTATTTTACGGGTGAACATGAGAATTTAACCAACCCGTGGGAAGAATTTAACCACTATGGATAGTAGAACATGCAAGCATGCTGATATGTCTACTACTTTCTTCGTTTTTTAATATAAGATGTTTTAGCATTTGTCCACATTCATATATATCTAGATGTATGTAGATATATTTTAGTGTGTATGTGTACTCATATTAGTATGCATGTAGACAACATGTTGAATAGCTAAAACATCTTATATTCATGCACGGAGGGAGTACATATTGGCTCAGCCATAATTTTTCGATGTGCACAACACCTGTGTTTTCTTTGGCAAGAGCGAACTAGATGAAAAAAAATGTGAATCAACCCTCTTTTGAAATACTAAGGCTGGTGCCAGTGGGGGCGATAGCGCGGGCGGTACCGCCCGGCGCCGGGCGAGAGAGAGGCGAGAGGGAGGCGAGACGGTAGCGGCGGGCGACGGATCCGTCGCCCGCGGTAGCGGGCGCTACCGCCCCACTACAGCCCGCATTGGCACCATGGCGCGGGCGAGAGGGAGGCGAGATGCGGGCGAGAGCGGGGCGACGCGCTGGCGGCTGCAGGCGAGAGGGAGGCGAGAGGCGGGCGTGAGAGGCTGACGTGTGGGTCCGCCTGGAAGAAAAGGGAAAAAGAATTAAAAGGTGAAGGGAAAAAAGGGAAGAAAAAAGGTGATGTGGCTATAGCCTGGGACTACAGCCCATGCACTGGCACCGTGAGGTGAGAGTGGGGTGAGTGTGGGGTGAGAGTGGGGGTAAAAGCTGACGTGGCGGGGCGATAGTGAGGCGGTGCACTGGCACCAGCCTAAGAGCATCTCCGACAGCATTTGCAAATTGGATTTGTAAAAAGAGGTGATAGCAAGAGGAGAGAGAGGGTATACAAAGCCAACACAAATTTTGCTTTTACAGCCTTTGTATAACTGGATTTGTAAATTTTGTGTGTGTCACAATGACATGTGGGCCCTTGTAGTCAGCCACACAGTTTCCTCTTCTTCCTCACACGGTGGTTTGACCGGCGATTGGAAGCACAGCGGAGGCGCACAGCAGGGCCGAGGTACGGTTGGCGCTAGGAGAGAGCGGGGCGGTGCCGGAATCGAGGTGTGGCGGGGTCGCCGTCGTCCTCCGGCGCGCGTGGAGGCGAGGGCGCGAGGGCGAGCGTGCGAGCTCGATTTGGCGCGGGGGCGGGCGGGTGAGCTTGATTTGGCGGGCGAGCTCGAGTCTCGATGGCCGGCCGGACCTGGGGCCGCGGCGCGCCTCCTCCCGCACCGGCGACGACGTCGAGCGGCCCGAATCGGCCGCCTCATCCTCTGTGGCTGACGGCAGGCCGGAGTCAGCTCGCGGCGGTTGGGCAGGTCGCAGCGGTGGCGCAGGTTGCCGCAGGTCGCGAGGGGGCGGGGGCGAGGCAGGGAACGACGGCCGGACCTGGGGCCGCGGCGCGTCTCCTCCCGCACCGGCGACGGCGTCCAGCGGCCCGAATCGGCCGCCTCATCCTCTGTGGCTGACGGCAGGCCGGAGTCAGCTCGCGGCGGTTGGGCAGGTCGCAGCGGTGGCGCAGGTTGCCGCAGGTCGCGAGGGGGCGGGGGCGAGGCAGGGAACGACGGCCGGGCACGCCTGACGACCGCGGCGCGGCTTCCGGCACCAAATATGCAAAGGCTGCTGGAGATGCTCTAAGGTGGGATCTTGCTAAGCAAAACTAGAGTACGGAATACCAAGACCTTGTAGAATAGCAAAGCCACGGTGTAGCTACACCGTACAGGTTCCATGCAGAATTTGTCAAGCTGACCGAAGACAGTAAAATGCAGAAATATTGGCACTGACAAGGACCGATTCTACGCTTGTCGTTTTGCCGAAGAGGAGAAGGGATCCAGTGGAGGTCTTATTGACAAGGAAGAAGGAAAAGGAGCACCGAGAGAACGATTCCAGATAGCACGAGGGATCCAAGTGCGGCTGAAGATCGGCACAAGGAAATTACGAACTAGCAAGTAGCAACAACCGAAAGAAAGAATGGAGACCGAAAATGGTCGTTGTTTTCTTATACCTGAACAGTGTCCAGAGAACCGGACATCGAGTTGAGCCCCACGCTGGGGAGCAGATATCAGAGGGGTTTGTTCTAAGAATATTGTATTGAGTAATTCTACACATAAAAGTACATTAATTAATCAATCCAAATTATTCCAATTAAATAATTGGAATTATTATTTAATAGGTCAATTCAGATTATTCCAAAACCTTATTATTTGTTTGTTTGTTGCCCAGAAAAACCCTTTGGTTTTGGATGCTCATTGCCACTGAAAAATGATTTTGTTTTTGCTAAAAAATACGTGTGTACTATGGAAAAATGGCGCTTGAGAGTTGATCCCCTCGCTGGGGAGCACCTCCTCCGTCCCGATCCCTTTCATGTACGTCTCGTACTTCTTGGTGAACTTCTTGCCCGGCAGGGCGGCTAATTCCCCACGGCAAGATCACAGAAGCAGAAATGACCAAGCTTATTTGATGTTTCAGCAGATTTCATGACAAACAGACTTAGTTTAAGGGCTCCATTAATTCATAGGATATGGAATAGAAACTCATCGGATTGTGATGTCATGTCTAACTGAATCCTCTGGCAAGAAGAACTTCCTTTGATTGTGGTAAAGTAATTTTTCATGAGGTTAGACCTCATGTTATTTGCTTATGGGATATGATCCTGTAAGTCAACCGGTTTCCGAAGGAAAAATTCTCGTAGGATTCTATCCTACGTGAATCTTTTGAAAATCCTATGAATTAAAGGAGTCGTGTTTGGTAGCCAGCAACAGGTCAGAACAGGCCCGCCAGCTGCAACCGCACAGTGTTTGGATGTGTGTGATAGCTCCTGAACTAGGCCAACGCGCTCAGGCCAGGCCCGCCCGGCACGCTCAGATCGAGCGTTCCTTTGTAGGCTGACTCATTGTTGGCTTGAGCACTGCTACCTTGCATGTGAGATTTGCTTCCGCTCACTCTCCTTACTCTCATTTCATCTCCTTCCTTCTAATCAATACTACACTGCTTGATTCTAAATAAGTTGTACAATAATATAATGTGCATTGATGACATGGTTCCATTCCAGCAATCGGTTCCTACTTTCGTTAACCGTTAAATTCTAATTGTTCATGTTTGAACTTTTTTAGACGAATTTTGTAAAATTAATCGCACAAGATCGATGGTTTGAAATTTCTTTTAGGAGTAGCTTCACATCACCATTTCACGTCGTGTTGTAAGTTTTCCGTTTCGTTGTGCCGTATGTGCGTATTTAGACAATTCTTGTTGTACGTGTAGGGTTGCGTGCATGAACTTAAAAAAACCCGTCTTACATAACCGCCAAGATCTATCTATGAAGATACAAGTGGATAACAATTCAATGATCTAGCTATAGTACGTTACCAACACTGTTGAAGCAGAAGAGATTTTGATGATGAAGTTGATGAAGCATGTCGAAGATTCTCTCGACTAAGCCTAGCGGAGAGAATGTAGCCGACTCCTTGTGTCCAGCCTTCTAGATCCAATCGAGCAAGGGTCAGACGTCTCACCCCTCTGAGAGCTCGCGCACGTACATCATATCTCGTTAAACAGAGCTTCGCTATCCAGCGATTAGCATCCACTGGTGTATATGAAGCTGAAGATCTCAACACATGAAAAAGATAGAGAGATATTGGATCCCAGTCTAAAGGGAGAGGACACCTCAAAACCCCGTAGATCAGAACCCAACTTTATGTCTCTCCAAAGGAAGAAACTTGTGTGTCTCAAGGGGAGGGAGTGGGGGTTTATATAGGAGGGAGAGAGGGAGGGGAGGCTTGGGGAAGGGGCATACCCCTCCACCCGCCGCCGGCTCGATCAAGAGGTGCCTGCCTCGTATCGGGACACCCGATCGTCACGGCCTGCCTCGTATCGGAGAACTTTAGGTGGTGCACGCCAAAAGGAGAACACTATATGGTATTTTGGAGGGATCATCTTATATTACTACCGCCGTGTAACTAATATATACTCCCTCCGTTCCTTGATGTAAGGTGTATAGTTTTTTGAAGAAAAATCCATAATATAAGGTGTATTTGCTATTTTTGGACAATTTAACCCCCAAAAAAGTGAGATCTAGTCTCAAAAGAGGGATTTGATGGATTGTATTCATTTTGTGCCTATTAAGAACCCATCTCTCGTAATTTTTTCCAAAAGAAAAATTAGTCCACTATATGCAAAATACTCTATCTTAATATTCGTGTAGAAAACTATACAACCTACATTCAGGAACAGAGGGAGTAACATATATATATATATATATATATATATATATATATATATATATATATATATATGGAAAATAGTGGGCTAACATGGAGGATAGCTACCCACCCACATCTGGCCATTGGATCGCCCTATAGGGCATTTTCCACCGCAGATTGAATCTAATGCCGTTACCCGTACATCCAAAAAAAAAATCTCTTCTACCTGACCCAAGCCCACGCCACACCCTCACATCTCCATTTTCTCCCCCCGATTCCCCCACCCGTCGAGCGTCCACGCCGCTCGTCCCTACTGCACGGGTGACGCCCATCCCGGCGGCCTCGCTCCACCACCAACGCTCACCATCTTCTCTGCGCCGTCGATGCCCGAGGGAGCGGAGAGAAAGCTCGCGTCACGACAACGGCGGCGGGAGACCAGGGCAGAGGAGCAGCACGGTCGCGCACCGGAGGATCTCCCGTCGGTCCGACCACCTGCAGGCCGCCGCCACCCCTTCTATTCCCGTACCGCGCCTGCCGGCTCCCTCCACACCGCTCGCCCGCAGCACCGGCCGGATCCGTCGGTGGTAGTCGAGATGGGGCGACGGTCGGTCGCCTGAATAGAAGCTGTGTTCTATTTTTTCGAGTCCATGGTGGAAGGAGATTCAGGAGGAAGGCGACGCGGATGAGCTCGGGAGCAGGTTCCATGGCGGATTCCATCTCACCGTGAGGCGCCGCCCTGGCCACCATCCCCTCCGCGTTGTGCCAGCCGCCGCCAGGAACCTTGCGGTTACCGCCCCCTATCCGATCGATTCCAGAGAGTCAGCGGGAGATCCACTGGGAACGAGGGAGGAAAAGGACCACGCTTGAGCGGAAGCTAGGCGACGGCCGCGCGCGTTAAGGGACCAAGCAGTTGACCTCCCGCCAGATATCCGCGCGCAGGAGCAGCGTCGCCGGCCGAGAGATCCGGCGGATCCGGCAGCTTGCCATCCGTTGCCTTGGAGAAGAACGAAGATGCGTGCGCGGCTCCCCCTGCCCCGTTGACATCTAGAAAGTGCAGCCGCGTTCCCCCGACCTCGCCAGCACACCACCACGGGCCAGCGCCGCCTCCGCTCGGGACCTCACCTGTGCGCCACCACTCCGAGCTCTTCCAGCGCGTGGGGCCCCTGGCCGACGACGTGGATTTGAGGAAGAGGCCACCAGTGCTGCACGGGATGGGGGCCTTCCGACGACCACGACCGGGATGCGGCCATGGCGGGGACAGGGCCGTACGCGTGGCATGGTCAACGCCTGCTCGCCGAGGAGCACCACCAGGTCGGCCGCCGGAGATGCCTTACGGCCCGAGGCCACCACCTGAGGCGCCGCCTAGCTGGAGAAGGACCCGCACCGTGGAGCATGCCGTCGGTGGGGAGCACAAGCTGCTGCCATTTTTCACTCCTTTAGATAACCAGAACGTGCACGGTGCTGTTGTTTGATGGTTTTCTCATTGATGACCACGGTGATGGAGCCAGTCACTGGTGTCTTTTCTGCGTGGCGGCGGTGAACGGACGTGAAGTGCGCAAACGGTAGCACGAATCACTGGACAATATCTAATGGCTCTAAGCCCGTGCGTAGCTATCACCCTTGTTATAAAATCCGCGTCCATATATATATATATATATATATATATATATATATATACACACACAATATAAGATGCACACAATAACATGACATCAAATGTAATGTGACATGATATGGTCCTTGCGCCAATGGTCGCCTTTGTACCGATAGTTTATGAACAATTCATAAAACTTACCGTGACCATATCACATTGCCCCTGCAAAATAAAGTTAGACGTTTTCTACTTTATCTTTTGCATATTTTACGTGGCTTAGGGGCTTTCATAAATAGAACCACTTTCATACCTATGAACCTACAACCACAACACCGATCAAATAATTGTCAATTTCATATCCTTTCTGGTCCTCCATTGAAAATGCCAGGCCGTCTATTGAGAGAGAAACAGACACCTGCCAGCCGCATATCTGGTACAAGCCATATGTCAATTGCGGAACCAGTCTCGCGTAAGCGTACGCGTAAGGTCGGTCCGGGCCGCTTCATCAACTCAATGCCGATGGCATAAGCAAGTGCACGCGAGAGGAAAACAATTATAAGATCGGTGCCCTCATTCAACATGAGTTCTAACCGTACTACTATATCTACGCATAGATCGGCTCTGATACCACTGAAGGGAATCGTAGGCAGAAAACAATTTTTTTCTTAACAACCATAACCGAAATAGTCAGGATCTATTACTATGTAGATATAAAGTAACAGAGGGAACGGTATACATACCCTTGTAGACCGTAAGCGTCGACGATCAAAAAATCTGTTTTTATGACGACGCGTGATAAAGACGGGCGGCAAAGACGACGGCGGCGCCGACCTCAAGGTCGTATAGAGGAAGAAGACGTACTTCGAGTGCCACACGTGTAGCACCTCGTAGCTCTACACACGTACGGAGAAGACGACGACCTCCGAGCTCCAGATCCAGCGAAGCAGCGGAAGCGAAGACTTGGACCCAGCAGCACGGCGGTGTGCCTATGGTGGAGAAACTTCTCTCCTCGTACGCAGCTCTAGAAACGGAACCACGCTCAAGGTAGGAGAGAAGGAGAAGGAGGGATTAATTTCTAGGCAAGGGTGCACCCCTATTTAAAGGAGGAGGAGGGCATCCAACTTTGCTGGCCTGGCCATGTGAGACTATTCCCACATGGCTAGCCGCACCATGGCTGGTGCGTCGGCCCTAGGTGGGCCCCATGTGGCCCACCTAGGCCGGCCGGCCCTCCCCCTTTTTTTTCCTTTTTCCTTTTGGGAGTTTTCCCCTAATGGGCCTCTAAGGCCCATCTAGGTGAAAATGCCTTTAAAATTCGAAATAAAATAAAATAAAAATATATTTAATCATTAATTACACTAATTAATATTAAATACATATTATTTAATTTATTCGGGCTCCCAAACTTATTCCGTTGCCCTCCAATCATCATCGGACATGTCCCGGAACACTTTCGGTGTTCTCCTGAAGTTTCTCCTAATATCCAATCTTTATAAAACTGTCGCCTACACTTAAGTGTGCCACCCTATTATTCGGGGTCACTCCAGACATGATCGAGACACATTCTCCGATCAATGACTATCAACGATGGCTGGATAACCGTGACAGTCCCTGTGCGTCCATGAATGTCTTTTTATCGTTTGAACCTTAGACGTCCAGTTTCAACCTTTTGCCTGACGATACTTAGATTGTCCGAGACTCGTTCTTCGGTGCTTGCAAGCTCATTGATGTAATCTCACCGAGCGGGCCCAGAGTATCTATCCTGCTATGTGGATTGGCAAATCCCGCTCTTGATCACTCGCCTCGACCGCTTACTTCGGATACCCGAAAGGGACAACTTTATTGTCACGCTAGATAAGACATGACGTTTGATGCAATCAAAGCACTTCCAGAAGCAGCGATTAGATATGATCTCACAGTCAAAGGTATGAACACTATGTTTCTATATATCTTGGGTGCGTGTCCATTACATTATTCTCCTAAGGACATGACTCCATTGTCAATTGAGTAAATGTCCATGATCAGGAAACATTGATCATCTGTTACCCAATGGACTAGTTAAGAGGGTACTAGGGACCTGGTTGTTTACATACCATACGTGTATTAATGTTTTCGCCTAATAAAGTTATAGCATGGTACAAAACTTATTAAGAACAATTTGTCACAGATGCAACACTGGCGTTGGGTGCATCTGCGCCTGGAAAGCGTAAACTGAAGAAGATGTCTTCGACTGGACCCGAGCTGATTCAACCTAGTGGACTTGTGCTGGAAAGTGGCTAAGCGTGTGTGTTGGGATGTACATAGCTGGAGTCATGTATGTGGGCATGTTATAAGCCTGGGTGGAGTTGTAAGCAAACTATCGATGAAATAGAGAATTATTCCCTGACCCCTCTCTGTCTCTTCTACCTAACCTTCTTCTTCTCCAAGCCAGCCCAGGTCCCAAATCCATTGAGAGATCCGAGGCAAGGACATAACATTGTATCAGAGCTCGTACGATCCACGCGCACTCCGCTACTCGAGATTCACCCGTAACATTGACTGGTCGGTTGTCGATTGCTCTCGAGCGATTGACTGTAAATCCGAGATCAGCGTTGGGGGAATTCAGAGGGAGCGGCTACGGCTCCGTTCAAGCCTAGCGCTCAGACTCGGCACCTGGCGGAAATCATGGGTTCGTTTGAGGAGAAGGTCCTGCTCGAATTGGAGAAGCTGCAGGCAATTCAGCAGAAGACAGATGGGATCGAGACGATCCGTGCATGGCTTGACGATCTGGACATGAAGTTCAACGAGGAGGTCTCAAGGTTGGATCAGGTGAAGACCAAAGTAGATATGTCGGTGAGTTCAATCGGGACAATTCACCAGGACAACGTGCACATCGCCCGCGTGTTGAAGGAATCGGCCAGCGCGCATGATTCAGAGTTGGACCGCATGGCGGGATCGGGATGCTTCGCCACCTCACCAACGGATGCCGGCTCGCCATCAACCGCAGGAAATTTTGGGGAGAAGGCCACGGATCCACCTCCACCACCTTCACGGCCCCCTCCGTAGCACCGACCGCCAGATCGACCTCAGGTAAACCATCATCAAGGGGCAATAGAGGAAGGAAACTACAACAAACGAACATGGATGCCTAAAATGGAGTTTCCTAGGTTTAATGGGGAGGGAGTTCGAGCCTGGATAGATAATTGTGAAGCATATTTCCTGATGTATAGCATACCTGAGAACTTCAAAATTATGTCAGCTTCTCTGCACTTACATGGAAATGCATCCCACTGGTACCAATCGGTCAAATTCACTGATGTCGTTGGGTCTTGGACAACATTCTGTGAGGCAGTTCATAATGAATTTGATGTGAATGTGCACAAAAATTGTATGAAGGAATTGTTGATGCTCAAACAAGTTGGAACTGTCTCAGAATATCGTTCCCAGTTCAATCAGTTGGTGTATCAAGTGCGGTTATATGAAGGTGGACTAAGTGAGACTATGTTGGTAACATAGTTCATCTTGGGGCTCAATGAAGAGATCAAAGCGGCAGTAGAAATTCAGTTACCACTGACAGTGCATGCAACAACTGAATATGCACTTGTACATGAAGCTTTACTTGAAAGAGGAAAAATGCCAGCGGCAGCAGCAAGAGTGACTAGACCTTTTGCACATAGGATTGGTGACAACCGGCCAGAACAAGGGCAGAAACAACAGTTTGCCCCGGGTGAGGTGTGGAAGGCAAGACAACTGAAAGAGTTCAGGAGAGCAAATGGACTGTGCTATAGCTGTGGCGACAAATACACACCAGGACACAATTGTGCAAACAAACAAACAACTCAGGCTAAGGCATTGGAAATAGAGAATGAAGTCATTCTGAGAAGTCATTCTGAGTGATGCAATCTTAGATGCAGTCACAGGAGAGGAGATGATGGAGGAAGCAGCAGCATTCCTGACGACAAATGCGCTGAGTGGCACCACCCATGCCAAGTCAATTAAGCCGAGCGTTGGTGGGCAACAAAGTGATGCTACTGTTGCTAGATTCTGGCAGCTCTCATACTTTTATTGATGCACACTTAGCAGATCAGTTGTCTCCAGTCATATCAACACTGCAACATCCACTCAAGGTAAAGGTGGCCAATGGCCAATTCATGATGTGCACTACGGAAGTGAAATGCTTAGAGTGGTGGCTACAGGGGCATACCTTCCAATCTGATATGAAGGTAGTACCTCTGGGAGGGTATGATGCAATTTTGGGAATGGACTGGTTGTCTCAGTGGGGAGAAATGACCTGTCACAGGCAGGACATATGGATACAGTTCCAGCAAAATGGCAAAATGGTGAAGCTCCATGGAATGCAGGATCCGGAAAAGGTGATTCTCAATGAGATTTCCATAGACCAATTGGAGAAATGTCACAAGGGCACTGAATTTTGGGCATCTGTGGTGATTACTTCAACTGCAACAACAACAGAAGAAGAATTATCTGCTCCGGTGAAGAATACATTGGATAACTTTTCGGATGTGTTCCAGGAACCGAAGGAGCTCCCTCCACACAGAGTGTTCGATCATGCCATCACACTGTTGCCAGACAGTACTCCAGTGAACTCCAGACCATACCGGTACTCTCCTCAGCAAAAGGACGAAATTGAGAAACAAGTGAATGAGATGTTAGCTGCTGGTCTCATAACCCCAAGCATGTCCCCTTTTGCTTCTCCCGTACTTCTAGTCAAAAAGAAGGATGGCACATGGAGGTTTTGTATTGATTACAGGAAGTTGAACAACTTAACTGTGAAGAGTAAATTTCCAATCCCAATTGTGGATGAGTTGTTAGATGAATTGGCTGGAACACAGTGGTTTTCTAAACTTGATTTGAGATCAGGTTACCACCAAATCAGAATGGTTGAGACTGATGAGCCTAAGACAACGTTCAAGACTCATCATGGGCAGTTTCAATTTCGAGTCATGCCTTTTGGGCTCACAAATGCCCCTGCCACCTTCCAGTGTTTAATGAACTCAGTCTTCCAGCAATACATAAGGAAATTTATTTTTTCATGGACGATATACTTGTGAATAGCAAGAATTTGGAGGATCATGTGAAGCATCTCCAGCTAGTGCTACAAATTTTGAAGGACAACAAATTGTATGCAAAGCGAAGTAAATGCTCTTTTGCTCAATAGAAGCTCGAATATCTGTGGCACATCATCTCCAATCTGGGTGTGGGCACAGAGCCACAGACCCAGAGAAAACAAGAGCAATGGTGGATTGGCCAGTTCCAACTACAATAACTGAGTTGAGGGGATTTCTTTGGCTTACTGGTTACTATAGGAAATTCATCAGAAATTATGGGTTAATTGCAAGAGTACTCATGGCTCTTCTGAAGAAGCATTCGTTCAGTTGGTCCCCTGAAGCTCAACAAGCCTTTGATCAATTGAAGCAAGCGATGATATCTGCTCCCGTGCTCCAATTGCCTGATTTCTCTCTGCCCTTCTATATTGAAACGGACGCATGTGACAGTGGAATTGGAGCAGGGTTAAGCCAACAGGGACACCCGGTTGCATTCTATAGTAAGGCCTTGGGCCCGGCAAACAGAAAACTCTCAATCTATGAGAAAGAGTTTTTGGCAATTATGATGGCAATTGATAAATGGAGACCATATATTTATCGGGGACCATTTGTGATCAAAACAGACCACAAGAGCTTGTGTCATTTGGAAGATCAAGTCTTATCCTCAGAGTTGCAGAGAAAAGCCATGACAAAACTTGTTGGCCTCCAATTTCAGTTTCAGGACAAGAAGGGAGTGGACAATCAAGCAGCTGATGCCTTGTCGCGAATAGGTCATGCCTTTGTGGTTCAATCTGTTTCCACGGCCAAACCTATGTGGTTGCAGGAAATCGTTAACTCTTATGCAGTGGATGTCAAAGCACAAGAGTTGCTGCAGAAGCTGGCAGTAGATCCATCTGCAGCTCCACCATTCTCCCTCACTGATGGCATCATCAGATATGGGGATCGCATTTGGGTTGGCGAAAATGCTGGGCTGCAAACCAAATTGATCTATGCATTTCATGCATCACCTATTGGAGGACATTCTGGGTTCCAAGCAACTTATCAGAGGACTAAGAAGCTATTTCATTGGACTGGCATTAAACAATATGTGGAAGAATTTGTGAAGCAATGTCAAATTTGCCAACAGGCTAAACATGAGCACTGTAAGTATCCAGGTTTGCTCAGCCCTTTACCAATCCCTGATGGACCTTGGGAAGATGTGTCAGTGGATTTTATTGAGGGATTCCCTAAATCCAATGGGTATTCACTCATTCTTGTGGTTGTGGATAGATACACCAAATACAGTCATTTTATACCTCTCAAACACCCTTATACCGCAGCAACAGTGGCTCAAGTGTTTGTGAACAATGTAGTTAAGATACACAACATGCCTCTTACCATTACTTCAGATAGAGATAAGATATTTACAAGCAATTTTTGGAAGGAGTTGTTCAAGTTATGGGGCACCCAGTTGCAGCTGTCCACGGCGTACCATCCATAGACGGATGGTCAAACAGAGAGGGTTAACCAGTGCCTGGAGATGTACCTTCGATGCGCTGTGCATGATTCACCAAAACAGTGGGCTAATTGGTTACCATTGGCGGAGTTTTGGTACAACACTTCGCACCACTCAGCATTAGGATGCACCCCTTTCAAGGCGGTGTATGGCAAGGAAGCTCATATGGGTCAGTTTAATAAGACTGTTCAAGCAACAAATGTGGAATTGCAAACTTGGCTCAAGGAACGGTCTGGGCAAATGGCAGTACTAAAAGAACATCTGGCTCGAGCTCAATTGAAAATGAAGCATGATGCAGATCGCAACAGGACTCCTAGGGAATTTTCAATGGGAGAATCAGTATTCCTGAAGCTTAAACCCAATGCACAATCGTCTGTGGTAAACAGGTCATGCCCAAAGTTAGCTATGAAGTATTTCAGTCCATTCAAAATCCTGGAGAAGTTTGGTTCAGCAGCATACAAATTGCAGTTACTAGACTCTAGTCAAGTTCACCCGGTGTTTCACGTGTCGCAGCTCAAGGAGCATGTCCCAGATCATACCCCTGTGTTTTCCTCTTTGCCAGAACCATTGACACTGGACATTGATGCATTGTCACCTAAAGAGATATTGGATCGCCGTCTGGTCAAATGAGGTAATTAGGCATTGCTGCAAGTTTTGATACGTTGGACTGGATTGACAAAGGACTCTGTGACCTGGGAGGACTATGAAGCAGTACGTCAGAGATTTCCCAATGCATCAGTTTAGGGACAAGCTGATTCTACAGGAGGGGAGACTATCACAGATGCAACACTGGCGTTGGGTGCATCTGCGCCTGGAAAGCGTAAACTGAAGAAGATGTCTTTGACTGGACCCGAGCTGATTCAACCTAGTGGACTTGTGCTGGAAAGTGGCTAAGCGTGTGTGTGTTGGGCTGTAGACAGCTGGAGTCATGTGTGTGGGCATGTTATAAGCCTGGGTGGAGTTGTAAGCAAACTATCGATGAAATAGAGAATTATTCCCCGACCCCTCTCTGTCTCTTCTACCTAACCTTCTTCTTCTCCAAGCCTGACCAGGTCCCAAATCCACGGAGAGATCCGAGGCAAGGACATAACACAATTGAGATATGACAAATAAAATATATTTATTAATTGCCTCTAGGGCATATCTCTTTCAGTCTCCCACTTGCACTAGAGTACAATTTAATCTAGTTTACAACTTGGTAAAATCTTAACACCTATAGCAATATGGTGCATGCTTGTCTCGTGGAAGAGGAATTCAGTCAACAAATCTCCCACATTGAGATCTGTATGTGCTTTGCAACACTTCTATGTCACCTAGTTTGACATCATCCCGTATCTTATGATAACGGTGAAATACATGTTTGTCGATGGAGTGAGACTCGAAACTTCGCGTAGCATGGGCCTTAAAAGTCTAAGAGATCTATTAAGGCAAACCACGCATGCTCGGGAAAACCGCTCAGTCCAACCACACTCGCTACTTCTGAAGTAGCCATATATTCCTATACCTATGTAGATTATGCGACAGTGCATTCATATGCGACTTCGCAAGCTAACCATGTCTTTCTTCAAAACAAAGGGCTTCTCCAGTATGAGATTTCTAGTTGTATGGGTTGGTGTCATAACTTGCATCATCGTAACCCTTTTACGACAAGTTGTCTTTTCACTCTTATCCCATACCAGAAAACATATCCTTAGTTCTCTTTAGACACTGAAGGATATCCTTAACGTTTGTTCATTGATCCATCCAGGGATCACTCTAGAACCCGTTCTTCAACCAAGAACTTGGGTCACACGAAGTCGAGCTTTCAGTATGATAGAATCTATGGCTGAGGCATAGAGGATGTCGGACATCCGTTTCTTTCATTAACTATCGCTGAAATGCCAAGATAATCTTAATATTTTGCCTAGTCATACAAGTAAGAACCCTTTTCTTCACTTGTTCTATTCTGAAACATTTCAGAATCTTAACCTAGGAAAATATTCCGACCTAATGTTATTAATCCTTCTTGATCCATACAAATTATAAACCTGATGCCTAATACTCCTAAATTCATTTATAGAAAATTTAATCACTTAAATAATCATTTATACTTTACTAGAGGATCTGTATCATTCTCAATATGTCATTACATATAAAATAAGGAATGACACCTAGCTCGCACTTAAATACGTCATCCATATATAAGACCAGGGAATTTCTTTTAGCTCCCACTCAAATATGCCATTCACATATAAGATCAAGGAAAGATACTTAGCTCCCACTCACTTCTTTGTAAATGCATGTTTCTTCAACTATTTTGGACGACTCCAAAATCTTTGATCACATTATCAAAGTGAAGACTCCAGCTCCGATATGCTTGCTTCAGCCCATGAATGGACAGCTGAAGTTTGCATACATGTCTAGCATCCTTAGGATCAACAAACCATCTCATTGTACTAGTTACAACTCTTTCTTAATGCTACCATTAAGAAACATGGCTTCTTTATCCATCTATCAATTTCTCAATTTGAAATTATAGTAATTGCTAAAACAATCCTAAATAGACTCAGGCATCGCCACTTGAGACAAACTCTCGTTGTGGTCAACTTTTGAATTTGTCGAAACTGTTTTACGACAAATCGATCCTAATAAATGGTTGCCTTTCTGTCAGTGTCTTTTGTCATAAAATTCCATTTACTCTCAACGGCGTGAAGCCCATCAAGAATATTTACCCAAGTCTTTACTTGGTAATCATACATGGATTTTATCTCAGATTATATATGGCTCATAGCCATTTTTCTTACTTAGGTTCACCATCACTTCTTCGTAGTTCGTAGGTTTGTCATGTTCCATTAACATGACGTTCATAACAAGACTATCGTACCACACAGTGCGGAACACAGTCTCATACGCCTACGACCTTAGTATGAGCTCAGAGCATCATGATCATTTATCATCAGCTTCCTTTCAGTTGTGGAGGATGGTACCGGAACGGTTTCCGTTGCGCCACTCTGATGTCTGGGGAAAAAGTTCATTAACGTCGTCTTGCTCTACTCTCTTTCCCACTTATACCCTTGGACAAGAAACTATTTCTTGAGTAAGGTATATTCTGGCAACAAATTTGCTTTTGTCGTGAGAAATGTATCCAACTGATTTCTTAGATACACTACAAAGATGAATTTATGCGTTTTAGGTTTGATCATATCAAAACACTAAATTACCGAAACGACAATCTAGGCTAAAAGCCATGCCATCACTCATATGGTATTGCCTCCACGAATTAGATAGTTTCCCTATTATCTAACGTGAATGTTCTATTTCTACCATATGAGTTCAATGATCACAATAATTCGATAAGAGATTTTATTTAACCACACGCTATCCAATACAGTGTGATTACGACGTCCTAACACACCATAACATTGTGGTGTTCCATGCGGTGTAATTTTGTGGAACTCTTTTCACAAGTCTTTCAATGATATGCCAAACTCATAACTCAAATCCTTGTTTCCTCGATTTGTATCGTAGGAATTTGATTTTCTTGTTAAGTTTATTTTTCCTACTTCACTCTGAACTTGTTTGATCTTATCAAACTTTTCAGATCAACATTTCATTAAGTGGATATCCATATATCTACTCAAATCATTCGTGAAGTATATGAAATAATGATTTCCACTACACGTTAACGTACTTCATTGATCCACACACATCATTATGTATGATTATCAATAAGTTAAATGCCCGTTTCTAGAAAATGGTGTCTTAGTTATTTTGCAAGTGTCAAAAGATCAAAATCTAAGGACTTGGAGGTCATCTGAATGGAGCTTCTTAATGCATATAACATTGACATGACTTAAAACGTTAGTGTCACAATAATGTGGTGTCATTATTAAGTTTGTATCCTTTGACATTAATGTTATAAATGTGGGAGCTACTACCATCGGATTCATATAAGAACACTCCATTCATAATCGGTGTATGATCATTAAAGATATCACTCATAAATGTAGGACAACAATTTTGTTACTGACAAATATGAATAATTGTCTCGTTATAGAGGCAAGACACACTTATAATGATCATGCTAACAAGTGATCAAACGGAATTTGTTCAAATCCAAATTAATCCAAAATGGTAGATGTAGAGAGAGTGTCTATGGCCATCACAACATATTGCCTGCCATCATCAACACACATTCTCTCCTCATCCTTCCAAGCTACTCAAGCAGAAAATCTTGGTTTTCATAAAACATGACTAGTATCAAAACTTAGTCACTACTGCAAGTACTTGTTTAGGCAAAACATTCATAACTTGTATATCATATATACACCATCATCATTGATGACTCCCGATGATCTGTTTCATCTTCTTGATTCTTCAACGTAATCGAGAATTCATGAATGTGAACGATTCCCCTTGCATGACATAGTCTATGACAAAACATTTGCATCTGGCAACATTTTCTGTCATCCAGTGATCGAGCTGAGCGAGGCGTCTCATTGTCATCAAGTATGACCAATATCATCAAGTATGACCAATGTCATCAAGTATGACTGCCACGTGCTCCTTTAATGTGAGTGTTCTCTTCCATCTTGGTTGAGAAGAAAACCTGATTTATGGTGGATACAGATCATCAATCTCAACGACCATTCCAAATATTCGCGATCTGTCAACATGCACCCACGGTTTATTCTCTATGGTAGGGATCACAGCATACACTGGACTATGATGGAATTATGCACAAAACTTGATAATCCAAATTATCCTTTTGTTTAGCGGAATCTCCGGTTTTATCTCCTAGCGGGTTTTGTATCATATAAAGCTGAAAGATTTGAAACAAGGAGTATCCTCAAGCTACTGTATAAAACTATGAAGTTTGGACCCAACTTTTTAAGTTTCTCAATCATAGGAATGCGCCTAAGTTTTAAAAGGTCTATCGAACAGGTTATTATCTACAAATGTTTTGCAAAACATAAAGACTTTGTTCATAATAAAATATGGGTTCAAGTTTTAATAAAAATAAAACTACCAGAACACCCACTCAAAACGAACATCCCTCGCATCGTTTTAGTGATTTCATGATCCTCATCCGATACACTATCCCCGATCGTCACGGCCGATAGCATAGCTTCAAAGGTAGACATCGATATGTCAATCACAACATCTATGTGACTCATGCTTAACCTTTCGGTCACTGTGTTCCGAGGCCATGTCTGTACATGCTGGGCTCTCCAAAATGACCTTTAGCGTATTGCTTGTGCAACGTGGCTTACACCCACGGTATGCGAACGCAGATACGTCTGACACCCGATCGTCACGGCCTGCCTCGTATCGGAGAACTTTCGGTGGTGCACGCCAAAGGGAGAACACCATATGGTATTTTGAGAGACCATCTTATATTACTACCGCCGTGTAACTAATATATAACATATATATATATACACACACACACACACACACAATATAAGATGCACACAATAACATGACATCAAATGTAATGCGACATGATATGGTCCTTGCGCCAATGGTCTCCTTTGCGCCGACAGTTTATAACAATTCATAAAACTTACCGTGACCATATCACATTGTCCTGCAAAATAAAGTTAGACGCTTTCTACTTTATCTTTTGCATATTTTATGTGGCTTAGGGGCTTTCGTAAATAGAACCGCTTTCATACCTACGAACCTACAACCACAACACTGATCAAATAATTGTCAATTTCATATCCCTTTCGGGTCGTCCATTGAAAATGTCAGGCCGTCTATTGAGAGAGAGACAGACACCCGCCAGCCGTATATATGGTACAAGCCATATGTCAATTGCGGAACCAGTCTCACGTAAGCGTACGCGTAAGGTCGGTCCAGGCCGATTCATCAACTCAATGCCGATGGCATAAGCAAGTACACGCGAGAGGGAAACAATTATAAGATCGGTGCCTTCATTCAACATGAGTTCTAACTGTACTACTATATCTACGCATAGATCGGCTCTGATACCACTGAAGGGAATCATAGGCAGAAAATAAAAAAATTCTTAACAACGGTAACCGAAATAACCAGGATTTATTACTATGCAGATATAAAGTAACGGAGGGAACGGTATACACACCCTTGTAGACCGTAAGCGTCGACGATCAAAAGATCTGTTTCGATGACGACGCGTGATGAAGACGGGCGGCGAAGACGATGGCGGCGCCGACCTCAAGGTCGTGTAGAGGAAGAAGACGTACTTTCAGTGCCACACATGTAGCACCTCGTAGCTCTACACACGTACGGAGAAGACGACGACCTCCAAGCTCCAGATCCAGCGAAACAGCAGAAGCGAAGACTTGGACCCAGCAGCACGGTGGTGTGCGTATGGTGGAGAAACTTCTCTCCTCGTACGCAGCTCCAGAAACAGAACCACGCTCAAGGTTGAGAGAAGGAGAATGAGGGATTAATTTCCAGGCAAGGGTGCACCCCTATTTAAAGGAGGAGGAGGGCAGCCAACTTTGATGGCCTGGTGATACCCGATGACGTAGTTACCTGCGTCAAAAGAATATGGTTAGGTTGAGACTCCAAGTGCAGAGTGTGTAGTAAGTGGAAGACGTGTTTTCCCCACGGGTGACTCGAGGGTTTAATATCGAACTCTCGGGGAATCAGTAGTGAAGATTTATCTTTCCTATCCTTCTTTTGGTTACCTACAAAACAAAGTAAATGTTTTGGTCCTCAACCTCACCTAGTGGTTGTCAAGCACAAGGTGTGAGAATGATATCAAGATAATATGCAATGCAAACAAGAAATAAATATGCAATGGTGGTAAATAAATATGCAAGGATGGTGGTAGCAATGATAAATGATATTTTTGGGTTTTATATGATGAATGCAAGATGTAAAAGTGTTTTTGTATTTTTAAATGGCAGAAAATGGTAAAGTGGTAAAAGTGTTGGAAAGGTGTTTCTTATGATTAAAAATGGACCGGGGTTCATGGTTTCACAAATGCACTCTCTCTTTAATAAAGTGGTAGACAATGGAACACTAGAGTTGACATATGAGATTGCAACACAACAGTTTAATGACAAGTTATAATTATATGGGCATCACGTCCTAACATAGAGACCTTTTGGTTATTAGTCTCTCTTATACTCCACCAAGATGCGAACTAAATCATAACACCTCAGTAATTAAGATAACTCAGAGTATAGCAATAAGTATCATGACATGAAGTTAAAATAAGAACATGCTAGATCTAGTCATGGAGGAAGTGGCAATGGTCACACCCACATCTCCGGTAGCATGGTATTTTTTTTATCCCTAGTGAGGCAACAAAGTAAGGTAAAACCCAAGTGGATCGCAGAACTTTCTCTCACGTTCACTGCACTAGCCACCCCCCGTTACTCCAACTAATGCACACGTTCCCCCTCACACGCTCTCATAAACATGCTTGATCATGACAAGTAAATAAGAACGGGGTACATAATATGCATCTACTTTCATAACTGAAACAAAACCATTGCAATCTCAAACATATATTAACTCATAAAAAGATCCACCACAAAGGTATTACATAGATGACCGTAATCATGTTCAGCAGCTCATACGGTACTAATTAGTGAAGCTCAAGAGAGAGAGATACATAAGTTACTTCCACAAACCCATAGTCCAGAGGTGGACTACTCCCTCTTCATCATGGAGACGGTGGAGAAGTCGTTGGAGAAGATGGAGACCACGCCGGCAGCGCCCCGCCGGAGTTTTCCCCCTCCAATCTGCAACTCCAGGTCTCTGTTTCGTGTTTCTGTGTTTCTGCGGCGCTCCTTCCAGAGAACGTCGGGGGCTATTTTTATACGGTTTTAGGTCAAAACGGAGTCGGTGGAGGAAAGATCGACGGCAACGGAGCTCCGAGGCCAAAAGGGGGTCCCACGCGGCCAGGTACTGGCCGCGTGGGCCCACTCATCTGGCCTCCGCTCCTTTGTGCTTCCTTCGCTCCACGCTTTGTTCCTTCCAAAAATGATGCTCGTAAATTTCAGGTCATTTGGACGTCGTTTGGGTCCCTGAAACATTAAAATATAGAAATAGGGTTTTCTGCTGCAGGGTTAATTCCATAAAAATAGGAAACATACAAATATTCCCAAAATCATTATAAAACAGTGATATAACCCTTATATGATGCAAATATGACTGGAATATAAGTAAAATAATGCAAAGTTCATGTATGCATTTTACATGCATCAACATCCCCAAGCTTAACCTATACTCGTCCTCGAGTATGAAGGTGATAAAACTAACATGGACTTTGCAATTTAATACTATCAATGGATATCAAAGATGATTACTATTGCTACATAGAGTCAAATGATTCATTCTTAAAAGGAGTAGCAATATGCAAGATAGTTTATGAAGTGATATCAAGTATTCAATGCAAGGATGTTCAATGATAATTCACAAAGTGTAACATAAAAGAAAGTACTATGGACCACATGTATGCATAATGAAAAGAACATCCTACAATGGTCATAGAGTATTGATGAAAATCTGAATATAAAAGGTGGACACTTTGGAAAGATATATATGAGTAGAGGTAAAGCATGAATAAGTTTCATCTAACTTCTGAACTTCTCTACTTAAGTTAATGATTGTAATGTGGTAATCCTTGGTGTCAAGCTCTCATTCCCCTATCATAGCATCTTGAATGATTAAGTTTAAAGTGAAAGCAAATATGAGTAGTGTGCTTGACAAAGTACAGGTTGAAAGTCTCATGCCCCTTGAATACAAGTACCTACTCCATGTGTTACTCAACTTGGAAAACAAAGCAAGTTCAAGTTAAATATCATTGTAAGTAATAATAGTATCATTAAGAGCGTCAACTGGGGTACCTCTTGTCCCAGGATATGGAACAAGCCCATATCAAAATGACAAGACAAACAAACACAATGAACAATCTCAACACCCTTTTTATTTACCATTGGATAGCTTTTTATTGTAAGGTGTATCACAGAAGGTTCACCATAGCATGTAAGTAAATTTCCACCATGAATGATGCATGGCTTAGATTAGCGGCCCAGGCGTCTCTCTAACCATTTATACAAACTCATTTAAACTACTTCATTTCCACATTTATTTCACCCATGGTAAGCATCCATAAACAAAAGTACATGATATCAACTAAATGAAATGAAGTGCATGTTGAAAGCTTGCCATGTGACAGCACATATGAGCTAACTCTCAACCAAAGACATTTGTCAAGCCCACAACATCATAATTTTAATCACAATGGGTCATGTTTTATTTATGCAATGAAAGTAAAGTGTGCATCAAGTTCGAGAGAGCTCTATAACCAACTTTTCCCATAACAATCAACAACATAAGCATTTTCATTCAGAGGTATAGATAACACAAATATCATGATAAACATACTCGGAATAGCATAAAGCTAATAGGTAGATATGGTGGACTCACTGGAAAAACTTTGGTTGAAGGTGTTGGAAACAAGTTTTTGCTTGTTGGAATTTTTGGGCTAGCAAGAGGGAGAAAGTTGACCATCTAAATGCATGCATGAGTGTCCATAGAACTAACTAATCCATGTTAAACAAGTAAATAACATTCAGCATCAAAACATGAATAAAAGATAGCTCTTGATAAAATACTTGCAAATTATTACTCATTAACAAGCTCATGAATCATGCAACTATATGTATCTTTTAAAATCAACTCAACATCCCTTTTCCCAATCTTATAATAGCATCCAACATAATTCAACCCAAATTTCCAGTAGCTCTCTCATATATAAATGATAGTGTGGTGGTCTCACAAAATAAAAATCAAACCAAAACAAACAAAAAGACGCTCCAAGTTTATGCGATAAAGTGTTTCGATCGAAAAACAGAAGTTAGACGTGTGCAAACCGAGAGTGTGTAGGTCCAGTGGGGTTGTCTTCACATCCCCAAGCTTATGGTCTTCACCATCCTTGGATAGCTCTTGGTGCATCTCCTCTAATCCCTGTGAAAAAACTTCAAAACACCGTTTCTCCCATTTTTTTCTGTGGGGTGCATTAGTAGTGATAAACAAATAGATTTCTTGCTGCATATAATCCTTGAACAAAAATTCATATGATGTCCAGAAAGTGTATAATGTTGTATGCCTACTCATAAACTCAATTGGATAAAAAGATTCAAGTTAAAAGTTCAAAGCATGCATCAAACAAAATGGGACAGAATCTGTCCAGAAAAACAGCAGCAGCAAAACGTATTTTTCTACCCTACTTAACTTTGTCGAAAAATTCCGAAAAAATTCATGCATACAGAGGATGAAAAGTTGCAACTACAGTTAAATATGAGCTCATTCGGAGTTACAGAATAAGAATTAAAAATCATACCGTGCACAGATTCGTGCAGGAATAAAATCTCCGAACGCTATAAGCAACTTCTTCAAACCAAAATGAGTAAAACTTGGCACTTTATTAAAAATTCCAGAAACTAAACTAAACACAAAGTCTCTTGTTACAGCAAGAGGACACAAAGAAAATCACAAATAAAAACAACCGGGTTGCCTCCCGTAAAGCGCTTTCTTTATAGCCATATAGCTAGGCTTCTTACTTGATGTTTATTGTGGACGAAGCTCATGAGGGAGCTTGAACTTTGATGTGTCCCTCTTCCTTGGGAAGTGTTATGCATAATACCAGGATCCCATGGTGTTCTTAATCCAATCAAAATAATAGCCAAGTTGAACCTAGTAGAGACAAAACAAAACACAAAAGTAATAACAACGAAGTCTCACTTTCTTTCTATGCATTGGCATTTTGTATGTGAATGAATCCGAATATATAAGTTTTCCAATGCATATTAACAGTAGGTACTTGTAGCTGATAATTATTAGTAACATAAAGAGGGTTCTTATCACCTCCTTTTCATAATAGTTGCAATAGTAGAAATAAATTCAACCATATAACCACAAGAATCATTCAACTTAGATAATATAGGCACATAAAGAGGATCATTAAATTTATTTTGGAATTCATTAGCATGCTTCCCTCTTTCAAAATAGTTATTAAGATCAATATCAAATTTAATATCATTGCTGCAATAAATATTTGGAACTAAAGATAATTGCAAACCACATAAGTATTTCTCAACATAATCAAATTTCTCCTCTTCACATACTTCCTATTCCAAGCTTATGTTTTCATCATCCTCTTCCTGCAAAATATTAGTACTTTCCATGGAAGCAAGAATTCTTTCTTTAACATAAACATTGTCACTAAATTTGTTTTTGCAAAGTTGGAGAATAATAGAAATTTGTCCTTTCATTACACGAGCTTCATGACTAGTTGTAAGAAATTTATCAATAAGAGAGTCTATCTCAAGGGCTCCAACATAAGCAATATATTTCTCAACTTGTTCTATATCAGGGCATGAAAATTTATCTTCACGATAACAGGAAATTATAGGATCACTATTATACTTTCATTGATAGTGGGAATGTTTAACAACTCTTCTATTGCAACAAGTTATACCATGTAACTCACAAAACTGAATAGCCATTCCGTGAAGACCTTCAAGCAATTTACGCATTCTTTTTTCCTTCTTCGGTCGATTCATATTCAAAGTAGGCTTCCATAGTTTTAACATAACCATTAGGTATAGAGATTCCAGAAAGTTTCTCCATACTTTAACACACATATTAAAAAAATCTCTAATTTTTTTAATGATTATAAATGAAAGACTGATAGTAAAATGATACTAAACAATGCAAACCGAAATAACAAATGCAACACAAAATGCAAAACTGAAAATAAATATGCAAACCGAACTTAAAAATGCAAGACAATGACAAAACAAGATAAATTGCTTTGAAGGTAAAGATGGATAAGATGATGCTCACGTAGGTGCAACCTCCCCAAGCTTAGGTGTTAGCACAAGTTGGTGATGAAGTTGACTTGGTGAGATATCCTTGGATAAACCCGGCGCTAGAAAACAGAGCTAGTGCAGGGGACCCTTGGATAAACCTTTCAGCAATGATTCCCCGGCAACGGCGCCAGAAAACAGTCTTGATACCCGATGACGTAGTTACCTGCGTCAAAAGAATATGGGTTAGGTTGAGACTCCAAGTGCAGAGTGTGTAGTAAGTGGAAGACGTGTTTTCCCCATGAGGGGTGACTCGAGGGTTTAATATCGAACTATCGGGGAATCAGTAGTGAAGATTTATCTTTCCTATCCTTCTTTTGGTTACCTACAAAACAAAGTAAATGTTTTGGTCCTCAACCTCACCTAGTGGTTGTCAAACACAAGGTGTGAGAATGATATCAAGATAATATGCAATGCAAACAAGAAATAAATATGCAATGGTGGTAAATAAATATGCAAGGATGGTGGTAGCAATGATAAATGATATTTTTGGGTTTTATATGATGAATGCAAGATGTAAAAGTGTTTTTTGTATTTTCGGATTTTTAAATGGCAGAAAATGGTAAAGTGGTAAAAGTTGTTGGAAAGGTGTTTCTTATGATTAAAAATGGACCGGGTTCATGGTTTCACAAATGCACTCTCTCTTTAATAAAGTAGTAGATAATGGAACACTAGAGTTGACATATGAGATTGCAACACAACAGTTTAATAACAAGTTATAATTATATGGGCATCACGTCCTAACATAGAGACCTTTTAGTTTATTATTAGTCTCACTTATACTCCACCAAGATGCGAACTAAATCATAACACCTCAGTAATTAAGATAACTCAGAGTATAGCAATAAGTATCATGACATGAAGTTAAAATAAGAACATGCTAGATCTAGTCATGGAGGAAGTGGCAATGGTCACACCCACACCTCCGGTAGCAAGGTATTTTTCTTTATCCCTAGTGATGCAACAAAGTAAGGTAAACACCCAAGTGGATCGTGGAACTTTCTCTCACGTTCACCGCACTAGCCACCCCCGTTACTCCAACTAATGCACACGTTCCCCCTCACACGCTCTCATAAACATGCTTGATCATGACAAGTAAATAAGAACGGGGTACATAATATGCATCTAATTTCATAACTGAAACAAAACCATTGCAATCTCAAACATATATTAAGTCATAAAAAGATCCACCACAAATGTATTACATAGATGACTGTAATCATGTTCAGCAGCTCATATGGTACTAATTAGTGAAGCTCAAGAGAGAGAGATACATAAGTTATTTCCACAAACCCATAGTCCAGAGGTGGACTACTCCCTCTTCATCATGGAGATGGTGGAGAAGTCGTTGGAGAAGATGGAGACCACGCCGGCAGCGCCCCGCCGGAGTTTTCCCCTTCCAATCTGCAACTCCAGGTCTCTGTTTCGTGGTTTCTATGTTTCTGCGGCGCTCCTTCCAGAGAACGTCAGGGGGCTATTTTTATAGTCAGTTTTAGGTCAAGACGGAGTCGGTGGAGGAAAGATCGACGGCAACGGAGCTCCGAGGCCCAAAAGAGGGGGTCCCACGCGGCCCAGGTACCTGGCCGCGTGGGCCCACTCAACTCTGGCCTCCGACTTCCTTTCATGCGCTTCCTTGGCTCCTACGCTTTGTTCCTTCCAAAAATTGATGCCCGTAAAATATTAGGTCATTTGGACGTCGTTTGGGTCCCTGAAACATTAAAATATAGAAAACATGGTTTTCTGACTGTGTAGGGTTAATTCCATAAAAATAGGAAACATACCAAATATTCCCAAAATCATTATAAAACAGTGATATAACCCTTATATGATGCAAATATGACTGGAATATAAGTAAAATAATGCAAAGTTCATGTATGCATTTTACATGCATCACCTGGCCATGTGGGACTATTCCCACATGGCCAGCCGCACCATGGCTGGTGCGCCGGCCCTCCCCTTTTTTTTTTTCCTTTTTCCTTTTGGTGTTTTCCCCTAATGGGCCTCTAAGGCCCATCTAGGTGAAAATGCTTTTAAAATTCGAAAAAAAAATAATAAAAAATATATGTAATCATTAATTACACTAATTAATATTAAATACATATTATTTAATTTATTCGAGCTCCAAAACTTATTCCGTTGCCCTCCGATCATCATCGGACATGTCCCAGAACACTTCCGGTGTTCTCCTGAAGTTTCTCCTAATATCCAATCTTTATAAAACTGTCGCCTACCCTTAAGTGTGCCACCCTACGGTTCGGGATCACTCCAGACATGATCGAGACACATTCTCCGATCAATGACTATCAACGGTGGCTGGATAACCGTGACAGTCCCTGTGCGTCCACGAATGTATTTTTATCGTTTGAACCTTAGACGTCCAGTTTCAACCTTTTGCCTGACGATACTTAGATTGTTCGAGACTCGTTCTTCGGTATCACGATTACCGAGCTTGATCATGTCACTTGACAATTCTATCTTTACTCATCTGTGATATTACATCCTCGTGACCTAGTCACATGCTTGCAAGCTCATGGATGTAATCTCTCCGAGTGGGCCCAGAGTATCTATCCTGCTATATGGATTGGCAAATCCCGCTCTTGATCACTCGCCTCGACCACTTCCTTCGGATACCTAAAAGGGGCACCTTTATTGTCATGCTAGATAAGACATGATGTTTGATGCAATCAAAGCACCTTCCAGAAGCAGCGATTATATATGATCTCACAGTCAAAGGTATGAACACTATGTTTCTATATATCTTGGGTGCGTGTCCATCACATCATTCTCCTAATGACATGACTCCATTGTCAATTGAGTAAATGTCCATGATCAGGAAATCTTGATCATCTGTTGCCCAATGGACTAGTTAAGAGGCTACTAGGGACCTGATTGTTTACATACCATACGTGTATTAATGTTTCCGCTTAATACAGTTATAGCATGGTACAAAACTTATTATGAACAATTGAGATATGACTAATAAAATATATTTATTAATTGCCTCTAGGGCATATCTCCTTCAGACACCTCAAAACCCCGTAGATCAGAACCCAGCTTTATGTCTCTCCAAAGGAAGAAACTTGTGTGTCTCAAGGGGAGGGGTGGGGGTTAATATAGGAGGGAGAGAGGGAGGGGAGGCTTGGGAAAGGGGCATACCCCTCCACCCACCGCCGACTCGATCAAGGGGTGCGGCCGACCGAGCTAGGGCTCAGCCTAGCCGCTGCTGCCTCCCTCCCCCACATGGGCCCAAGGCCCACTAGGGTTTCGGGTTGGGGGAACTTCCCCCCTTTGGCCCTTTGGTCTTTGTGGCATGCGTCCCCACCACCAAGTGGTGCGGCTGCCATATGAGCCACTAGGGCCCATGTGGCAGCCTCTTTATGGGATCCTTTATTTTTATCCTTTTTCGGAATATTTCCTTTATGTGATTTTGTCCAATTAATTTATAAACCGAATTTCCACTTTACAGAAAATTCTCGGAATTAATCTATTATCATATAAACCTATTTATATGATCCTGGACACTCAGTGTCCACATACAAAACCTCCAGATAAAAATTCCCAATTAATATATAAACCTCAGAATAAATTCCGACAGTAATAGAAACTCTTTCTATTACTCCGGGACATCGAATGTCCGCCTGAAAACAATCTATTTGATATATAATATATCGATCACGTAGAAAAGACTATTCCGGTGATACTCTCTCGTTCTTCCAGACCTACCAATATACACAACTAACCATACCTAACTTAAGTGTGTTACCCCTACAGGTTCGATAACAAGTGGACATGATCCGGAGAAACTTCTCTGATCAATAATCAGCATCGGGACCATGGACGTCCATATTGACTCCCATTGTTATAGAACAATACTCGGTTGAACCTGTTGGTTATTTATGCATCATTCCAATTACTCACGATACTAAACTTTACCCAAGATTAGATATTCCGATACTTTCATGAATCAATCCTTGATTCATCGTATATTTGTCGATCTCGTTAACTGGCAAGTATCCTTTTACTCGTTCCGGTATTTCAATATCGTAAACGATGAAACTTCATCATGCATTGTCTGCAGAACATATTGTATATCATGTATACCGAGTGGACACAATATGTATCTCTCTTTTAACAGAGGAGCCCGTATGCAGTTAACTGCTAAGACGTAAGTATTCTGCAGTTAATATGCACCCATGATGGATATACTCGTATGCTTGTTGACAAAGTTTCTTTGTACTTCTCCTTGTCATGTATCTACTTTTTACTTTCACGATATATATTGAATCCTATATTTCAGGACAAGATGGTGATCCCAGTGGCAAATCAAAGTAGAAGTGATAAGAGCTGCAAAGAGCTTGGTATTAAATACATCACTGACGTAAGTTTCACTGTTGTTTTTTCACAAAAACTTGCATTGATATCAGTTGATTTTCCATCTAAATATCCAACATCAGGAGTGCCAATTATTTTTATATGCTAACAGTCATCAAAATATTGTAGCACAAAGAAATAAAAACTTTTTTATATCTAAAAAATGAGGTGCTAAAAAATTGCACTTTATTTTTTGTGCGACATGAATCATAAAAATATTGCAGTGCCAAGCTATATTTTATGACTTTTTAAAGTGGCGGTCATGTGTACAATTACTAGATAGAATGTCATTTGTTTTCTGGGTTAATTCGCATATGGTTGCAAGAGCTTGCGATTTATTTTATCAGTGTACACTTCATTTATCATGCATAACTAATTTACAAACATTTTAACAAGAAGATGAATTTGGATAAATATATGAATTTTCAAGTTTTATTCATTAGTGCTTTTGCACATGCAACATTACTAGTTAGAGATAAAAGGAGACATCAGAAGGTGGTTTGTTAAAACAAAAAAAAGTTAAATAAATAAAGAACTTGGATATACAATGCCTTTCACTCCTGAATACAAAAGAAAATCACACCGATAGAACGAATAAGCAACACAAAACATGTATCACTGTTACAACTTATCCAGTACAAGTTCAGAGTTTGAAGGCATCTGTCAAGTTAGAAGTACAGTTTTGGTGGGGTAGCCAAGCTACAAGTCTACTAGTATAGAATTATAAGAGGCCCAATATCCAAGGACACTAACTCCGCAAGCACTTCTTCGACGATAAACAAATTGGATCTTCTCATCTTCTGCTATTGCTTTCATCTGCACATGAAAGGAACTATTACATTACATAGTTGCCAAGCTGCCAATTTGAATGGTTAGGCAGGGTCACCTTCTCATTATCAAGGGAAAAATAAATTTATAAAGGAAAAGAAATGGCCACTGATCAATGCATGCAGAGGAAAACACCAAGTTAATGGTGGTGAACAGTCAACATTCCAGCAATCCTCTTGAACCAATTGAGTTTACATTAAAAAGATCTAACAAACATGGTAAAACCGATACTAAAGATGAGATCCTAAGAAGCCAACAAGTCACCTAGATGAATCATTTTCCTACTGAGACAGAGTAGAGAGCAACCAAGAAAGGCACATCACCTCTCAGGTTATCTAATCATCCCAGATGTAATACATACCTCATTAAACATAACCAAGGCTTTACCAATCAATCTTCTCAACCAATAATGCTGAAATACACAAAATAGAAATGGTGGGTGGCAAACTGGCAATCGATTTGCTCAATCAATATGCTTAAGCATCAAGAAACCAGTATGAACTCCATGTGTTCGCCTAACCAGGCTTTAGGGTCATCTGTACCCTCCAAATATTTGCCAACACATCAATGGATCTTAACACGGAGTTAAAGCCAGACCAAGAACTGATGTTAAGCCAGCATGTACATTTTACGGATACGTCTTGCAGAAATTAGCATATGTTCAGTCATATCAGCCTTTTCAAACAACAACTAACGAATTTAATGTCAGTTAGTATTGCTGTGACGCAATGTGAAGCCTAAGTAGTTGAAAATATAAACCAGACCGTCCAAAACTCAACCATCAGTGTCACCGACCTATAAAAGTCGAACTGAGCAAGATAATTAGAATGATCAGCGGGCTGAAATCAGCTGAGTGGTGGCAGCTGCTCGGAGAAACAACAGACCAAATATTCAGACTTGTTTTTAGCACAAATACTACACATTTGGAAGCTACATGAAACCACAGTGAAACATAATATGTAAATGGATGGTTACACACCTTCCATGCTGGCATGCTTAATCGATTCTACACAAGAATCAACAAGAAACCAGCCAAACCACAGTACATATGAACAAATGGTTGCGCGCCATACATTCAAACAGGAACACTGGCAAGCTTACTTGATCACAACTATTGTGAATGAAAAATTATTGGCTATTGTATATATACAAGAATCAACAAGAAACCGATCTAAATCATAGTGCACATGAACAAGTGGTTGCACACTAGCACTGCTTTGATCATATCTACGGTTCATGGCAAAAAAATCAAATTTACCCCTTGAGATGGGCAACTTATATGGGCAATGTGGTGGTGAATTAGCAACGCAGGGTCCACTTGAATTGTTTTCAATAGTTTCAATTCACATTTAATCAAAGTATCTCAGCAGGGATATGCCATTACTCTGTCCATTTTCAGCACCAACTGCAGCTACAATAACATACATGCAAAACTAAATTCGCTTCACTGAGCAACACCACCAAATTTGAACCAAGAATCTGGCAACATAACCAAATTAATACTAGTGGCACACTAGAAGTAATTTAATGGTTGCTGACATGGGCTGAAAGTTTGGCAGAAACAAGGAGAGTTTTGACCAAACCCACGCACTTGGACGTCTACAAGTTAGCAAGTTTTATCAGCATGTTACCTATATGGAATTATTGTAAACATCAAGTTTTTTGTCTAGCAATAATTATAAGTATTGACTACTATTCCTCATGGGAAGATATCAACTTGTTATTAGTTAAATCCTAGCAACTAAATAGCAATCATCACCTGTTGAAAACATAAGGGTGTTTTCTCCAAAAGTCTGGCCCCATATCTACATGGGCCACCACCACATCCCACTGCTCTCTTGTAACATCTCCATTGGCTTCCACCCCTGCAAATTCTCCCACCTGCACCCATTTGCATTGTAAGTTGTTAACATACCGTGAGAATCATCCTCTACTCAAATTTAAACACAAATAAATAAAAACTTCTGCTCAACAGCAGTATCAAGGCATCTCTCAGATGCAGTTCTTTTGTAGACGACATGAAATTGTTACAAACTACAGATAATGAGCGAATGCGAGAGTAAAATTTTCAGTTATAGTTACTGTAAAGTTACTTTGATCCTTCCGTGAATTTTAAATCTTTTTTCTTAAGTATCTAAACTGTCACTTTCTTAAAATAATGGCAGCACAAACAACAGTATTGTTGAAAATAATTCTTGGATGATGGACAAAAAACTTTTGACGGTAAGCAAATGAACCCTTTCGAAACATAGCCGGTTCATTGTTGTAGTTCATTTGAAATCGTTGAAAAAGTAACTCGTTCCTGTCCTTTGGTAATGTGTCCTTCAGAGAATACTAAAGAGTTAGAGATTGCACATAACTAGAGATTTAATTAGAATAATGAAAAATATATTTTAAATCTTAAATGGTGAAAGAAGACCTTCAGTATTTCCTTAGCTTTGTTTTCACCTTCTCCAGATTTCACTAACATCCAAAAGCATGTATTGTATTGATTTCTGTTGTGACCTGCAAATTAGCGTGTACAACGAGTCAGCTCATTTTCTTATGATTTGTTCTAACTATGCGAAGAGTCAAACCCTTCGAGCAGGACATCTTCAAAAAAAAATGAAGATACATTGAACGGTAAGTATTCAACACAGCATAGAGGTTGGCACCAAAATTAATGCATTCATACTGCTGCAGATGAACACATGGATTCAGATATAACATACTGTACTACCATCAATAAATTCATAAATATTTCAATTAGTTAAAGATATGGCTGTTTAGGAGGATTACTCACATTCTGATTGCCTCCAGAACAAATAATCACAAACGGCTGTTGGTTTTGGGCAACAGAGAACTTCTGCTTTCAAGTGTAGTGGGTGCACTAAGGGTATACTGGGGAAATATTCTTCCCACTTCATAATGTAAAAGGAAGTGAAACATGATGAACATGAAGAAATGATTGAACTGCAAAAGAAGTTGCATGTTTTATCAAAGGCTTGACCGGATGAAATGCATGTACTATAGGAATTCATAAAACTAGTAACTACCTCTCCTCTCTGTTGTACAATTCAGTGTTCTCCTGGAACACAAAGCTGCAACAATAGCAAATAATTAAAAATGATCATTTGCAACAAATGTTCAGCTTTGCCATCCAACAACAAAAGAAAGCCTATCTAAACTGAAGTGTGCCACATTTAAGCTTCGCTTACCAGTTCAGTCACAACTTCAACATGATCCCTTATATTGCCAATATATTCAATTCAAATTACTATTATTGATAAGAAGAGGCAAAATTGTGCTACGAGGAAACACATATTTCTGTATTATCTGTCTTTTTTGCAGTCTTCTCCATGCAAACACGGCTATTCGGAAAGGGTATATCGTACCTGTACTCGTTGTTAAAACCATAGCCAAAGATAATATCATGAAATTGCTTCATCATCAGTGAAGCAGAAGCATTCATCAATCTTAAAGCGGTCTCATCATTTGGCTTGTCAAATGAATGGATCAGTGAGAATCTGGGGGAAAATCTCCATGTTGATAAGACATATAATTATCTAAATGGTATTACCGCATGTGTTTAAGTAAATAGGAAACTAGGAGTCCTCACTGATCAAATTGGCAGATGCTAATACGCACAATGATCCAATTGGAACATGGAGACCTATGGATGTTAACGAGCTTCTTCACATACTCGTATCCAGATTTTTCTTTCCCCCAAAGATACTGGCAGTCTGATGCTCTATATATTCAAAGTTGATAAGAGTTGGACCGAAAGCATACCTAAAACTAGAATGATTCAACTGACCTTTTCCAAGAATGTATTGATGTTTTTCCCAAAACTCGGGACCTATGATATCAATATTTGACACTATAGTTCTCTGACGGGTTCTTTTTCTGAGATTCCCATGGTCGTCTGTTTTCACCTTCGTGACCTATAATATGTACAACTTTTTTAGTATTCAAAGTGCACCTAACTGGGGCAGTAGAATTTGAAACAAAACGTCGAAAAAAATATGTCCAAAAAATAACATTAGTCAACAATCAGGCCCATATAACCTTTGATCATATAACCTAAGAAAATGGCAGCTAAGGAGTTTCAAATATACATATAAAGTATAACAAGAACTTTTACATATACCATCTTGTATCAAGAAAATAAGTCAGAAATGATACAAATATCTCTAAACACAAAATATGACTAAAAGTTAACATGGTCACCGGTATACATCATGCAAACAATAATTTTCAAGAAAAATATGTAAAAATACACTGAGACTGAGCAAGATCATTATTAATGATGAACATATGAATGCTTGATAGCATTACCTTATCTCGATAAACACTGGATCCTTTCCGAAACATAGCCGGTTCATCATTATAGTTGATTTGAAACTGTTGCAAAAGCAACTTGTTCTTATCCTTAGAAGATGTTCCCTAAAAGAAAATAGACGGTTCACAAAAAAAGAAGGAAAAATGATTCATAAAAATGCTACAAATGACAAGTATAGCCCTATATAATTAAGATGACCTTCAATGCTTGATATGCCTCATTTTTGGTTTTTCCAGACTTTATCAACATCCAGAAGCATGTATTGTACTGATTATTTATATGACCTGAAAAATATACAAAAAAAATCAAATATGTTAATCTTCAACCATTAAATCAAATATAGAAAACTAAGTAGCCAGGCAACCGGTCAAAGAAATCTCATTGAAGCAACACATAGATACACTATATTTATTATATTTAGTAAATAATGTTGTTGAAGCTATAGATTTTAAATAAAGGGTAATACTATACACAACATAATTCTACTGTCAAGAACACCAACACACATAAGTGCACAATATAATTATCTTATTATTTATACACCAAAAAATCGATTTTAGTTCAACAAACTTACAATCCACTTGTCTCCATGCCAAATAATCATGAACAATCTCCATATTTGGATAGCATACAACTCGCCCATCAAAGTGTGGATGCTCCTTCACATCATTATTAGGAAAGAAATGTTTCCACATCTTCTTGTATACAGATGTGAAGTAAGAAACACATACAGAGAGAATTTTGCTGCATATATTGGTAGAGAAGTCAATAACATGATGAGATCTTATAATTGAATTGTTAAAATATATTTAGGTATGGCAGTATTTTAAAATACTAAGTAAATAAGTGAACAAATAAAATGACACGCCTTTCTCGCCTTTTATATAATTTTGTTTCTTCTCTAAATACAAAACTGCAAAACAAATAAAAATATAAGAAGCAAAGATTATTATGGAAAGAATAAACAAAATGTTCAAAAAAATGGAAAAAATGGAGCTCTTGCAATTCAAAACTGAGTCTCCACAACTGCATTTGCATATACCTTTTTACGACAAACCTACAAACAATTTTATAAGTTGACTTTGATAAGAAGATATTATACCTGTACTCATCGCTAACACCATAAGCGAACACTATGTCATTTTCTTTCTTGAGCAAAGAAGTGGCACAGGCATCCATTAATCGTAAAGCCCTCTCGTCATTTGGTTTCTCAAAGGCATGCAACTCCGAGAATCTACAAAAAAAAAAACCGAAATTAGTGGATACCGAAGCGAACAACAAATATAAACTATAGCTAAATACCAGTGTGTTGCAACGGGACAACACATATAACTTTGTAGATATGAGCTAAACTGCATAACCACAAAAGAATAAGGACCTTCAATGTCCGTCTCCAATGCGGTTCCCTACAAGGAGTAACTACCGTGGTCGACGCCGGCTAGGAAGCTCATGTGCCCCTGTGGTGAGGCACTAACCAAGGAAAAATAGGGAGGATGCAGAGCGCTAGAGTACTCCTCCACGATGCGAGAGGCCATGTTTGCATGTTTCCCATATTTGAAGCAACAGCTATCCCCATATTTGAATAATAAAATTTTCTTTCCATGTTTTCGATATTTTAATCCTTACAAAAAAGACAATGGTACCGACGAGCTGAGATGCCAGATGGTTGATACAATTGCTTAACCACTAGTAACCATGTAAGTGTATAGATAGGAAGTGAACAGAATAAAACTAGATCAATGACTTAACGGTTATCAATTATCCGATATTAGAGAAAGCAACAATCACTCAATATGCGTGTGGAAAACCGAAAAAACACGAATATACATTTTTTTTAAGCGTGGGCAAAAGCTTTGCCCTTTTCGATTAATTAAGATAGAAGTTGTTTACAAACCCGGACCAAGACGAAACAAGAAAGCTCGCTTGGCCCAACATGAAAAGTAAACGGGATTACTCTCCCGGCATTATTTCTCCAAGACGTTTTGCACCCGCGATGACCCAAAGCCTAGCCTCGGCTTTGATCTTATTGAAAACAACCGTCGGGGGCGCAAACTTATTCCGGAACACACGAGCATTTCTCTCGTTCCAAATCTCCCAAGATGCAAGCAAGGTGAAATTGATGAAATATTTATGTTTCATCCGTTTAAGAGAAATTGATGAAATATACCGGTGGAAGTTGCAACCATCGACGCGGACGACGATCCAGTTGGAGGCCGGGAGCACGCGATTGAACTCGAACTCCCTCTTCACATACTCATACTTGCTATTGGCCATCCGCGGACGCCACAAGACACCTGTTCTTGGAGCTACAGCTACAGAGAATCATAGCAAATGATCGGTTTAGATATTAGCACTTAGTGAAATCTGCATTAGATGTTTTCCATTAGGATTGTAAGATTTGTAAACAAGCTAACTGCCTCAGTAAAATTCCAAAGATGGGATTATGAGAAATATTTTTGTTTCCATTGTAAAAAGAAGAGGAGCAGGGTCGACCATAACCATATTTCCCTTTCCTGACCCCTGTCAGCGTCAGGAATTGCACTCATAACTCACAGGTAAAACGAGAGAAGACGCGGCGTACATGCTGGTATTTGAGTTGAGAGACTAAGATCAGTAACAAACTGCGTCCAAATTATTACACGGAAAAAACAGCGTGTTGACACTAGTTATCAACAATAAGACGTTGCAATTTGACATGTAGACGTAACCATAGGTTTGTCGAGAGTGTCAACTGAAGATGCAGTAGCTTAGTACAAATCCAGACCTGTTACTTACCTGTGGTCTAGCCGCGGACGGTCTAGAGCACTTGGAATCCGGAGCCAATGTCCGTGGCGGGTACGAACCGAGGGTCTTCGATCGATCGATTCAGAGATAGAGGGAACAGGCAAGAGGGGGCAGGAACCCTAGAGAGCTTTCTGGCAATAGGTCGAGACGCGCCAAGTGGCGGCGGGGCTGGACTGGATGGGGCGAAGAAAGCTTGTTCGCGTGCGGGACTTGAAAAGGACTTTTTTTAATTATATATATGCTGAACGGGTGCGGGCCGGAAGACAAGTCGGGTGTGGTTGCGGGAACTTGGGCCGTGCGTTATGTGCACCCTCTCAATGACCATGGAGACGGTCGAGGACCTTAGGTAACTTATGGGGGATTGCTAGTTATGGAAAGTGCGAGCCTTCGCACGATTTCTAACCGCAAAAGGACAAAACTGTCGGAGAGGAAGACGACCGCCGCTGTAGCCACCGTTGGCCGAACCGTCGTCCACCCCGCCCACGGCTGGCACGCTGTCGTGTTGCCTCGCTGCCCCGCCCTGCGTCGAGCTCCTCCTCCGCCGGTATACCTAGCCATACCTCGCGCCGGGCCGACAAAAGCCCGACGCAGAAAACTAAGGCCCGGGCTCAGCCAAAAAACCTGAAAGCCCGTCGGGCCACGGGCCGGGCTTCTTCCTAAAACAGCCAAAGCCCAGGCCCGACCCAGCGCTGCCGTCGGGCCTAAATTTGTGGCCCAAGCCCAAGATTTTTGGGCCAGGCTTCGGGCTGGGCTTCCCATGGCCAGGTATATCCGCCAGTGCCGCCGCCCTGTCAATCCCCTCTAAATCCCCCCTTCTCCGACGAGCTCCGCACCCCAGCACCCCCCAAGTTAAGTCTCTCCTCACCGTCGCCGCCTCCGCCGTGGCCAGCCGCGGCTCGGTGGCTCCGGCTCGGCCGGCCACCGTCGGGGAGGGAGAAGGCGGAGAGGAAAGAGTCAACGAGCGCGTCTGCGCGTCGTGCGAAACCTCGCACGCGCGAAGATAAGTGTTTCTGTAACTTATGACTACTACCAAGGTGTGTAACGGGAGAAAAAGTACAACATGCCCCTACCCCAATAAGAATTGCTCCCCCCACCCAACATTCTCGACGAATAAAGATCGACATCCTCTATTTCAACACGGCGACCTATGTGAGGACCCCGGATTAGGTATCCGAGACACTCGTTATGTTTCCTGCAACAATCACATGATCAGTCTGTTGTTGCACATAACTCGAATTGGTATCACAGAACACCCATAAATACCGAATAAATTTACTTACTTGATTGAAGCCATAACTTCATCAGGTACTCGCAGCGGAAATCACCAAATCAACGTGGAGCCCAAGTCACTTGCCAACCCTACAGGCAGCTGACTGGGAAGCGCCCTAGTTCGCATTGACGTCAGTAAAGTCTTCTTCTTCGACTGTTCATCTTCAGAATCTGGCTAAGACAATAGCCAGGGACAAAACCAATATGAGTACATTTGAATGTACTCGCAAACTACCCCCGGAATGAGCATGCACTACTCTTTTTATTCTTTAAGTAAAGCTTCGTTTGCTTTGAAAACTCTATATCCTTGTTGAAAAGAGAAGGATAGACTTTTGTTTAATAAAACTTTGTTTTGAAATCTCTATATCTTTATTGAAAAAGAAAAGAGGGATTTTAGAACTTTTCCCATAAATCTGTCTTTGTAAGAAGTCTCTTTTAAAACTTTTTCCCAAAAATACATCTTTGTTGAAAAATGTAAGAAGTCTCTTTTATAAACATTTTCCCTAAAAATCACCATTTGGTTTATTTCTCCAAAACTCCTCCTTTTTCATTTTCCAACAACCTTATACCAGCCCTTCGGTATAGTTGCCTAAAACGTTTTCCACTTTCAAATCACCAAAACTCTTCACTTCTCGACCATAGCCCGTCATGGTCAAATCATTCTCCAGCAACCTCATACCAGCCCGTCGGTATAGTTGCAGATACGACACATCTCCATTTTATTTTCAAATCTCAAAACTTTGCAAAACTTGCACATGGTCAGAGGACAGCCTCCCAACCGTCCATGACCGAGGACTCGGCTATTCGAATAGTTTTACACTCTGCAGAGGTGGTGCACTTTCACCACACCAAACTGTCATTCCGCCGTGATCAGCCACGGTCCTCATACGACAGTATGTGGTGGTTCGGATAACATGATCAAAGCTTTTCACTATGTCGACCCTAGTATAGAGCCTCCTCTTCAGTGGGACTGGATCTCCCCGGCACCCAGTGGAGATGGCCATCGTATCGATCCGGTCTCTCCAAGCAACACTGCGCCAAGCCAGGAGGCCCACTGTTTGCAACCAGCAGCGAACCAGACTTAAACTGGATCCCGCATTTAGATAGCTTGGTTCAGAGAACCTAGTTCTCCTAAGCATTTTGAGGCGCTCCATACTAAAATAAACAAGTTTCCGGCTAAGCCCTACCCATCTCAGGTAGTGTGGTTGCACGGGTTAATTGGTCGTCATAGTACAAAGACGTCATGTGCATTTTTCATAAACATCACCATTCACCATTTCTCCACTTCAACACCGATATCACGGCATTCCACATTTGTCCAAGTACTTCCAAAGGAGTTTTGAGTAAACCATATTTTTCCCATCCTATAGTTTGAAAAAGAATTTCCATCTAATAACTCCATATAGGGTGTCAAAATAATATACTTGTATTTTGGAAAAAGGGTTTTTAAAACTCATAGCTTTAGTGGCAAACACCACATAAATAACATATGCTCTTTATAAGTAAAACGTGAACCAAAATAGATGTATATAGATGCAAGCTCAGAGAATAGCTTGCCTGGTTTCAGCATAATGCTCCTGGACTTCTTCTCATTGATCAAAGAAATAAACTCTCATCCTTCTTCCATAAATCCTCTCCAAATACCACTCCGGTAGCGTTTTATCTCTAGCATCGCAAACATGAAAATAAAACAACACTCGATGAGCAAACCAAACCACAAGTGGTATACAAACAAGGAATCAACTACAAACATAGAACTAATTTAATCAAGCAATAAGCTAAGATCTACATTTACAAGGGCATTATACTAATCAGGAGTATAACACCATACACATGCCAAAAACATAGAGCACCAAGACATCTTCTATTAAAGGTACTTAACAACCATTTTCCCTAAACAGGAAATACTTCAGACAAAAGTTAAGTCATTAAGTTTTATCTGTGGTTAAAACTCCTTGACAAGCTACGTGTTGATATAAGCGACTAACAAGCAACAAGCATGGTGCAAGATTAGTATCTAGCAAACATGTTTGACAACTCATAACCCTATTTATTTTATTACAAACATGGTTAGGGTAGTGATTAGGCATCTTTTAGGGATTACTATCAATTTGAAAGGCTAAGAATTATTAACAAACAAAACCAACCAGAGGCTAACATTCTTAGTTGAAAGTGGTTATTTGACTCATATAATCTATTTAACACACCAACACAATCCAACAAGTGTTAAAGTTTTTCAATCACCACTTAACACACATGCTTTGCTTTAAACAAGTTTAATTCTAACCACTAACAGTACTAACATATTACAACATGATAAACAATAATAACATGCAAGCAACAGTACCACAACAATCATTAACAAGCATACAACACAATTTTGTAAACAAGGCATTTAGATTCTTTTCTTTAAAATAAAGGCAGAAACATCACTTTTACTAAATATTACACCCAGAGAGTTCTGTTAATCAAATAATCATGCCAAGCTAGATTTGGACTCTCTGATACCATTAGAAACTACCACAATTGGATTTGCTCCAAAAATCATTTCACAAAAATCTACAAAATTCACCAAAGTGCCACTGGTGTGTTTTTAAGAATGAATAAAACTTTTGTTTTGGACTTCATTTGCAGATGAGACTAACAGATCTAGAAAGGTGTCACTTCAGGCTTTCCATAGAATTTTAGTTTGCAAATTTTGGAGTTATAAAACTCTAGATATTTAATATTTAGTGAAAAAGATGCTTTTTACAAGATTAAATCCGGACCACAGTTAAAAATATATTTTGGCAAGCAACCAGTTCTGCATGTTTAAGAAAACACATATGAACTTCACAAAATTTGAATCACTTAATTATCTACCACAGATCTGTCATAAAAGAATTAAAGCTATACTGCAAATTAAACAGGAAATAATAATGCATATTAGATCTACTGAAAAAAAAGAGACGGGCCAGATCTGGCCCAGATCTGGCCGTGCGGCGCGGATCACGGCCCAACTAGTGGCCCAGTGCACGGAGCGAAGCGTTACGAGGCCTTCCTCTTCCTCGTCGACACGCAGGGACGAGCTCGGCGCTCCGGTCAGCAAGGCGAGGACGGTGACGGTGCTCCGGTGAACCTGAGAAGAAAGTGTGATGTCCAGGAGTGAGCTCGCAACGAGGGGATCCCAGGGAGGCAAGAATGGCGGGAAATGGTGGACGCAATCGCTCACGAGCTTGCTCGACGTTCGGCGGCCGGAGATGAACAAGACGGCGATGCCCCGCTCGATTCTCAGCTTCCCGCGACGATTCTTTGGACGAGGATGGAGAGGACGATGAGGCGGAGACGGCTGCACGCTTCGATATGCTCGGGGAGGATCCAATCGCCGGCGATGCGCGACGGCGTCCTTGGGTGGGGTTCGGGCGAGACAGAGGAACTGAGGGAGAGAGAGAGAGCAGGGGGGCGAGTGAGTGCTGGAGGAGTAGAGGAGCGTCTGGGGGGCCTCTTTCTTCTCCTCGCAGGGCAGCGGAGAGGAGGGGGGGGGGGTCCGGGCGGCGCGACGCAGGGCGACGACACGGCGCCATTGCGCCACTGCAGCTACAGGAAGGCGAAGACGTTTTTCCAGATAGCCCCCTGGACTTCTGTTTCCATTTACACCTAAGTCCTTTTATGTTTTCTTTTGTTTCCTTTCTAAAACCAGTAGCCTTTAGGGAATTTATTTGGGGTATTTAAATATTTTATAAAAATTTGAGAAAATTCAGGTAGCCTCCCATATACATGTAGAAGCTCCACAAAATTTGGTATTTGAAAATAAAATGTTTTGAACAATATTTGTTCCTAGGGTTTAAATAAGACATTTTTCTTAAATATAATTTTATAATCCTTTAGAAATTTTAAAGCAAGTTCAAATATTATTTTTGAACTCTTGGAACTTCCTTGACAAATATATTAACTTCAACTAGTTTTTATTTCCAAAGAGAAAATATTTGTTTGAAGGAAATAGGTAGCTAAGTAGGGAAAATAATTTATTAAGATCATTTCTTTTAATTCATGATCTCAATTTCTATTTGTTGAATAATTTGAGGAGTTTGCTTTAAATTCAAGTCACATTCCAAATTTGTGACCAGTGGGTTTCCAACTTAACACTCAAGTATATTGGTGTAATTATTCACCCAAGCAATCAATAAAACAAGAATTAACAATCAATACAATCATAAGTCCAACAAGCAAACAATCACAACAATATCAACATCACATCCAAGATCACACAAATCAAACCACAAGAATTAATCACACCATCATTTACATACTTAACAATACTATCTTATAAAAATGATCACACTTAATTATGACAAGATGATATTTAAAACTATCTCAACTCCACCTTGGTATTTTTGAAAAGGGTTTTGAGCAAGGCAAAATATGTGGGGTAATATATTTCCCACTTGTGTTCTTTTTAAAAGGAAGTGATAATCAAAGTTTATAAAATGGGAGTTGCATACAAATGCAAAATATCAAGTTTAAAAGATAGATAGGAGATAGCATATAGATCTCCCTATTTTTGGGAACACATAGTTTTGGAAATACTTTTTCTTTCTCAATTAATGGGTATTAGTTTTGGGTGTTGCTAAACCAAGTATCTTTAAAATGGGGTTGGCCAAAAGAAGAATGGAAAAGATATATGGAATATTTTCTTGTCATAACATGATCACCAAAGTTAAATATATTTTTATATTGGTTGGGTCTTATATTTACTAGTCAAAACAATTTAAACAACAAGTCACACTAGGTTCAACATAGCAATGGGATGGAAAACACAATCATCAGTAAAGTATTTCAAAAAGGTTTTGTTGGTTCTGAATTTTGGTCTTGTAAAACTAAGTTTTTCTTAGTTCCAGAATTTGGGATGTTACAACCTACCCGTTCATACTCCTTCCCGCCTACACCAATTGTGGGGTCACCATATCAAAATGTGTCAATCGCAATGGCGATGAGCTCGGCCACCACACGATTCTCTAAAAAGCGAACATGAGGAGAAATCATGATAGAGGTGTCATAAGGATGGATTCAGAGCGCAAGGGTAAGAGCAAGTCCAACAATTCCCCTAAACTTCTAAAGAAAAAACAATTCCGCTAGATTTTAATCCTATATCTCAAAAGGGACTCCCTTAGAAAGATTTCCCCCCTAGATTATGGTTCCACTTCACATGACAAGAGTAAATAAAAACACTTCCATGGTTCCCTAAAAAACAATTCCACCGGCCCAGCCATGTCAATGTGTGCATCCATGGTGATTTTTTTTGGCAATGCTACGTCACTTAGACCGGTTTAAGCAACTGGGGATGATATGTTATACTTGTTTCAGGATAAGGGCATCAGTGATCAGCCGCCCTGCCTGTCGGTCGCTGATATTGACCATATGTCAGCCACATCAAACTTCATCATTTCCCAGTAGCTTTCTTCCTAGTTGCAATCTCCAGAACTTAAAATCATAATATCAACATATGGATTCCTTGTACCATCACCTCTCTCCCTGTCGATGGGCCATGCCTGTTTCTCGGTCAACATGTCGGTTGCCCGTCAAGGTGAGTCGACATTGTTTGCCCTTACTTTATTGTCGTTGCGTATTTTCTACAGTAGCTCGGGGCATGGTCGGGATTTCGCATTGCACCGGGCACTGAGATGTCGGGCCCTTCGTCCTTGCCTCTAGCTGGCTTCTCTCCATTGGTCGACGGGTACATGTCACTTGTGCATTGCACTGTGTGGGCAGGCCGCATTTCTTCGCCTTGTTGGCGTCTCTCCATTGGTCGACGGTACGTGACACTTGCTATGTCCGTTCGCCCGTACTGTGTATTGCACTGTTTGTTGCACTGTGCGGCAGGCCCGTTCTTCCTTCACCTAGTTGGCGTCTCGCCATTGGTCGACTTACTTACCGTCTTACTACAGTACCTCGGGGCAAGGTCGGGTTTTCACATTGCTCGGGGTGTTGATATATACCATCTCATCCTCTCTTTTCTTTCCACTGTCCCCATTTTATTCTCGCTCTCGTTGTTTTCGATTCTCTTTTTTTTTGCTTCGGGCTGCGGCGGAGGATGTGTCGTGTCTTGCTTCCTCCCCGCCGGCGCCGGCCATTGTTCAAACATGGACGAACTCTTCTTGCTAGTTTTTTGTGCTTCGTTTTTATTTTTAAATCCTCTGTTTTCTTTTGATTGTTGTCGTCTTGTTCTTGCTGCCTATTTGTCTTCTCGATGTTGCCATTTTCCTTTTCTCGTTGTTTTCCATTGTCCTCTTATTTGTTTTGGTCTGTGCCCGATGCGTGTTGTTCAGCGGTTCGTCTTCCTCATGTATTTCGCTCCCTCTTGTGAACCAGGGTTTCGTACTATCGCGAGATTCGCTTCTTTCTTCGGTCTGCCGATTTGGACTGTCGGAGCAGGTATGGGTACTTATTTTACCGTAATTTGTTTATTTGTCGTGAAATGTTCTTTTTCATGGGAGAGAGAACTATGCCACATGTTACAATGGATATATGATATATTTAAACTGTTATTTTTTTCGTGTCTGTTTCGGCAGGTTCTTTCGTTTGACACGAAGAGACGACGTCTGTTGTTTTTTATCTCTCTTTAAGGTTGTGTTCTGGTGTTGCCGTTGTTTTTCTTTGCTGTTTCGTCTTCGTTCATTGCAAGCTGTTGCGAGTGAGGAAGCATGTACGACACTATATATATCACAGACGGGCACACAAGGAAGGTGCTAAAACCCAGAACGGTAAAAGAACAAAATCAGCCAATGGGAGGTCTCCGTTGCGAATCTCTCCCCTCCGCCACACCGATTAAACGCGTGTCGTGATACCGACGGTTGGGCCCTCGGGCAGAAATAATTGTTCGGGGAGGGCGTCAGCGAGTGGGGCACGAAGCATGGTACACGCAGGATATATCAAATCGCTGTTCATGCCGGCTCCAGGGAGCCGGCGTGATCGGACGGTGTGGAACGGCAAAAGGCACATATCGGACGGCCAGAAAGCTCAAATCGCCGTGGTGTGCCCAAGGTATCTCACCATTTATACTTTTAGATTTCTTGAGGCCCCTATACTGGAGGCGCCATCAAAAAAATTAAAACATATATTTTTTAAGATAGAGCTTCCTACTTCTTCTCTATAAACTGTAGATTGGGAACCCCTCAAAAGTTGTTTTTGGAAAAAGGTTTTGATGGAAAAACCTTGGGAAGGGGTGACCCTAACCAAGTGAAAGTTTTCATCTGGAAAATGTTTTGACAAAAGCAAGTGTTGCTGGGAGCAACCGGAGAAGGCAAGTGTTTTTGAAAAACAAAGTACAGCTCTAGCTGCCGCCCGAACAATTAACTCGTGCAACCACATTACCTAGGAATGGGACGGGCTTAGCTGAAAACTTCTTTATTCTAGTATGGGGACACCTCAATGGGTTGTAAGGGGTTAGAGTCCCCTGAACCGAGTTGCCGCTTGAGAGTGGCAACCAAAGTGGGGAATTAATTTTACCTCCGGTGCAACGGTGAGTCTCCTGTCATGGCTGTGTGTAGTCTGGGAGAAACCGGATCGATACGACAGACTCACTCGGTGCCGGGGAGAACAAACCAACTGAAGAGGTGTAGCTCTGTACTAAGGTAGACATAGTGAAAGGCTTGGATCGATTATCCGAACCCCGCATACTCTCGTATGACGGTCTGTGGCTGATCACGGTGGACAAATCGTTTGCTGTGGGGAAAGTGCACAATTTCTGCCGAGTGTAAATCTATTCGAATAGCCGAGTCCTCGGTCATGGACGGTTGGAACAGCCACAGATCTAGACGTGCGGGTAATTTTGTTTTCGAAGTGGTTTTCTTGAAAAACCGGAGCAAAGAAAAGAAGGCAAAGTACCTGGGAGGTACGGCCATTCTTGAAAATGTGGAGTACCTAGGAGGTATTTTGTTTCTTGAAAGATGGTTGGTCACGGGTGACAAAACCTAGAATAAAAATGGGTACTCCCATCCTACCGATTTTTATGAAATAAACTTTTGTTTTAATTTTTTTCAACAAAGATATAGAGATGCTATATCTACAAGAGAAAACTACTTTTCAAAATGTTTTGTTTTTCAACAAAGATATAGAGATGATATATCTGCAAGAGAAATCATTATTTTCTCTGACTAAGCCTTAGATTAGAGCTACCCCTGTTTTACTCAGTCGTAGTTGCATGTAAGTTTTCAGACTTTTTTCTGGTGGTTTGCGAGTGCATCCAATGTACTCATAAGGCTTTGTCCCTGGCTATTTACTTGGTCAGACTATGAAGAGGAGGAGTTTGCTGAAGATGAGGAGTTCATCGACGTCTTTGCGAACTAGGCCGTCTCCCAGTCTGTAGCATGTAGGGTTATCGAGGCATGACTTGGGCCCTCACATTTTGATGAAGTTTCCGCTGCTATTTGTTGTTGAACTCTGTCCCGCGTGGCAATTGTGTAAGGCTTGGTCATGTGACCTATTTGTGTAAGACTTTGTAATCCGGTACACTAAGGAGAATGTAGCTTTGATATCAATTCGGTTATGTGTTCACGACGCACTGATCATGGGATCGTGAATCGTATTTCGACGGCAAGTCCGGGGTCCCCGCAGATACTACCAAATATCGCAGACACAACCCGACTCTTGGCTATTAGAAATTCAATAGGTGGATTTCCTGAGATGTTTGGATGCACCGATTGCATACATTGGTAACAGAAGAACTATCCACTTGGTTAGAGACAATATAAATGACGTGTTGAAGAGTGCACGGTCATACTTGAAGCTATGGCATCACATGATATTCGGATTTAACACTTTTTTAGCATGACAGGATCCCACAATGATGTCGTCGTGCTTCAACGCTCTCCGGTATTCTCAAGATTTGTGGAAGATAATGCTCAGAAATGCAACTATGGGATCAATGATATCTATCATCAGTGGTTTATATTAGTGACAATAGTCTCCAACCCAAGTTAATTAGAGAGCTGTAGGAAAGAGGTGTAGCGAGCATTTAGTGTGCTTGAAACTCGTCGGGCTGTTGTTTGACATCCTACTAGAACATGAGTCGATACAATGTGGGAGGTGACAACTGTTTGTGTGATTATGCAAAACATAATTATGGAGATGAGCTGCGATCAATTTATAGCTCTACAACCACTCTAAATATTTTATCTAGAATGAAAAGGTGAAAACAAGCACCGGAGATCTGATCCGTAAAACCTAAACTTGTTTAGTAAGCTACTGCGGTATTACAGAGTGCTTTCTTCTTTATGCGATGCTGTAGAATAATACATTGTTACATTTCTCAAAAATGATATGCGTGGTCTCCCACCCAACTGGATTTAGAAAAAAAGAAGAAGTTTTTTTGAAGCTCGTAAACGATCTGACACATATCGAATGTTTAATTTGGCAATAAAAAGATTTGATCCAGAGCACGCATGGAACACATTTTTTAATTTAAGTACCTTCGCAAAATGTCACATATATATAATTCTTACAAATCAAGCAAATCGTGCACATGTAATATTTGACACCTACAAGATTTTAAAACTTGTGCACTTCAGTTTGCTGATACTGGTACGATATGTGGTCATGACACTAACAAGTATAATGCTCAAGAGTAGTTTACCTACCCCTTCTGATATAATATACTATGTACTCCGCATTATTTACTGAGTCCAGGTCGACGTATTTACCAACTCATTTGTGTGGTCCACGGAACAAGTTGAGCATCCATTCAACCAGCAAAAGTTTTGTTCGAATGGGAGGATCACAAATTCATGCTTGGACTGCAATTCGTTGTTCCATGTGTTCATCATCAATCTTGAATACTTTGGCTCTTCCGTGGGGCATGTCCTGTTTCGTCATTGCTCTACAACAGAAGTAAATCATTGCCGGTTTTGGTTGGAGAATACTAGTTCAGCGGAAATCTACTTTGGCTCCCGGTGCATATGCTCCTGTTATTTTTTCCAAAATTAAAAAAATATGAAAACACTTTGAAAAATCTGAAAAAAATTGGGCACAAACATATACAAGTTTTCAACATTCGTGCAAAATGTCGGAAGGAAATGACACTTTATGTGGTCTGTGCAAAAAAGACAAAATCTATGGTGAAATGAGATTTTTCGAAATGTTTTAATTTTTTTAATTTTGAGAAAATAACAGGAGCATATGCACCTGGAGTCAAAACGCGTTGTCTAGTTCAGTTGCTTTATTAGAGCACCATCGCATAAATAGTATAGCAACGAACCTCCTCCGAATTTCTGTTTGGAGTTGTTACAGTGCCCTTCTCGTCCTGGATTGCAGACCTAATTTCTTTGATGTCCTTGAAAAGCAACACCATAATGTGAGCTTCTAAGCTTTCAAGGATAGAAGGTAAAAACAAAATGGTTGGCAACAGAAAGAGTACACACCGATTTCAGGTATTGCACCTCAGAACTGAGTGTCTCCTTCACCTCCAGAAGCTCCTGCAGGCAACCCAATTGTCAGTTCATCGCCGAAAAAGCAAGCTGCCAAAATTCAGTTGCTCACATTCTTGAATGTCTTGCCCTGTGCCTCGAGATTGGATCGCCATTTCTGCACCTCCTGAAAAGTGAAACAGAGTCCACCATTCCCGTATGATCATGCATCTGATCAACGAAACAAACCTATCCCCATTCCAATTCTACTCTCTCCAACCAAGCCAAAGTCAAACCTTTGGCTGCGTGTTATCAAGATGGTTGCAATGGTCCATGTACCTGTTTGAGATTCTGGATCCTGCCCAGCAACTCCGCCTGCGACGAGGTCAGCTCCTGCAATGCAAACCGCCACAAGATCAGCCCAACCAAATAGCAGAGCCAAGCGGATGCACCGCCGGAGTGGCCTCACCTTGATGCGCGTGTCCAATGGCTCGAGCGCCCACAATTTCTGCAGATGAAGAACAGATAATGCTTATATAAATCTGATCCAAGAATGGGTCAGAGTCGTCGCGGAGACCAGGTTCATGGTGCTCAAGCCCCGCCGGCAATCGATCATCTCATACCGGACGAGTCGTCGGCGCAGGCACCTGAGCCGGAGCCTGGGCGTTCTCCGCCATCTGGGGTCGCCGGCGTGCAGGCTGGATCGAGCGCGAAGGAGACGCGGCTGTGGCTTTGTGCCTGAAGCTAGTCTGAAGGTGTAGTATTCTGTTTTACATCGTGTGAAGGTGTATTTAGTTTCGAGCGTAAACAAATTAAGTTAGTGAGAGGTTTGGTTGGAGACATTTGTCTCCCGCCTTCTGCGTGTTCGCAAAAAATACGTACGTGAAAGAAGGAAAAGAAATTTCAGCACGATGTATACAGCCGACGTGGTACCCGACGCCGAGAGCACTCTTTGATTCGTACAAAAGTGAAGGAACAATTCATTCAACAAAAAGTGAAGTATAACTATATGAATGTGCTTGATTCGCAAAAAAAAACTATATGAATGTGTCACCTTTTTTCTCTCTCTTTGATAGCACTATTTACCCATTTGATTTAGTGGACTGGAGAAAATAAAAAGCAGGGAACATTTTTATCTCATATTCAAAAGGAATACATATAAATATGCTAGAACTAATTCGCGTGAAGAACAAGGCAAGAATCTGGAACATTACAATTTCAGTTTTTCCTGTGATTTAATTTGGATTGACCATGTTTGTTACGAGTCTTGTGTTTTTCTATTCCTCGATTTTTTTTTGCATATGCACCCCCCCCCCCCCCCCCCCCTTCCCCCGATCAACAAAGAGTGAACTACCATAAATCCTCTATGGCGCGCATTGAGCTGGCTCAAGTATTTGGTTGATCAGCTGTTTTGCTTGATTGAAGATCAAATTTGTCAGTGATCTTATTTGTTCTCCTCGAACTTAAACCCTGTAAGAACTCTCTGGTTGTGGTTTGGATAGACTTTTGTAGCTTTATTTTCTTACCTTCGGAGTTGCCCTCTCACCCTTTTATGTAAATATGGCAGTTGATGTTCCATTTCCATAAATAAATAAAATTATAGTGTGATGGCTTCCCCTAGATTTCCCTGGTAAGATAGGAAAATACGGAAACTATGTCATTTAGTTATCTTGGATTAATATGAGCACCACTAGGCCAAAGATGGAAAATTAAATCCCCATGGTGGGCAAAATTGGACTTGTGGTGTTTCCAATATGCTTTCCTAGAATGCTAGCTAGCTAGACGTGTGTAGATTACATCTATCATATCTTCCAAGGCCACCTGCCTAGGTTAAGGCGAAAGAATGTCCGCCAAAGCTATATGAGGACTAGGAGTGCTAGGTTTCAAAGAACAAAGCAAAAAATCCACATAATAATATGTTTAAATTCTGTAGTAATCATGATGCTCTATGGGTTCATTGGATTTGGAAGCATACCCCTAAGATAGCCAACATAACAAGGGCTCCTTCTGGTGGAGAGATTGTGTGACATTATATGAAAGTTTCAAAACCTTGTCACCTACAACCTGGGTTGGGGAACAATGTCATATTATAGTATGGCAAAATGACAACCTTTAGCGTAGATTCTTTCAGCTGCACTACTTTGCAAGAAAAAAAATGATAATGCTCACGAGAGCCAAGACTAAAGACCCCAATGACATAAATCGATATGTTTCCACCTGGCACCTTCCCTATCAACTTTTTTCTATTAATACAATGATCTTCAAATTCTTATGCTTATCGATAATTTCTTTGATCTTGAAAGTTGGTCATTTACATAGAATGGAATCAAATACAACACTGAAAAGGTACATAATGTCATCACCAATCTCGAGTCCCCACTCCTTTCAAATGGATTTGGAAATCTTGCTACTTCCTAAAATAGAAGTTCTTCTTTTGGTCCTCTTTCAAGACAAATTAAATACCAAAGAACCGATGGCAAGGAAGAACTTCTATGTTGAGACCTCTAACTTTGTTTTGTGTGATATGTGAATAAATAATCAATGATCCACCTTTTTCCCTTTTAACTTTAGCCAAAACTTTTGGTGGACAATTAGACATGAATGAAACTTTGATTTTGATTTCCTGGCATGCTTATGGAGGATCACGTGGAATATCCACTTTGGTTTTCAAGGAGGCAATTGTCATTGGTTGTTGGAGCCTTTGGAACCACACAAACAAGATCATATTTGATAGGAAACAGAGTGACCTAGATCAAAGTTTATGAGTTTTCAGAAGTTGTGCGGATGTAACTAAGCCTAGTTAGAAACATGGCATGCAAGCTAGGTAACTTGTAATTTTATCGCTTTTCCTATCTCCACTCCTCCATCTGTACATTACCATTATTTATAAAATATAAGTGATGCGGTAGGGAATTCCCTGATTGATGCTGCGTATAAATGTATTTGTATACTTAATGATGACACTTTAAGTGTATTTTAAAACCTTGTTGTGTTACTTCCATGTTGGGCTACTTAGTTCATGTGCGAAGAATGTAAAGTCGTCATTTCAGGTTTTTATCAGTGATCGATAATGTGGCTTATGTATGTATTACAACCTTGCTTGTCGATTTGTACTATTATATGTATTAAAAATGTCTTTTAATTCATGAACACACAGAAACACGTCATACTGATTATGTACTGACCGATTTTTCAAGTTGACTACTTGATGTATATGTCGTGACGCGGTGCAAAATATGCAACAGAGAACCGACAATACATGCACCCAGTATGAAAGGTTATGATATTTAATTGTGTAATAAACCGAGGTAAATATTAGCTATAAAATTTAGCCCATTGAGTCTAGTTCATCTCGAATGCAGCAAGAACTCTTATAGGTATGTTGGCGCCAAATAAAAATTGTATGAAAATATTGTTGGTGAATCTAATGAAACTAACTTGGTGATATATATGTCGGTACATTTTCCTATACATGGTCAAAGGTAAAGAAGTTTGATTTAGGGATATGGTAACATCTTACATTTTAGAATGTAGGGGTAGTATATTAGAGGAAGCGATGGGTGAAACATTATAAGAGTAAGCACAACATCAAAGTTGGGTATACCTTATCCAGTAGAGTCCGGTCTTACAAATTATAGAAAATGGTTGCGTTAATTTTTTTTGGGGGGGGGGGAATCTTCACATAGTTAGTGTGCTAAATTTTGTTAGAAGACTTCAAAACTTGTTTTGATACATACTTTAGGACTATAAACAAGGAGAGCTCGTATAATTTTCCATAGAAATATCGAGTGCTTGAGCTCTATCAACCTACTAAGAGCCATTTCTTTTTGGCTTAACCTTCTAGAGATATTGGCTTATAGATTCCGGTGGAAATAAGCACCGTGGAAAGAAACTTTTAGAAACTGGTTCTCCTATTCTTTTGAGTTTATGAAATGTTGGCTTATTTTCTGCATTGAGTTGTGCAAAGTCTAAAACCCCTAAATTTCAACAGTAACAGGATTGATGGATAATATCATCAATTATAACATTAAAAAGATCATTTTGTAACTATAACAAAAAAACAGAAGTCTATACATAACACAATGCATATACCCAGAAAAAAGGACATTGTCCAACTATTCTATCAATATCTCTGAATTCTCAATTTTTGTAGAAGATTACACATTATTTCAATCTCTACAAAATGAATCATTAAATTAGTCAATTTCCAAAAGAATTCTGCACACAAAACCTTGTAAGAAATGAGCTGTTACGCTCAACTAAATAATTATACGTTGCTATAGCCTATAGCCCAGTCTCCTTTGAGCTGTAGAGATAACCATAACTTTGCACTCTTCCACTGCATACCCAAACCAAGGCCTTGTTTGGATATGTAGTATTAGCAGAACTAGTTTTTCGTAAACTCAAATAACCGTCTAACAAACTAAATCCTTGTTCGGATGTACCAGCGGAAACGGGGATTAATAAAAATTGGTTTCCACAAAGGTAGGAAAATACGTTTTGGCAAAAACTACTATTACTCGTTTTTGTGGAAACCCGATTTAGAAAACTCGATCGCTAAAACAGGACATCTGTTGACGGAGACGACATTGCGGCCTTCGACACAGACGCCTATGAGCGGCAAGATCCGATTGTGCTACAGCTTGGTGATGATCGATGTCGTCGGTTCAAGACTTGGCCGGCAGCGTTGAGGGGCTGCGCGTCGAGCCGCAGTTCACTTGGAGAAATGGGACGTCGAGCAGAGGCGGCTTCCGGCGTCCTCGTGCGTCAGGTTTTCGGTTTTCACAGCTAGGTGCGCAGAACGAGCACTACTTGATGACCCGAGGTCGGCGCAGTAGGCCTTGCCCACCGGCGGCGGCACGTAGTGGCCGCCGAGAGCTTCGTGCCCTGGTATTACCTGAACAGAAAACATCCAGCTATGTGGGCACGCAGCCGTCGCCCTCGTCGAACACGATTGACGCTGCCGATGTTTTGCTCGCGCGGCCTCCTTGCTCGCCTTGTCCAAGTGGAGCTCCGTCCTACCTTCCAGCTTCTATTGGGATCCTCGTGCGAGACACAGGTCGGCCGACGTGGCTGCCGAGCGCGGACAGTATGAGTACCAAGTTCTCTGGCTGTAAGTGACGCGGGCGACCTCGACGATCTGGACTGCCGGCATGGCCGGCGACGGCAGAGACGGACTAAAGATTGGTGGGGTGGCTGCGCTGACTTACCCGTAGCGAGCAGAAGTGACGGCGGCTTATAACCAGCTGTACGAGCATACCAGCGTCCATCGAAAATCTACGCCATGTGAATGTGGTACCTTCATGCTCTGGGCCGATTTGTATCAGAGTCCAAACAAGGAAGAGTACAAAACGTGTTTTAGACTTTGGTAACCCAAACGTGATTTTCTGTAAGCTTATTCCTAACAGAAAAGCTAGTAAAACTTGTTTTCCGAAAAATCCTGCTAAAACGTGTTTTGATAAAACTAGCGCTAATATTTGTTTATCCAAACAACCACCAAGCGACGTCACGTAGAACAGAAAAGTTTCTTGACGTCGAAAATATGATGCCTCAAACGACAGTACTCGAAAAGACAACTGTTTATGCACCACAAATGGATGGGGATTAAGCTATAAAAATGGGCACAGATATCAAGAAACAAGCAAACTGTGCCAAGATCTCGATCGATCGGCGCCACCGCGCCAGGAAGAAATGTCGCTCGCCTATGGTTGGATACTGCTTCTCTTTCTCAGCATCCTACCTGTAACCCTTCCCGGCAACTCTTCCCACGATCGCTTCCTGCAGCCCCACAACGCCGACCGCGCGGAGGTCGGCGTCCGCAAGCTCTCGTGGAACGCCACCCTCGCCGCGTACGCCCGGCGGCACGCCGAGAGGAGGCGCGACGACTGCAAGCTGGTGCACTCGCGCGGACGCTACGGGGAGAACATCTTCTGGGGCAGCGCCGGGCGGCGGCGGACGCGGTGGAGGCGTGGGTCGGCGAGCGCGCCGACTACGACTGCGCCAGCAACGCCTGCAAGCGGAAGCGCCCCTGCGGCCACTACACGCAGGTGGTCTGGGCGCGCACGAAGAGGCTCGGGTGCGCGTCGGTGACGTGCGACGACGGCGGCGGCACGATCGTCGTGTGCAGCTACGACCCGCCGGGCAACGTCCGCGGGGAGGCGCCCTACCGTAGTTGTGTGGACGATCATAGTGTTGCAGCTGTGTATGTAATATGAATTCGTTAGTACTCTGTACTCCTACCTGTTTGGTCTCATCAGGGTCACATGCATGGAAATGCGGTATCTGTACGTAGCTAGTGGCATTCGTACCTAATTAATAGTATGGGAGCTGCCCCAGAGCGCACGCGCGCTATTTCAACCCAGGGCGCACGCGCCCAAAAGGGAAAGTTCTCACCCCGCGCGCGCCAGAAAAGGAAGGAGCCCATCGGACCACCCATGTGCGTGCATGTGTGCGTCAAACCAACAGAAAACAGCACGAAACAGCACCAGTCGTGCCTCGCACGCAAAAAAGCAGGGGAAAAGCTGCAACTGCATAAAGCAGATCGTACCTGCTCCCATCCTTCCCATCCACCAGACCCCTCTCCCATCCCCTTCCATCCCCTTCCTAGCTTCTCCTACCCCAGGAAACAACAGATCGCCATTGCCGGCCAGATCTCACAGGCGAAACACATCTGGAGCTACCAACAGGCAACAAAACAGAACAAGTACAAGGAAGCCACCGTCCCCCTCCTAGGCTACAACTTCTCTTTCTCAAGTTTAGAACATGATTCTTTGCCTGCTCAAAAGTTTTTGAGGATGTTTGCTTTCTCAAAACCCTCTTGTTTCTTGGGAAAAAGCAACAATAGCCTCTTCTCCTTTGGTCCTCCATAGAAACCCCCACCTTTTTGTTTCTTCTGATCTCCCTCAATGTGACCTGCATGTAAAAGATGTAAAATTTAGTAGAAGAACATATCATGTGCTGTAGTTGCTTCATGAGTTTTATTTTGTAAAAAGCAAACAGCAGGTAAGTTAGATGCTTGCTGGGTTCGTTTCTCAAATTTAGTTTGTAAAAAAAGCATGAGTGTGTTGGAGAGGCAATTCATGCTGTATGAACTTGCTTTCTGGGTATTTGAAAAAGCAACTCCTACTGAATTAACTTGCTTTCTGGTTCTGTAGCCTACCATTTCCATAAAAAAAAGGTGACCTCCTGCAAGCCGGCAACTTGTTCTGAATTCTTCTTGGGTGTGGTTCGTGCATGGGTGCCGTCGCTCGACGAACCAATGTTGATTGGATTTGACGGAGCAACCCCTTTTGCGGGAGTGCAAAACCCCTCCCCTGAACTTTGCAGATTTGGCTTGCGCCTCATAGCAACATGTTGTTCTGCCTCGGCCCAGACCGTTTCAACCTCTTTGGGGTCCCATTTGGGGTACCAATTGTCAAAATCTTGTAGCTTTTGTGCTTTTATCTTCCTAGCTGAGTTGCTCCTCTTCATATTGTGTGCATCCATTGTGACCTTCCCACATAACACGCTTGTTTGGGACGGGCATGTTGCCTTACTTGTCACAGGATTCTGGCGACTCAACTTCTGGATTTCCTCTTTTCTTTGAACTCCCTGCTTGACAGGTGGGTTAGGCAACTTTACATTCTCACCCTGCATGTTGGAGGTCCCAGTTGGCAGTTGTTCCTGTGATGGACAGGGAGGCAGCTGTGCCTGCTTATCATGCCTTTGAACTGGTAAACACTGGTCAACAGATGTGCAAGTAACCTTTGCCTTCTCACCCTTTGGGGGTTCACTATGCAACATCTTAGGTGGAAGTTGTCCGTGCGAGGTGTTTGGAACATCTTAGTAGGCAACCGTACCTCCTTATCCTGCACAGTGGAGTCTCCAGGAAGCAACCCTGTGTTTGGAACTTGCACATCTGATTCCCCATGAGGCAACTTTCCTGTGGTTCTTTGCTCCAGTGGGACATCAGTATTCCCAGGCTTTGCTGATCTGCTTCTGTTTGTCACTGTTTTGGTTTTGATTATACTTGCTGCTTCTAGGCCTTTCCTTTTGGCTGATCTTGTGTTGTGCCTCTTTGTTACAAATCTTGTCATCTCTTTGAAGATCTTGCTTCTGACACCTCTAGGACACATTGGACCGAAGCTTGACATGCATTCAGTCTCAATTTGTTGGTTCCTGAAGATTTGGCGCAGTGTCTGATCCAGCCGCAGTTCGTCATTTATTTCAGGCACAGGGAGCAGTGAGTATATTTCTGTTTTCACAAATCCTAAAAACTTTGTTTTATCCTCCTCGGTGAACCTGGCAACCCGGTGCCGTGGACTGCTTTGGGACATTTGCCTAACTTTGCTGAAGAACCCACATCAGGGTGTTCTAGCCACTCGTTCAACGTCAAACAGTCATCAGACTTTGAGCCTGTGTCCGAGTTGGAGGCATCAACACCTTCATCTTGTTTCCCTGCTTCATTGCCCTCTTCTTCTCCCCCACTGTACCTTCTATATCATGTATGACGCTGTCATTCCCCAGTGTGGTTCCTTTCCTATTATAAGCCTTTCTCCGATCAACGCCAACATCCCCTCCTTCATTAACGATGTTGTCTTGTACTCCCCCACCTTCACATCGCTCTCTGTTGCCTGCAGCATCATGTGGTACTTGCTGGTGCTCAACACCGTCAATGGCTGCTTCTCCATTGCGATACACTGTACCTTCTGTATCATGTATGACGCTGTCATTCCCCAATGTGGTTCCTTTCCCGTTATCAGCCTTTCTCCGGTCAACGCCAACATCCCCTCCTTCATTAAAGATGTTGTCTTGTCCTCCCCCACCTTCAAATGGCTCTCTGCTGCCTGCAGAATCATGTGGTACTTGCTGGTGCTCAACACCGTCAACGGGTGCTTCTCCATTGTGATCCACACCTGCTTGGCCACTTCCGTTGCCCTCGTCAGCATCACTATCTTTTGCACTGCAATCTGCATTGTCCTCACTGCCATCGTCGCCATTCCCTTCCCCACTGCCATCGCCCTCGGTATCATCGTCCTCTTCTCCACTGCCATCATCCGCGTTTTCATATTCGTCCTCATCTTCTTCAGCTTCACTATCTTCACTCTATTCCAAATCTTGTTTCGTGCTTCGTCGCCGCTTCCTTGTGGCTGGCATGATGCTAGTATCTGCTTCATTCTCATTCATCTCGACGAACACCTCTATCATTCCTTCCATTTTCTGGCGTAGTCTGAGCACATATCGTTCACCATATTTGCAAGTTTCAACTTTTTCTGTGCATGCACAAAAGAAGGACTATCAGTGATTTAAAAAAAAGGAATGTACCAAACAAAATCCCGGAAAAGCAACTTGAAGGAGTCATGTTACCTCTGGATGGTATTCTGGTGGGACACGTGCTGAAACAAATGATTCGTCAACTGATAGACCTGCAAACAACCTGTCCTTCAATATTAATCCAACACCCATCCTTCAGCTGTTCCATGTAGAAAAAAATAAATTCCAAATAAGAAGAAGTTAAAGCAATAGATGCTTCATGGTAGACACAGCTTATGGCAAGAGGAAAAAAAGGAAGGTATCTAGTGGTTGAAAAAAAGATCTTACACGCAACTTGCCATAATCACCATCATCCTTCAGATCCTTCTGGATAACACGTGCAGTCGCCTTGCCAGTCCATGCTTCAACCCTTATCGCGCACTTCTTGATAGGCACATCCATCTCCAGGGAATCTAGATATGAAACCTGTAAAATTGTTACCAAAAAAACAACAAAGAGTAAGTTATGTGGATCGACAAGACAAATAGGGTTATACAAGTAGTACAGCACACATGAGGACTTACCATCAGGTGGTAAATACAAGCGCAAACAGATCCTTTGCTTTAAGTCATTGCAAGCTTCGGCTCCACGACAAAGCGACACCAGTTTGTCAAAGGGACATCTTTCAAGTCCATCAAGGCCTTGTAGCTGGTGGTTGGGCATAGAAAGGTGCTGATAGAAATTATCAACCAAGCGCGCAGGAACTTCTCATCTGTCGCTCCTCCCTCATCGCCTAATCACGTCACACAGAGCTGTGATATCGGGTGCTGACCCCAATTCGTACTCTTTAATAATGAAATTTGTTGCTTCTTGGTCCAACTCGAACTTGACCGCAAACCATTGCAAGGCAGCCCCGGATTTTTAAGAACCGATTCCTCCCCCTGATAACTATTTCACCTAATAGGATCATAAAGTCTAATCAACCACTTGCCGAGCTTGTCAGGCATTTTTGTACACTTGAGCATCAGCAACCCCCCCCCCCCCCCCCCCCCCCCCCCCC